>CM073581.1:19666863-20311030 GCA_037074715.1 Magnolia kwangsiensis
ATTCCATGGACCATTTTAGCCGTTGACATTCAATTTAGGAACAATCTGACCATTAGATCGATGAGAATCCACCGTTAGAGCTAGGAATCGACCTGTGTGGGCCACCCGGACCTTGGATTTTCCCCACCTTTGGTAAAGGGGTATGGCAGGACTCACCATATAGAATGGACAGTGTGAATTTCCCATGAACATCACCATGGCCCCCATATCACCATGGCCCCCATATCTGTGTGCATGTGCACCGGTGCTAAAGCACCCAATGTGCGTTGGTTGACCCAGCACGTTCTCTCCAAAAAAAAAAAAAAAGAGAGATTTCTCTCTCTGATTGGTTTCGACAGCAGATGGAGGAGCGTCTTTTTCCCTTGATCAGTGGCCCACCTGCACGGTCCATCTGGACAATCCAAGCCACTCATATGTGAGACCAAAACTCAACTTTCACACCATATTTTCATGCACGTATGGACACATAATCATCACTGCAAACAGGACCCAAAAACACTTGTTTCCATAAATGGAGGTTGTTCCCCATGCAAGCACGGTGGCAATCCGCGTGCTCTACCTTCCCTACATCTCAGCCATTCTTTTAGGACTACCTTAACCATCCATTTCAAAACCACCTTGAAGTTTTCTATCCACCGTAAAGAGAAACCACAAACGGTTTCAGTTTTATTAGCCAAACTCGAGGCAGTTTTAGATAGAATGAATCCTGATCGTTTGGGTTTAATCTAACGGTCTAAGTAGGGCCAAAAATATCATAAGATGGGCTGGGATCGAGCTCAAACAAAACCCTACCACCACTCCCATAGAAACTGAGAAAACAGCCACATCTTTCAAACCCCAAACCCACTGAGAAAACCTTCATGGAGCTTCGATTTGAGACATCCATAAGCTTCATATCAATGATTCAGACCCTCCAGCACGCTCATTTCAAAGGAACGTGCTTAGTAGTGGAATCCTCCATTAATGGCTAGTCATCTTCCTCGCCAAAACTCCATGCACGACCACCATTTCAGCTCACCAAGTTGTTGTGATTCTAAGCCGATTCAACCTCAGATTGGAGGTGGGTGGAAGGAGAAGAAAGAAATGGAAGCGGAGAGAGAGGGTGAGATTGACTCGAGCTGTAATGCACAGTAACAGTCCGTCGATGCTAATCCGACTCACTGAACCAGCTGGCCCAAGTTCAGTCCAAATCCAATCTGAGTCTGGGCCGTGTTGGACCATTATATAGGCTTAAGAAAGAGAAAGAAAAAGAGTGGAGAAGAGAGTGGTGACAGTTCCTGGTTGTAACTACACTGAGGTAAATGGGGTTGAGCATATATTCCTTGTTGATGACAAATCACGTTGTTGAATGAACTCAACATGGAACTGGATTCATCAAGTTATGAAAGAATCATGGCTGGAAGTTCGTAAATGACTAGGAGACTTTATCTGCTAGGTGGTGTTTGATTCCTGGCAAGAACAAAGTAGGTTTCCTTTATGTAGTGCATTAGCCAAATGAAATCAACGGATCTGGTGGTTTGCATTTACCAACGTGGTCCGTGTATGAGAGATTAAGCTGCTCATCAGGAGGGGGGCTCGACTTTGTGAATC
Organism: Magnolia kwangsiensis; assembly: GCA_037074715.1. Taxonomy (NCBI): domain Eukaryota; kingdom Viridiplantae; phylum Streptophyta; class Magnoliopsida; order Magnoliales; family Magnoliaceae; genus Magnolia; species Magnolia kwangsiensis. Next base: position 19,668,454 of record CM073581.1, read on the forward strand.
CGACGGTCTATAAACCAGGCCAATCTCGTTATCTAGTGGGCCATACATAGAGTTGAATGCGAGTCGCTATGCAGTTTCTTGTGGGTGTTGGTCCAGCAACCCCGCTGGGAGCCTGGTTCGAGTATTGCTGGATGTCCCAGCATGGTTGGGGAAGAAGAGAGAGGGAGGAATGGAAGAAAACTCAAAGAGAAAAGAGAGGAGATGGTGCAGGGCTGTCTGGCCCAAACCGAGTCAACTCGGCTGGATCTGAGCCAACTCAGTTGAGGCCGACTCCAACTAGGTCAGGTTGGACTTGGTTTGATTTGGGTTAGCCTAGGAGAGGAAAGAAGATGAGTGAGACAAGCGACGGTGAGTGGAGTTGACTTAACCGAGTCAACTAGGTGAGCCCACATCTTTTTATCCAGATTTAATTTATTTTAATTATCATCGCTATTGTTATTACCATGTTTTTTGGGGTTATTAAAATTAGATATGATTTACCATTAGAAGATTATTCATATGGGTATTAGTTGATTCATATAAAAATCTTCATTATTAAAATGTTAAAATTTTACCTTGTCATTCTTAAAATATTATTATTAACTCTAGAACATGCTATTTATTTTCATTAGAATGACTATTAGTGCCACAATATTAGCTAAATGTTAAGGATATTGTTAATATTACTAATTATTTTGGAATTATTAGCAATATGATCCATCGTGTGCTGTTGTTAGGTAATTTAATATAATAGTAGCCATGATTAATATTCCTAAATTAATAACCAATTTATTTGACTAATCTCATTCACTTATTATTCTCTTTAATAATATCATCCTGACCATACAAAATAAGAGTTCAAATCCTATAAACAAAACCTAAAAATCTAGCCTAAGCTTAAACCCTAAGGTGAAACCTTAAACCTAAGTGAACCAAACCCTAGGTTAAAACCCTAACCCTAATTAACATGTAAGCTTGGACATAACTATATAACTTTACAATTCATAATAAGGTTTGATTCTAAGGAAACACACACTCTCTAGCAACACGGGTAGGCAGTTCAAAATATAAGGTGATGATTCTTCCCCTTGAGCTTTCCATCTTCTTATTAGCTTAAGTTATAATTTTTATTTAAACTTATAATTGATATCTCTCTCTTATAATCACATGTGTTAGCCGGTGAAAATTGAATTGCTATATTGATTACTTAATGTTCATCCTACATATTTGTTCATGAAGTATTTATGGATTGCTTATGGAACTTAATCTGGTACATCCGTGGGAAACCCTCACTTATAAATGTACACCCATACTTGGGATGTAACTCGATTGATGGTAATTACAATGGACCTTCGATCTAGTGATTATTGAGTGGTGGTCTAGATGGATCATTGATGTGGGCCTACCATCCAGGGTTGTTGTGTCCAATGGTTTTTAAGGATGGTCTTTATCGTATGGTTTTGATATCGGCCCTATGTGGCATATTTTGATACTCGCCCTATATGATTTTATTTTAATATTTTCCTTATATGGATTGGATGTTTTATATTGTGCAACTAGGTAATGGTAAGCTTCATATGTTCTAATATGATTGGCCACTAGTCAATAGGTTTCCATTAAACATCCTAAGATGGTAGTCTCATGGGTCGGGGATGGTAGTAATGAGACATTATGCCAGAGCCGTCGGCCTGCACTGGTGACGAGCTCCTGTAGTGACCTTGAGCTTATTTAAATTGGTTAATTACAACTGGACTAATAATGGTTTGGCTAATCATGCATCCATGGCATATTGGCGATGACAGGTGGCTAATTCTGGATGCTGTAGCACGTGCCCTAGAGTTGTAGGGGTATCGTTTCGCTAGCTCCTAGACCACCAACTATCGACCCCTGTCCGACTGGATGATTTTTTCATGTTGATGATTTGTATGGGTGACGAGCCCAAGTCCGGTTGGATGTGCATCCCCAGGCCGATGTGCATTCACGCATCCATGCATTTAAAAAGACTGCATCATGGATTGTTTTGGATGGCTTGTTGTTTTATAACTATGCTTACCTAATGTGGTGGTGTGTAATTTTAAGGAAAATTCACACTGAGCTGGCCACTCATCTATCAAATATACAACCGTATAGCTAGAACAGGTGACCCAGATGATGTATACGTTCAGACTTGATGAGGAGCTGTGCACAAGTGCCCTGGATGCACGACCATATTGCTAAGAGGAGCTACGTGGTCATGCGGCTTATATGCTTTCTGTTATTTCTTATGTATGCTAATCTTGTATTTGTTATTGTTGAGACATTAGTTTGTATAAGTCATTATAGGCAACCACTTGTATATTCAAAATGAAATGAAAATTTTCCTTCATGTTGATTTGTCCATTTTACACTCATCTGCTTACTCTAATAAATGATGAAAGAAAAAAAAAACATATACTCGAATTTAACCATCCTTTAAGGTTAAAACTAGGGTTTTTGGGAAACGAGTCATATACTCGGGTCCTGAAGACATGGGGCGTTACAACTAGACCCCGATGATGATCCCAGAGATGTACAGTACTGATACATAGTTATTAAGCAGGAGTTGCATACTTATTCATTCATTCATTAACTATCTACTCGGGCTAGTGGTGCGTTATTATTTGTTACGTGTACCTTTGCAATGGCCAGGATTTTAGTTGGGGCGCTCAAATAACCTGAGATTAGAAGTTTACAACATTGAGTCTAACTATCCAAATTAGGTATGGGACTGGTTTGGATTAAAGTCCCTTGTGATGGACACCATAGCCTGCGATACTATGTACTATCATTCCAACTTCACACTCTAGCATGGTCATTCTATTCGCACAACATATTGCATTACATCCACGGGTTACTGTATTTTTACATTTATGTAACGCCCGTGAAAAATTCATACTTGGGCTCGAGTACCAACTCGACCCGAAATTGCGTAGAATTCATTCCTTTAGAAAATATGACTAGGTTATCTAGTGCAACGTTAGAATAGCTGGGAAATGGTCCCTGATCACTTTAAATATGTTCTACAAGGTCTAAAGCGAGTGGAACCAATGGTGCTATAATGCTCTAAAACCTCGGACCAAACTCTAAGCAGGTTTGTTCTCTGGACTACTTTAAATCTTTGTAATGGATCTAGACCGCACGTCGAAAGTCTGATACCTCCTATCTTAGACCGTTAGAACCGCCTAGCTGGACTTGACACTCATTCCGAAAATCAAGTCAAACCGATAATCACAGGCTATTTCATTGAGCCCGGACCGAAGAGAGTGAGAATAGGGTTAGAATTGGAATTTGAAATTCAAATCTGGCACACGATTTGACGCATCAGTATTAAGCGTTCTGACCATCAGAATACAGCCAAATTACACCCTTGGATCAGGAAAAATATCTATTACATATCACGAGACTTATAGGCCTGATCTTGGTGCGATGACCGTTAAACTGAAACTGGACCGCCACATGCGATCTGGGAACCCTACCGGTCTGAAAACTGGATGTGTGCTAGATCCAGTATGCATGAGCTTAAGTCCGACCGCATTTGGCCAGGGGACCTTCAGAAATGCCCTTTTGGACCGAAATGGCCCCGATTTGGTTAGGCACCAAGTAAACATTGTTCCCAAGCCTATTTTGGGCATGTTTTAGGCTTTAAAAGGGGTTGAAACCCTCACTCCTCTCCCCCATCCAAATTTGAGAGAAACCCTAGCTTGGGAGAGAGAAAAAGGTGAGAGATTGTGAGAGAGTGGGAGAGTTCTTCCTGCCACTTGTGCTACGTGTTGCACGTACTCAAGCAACACACCTCTACCATTTTTTCGACGATTACACCACGATTCTAGGTAAGCAAATACCCTAAATAATTGCTGATTTGAGTTTCCCTTGTTTCCATAGCGATGTAGCTTATGGATCTCGTGTATTAGGTTCCCTATTCGCCGTAGACGAAGCGTATACGCTCCGTTTCAATTCACGAGTCTACAAGACTTAAGGTGAGGATTTTAGACGCTTTGATTGACGGTTTCCAACGCTTTCAATGTCGTTTAATAGTAGATTCTTGACGATATCGCCGTTTGACATGTACAAAATGCTCTCCGTTTCCCGTTTCGTAAACTAACGAAGAATATGAGATTTAGGGCATTTTAGTCATTTGTAGGAAGTACTGTTTACATTCATATTTTGCTGATGTGATTGACATGGTTTGTTGTCGCATTAGGAAGTTAGGAATACGTGCATAATTAGTTTGGCGGAGAGATTCGCCTAATTGCGCACTTCGGGTCGACATACTATATGTAGACTTAAGTGTGTAGTGTATGTGTTTGTATAAATGCTTGTATTAGTATGTATTGAATTAAATGATGTTATGAGGTAGTTTGAGATTGATTTCTCAATTAATATGTTGACCTAAATGATTTCCTACATGTTGATTGTATGCATGATTTCATTACATGCATGAAACATATGTGCTTGAAGATTTACTTTAGTTGAATGTTATAACATGTGTTAACATGCTCACATGATTGTATTTCAATTCCAATACTTTTACATATATTGTTGATGTGATTCCGTAAGTGCTTGGGACTAGACTTAGTCGAGGCAGTCGGTAACCGAGCGAATTCGTGACTAACTGGTCATCGCCACGAACGACGCGTCGATGAACGCGATTCGTGTTTGGAGTTGGCGGCAGTGGTTAGGCCACGCGAAGTGTTTTACGCACTTCATGTCGTTCAACTTGAGATGCGATCGCGCTAGTCGGGCCCGTCAAGTAACCCGACTGGCCGATGTATGTTCACCTTGTATATGTCATAACTGCTTGAACCTACGGTACTGAACTTACCATTGTAAACCCTGTTAACCATGGTACCTTGATCCACGAAGACTCATGAGCCGGGCATGGTGGTATGGGACACCGTGGTCGAGCTGTCAGCCTACGCTGGGGCCACAAACCTCCCCGTAGTGACCAGTGAGCACCTAGACTCGTGAGCAGATTATGGTGGTATGGGACACTATATTCTAGCTGTCGGCCTACACTGATCAGGCGACGAGTCCTTCGTAGTGACCGCGAGAGTATTCTGAGTCCACGGGACGCGACGACCCTTCCGTTGCAGTAGAGTACAGTAGGCCTGTATTGATAAGGTGATGGGGGAACGGTGCAACGAGTGCGAACAACAGCCCTGGCAGCCCTTGCAGTGACCTACGAAATATACATCGTATGAGATTACTAGGAGTGACGACCCTAGACAAGATCTGTGTTGGGATTGATATAAGGGAAGTACCTTAGTTTCCCAATCCTACTGTTTGAATGGGCTAATAACAACTTGGAAATCATATCACCATAGCATTGTATATGCCTGGAAGATGTGGAGCACTTTAGGGAGTGTGGCATGCCGCGGTCGTAAGATATTGCCATATGAGGGAGATCGTCGGTGAGGGCATACATCACGTCATGTCATCTTGCATTAACAACAGTATTAGGATTGTCTGATTTACTGCTTTACTATTATCACATGATTGAATTGTGAACATGTTAATCTTTGCTCTATGATTCCACTGAGTTGATCACTCACTCCCACGTTATGGGATGGTGTTTGCAACACCCACCAGACCCTGTTGTAGATGCAGGTGAGGCTGAGATCCAGGAGGTGGAGCCAGACTTTGACGAGGACCAGGACGAGTTCTCGTACATGCAGTATCACGATGGCTTCGCGTAGGCGACCTGGATCGATGGGACTTCAGTGGGACTATTTTGGACATTTACTTTTGTTCATGTATATGTATATGAGACTCAGAGATGTATTCATACTTTAGAGACAGATGAGATTTACTTTATTTTTCCATACAGTGATATATATATTGTTTAGTCTTCCGCTTGCTTTTATCACTGGATCTGAAGTATGAATTGCAGTTTTGGTATACTTTTACTCATGTGAATGCTTTAAATCAGACAACATTGAATCATAATCATTTTTGTTGCATAAGTGACGGTCTGGAACTCGGGAGTTGAGTTTATACACAACCCCCGATTTTCAGGGTGTTACAATTTATGTGGTCTGGATACGGCTGATGGTATTCATGAACTCATCAGGAATTATATATTGCATTGCATCCTAAGCATTTGACATTTGGCTCTTTATGACTCCTCATTTGCATAGCTGATCTGTACTGTGTACTCTAATATTGTATGACTCATGGACTTGTCAGTATTTTTGCTTACTCTGATGTCATGAGATTTATGTTCTTGTCAGTATTTTCGATATTGTATGATTATGGCATTGTATTGAATACTTGGCACTTACCTTGTGCACACACTTACACTACCCTCTAAATTTTCTATAAGCTTATGCACGATAGATGTGTGCAGGTGATGTTAGGTTGCAGTAGCGTGGAGCTTGGAGCATGTCGCTGACTTCTGGAGCTTTAATTTTGACATATGTATTTCTCTTTCAGCATTGTATTCAACTGTTTATATTAGTGGACATGTGATGACGATGTTGCCATTGTGATTTGGGTAAACTTGTGGTTATTGTTATTACAAGTAAAATGTACATTAGAAAATCCTCCTTATAAGATCCCAGGATTGAAATCTGGCATATGAGCACTCAGAGTCGAGAATGGGGTACTACGGAGCCTGTCGGAACCAGATTCGATGATCGGGAATTTTGTGAGCCTAGTTTTTGAGTTTGGGCATGACAGGAGATCCCTATAGTTAATTAAAGTAATGGCTGCAAACCAACCTCTTCTACCCCAACCTGGGGTGGAGGATATCCAGGATGAGAATGAGGTGCATCAAGCACCCCCACCTCATACTTTATGAGATTATTTACAACCGGCGGTGGTGAGTACGCTCTCATGCATGGTTTTTCCTAATAATACAGGACACATGGATATCAAGTCAGGGGTGATCCAACTCCTTCCTAAATTTCATAGGCTTGAGTCAGAGAATCCATATCTACACCTAAAAGAGTTTGATGAGATTATAACCACTTTATATTTTGTAAACGTGTCTGAGGACATAGGCAGGCGGAAAATCTTTCCTTTTTCTTTGAAAGAGAAAGCTAAGACATGGTTGCATTCACTACGCCCTAGATCTATTGGTACATGGAATGATATACAAAGGGAGCTCATAAAGAAAATTTTTACACACCATAAAGTGAATACCCTTAGAAAATCAATCATGAACTTCGCCCAAAAGGAGGATGAAACATTCTTCCAATGTTGGGAAAGGTTTAAGGATCTTGTCAGTTCATGCCCACAACATGGTTTTGAAATGTGGCGCATTGCACACATTCTATGATAGGCTAACATCTTCCATGCGTCAATTGATTGAGATGATGTGCAATGGGGAATTCATGAATAAAAATGTCGATTATGTGTGGGACTATGTAACGTCTCGAAAAAATCTGTACAAAAACCTGAGTATCACCTCAGGTAGAAACCACTAAGGATCAAATTCTGTGGAAATTAGGCGAAGATTAACTAAGTACTAAACTGAATTAATTGGTGAATTAGCTTGAACAACTTTCTATACGAACCACAAGACCCAAAACTAATAGAATCGCCGACTCAACCTTACCTAAAAACCTAGGATTAATCTCAAAACCCAGTTGCTCTCGGGAGCACATTGAAACTCTGTACCAGGCCTAGACCACGCGTTGAAAGTCTGATGATTGTGAAACTATAAGGTTATGACCACCTTAATAGGCTTAGCAACCATCACAGGAGTCAAGTCCAAATAGTATCTAGAAATGCACAACTTGAGCCTAGAGCCAAGCGTGTGAGAAATGTGAATATATTCAGAAAATGAACTCAAACTTAAGTGAATTAGGCCGTTCGCTTGAAGGACAAGATTTAAGGTTTCAAACTGTCAGATTCTGACCCAACTACACCCTTGGATTAAGAAAATTTCCTTGCACCCATTGGTATACTTGTGGCTCTGATCGAGTAACGATGACCATTGAATTGAAATGGGTCCTCCACAATCGATCCACTAATCCAATAGGACCGAAATCTTAACCTGGCACAGATCCATTGTCAGGGAACTTTCTTCAGACCATATGCGAGCAATGGACCTCTAGATGAGCTCCGTTGGCCTGAAACAGAAGCCCTTTGGCTATAACCTAAGTATACCATGGCCATGGGGCTATTGATATCAGTTCTGGGCCTATATAAGGACCTAAAACCACCCCATTCCTACCCGATACGAATTTTCCCTAACCTTAGGAGACAGAAGAGAGAAAAGAGGAGAAAAGAGTGAAGATCGAAGGGAAATCATTGGAGTTTGCTGCAGTACTTCTGTTTTAGTACTCCACACATCGAATCGCCTTTACGTCTAGCTACTCAACTCATTTCAACTCCATTTTTTGGGTAAGAAATCCTAACCCTAATCTATTTTAGGAATCTAAATAGAGAAATCGGTGAAATAGATAACCTATTTCAATACTTAGGTAGTCGTTGTGTTGTAAACGGAAGCATAGTGTACGAATTGAGTTCGTAACGAGCTCACCGATGAAAGGTGCGGACTATAAATATTTAGGTTATAGTTTCCAAGGCTTTCAATGTCAGTAATGATTTATGCTTGACTTGATTGAGGCCATATGATATTAGCTACGACATTTTATTTAATAAACTATACATGTATGAAATATGTGAGTATAAAATGCATTCTACGTATTTGTTGAAATGTTTGAATGAAATTGGAACTATGATTTATGTTGGCCATGCCTATTAACCTAGAATACATGTTTGTTGTAAGTCAAACAATCCTTTTATGAAAGAATTTGTCATAATATATGTTATAACTAGATTGATTCATGTATGTGGTATTATGTTGTAACACCCTGAAAATCGGAGGTCGTGTATAAACCCAACTCCCGAGTTCTAGACCGTCACTTATGCAACAAAATTGGTTATGATTCAATGTTGTCTGAGTTAAAGCATTCACATGAGTAAAAGTATACGAAAACTGCAATTCATACTCCAGATTCAGTGATAAAAGTAAGCGGAAGACTAAAAGATATACATATCACTGTATGGAAAACAAAATATATCTCAACTGTCTTCAAAGTATGAATACATCTCTGAGTCTCATATACATATAAATATACAGAATCAAAACGTCAAAAATAGTCCCACTGAGAAGTCCCGCCAATCCAGGCCACCTAAGCAAAGCCGTCGTGGTACTGCATATATGAGACCTCGTCCTGGTCCTCATCATAATCCGGCTCTGCCTCCTGAATCACTGCCTCACCTGCATCTAAGATAGGGTCTGGTGGGTGTTATAAACACCATCCCGTAACGTGGGAGTGAGTAGCTAACTCAGTGGAATAATAGAGCAAAGATTAACATGTTCTCAAATCAATCATGCGATAATAGTAAAGCAGTAAATCAAACATTCCTAATACTGTTGTTAATGCAATATGACATGACATGATGGATGCCCTCATCAACATTCTCCCTCATACGGCACCATCTGCGTCCGCGGCATGCTTGTGTACCGCTCAGTGCTCCACATCTTCCAGGCACATGCAATGTGATGGTGATATGATTACCGAGTTATTATTAGTCCATTCAAACAGGAGGATTGGGAAACTAAGGTACTTCCCTTATATCAATCCCAACACAATCCTGTCTATGGTCGTCACTCCTAGTAATCTCATACGATGTATATTTTGTAGGTCGCTGCAAGGGCTGTCAGGGCTATTGCTCGCACTCGTTGCACCGCTCTCCCATCACCTTATCAATACAGGCCTACTTGTACTTTTGTCGCTATGGAAGGGTCGTCGCCTCCCTTAGACTCAGAATACACTCGAGGTCACTACAAAGGGCTGCCAGGGCTGTTGCTCGCACTCGTTGCACCGCTCCCCCATCACCTTATCAATGTAGGCCGACAGCAAGAATATAGTGTCCCATACCACCATATTCTGCTCACGAGTCATAGGTGCTCACTGGTCACTACGGGGAGGTTTGTGGCCCCAGCGTAGGCCGACAGCTCGACCACGGTGTCCCATACCACCATGCCCGGCTCATGAGTCTTTATGGATCAAGGTACCATGGTTAATAGGGTTTACAGTGGTAAGTTCAGTACCCTAGGTTCAAGAAGTTATGACTCATACAGGGTAAACATATAATGGCCAGTCGGGTTACTTGACGGGCTCGACTAGCACGAGCGCATCTCAAGTCAAACGACATGAAGTGCATAAAACACCTCGTGTGGCCTAACCACTGCCGCTAACTCCAAAACACGACTCGTGTTCATTGATGCGTCGTTCGTGGCAAAGATAAACCAACCACGAATTTACTCGGTTGCCGACTGCCTGGACTAGGTATAGTCCCAAACAGTTATGAATCCACATCTGTAATCATATAAGAGTAATGAAAATGAAATACAACAATGTGAGCATGTTAACACATGTTATAACATACAACTTAAGTAAATCATCCAACGCACGTATTTCATACATATAATGAAATCATGCATATAGCCAACATGTAGGAAATCATTTACATCAGCATATCATTTGAGAATTCAATCTCAAACTAATTCATAACACCATTTAATTCAATACATACTAATATAAACATTTATACAAACACTTAGACTACACACTTAAGTCTACATATAATATATCGACTCAAAGTGCGCATTTAGGCGAATCTCTTCGCCAAACTGATTATGCACGCATTCCTAATATCCTAATGTGACAAGAAGCCATGTTAATCATCTCAGCAAAACATGGATGGAAACAGTATTTCCTACAAATAACTAAAATGCCCTAAATCTCATATTTTTCGTCTGCTTACGAAACAGGAAACGGACAGCATGTTGTACATGTCAAATGGCGTTGCCGTCGATAATCTACTATTAAACGACATTGAAAGCATTGAAAACAGTCAATCAAAGCGTCTAAAATCCGCACCTTTTATCCTAGAAGTGTATTGATTCGAACGGAGCGTATACGCTTCGTCTATGGCGAACCGAAAACCTAATACACAAGATCTATAAGCTATCATGCTAAGGAACCGAAGGAACCTTAAATTAGTAAGTGTTTGGGGTATTTTCTTACCTAGAAACGCGGCGAAATCGCCGGGAAAGTGATTGAGGCGCGTTGCTTAAGCACGTGCAACAAGTAGTGCAAGCAGCAGGAAATTCTCTCCCACTCTCTCTCACAATCTCTCACCTTTTCTCTCACACCAGCTAGGGTTTCTAAAAAATTTAGGTGGGTGAAAGAAGTGACGGTTTAAGCCCCTTTTATAACCTAAAACTTGCCCAAAATAGGCTTGGGAACAATGTTCACTTGATGCCTAACCAAATCGGGGCTGTTTCGGTCCAAAAAGACATTTCTGGAGCTCCCCTGGCCGAACGCGATCGGACTTAAGTTCATGCACGTCGGATGTCGCTCACATCCCATTTTCAGACCAGTAGTGTTCGTAGATCGCACGTGGCGGTCCAGTTTCAGTTCAGCAGTCACCGCACGTAGATCAGGTTTACAAGTCTCATGATATGAAATAGAAATTTTTCCTAATCCAAGGGTGTAATTTGGCTGAATTCTAATGGTCAGAATGCTTAATAATAACGCGGAAGTCGTGTGCCAGATTTGAATTTCAAATTCTAAATCTAACCCTATTCTCACTCTCTTCACTCTAGGCTCAATGAAATAGCTTCTAAATGTCGGTTGGACTTGATTTTTGAAATGATTGTCAAGTCCAGCTAGGCGGTTATAACGGTCTAAGATTGTAGGTATCGGACTTTTGACGCGTGGTCTAGATCCAATACAAAGTTTCAAAGAGGTCCTGAGAACAAACTGGTTTAGAGTTTGATCCGAGGTTTTAGAGTATTATAGCGTCAATGGTTCTACTCACTTTGGGTCTTGTAGAACGAATTTAAAGTCATCAGGGACTATTTCCCAGCTACTCTAGCGTTGCGCTAGCTAACTTACACTTATTTTCCAAAGGAATTAATCCTACGCAATTTCTGGTCGAGTTGGTACTCGAGTCCAAGTACGGATTTTTCCAGGTCGTTACATATGTAGTCTAAGTGTTTATAAAAATGTCTAAATAAGATCTTGTTAATGGATTGCACTTAGTAAGTGTATTAAGCTAGGATTCTTAGTCTTCTTAATCATATGAATAGTTTCCTTCATGAATTGAAAATTGTCACTATATGATTTATGGGTGAAATGCATATGTATGTCAATTTGTCAAATGTGTTTGATAACATGCTAAAATGAGATTTATCTTTGTATTATTCATTAAATGCTTATATGAGTGACATATGTGATTCCCAATTGCATTTAGGTATGTTTGGGACTACCACCTAGTCCAGAAAATCGGTAATGGCTCCTGATCGAGTGGCCGAACTAGTTTCACCACATTAGATACGTTCGATGAATCCAAGTTGTACAATGATTATCGATAGTGGTTAGGCCACAAGGAGTTCGTATGCCCTCCATGTCGATTAATTTAGCATGCACTCGTACTAATCAAACTTGTCAAGTAGCCCGATTGGCCTAATGTATGTTTACCATGTATGGACGCTACTGCTTGAATCTAAGGTAGCATGTACCAACGTAAAGCCCATTTCAACCTTGGTACCATGATCCGCTAAGACTCATGAGCTGGGCATGGTGGTTTGGGACACCGTGGTTGAGCTGTCGGCCTATGCTGGTGTGACGAGCCTCCCCGTAGTGACTAGTGAGTAACCCAAACTCGTGAGCCGAATACAGTGGTATGGGACACTGTATTCTAACTGTTGGCCTACACTAAAGTGACGAGCCTTTCCTTAGTGACCTCGAGTATAAATTAGGCATATGCTGAAGTGACGAGCCTTCCATAGTGATGTGAACTTGCCTATCCACTACTTTTAAATCAGTGGTGATGTTACCCTATAACTTGTCTATCATATGTGATTAACTAGGAGTGACGACCCTAGATGGATCATTGTTTGGGTAAATGATATAAAGGGAGGTACCTTAACTTCCCAAATCTGTTGTATGAATAAGCCTAATCAAGAAGTAAACTAACACATGCATGCACCGCATTGCATGTGCTTTGGCGATGAAGGCACAGTGAGAGTATGTAACGCCCTGAAAATCGAGGGTCGAGTAGAAGCTCAACTCCCAAGTTCCAATGCATCACTTATGCAAAAAAGATAATGATATTTAAATGTTATTTGTATTAGTGCATTAAACATGAGTGAGATTATACCAAATCAATAAATTATACTCTCGAGATAATTAAATTTAAGCAAGCAAAAGACTGTGATAGATATATAAAACCAATAAACTTTGTAGGTCTCCAGAGCGTGGACATGTTACCAGGTTAAATATATAAATGTATACTTCCTAAATGGATAAAATAAATATGCATATGTGTTCTAAAATATAAAATGATAAGTATAGTGGCATCTAGTCAGCATCCCTGTAACCCCACCAATCAGAACATGGTCTACATAAACCTACCTGATAAGTGCATATAGGAGAACTCCTCCTCGCCATCATAGAAGCCAGGCTCCATCACGAAGGTCTCGTCATCATCTGTAACTACAATAGGGTCTGGTTGGTATTTTAAAACACCGTCCCAGAGTGGGAGTGAGTGATCAACTCAGTGAGACTATAAGGCAAAGGTTAACATGTTATCAACTCAATCAAGCAGTAATGATAAAGAAGTACAACAATCATAGCCTAAGAACTCTTGTTAATGTAGGAATGGTATGCGATAATGATGTATGCCCTCGCCTGCACTCCCTCTGCGACATCATCTCACGATTACAGAATGCAACACTCTCATTGTGCTCAATTCCAACACCGAAGGCACATGCAATGCAGTGCATGTGCGTGATTAGCCAAGTTCTTAATTAAGCATGTTCATACAATAAGTTTGGGAAGCTAGGGTACCTCCCTTTATATCATTTACTCAAACATTGATCCATCTAAGGTCGTCAAGCCTAGTTAATCACATATGAAGAACAATTCTAGGTAGCTACAGGGCGGCTCGTCACCTCAGTCCAGGCCTGGTTTATACTTGAGGTCATTATGGAAAGGCTCGTCACCTTAACCTAGTCCTAGTGTATACTCGAGATCACTACGGGCTTGTCACCTGATTGTAGGCCGACGGCTCGAATACAGTATCCCATATAGTACTATATTCATCTCATGAGTTTAGTTTTCTCACTAGTCACTATGGGGAGGTTCGTCACCCCAGCGTAGGCCGACAGCTCGACCACAGTGTCCTATACACCACCATGTCCGGCTCATGAGTCTTAGTGGATCGTGGTACCAAGGTTAAATGAGATTTTCACTAGTAAGTTAGTACCTTAGATTTAAGCAGTAGCGGTCATACATGGCGAACATACAATGGGCCAATCGGGTTACTTGACAAGCTCGATTGGTAGGAGCGCACGTTGACTTAATCGACATGGAGCGCGTAAGCACTCCGCGTGGCCTAACCACTGTCGACAAACAGTGTATGACTCAAATTTCTCGAATGTTCCTTGTATGGCGGAATAACCTCGACTACGAATTTGGCAACCATTACCGATTGCCTGGACTACATAGTAGTCTAAAATCATATTCAAACACTATAGGCATTCATTTCTGATAATCAAAACAACATGTGACAAACAATTCAAATATAAATCTCATTTGAGCATTTTAACAAACACATAGCATACATATTGTCATACATAAGCATTCATCCATAAATCACATAATAGTAGGATAGGCTACGTGAAGGAAACTGTAACTATAGATAAGGTGATTGAGAATCATATCTCAACAACCTAATTAAATACATTTCAATAATCATTTCGTCATTTAGGCATTTTATCAAACACTTAGACTACACATATTAACATACATGTAATAAAGTAGTTATAACATATATTATGGAAAATCCTTTCACAAAGGACTTGTCACACATGCAACAATCATGTATTCTCAATCAATAGACATGGCAAGCATAAATCATAATTCCATACTCATTCAAACATTTCAACAAACACATGAAATGCATTAAAATCAACATAGTTTACATGTATATATAATATATAGAAAACATCAAAACTAGGCTCATGTGACAGCAATCAAGTCAGTCATAAATCATTACTGACATTGAAAGCCTTGAAAACCATAACCTAAACATTTATAGTCTGCACCTTTCACCGTTAGACTCGTAACGAGCTCAGTTTGAACTCTATGTATCTATCTACGGAACAACGACAACCTATAGCATGAAATAGGTTAGCTATTTCATCTCTCACTTTATTTAAATATTTAAAATGGATTAGGGTTAGATTTCTTACCCAAGAACTGATTTGAAATCACCGAAATAGCGATATGGACAGGCTAATTTAGTACGTGGAGAGGTGGGATCGAAGGTCAGTAGTGATCTCCCACTTTCTCTCTATTTCTTTCTCTCTTTGCTCTCTTCTCTCTCATAGGGTTAGAAATTCGTATGGAATGAGAGAGGGGTGGGTTAAGGTCCTTATATAAGCCCAAAACTAATGAAAATGACCCCAAGGTCATAGTATACTAAGGTTATAGCCAAAGGGTGGATGTTTCGGTCTAACGGAGCACATTTAGGGGTCCCTTTTTTGCACATAGTTGAGAGTAAGTCCCCTGACGATGGATCTATTCCAGGTTAAGATCTCGCTTCGATCGGATCAGTGGATCAACCGTGGGGGACCTGTTTCAGTTCAACGGTCATCGGTACTCAATTAGGGCCACAAGTACACTGACATGTGTTGGAAATTTTCCCTGATCCGAGGGTGTAATTTGGTCAGAATCTTATGGTTTGAAACACTAAAATTAGCTTGCAAGTGGATGGCCCAAATCACTTAAGTTTAAGTTCATTTCCTAAAGATATTCGTGTTTCTCACACACTTCGCTCCGGACTTAAGTTGTATGTTTCTGGATACTGTTAGGACTTGATTTCTGAGATTTTTATCAAGCCCAGTAAGGTGGTCATAATATTTAATCATTATTATTTATGTTACATAAGTGATGCGTTGAAACTTGGGGGTTGTGCTTCTGCTCGACCCTCAATTTTCGGGGCGTTACAAGTTGGTATCAGAGAATGATTTGGATTAAACTAGACTTGGGTTATGATAACATGACGTACACTGACGTACTTTGACTTAGGTGGGGGTAAAAAAAATGTAGAAATGAACGTAGATTCCCAGTTTCACTGACGGGTGAAAATGACCGTTGAATTTCACCACATATGCGTATAAGATCATGTGAAATGATTCCCATCCTTTTTTACACCGTCAATTGACAGGTTAGGATGGTGATTCAGTGAATCCCATGTTCCAAACATGCAAAAAAGCATGAAGATGTGCGAGTTGAAACCCAAAAGCACCATAAATGGATGTGGGGGCCACACCATAAATTATAGAGGGACCCAGGGGGTCCCGCTTGTTTTCAGCATCCCGGGGAGAGGTGGGTACCGCCCCTAGGTGGAGCCACCGCCGAAGGTCCAGAGAGCAGGCAGTGCACCGCCCACTACCCAGTTGTGTGGGGCCCTCCTGTATGTGGGACCCCTTATTTGACCTCTCTCACCTCCCCTTTTACAATTTCACTCAACTCCTAGCCCTCTAAATCCTCCAAAAACATCCCTTCCCTCTCAAATCCCTCTTCCATACATTTAAGACACCACTTTCTTCTACTTTTCACATTAATCTTCCATTTTCTTCCATACTTTACACCATCTCTACCATTTTCCTCAAAAACCCATCTCTTACCATCTTCCATCTCCCTTTTTTCTTCCCATTTGAGTACAAAAACCCATCTTTGTGTCTCAAAACCTTAAAATCTACATACCCATATCATTTCCCAAGCTTTCTTCACTTTTAATGGATTTTTTTTGAACTTGTCATTGCCATATTCTCAATCTCTACTCTCCTTTCTCTCATAGGAAAGAAGAGAGTGGCCTCGGACGAGGCTGGGCCGAGCCGACCACACCTTACTACGAAGAGGGCAGACGCCTAAGCCAGTGCGAGTGCCGAGCATGAACGAAGGTCGAAGAGGGACCTCAATCCTCGAGTTCTGTTGGAGAGATCGCTACCACCGGATGTCAATCTTGGTAAGTTCCACAACTACAAGGTCGTATTTGAGGCACACATCGATGAGAAGTTGTTTGGGATATATCCAGTCATTGACTTTCTCCTAGAAAATGGGTGGGGTCCCATATTTAAAGGAAACACTCATGCGAGCGAAGGCACTGTGCAAGCCTTCTACGCCCACATTCGGAATCCACTGTTAAAGCCTGTCTAGTTTACTATCCCTTTGGGAAGGTAGGAGACTATAGTGGGTGTGGACAAGATTGCCCGCATTATGAGAGTTAAAAGAGGTGTGGTACACGCCAGTGAGAAGAACCTCGCTAGTGAGGGAGACAAAAGACGCTGCACGTGTTTCTTATGTGGCTAGGTCGAGCGTTGGAGGCAGAGAAATAGCTCATTTTATCCAAGATGATGAACGACTTCCGCCTGCTCCACCACATATGCACATATAATGTGTATCCTAGGTGGAGTAACTGCACCAAATGCACAAGGTTCATGGTGGATTTCATGTATAGAGTCAGGCAAGGAGAGAAAGTATACCTACCTACTCTTGTCCTATCTCAGATAATTCGCACTGATTGGTCTACTAGGGAAAGCTCCTAGCTACCTTTGGGTTAACTTGTATGCAAAATTTCCTGTCACTACAGTTTCGGACTCCATATGAAAGACATGCCCCAATCCACATTATCAGTGAAAACACGCTCAACAACATGGGCATTGTCCTTAGGCGATGCCAAGCCTGGCTTGAGGAGCAGAGCGATGATACAAAAGAAGATATTGAAGATGTTGAGGGAAGTGAAGGTAAGGAAGAAAGTGGTGACGAAGAAGAAGGAAGTGGTAAGGAAGGCAACAAAGATGAGGGCAGTGATGAAGAGGGGGATCAGGAAGATAAAGAGGAGGCCTAAGAGTCTGATGAGGGACCTCCTCCTACTACAAATGAGCACCACCGTGATCGGGCTGCCATAGAGGCCCGCTTGGCTCAGATTGAGTAGGGCCAAGTCACCTTGAGATAGGAGGTCAGGGAGACCCGGGCCAAGCTTGAAGAGAGTCAGGCCTACATGAAGCAAAGATTTAGGAAGGTGTCTCATATCTTGAAGGCTCTCTTATGTTGTATGCAAGACAATGGTGCTCCTCCTCCATCACCAGAGTTGGACGACTAGTCATATGTTATAGTCATCTTTGGGCTTTTTCTTGTTTTCTTATTTTCTATGTTATAGCCTTGACAGACTTAGTAGTATGGTAGAGTAGTGGGTATATTTTGGCATTTAAAGCTTTGTTTAAATTAGCTTACATGCATCTTCTGTCATGATTCATCTTCTGTCATGATTCATGTAAGACTATATCTCATGTAATATGACAATTTTGGTAAATGAAATGCATGAAGCTTCTTTTGATTTAGAATGTGAATGATGTTTGGATAAGTATGTGTTCTTATGCTAAATCTTACACGGGTTGCACCATATGTTGTATATAGGGAATGCTACCTAAGAGAACTTGGAGCATTGCACATCTAGTACTTGGCAGATCGTTTGACAGGGCACCTCCCCTAAGCAATAGCCACACGGACCCTACTTTGGGCCCTAATAACAACACCATGCTGGATTCTTAACCAGCCACTGGCCCCACAAATGGGCCAACACCTAGTGCACCATCAGTTCTAGAACAGAACTGTGCGTTTACCTCAACGCCATACATGCCTCGGACTCCTCCTCCTCCTGATAGGTTCGAGCAAATGATGCTCCTAATGCATCAGCAATAACAGATTTAGACCACAATTGCGGGGGCACTTGCCTAAAACATGAATGTGGTCCCGTCTGCACCACCTGTGCAGCTTGTTGGGCATATGAATGCCAGCAGCTTGTTCAAGCGCTTTCAACATTTATGACCTCCCACCTTTGCAGGCACTCACAGACCCGAGGAGGCCGAGTATTGCCTTGATTGCATCTTTAAGATGCTGAAGTTGCTGCACTTGACTAAGGGAGAGCAGGTTGAGTTGGTTACATACATGTTCGAGAAGTAGGCTAGTCTATGGTGGGATAGCATCCTACGGATAGTGGCTGCTAGGTATGGATGGACATGGGAAACTTTTGAGATCTGATTCCATGGGAAGTACTTTCCCGTCACTTACCATAATTAGGAGGGAGAGTTTCTTCGCCTCTGATAGGGAGGGATGGCCGTGGCAGAGTATGAGAACCAATTCACGGAGCTAGCCAGATATGCTCCTTTGATACTAATGAACGAGTCGATGAAGATGCGGTGATTTTCTGAGGGTTTGTGGCCTGAGATTCGCACGAAGATGTGTTGCGCTAACATTCTCAACTATGCTGAGCTATTAAGCATGTCCTTGTAAGCTGAGAAGGATGGGGAGAGACTATCTTGTACACATGTACCCATTGGTCCAAGGCCTCAACCTGATTTGCCGAACAGGCCGTTCCTCAGCATGAGGCCACATGCAAATTCGCCTCCCAGACTCATGGCTTTGCTGACATAACTGAGGTGATCAGATGTGTGGTGCAACTACTGCAAGAGGTTGGGCCATACTGACACTTAGTGCTTTACCAAGATGAGGGACAACGGCTTTGCACCGCCTCAGAAGATCAACCGTTAGTTACCTCAAGCCATTTCAGCTCCACCTCTATGATCAGCACCACCTGCACAACCATCTTACTGCCCACCCACACCTTGATTTAGGCCACCTCAACGACCCATGGCAACAGAGCCGAATTGTCCTCAACAAGCTCGGATGCACTCACTTGCAGTTGATGCTTTTGAGACAGCAACCGCAACACCATTGGCTTTCGAAGTCACAACACACATCGAAGGTACACCCATATTTCTGTTGTTGGAAACCGGGTCCACTATTTTGATCTTATTATGCATAGCAGTCAAGCGACTAGTGTTGGAAACTACTCCTATGGTTGGGGTGAGACTTCTTACCGCTACAGGGACCTTCTCAGACTCCACCAATACTTGTAGGGCTTTCTCAATAGACTTTGGAAGTAGAACAGTGCTCGTTAACCTGATAGTCACACCATTATGTCATTACGATGTCATCCTTAATATGGATTGACTCACCGAGATGAAGGCAGAGATCGATTGTGATACTAGAGTGGTGACAGCCTATGGACTTGAGGGCACGACCTTTACTTTCCCAGTGCAGGTTAGTTGGTACTACCACATTAGTTGTTATGCTACCTTGCTAGAGAATGTTGATGGCCCGACACTTGGGAACACGCCTGTAGTCCAAGATTTCACGGATATGTTTAGGACGATACCTGGACTACCTCCTCAGTGCGAGATCAACTTTACTATCGACCTTGTGCCTAGTGCGACACCTATATCTATACCGATGTATCGCATGCCTCCGTGTGTGATAGAGGAACAGAGGAGACAAATCGATGATCTGTTGGATAGAAGCTTCATACGACCGAGTGTATCTCCTTGGGGAGCACCCATATTGTTTATGAAGAAGAATGATGGATCACTGCGATTGTGTATTAATTATCACAGGTTGAACCAAGTAATAGTGAAGAATAAGTATCCTTTGCCCAGGATAGATGATCTATTCGATTAGTTGAAAGGGGCACAGTCTTTTAGCAACTAATCGAATAACAGACTGTGCATCACTAGTTGCACGTCAGGGATGAAGACATGTAGAAAACAACGTTCAGAACCAGCTTTGGGCACTACAAGTTCCTTGTAATGTTGTTTGGACTCACAAACGCACCCACCGTGTTCATGGATCTTATGAATCAGGTGTTTTGGCCGTATCTATACCGATTCATCATCGTATTCATAGATGACATTTTGATATACTCCAAGAATCAGAAGGATCACGAGGAACACCTACGAGCAGTCTTTGATACGCTTAGGAAGAACTAGTTGTTTGCCCAGTACAAGAAGTGCGACTTCTGGAAAGAAGTCAAGTTCCTAGGACGTGTGGTGTCCAAGGAAGGAATAGCTGTGAACCTTGTTAAGGTGATCGTAGTTCAGGACTAGAAGCAGCCCAGTTTGGTTACTAAAGTTAGGAGCTTCCGGGGACTTCTTGGCTACTATCATCGATTTATTAGGGACTTTTCTAAGATAGCCATACCGTTATCTCAGCTCACTCGAAAGGATCTCAAGTTTGCTTGGAACGAGAAGGCAGAAGCAACATTTCAGGAACTGAAGGACAAGTTGACGTTCGCACCTGTGCTAGTATTTCCAGAGTAGGGGGTCAGAAATAACATTTACACCGACACCTCTCGTGTTGGTTTGGGTTGTGTTCTTATGTAGAAGGATAGAGTGATTGCTTATGCATCGTGACAAGTGAGGAAACATGAGGAGAACTATCCTACGCTCAATCTGGAGTTGGCAGCCGTCATCTTTGCGTTAAGGCTCTGGAGACATTACCTCTACAGGGAGGAGTTCAAGCTCTTTTGTGACCACAAGAGCCACGTGTACATATTCACACAGAGAGACTTGAATATGAGGTAGCGACGATGGATGGAAACCTTGAAAGACTTTAAGTTTGAGGTCTCGTACCATCTCGGCAAGGCTAACATTGTGATAGACGCGTTGAGTTGTAAGAAGATGATAGCATTTGCAGCTCTGCTGATGATAGAGGAATGAAACATGGTAGAGTTTGTGAGAGACTTTGAGCAGAAACTTACGGTAGAGGTCGTTCAAGAGCGTCGCACATATTCGAGTGCAGCCACTTATCGATGACCGAATCATTATGGCTCATAGGGAAGATGAATGGTTAGTGAAGTTGAGAAAAGGAGCTAGTGACGATGTCAAGCCCCAAACTTGGAAATCGGGCTCTTAAAATTCTCGATCACCTAATCTGGTGCCGATAGCCTCCGTAGAACTCCATTCTCGGCTCCCAGCACCTATTCCTTAGGTTCCGATCCTGGAATGCTACGAGGAGGATTTTTAACATCAGTTTGATTCGTATTAAGCATAACCAAAGGTATAACCCACAACAACAACAAAAAACTCCACTACATTTCTATTATGATAAAAAACTTTATAAGTACAATGAGTATAAAGGAAAATACAATGATAATGGACAAAAATCTCCAAGATGATCTGCTATGCGCTCCTGCCTCAGCGCTGTTGCGGTCCAACGTCACTTACATGCAACGATTGTTCTTAAGCTTTTGGAAAGCTTAGAGGGTGGTGAAAGTGTGTGCGCAAGGTAGTAAGATAATCATGCAATATCAGAGTAATGCGGAATATGCTGCTGGATCCATGAATACTATTGGTTGTACCAAGGCCATGCAATGCAAGGCATGAATAATGTCGACTGTACCAAGGCCATGCGATGCGAGGTGCAAATCAAGCCTACGAGTCCTCATTTAAATCCACATATCAAATAACTCAAATCTGGGATATCACCGGGGTCTAGTACACTCTAAACTAGATCGTCATCCCATCGTGCGTAATAAGGTAAGTGCAGTTGACCTCACTATCCACCTACCAATATCGAGTTCGGCTCATCGATAGCGAACCCATTCCTTGAGCTGGTTAAAATCAGCCTAGCTTTACCCTCTCCACTCCAGCGGGTAAGGCCACACCCCCTTCCAACCGACCACGACACAGTGAAAAGCGCGACCGTCTGGTAATCGGTACTCGGCGCTTCTATACCCACTCGGTCTAGACATTGGAGCAACCTCCTAGTACCATAAGGGTTTAGGGACTTTCACCCAGGGATATCTATCGTACCCTATGTAGAATAAAAATTTTAGTATCCAATCCTGCCAACCACGATACGCCTGTGAAGCTATGACCCCGATGTTGCTAAGGCATATAGTAACCATATCACACAATGCGAATGCATGAATTACACTATTCAGTCATGCAGCAATCCTGCACGTATCGTGCGCTCATGTGGGGTAACACTGCCTGTTCAGGAGCCCCTAAACAATCTGCCCGAAGGCATATGCTATGATCAAACATTCCTCATATCAAGCATACATATGATGCGTACGAGCATGAGTCATGGAATTATACTAAGCATGTTATAAAGCAATAAACTATCCTTACAATGTAGATGGGCCTAAATGACCTACACACAACAAGTACAGCCTATCAATGGGCCCTAGGGAGAGTCGTAATGTGGACATTTAACCAACATCATACTTGCAATGTGGACGTCAAACCAACATTGATCCCAAGGCATAGGCCGTCGTAAACATCATTATATAATCCATGTTAGGATCACACATTGCAATAGACCTTAGGTACATCCCGTTGGGCCTTAAATACATCAAATGGGCCATATCATATGGGCCTTATATTCATCAAGTGGGCCATATCAATAGGACGCACCAATGGGCCTTATGTGCATTGCAATGGTCCATAACCCGTTAGGTCTTGAATACATCAAATGGGCCTAATCACATGGGTCTTATGTGTGTCAAATGGGCCACACCAATTAGGCCCCATATGTACATCAAATGGACCTCAACCCATAGGCCCTAATACATCTCGATGGGCCTTAACCCATGGGCCCTTAATACATCAAATGGGCCTCAATCCATGGGCCTAATACATCTCAATGGGCCTTAACCCATGGGCCCCTAATACATCAAATGGGCCTTAACCCATGGGCCTTACATATATATCAAAGTAGGCCTCAACCATGGGCCACAAATACATCGAATGGGCCTCATAACATGGGCCTTACATCCATATCAAACTGGCCCCCAATGGACTACCACATATAAATCAAGATGGGCCTCATAACATACCAAGGTGGGGTCCACTTGAACTATGGATCTGGCTCATTCTTTAGCCCATGCCATCAAATGAGCTTTCAAAGGGGCTGGATGGCTTGGATGCATCACATGCATCATGGTGGGGTCGACAAGCAAGCTTAGCAAATGGTTGGACGGTTAGAATGCAACACATGCATCATGGTTGGGTCGACAAGCAAGCTTGGCAAATGGTTGGACGGTTTGGATACAACCCATGTACCATGGTGGTTCCCATAGATAGAAGGTGTGGACAAAATAGATGGGACCCACATAACTTGCTGCTGACGTTAAGAGAGAGAGAGCAGCATGTGGCTGCTTGTACCAGCAGCATGGCTACATCTTATTTTTATTTTTATTTTTATTATTTTTTTCTATCTGAAACAAACAGATGTGGGTCCCACGCAGGGCCCACCACAGCAAATGCACATTACGTGTAATGTGTGTGTATATATATATGTATATATTATAATATAATATATAATATATATGATATATCTGACATCCAGGCCGTCCAGGGCCTAGACGGTCTCATACATCAGGGAGGGCCCCACACGTGGGGGTGGGTCCCACCGTCCAGAGACGGTGGACACCACATGCATCATGGTGTGGCCCATCAAATGAGTGGACGACATGGATAGGGTGGGTCCCACGGACCCCACCGTCAGCACACATCCTTGCTAGCCATCTACACGACAATCAATGTCAAGGCCTCAGCATTGAAACGGGTATCTTTCACTCGGTCTGCCAGTGAGCTAAGGATTTGGGCATAGAAGTGGGCCTCACACGGGCATGGTCCATCGTCCAGAACGGTGGACGGTTTGGATAAGACACATACATCATGGTGTGACCCCACACGTGGAGTGGAGGGCATGGATGGATCCTATAGACCCCACAGTCCATACACACTCCACTGTTAGCTACTCCCACCGTCAGCCACACTACATTGTTAGTCTCCCACATCCGTCCCTACCCACTGTCAGTTAACACTTCATCGTTGGCCACCTTCACTGACGGACGGGGTGGCATGCCTCGTCAAGGTGGGTCCCACATGGCCCACCTAAATGGATCAACCTAATTTTTATGTTCTCATCATCCAGGCCCATTGGATGGCCTGGATGAAAAAGATGGACAACGCTGATTAAAGAGGTATGATCAAGGTGGGCCACACCATTTTGGGTGGCATGGGTAAAGTACACCCCTCATAGTGGGCCATGATCATGGAAAAAGATAGAGAGAGAAGAGAGGAAGATAGAAAGAGAGGAAGAAAGATCGGAGACGATGGAGGGGCCCCGCCACTATAGTTATGGTTTTCAAGGCTTTCAATGTCAGCAATGATCTATGCTTGAATTGATTGCTGCTATATGATATTAGCTACGGTATTTTATTTGATAAACTATACATGTATGAAATATGTGAGTATAAAATGCATTCTACGTATTTGTTGAAATGTTTGAATGAACGTGGAACTATGATTTATGTTGGTCATGCCTATTAACCTAGAATTCATGTTTGTTGTAAGTCAGACAATCCTTTTATGAAAGGATTGGTCATAATATATGTTAAAACTAGATTGGTTCATGTATGTGGTATTATGTAGTCTAAGTGTTTGTAAAAATATCTAAATGAGATCTTGTTAATGTATTGCACTTAGTAAGTGTATTAAGACAGGATTCTTAGTCTCCTTAGTCATATGAATAGTTTCGTTCATGAATTGAAAATTGTCACTATATGATTTATGGGTGAAATGCATATATGTCAATTTGTCAAATGTGTTTGATAACATGCTAAAATGAGATTTATCTTTGTATTATTCATTAAATGCTGATACGAGTGACATATGTGATTCCCTATTGCATTTAGGTATGTTTGGGACTGCCACCAAGTCTAGGCAATCGGTAATGGCTCCTGATTGAGTGGCCGAACTAGTTTCGCCACATTAAATACGTTCGATGAATCTGAGTCGTACGATGATTATCGACTGTGGTTAGGCCACAAGGAGTGCGTATGTGCTCCATGTCAATTAATTTAGTGTGCGCTCGTACCAATCAAACTTGTCAAGTAACCTGATTGGCCTAATGCATGTTTACCATGTATGGACGCTACTGCTTGAATCTAAGGTATCACGTCCCAACGTAAAGCCCGTTTCAACCTTGATACCATGATCCACTTAGACTCATGAGCCGGGCATGGTGGTTTGAGACACCGTGGTCGAGCTGTCAGTCTATGCTGGCGTGACGAACCTCCCCGTAGTGACTAGTGAGCAACCCAAACTCGTGAGCCGAATACGGTGGTATGGGACACTATATTCGAACCGTTGGCCTATGCTAAGGTGACGAGCCTTCCCTTAGTGACCTTGAGTATAAACTAGGTCTATGCTGAAGTGATGAGCCTTTCGTAATGATGTGAACTTGCCTATCCACTGCTTTTAAATTAGGGGTGATGTTACCCTATAACTTGTCATCGTATGTGATTAACTAGGATTGACAACCCTAGATGGATCATTATTTGGGTAAATGATATAAAGGGAGGTACCTTAGCTTCCCTATTCTGCTGTATGAATAAGCCTAATCAAGAACTCGGCTAACACATGCATGCATCGCATTACATGTGCTTTGGCGATGAAGGTACAGTGGGAGTAGCATGTGCGACTGTGAGATGGAGTCACTGAGGGAGTGTAAGCGAGGGCATGGATCATTACCATATATCATCATTGCATTAACCAGAGTAGTTAGTAAATGTTTGTTGTATTTTTTTATCATTACTGCTTGACTGAATTGATAACATGTTAACCTTTGCCTTATAACTGCACTGAGTTGGTTACTCACTCCCACTCTGGGATGGTGTTTTAAAACACCAACCAGAATCTGTTGTAGATGTAGGTGGCGGAGATGTCTACGCTATTGATTAGGATTTCATAGACGATGAGGAGTTCTCCTATATGCAGCTATCAGGCGGGTCCATGTAGACCATGTACTGATCGATGGGATTACAGGGATAAAAATTAGTTGGATATTGTACTTTGTCATTTTGTATATTTTGAAACAAACATGTATATATTCATCCTGGTGACATGATCATACTATGGGAGTTTATAACCACTTATATACTTTATATATATCATAGTCTTCCGCTTGCTAAATTTAATCATCTCTGGAGTATGATATGCTGATTTAGTGTAATCCCATTCATGTTTAATGTGTTAATACAGACAACATTTAATCATCATTATTTATGTTGCATAAATAATGCGTTGAAACTCGGGAGTTGATCTTCTGCTTGACTCTCAATTTTTAGGGCATTACAGACTGCTTGGATAGATTTGCTGATAACTCACAATCATGGGACACATACCCAAAACAAGCACCATGTTTAGGCCGACTCAATCTAAGGAGGGGTGGAATGTATCTCCTAAAAGAGGACTATGATATCAATTCTAAAGTGACTAATCTCATAAGGAAATTCGAGGCCATGGAATCAAAGAAGGATAAGGTTAATGAATCTGTTTGCGGTATCTGTGATTGCAACATTCACACAACTGAAAATTGTCCAACAATACCTGCCTTTCGAGGGGTGTTGAATGAGCAATCCAATGCCATAAAGAATTATCAAAAACCCTTCAATGGATCTACCTCCAATACATACAATTCTAGTTGGAGAAATCATCTAAACTTTAGTTGGAGGAATGGATAAACTACTACCCCTCAAGGTTTATTAAATCAAATTCCACAAGAAGAGAAACCTCAAAAGGACTCGGTTCTACAATATTTTCAAAAGTAAGAGCTTTTCAATCAAGGTATCGTATAAGCCTTTCAAGATATTACAAAAGAGATACATGAACTTAGGCTGGAAATACGATTAAGACTAAGGGGAGCTTCCTAGCTTAACCTCTTCCCAATCCTAAACCACAATATGAAGTTAGCGACCCAAGTTCTTCAAATCAGATGGAGTAAGCTAAATCCATCACCACTCTTAGGAGTGAGAAGATCATTGACAAAACCATTCTATTTAAGGCTGAAAAGCCTAAGGACCCGAAAGTGGACAAAGAAGATGGACCTAGCTTTGCTCCACAAGAATTAGAACTGGAACCTCAAGGGAAGATGGTTGCTCCATTTTCTCAATGATTGGTTACACCAAAACCTCTCTCTAACACTCAGGATATTTTAGAGGTGTTGAAACAAGCGAAGTCAACATTCCTCTACTTGATGCCTTGAAACAAATACCTTCATATGTCAAATTCCTGAAAGACTTACGTACGACCAAAAGTTGGCAGAATATTCAAAAGAAAATTTTCTTTATTGATGAATGTCATCCTAAAGAAATATTGTCGAAGAAATTTAAAGATCTTGGTAGCCCAACCATATCTTGTGTAATCGGGGACTATCGAAATGAGCACGCTCTTTTTGACTTAGGAGCGAGCGTCAATCTAATTCCCTACTCGGTATACAAAAAGTTAGGTTTTGGTGAATTAAAACCCATCCTAACCACACTACAACTTGCTGATTGCTCTATTCATGCATCAAGAGGGATACAAATTTTACTACCCTGTAGATTTTATCATCCTATATACCGAACCCATCAGTAACATGAGTACTCAGATTACCATCATTCTTGGTCGCCCATTCCTTACCACCTCAAACGTAATTTTCAATTATAAGAATGGTGTCATGAGTATGTCTTTTAGGAATATGCATTAGAAATGAATATTTTTTTCAACATAGGCAAACGATTAGAGGATGATGATGATTTCCATGACATTAACATGATTGATACTTTTATGGAAGATAGGACACATTTTACTTTATCCTCTGACCCTCTAGAGACGTGCCTAGCCCACTCCCATGATTTTGATGATAACAAGATTAGGGAGATGTGTGTCATGCTTGATATTGCACTGATATTAGAAGTTAACCAATGCAGGCCGTAATTCGAAGAGTTGCCCCAAACTAATGAAGTGCCTCTACGGTTTAACCTCAAGTCACCGAAACTTGACCTAAAACCTATGCCCTTTGATTTGAAATATGCATATTTAGGTCAAGATGAGACATACCCGGTAGTGATTTCTACCCACCTTGAGAAAGAACAAGAGAGTATGCACTTATCTACTCTCATTAAGCATAAGGGAGCCCTTGGATGAATTATTGCGGACTTCAAGGGAATTGATCCCTCGATTTGTACTCACTGCATTTATCTTGAAGATAATGTGAAGACTGCTCGACAATCACAACATATACTAAATCCAAACATGAATGAAGTGGTTAAGGCTGAGGTTCTTAAACTATTAGATGTGGGTATCATATACCCTATATCCGATAGCTAATGGGTGAGTCCAACTTAGGTGGTTTTTAAGAAGTTCAGGATCACAATTGTAGCCAATGTCAATAATAAACTCATGCTAATTAGAATTATTACTAGTTGGAGAATGTGCATTAATTATAGGAAGTTAAATACTGTTACGAGGAAGGAAAATTTTCCTTTACCCTTCATTGATCAGATCTTGGAAAGGTTAGCTGGTCATTCCCATTATTGTCTCCCTGATGGGTATTTGGGTTACAATCAGATAGAGATAGCATCTAAAGATCAGGAAAAGACCACATTTACATGTCCCTACGACATCTTTGCTTATCGAAGGATGTCATTCAGACTATGTAATGCCCCTACCACCTTTCAGTGATGTGTGATGAGTACCTTTTCTAACATGGTGGGATAATATTTAGAGGTCTTCATGGACAATTTCTCTGTCTTTAGTCCATCTTTCAGCAAGTGCTTAGAAAGTCTTAAATGTGTGCTGAAAAGATGTGAAGAAAAGAACTTAATACTTAATTGAGAGAAGTGTCATTTCAGTGTTCATAAGGAAATTATCCTTGGACATATTATCTCGTCCAAAGGAATCGAGGCAGATAAAGAAAAAATCGATCTCATCTCTAACTGCAACACCCCGGATTTTGGCCAATCTGGGATTTGACGTCCTTAGACAGTGGGTCAATTAAAACACCTGAAAAATCGCTTAGAACCCAATTCCATAGCCAAAGAAATCACTTAGGGTTAATTCCTTTAGAAACTAAGCATAAGTTAGCTAGCGCAACGCTGGAGTAGCTGGGAAATAGTCCCTGATCACTTTAAATACGTTCTACAAGACCCAAATCGAGTAGAACGTATGACTCCATAATACTCTATAACCTTGGATCAAACTCTAAACAGGTTTGTTCTCTGGACCACTTTGAAATTTTGTATTGGATCTAGACCGCGCGTTGAAAGTCCGATACCTCTTATCTTAGACCGTTAGAACCGCCTAGCTGGACTTGACAATCATTTTGAAAATCAAGTCAAACCGATAATCACAGACTATTTCATTGAGCCCGGACCGAAGAGAGTGCAAATAGGGACAGATTTGGAATTTCAAATTCAAATCTGGCATACGACTTGACGCGTCAGTATTAGGCGTTCTGATCGTCAGAATTCATTCAGATTACACCCTCGGATCAGGAAAAATTTCTATTTTATATTATGAGACTTCCAGCCCTGATCTACGTGCGGTGACCGCTGAACTGAAACTGGTCCACCACGTGCGATCTGTGAACCCTGTCGGACTGAAAACTTAATACGTGCTAGATCTGGTACGCATGAGCTTAAATCCGATCGCATTCGACCAGGGGACCACCAAAAAGCATCTTTTGGACCGAAACAGCCCCGATTTGGTTATCCCTTAAGTGAAACTTGTTCCCGAGCCTATTTCGGGCAAGTTTGGGCTTATAAAAGGGCTTGAAACCCTCACTTCTCTCTCCCATCCGAATTTGCAAAAACCCTAGATTGGGAGAGAGAAAAGGTGAGAGTTTGTGAGAGAAGGTGGGAGAGCTTTTCCTGCTGCTGCTGCACGTGCTTAAGCGACGTATTCCAATCACTTTGCCGGTGATTTCTCCGCGTTTTCAGGTACGAAAAACCCTAGAAAGTTGCTGATTTGCTGATTCCTTGGTTCCATAGAGAAATAGCTAATAGATCTTGTGTATTAGGTTGCCTAGTTGCCGTAGACGAAGCGTATACGCTCCGTTCGAATTCTCACCCCTAAAAGGAAAAATGTGTGGATTTTAGACGCTTTGATTGACTGTTTCCAAAGCTTTCAATGTCGTTTAATAGTAGATTCTCGACGGCAACGCCGTTTGACATGTACAACATGCTATCCGTTTCCTGTTTCGTAAATCAACGAAGAATATGAGATTTAGGGCATTTTAGTCATTTGTAGGAAGTACCGTTTTCATTCATAGTTTGCTGATGTGATTGACATGAATTGTTGTCGCATTAGAATGTTTGGAATGCGTGCATAATTAGTTTGGCGAAGAGATTCGGCTAAATGCGCATTTCGGGTCGACATACTATATGTAGACTCAAGTGTGTAGTGTAAGTGTTTGTATAAATGCTTGTATTAGTATGTATTGAATTAAATGGTGTTATGAATTAATTTGAGATTGATTTCTCAATTAATATGTTGATGTAAATGATTTCCTACATGTTAGCCGTATGTACGATTTCATTATATGTATGAAATGCATATGTTTGATGTTGCACTTAAGTGGTATGCTATATCATGTACTTGATGATTTCATTATGGTTTAGTTGAGATTGAATTCTCAATTAATAGACTAATGGAGAGGATTTCCTATATGTTGGCGATATGCATAATTTCATTATATGTGTGAAAGACATGTGTAGGATGATTTACTTAAGTTGTACGTTATAACAGGTGTTAACATGCTCACATGGTTGTATTTCATTTTCATTACTCTTACATGAATGCTGACATGATTCCATGATTGTTTGGGACTATACTTAGTCCAGGCAGTCGGTAACCGAGCGAATTCGTGGTTAGTTTATCTTCACCACGAACGACGCGTCGATGAACGCGAGCCGTGTTCTGGAGTTGGCGGCAGTGGTTAGGCCACACGAAGTGTTTTACGCACTTCATGTCGTCAACTTGAGATGCGATCGCGCTAGTCGAGCCCGTCAAGTAACCCGACTGGCCGTTGTGTGTTCACCCTACATGAGTCATAACTGCTTGAACCTAGGGTACTGAACTTACCATTGTAAACCCTGTTAACCATGGTACCTTGATCCATAAAGACTCATGAGCCGGGCATGGTGGTATGGGACACCGTGGTCGAGCTGTCGGCCTACGCTGGGGCCAAAAACCTCCCCGTAGTGACCAATGAGCACCTAGACTCGTGAGCAGATTATGGTGGTATGGGACACTATATTCTAACTGTCGGCCTACACTGATCAGGCGACGAGTCCTTTGTAGTGACCGCGAGCGTATTCTGAGTCTACGGGAGGCGACGACCCTTCAGTAGCAGTAGAGTACAGTAGGCCTGTATTGATAAGGTGATGGGGGAGCGGAGCAACGAGTGCGTGCAACAGCCCTGACAGCCCTTGCAGCGACCTACAAAATATACATCGTATGAGATTACTAGGAGTGACGACCCTAGACAGGATTTGTGTTGGGATTGATACAAGGGAAGTACCTTAGTTTCCCAATCCTGCTGTTTGAATGGACTAATAACAACTTGGAATTCATATCACCATAGCATTGCATGTGCCTGGAAGATGTGGAGCACTCTAGGGAGTGTGGCATGCCGCGGTCGTAAGATGTTGCCGCATGAGGGTGATCGTCGGTGAGGGCATACATCACGTCATGTCATAATTGCATTAACAACAGTATTAGGAATGTTTGAATTACTGCTTTACTATTATCGCATGATTGATTTGATAACATGTTAATCTTTGCTCTATTATTCCACTGAGTTAGCTACTCACTCCCACGTTACGGGACAGTGTTCCTGGACACCCACCAGACCTTTTTGTGATTGCAGATGATGGCGCGGCCTGTGAGGCGGAGCCGGACTTGATGATGATGAGGAGGATCCCTCCTTTATGCGTGTTCTGATCGACGGGATTACAGGGAGGTTGATTAAATACTTTGACATTTGTCATTTTATATTTTTAGCGCACTCATGTATATTCGTTTCATCTACTTTTGGAGTATACATGTATGTGTATAACCTGGTAACATGTTCACACTCTGGAGACATACAACAGTTTATATATGTTATACATACTATTACAGACTTCCGCTGGTTAATTTAACTGTCTCTGGAGTATGATATGCTGTTCTGGCTTAATTTCACTGATGTTTAATACATTATCACAGACAACATTCAATCATACATATCTATGTTGTATAAATAACATTTTGGAACTCGGGAGTTGGGTTTTTGCTCGACCCCCCAATTTTCGGGATGTTACACTAACCTACCTCCACCCAAGAACATACAGGGTGTGCGATCCTTCTTAGGATACACCGAGTTTTACAGAAGATTCATAAAGGACTTTAGTTTCATCTTTGGTCCTCTATGTAATCTACTTCAAAAGGATGCATTATATGAGTGGACTGAGCCATGTCAGGAAGCTTTCACTAAGCTTAAAGGCATATTGACCAGTGCACCTATCATATAGCCACCCTACTGGAGTATTCCTTTTAAACTTATGTGCGACACGTCTGATTGTGCTCTTGGGACGGTTCTAAGCCAGAGAAAAGATAAGAAATCCTATGTTATTCAATATGTGAGTACGACTCTAAATCCTGCCCAAGTGAACTACTTGACTACGTAAAAGGAACTCTTGGTCATAGTATTCGCTTTAGACAAATTTAGGTCCTGCTTGATCTGATCCAAGATCATTGTTTACATAGATCATGCGAAACTCAAGTATCTTCTGTCTAAGAATGATGCTAAGCCCCGCCTGATAAGATGGATCCTCCTACTCCAGGAATTTGACATAGAAATAAAAGATAAAAAGGGAGTAGAACGTAGTGGCTGACCATCTTTCTCGCCCTGATCTCTCTGATTCCCTTGAGACGACACATATCAATGACATGTTCCCTAACAAACAGTTATTCAGAGTCTCCCACTCACCTTAGTTTGCTAATTTTGCTAATTACAGGTTTCATACCGACACATTGGACTACGCAAGATAAGAAGAAATTTTTCACTGAGGTATGCAACTTTTTCTGGGATGATCCATAATTATTTAAATATTGTCTAGACCAAATCTTAAGGAGATGTATGCCAGACAATGAGCATCAGAGTATCATCTCCTTCTATTACTCACAGGCCTGTGGTGTTCACTTTTCTATTAAAAAGACCACGACTAAGATTCTGCAGTGTGACTTTTACTGGCCCACTATGTTCATGGACACTCATGAGTTTCGCAAAGCTTGTAAGTGTTGTTAGAAATTGAGAGCATTGTCCCATCGAAATATGATTCCCTTGAATCCCATTCTTATCATAGAGGCATTTAATTGCTGATGCATCGATTTCATGGGACCATTCCCTCAATCTTTTAGAAATCTATTTATTTTGCTCGTTGTAGACTATGTCACTAAATCGGTCAAAGTGATTCCGTGTTGGAATAATGACCATCACACGATCATTAAATTCTTAAAAGAGAACATCCTTTCCTGATTCAAAATGCCTCGAGTCATCATTAGTGATAGGGGCTCACACTTTTGTAATATACCATACTAGAGTTTAATGAAGAAATATGGTATCTCTCATGAGGTGAGCACCTCATACCATCCATAGACAAGTAGGCAAGCTGAGATTTCTAATAGGGAGATCAAACACATTTCAAAGAAAATGGTTAACCCTGACCGTAAGGATTGATCAATTCAATTGACCGATGCCTTATGGGCTTACCATATTACTTTAAAATCCCTATTGGAATGTCTCCCTTTAGGCTTGTCTATGGAAAGGCTTGCCACTTACCTGTGGAGTTGGAATATAGTGCCTACTGGGCAATTAAAAATCTGAATTTCAATCTGGACAATGCCGGCTCGCTACGCAAATTGCAGTTGCATGAACTCGAACAAATTCGGAATGACGCATACGAGAACTCGAGAATTTACAAAGACAGGATGAAGGCATTTCATGACCAACATATTTTGCTGAAACCATTCACGCCTGATCAGAAAGTCTTTTTGTATAATTCTCAATTATATCTCTTTCTGGGTAAGTTTTGATGTCATTGGACCAGCCCTTTTGTTGTTATCAATGTTTATCCTCATGAGGCTTTCGAGATTCGGAATCCAAATAATGACAATGAGTTTAAAGTGAATGAACATCGCCTAAAACCATTTGTCGAGAAATTTGATGTAGAGGACATGTCCATGCCTCTGATTGATCTTGTTTACCAAGATTGATCTCCCAGTCTGATGGAGGTATAGGTAGGTTTACTACTTTCATAGGACTAGGGTAGTTTGCTTTTTATTGTTCTAGATTAGTCGATTTTATGCCATTAGGTTGGTTTATTTTCTACATTATTTTTGGATAGTTTTCTTTTGTTGGTTTCACTCTTGTGTTAACCTGCTCTCACGTTGATATCTTTGAAAAACCTCTTGATTCTTCTGTCCAGGTACTATCTTTCCATCACTTATCCTTTACTTTCATTATCCCATGTGTATTGCATACTTATTTCTTTTTTACATATAGGAAAATGTAGATTTTAGGTTGGGAATGGGGGATTAGGTTACCTAATTAGTATTTTCTAGTTTTGACCAAAAATTGTGATTTTTTTTTTTAATTTTCTAAAAATTCTTCTGAATTCGAAGTGATTTTGACGACCATTGTTGATTTAGAATTATAAGATACGTGATGTTGGTAATTTATGACTCTTGGATTCAACCATCTGTTAGATTTCATAGTTAAGTTCGAATTATTAATCCATGATTAGAAGTTGTAAACATTGATTGAGTCATGATTTCACATGTCACATCTCTCTTACACATTAAGGTTTCAGTTTGATATTGAAGATGAACTTGGTAATCACTATGCATGAAAGGAACCAGCCTGAGAAATTTTTCCATCATGCTTATAAAGAAGATTTGAAAGGGTTGGGCGAATGGTCTTCACCATAGGTTTGCTCCCTATAGGTGAAGGTTCGATTCCCCAAGGTTGACATTTGGAAATTGTTGGGCGACTGGTCTTCACCATAGGTTTGCTCCCTATAGGTGAGGATTTGATTCCCCTCCTTGGTGTCATTTTTAATGAAAAAAGCAAAATGAAAGGATGATCTGTGACTTAAGTTTTGGTTTAGGTTTTTACTGTCATGAATTATCTTATTGGTTACCAATGATATCATGAAATAGAGAAGTGAATTTTAATGATAATAAATCGAGATTACTTTATACACCCATGGATCTTAATGTTTAGAATTTTTTTCTAATTGATGGATTTATATTTTGAACTTAATTATGAAGTCTACCGTGTGATCGAGCCTGGGAGAAAGTAATGCATAACATTCATGAATCTTAGAATTTTATTATTTGGATTGTTTTTCAAAAATCACTCGAGTTTATAGAAGTTGTCCTGTAATTCTCAACTTATTTTTTGCATACTTTGCTCGAGACTAGCAAAATGTTGGTTGGGAGTTGTGTTGAGGGTTAAATATTGCATATTAGATCCTAGTTATTACTTGATTTTATAAACATGATACCCTTTAATGCCCTATTTTTATCATATTTATGAGGTATTTAGGAGCCTGGGCTGGAAAAGGGTACTAAAAGCATAAAATTAACACGTCGAAGCCACCAAGGTAAGGGACAGACTCCAAGGGACCGAGATCGAAGAATTTACACACCCAAGATTCGAGAAAATCTAGTATTTCACGATAAAAAGGCCTGAAATTCGTCCAGAATGCATGATCGCAAGGTTCCCACCATCCGTTCGGCTCGAAACTTGATATGTAGCCTTAGGACCCTAAATTAACCATACATGTTGAAAATCAGCCATTGATCTTTGTGGAAATGGCCCAACGGACAGATCAGCCCACAAATCGTCAATCTGGGGCCCACCTAATATCTGAATATGCTTTAATTTTGGTTGCAACCCCTTAAATGAGGTGGCAAAACAAATGGACGGAGCAGATTTCTCACATGCATCAAGGTGAGACCCATTTGCGTGAGTGAGTGCACACTGGCTGTGCACTCACATTGCACTGAGCCTGTGTTTGACTGTAATTTTCGCCCAACTTCAAATCGGCTGCAAACACAAGAACAGGGACTTGGGACCCTTTATTGTGGGCCACCATCACGATTCAAAGGTCCAATCTGGACCATCATTAGAGTACTACAAGCCCATTGACCAAGACCTGGGTGAAAATTTTCCAAGAAGTAGTGAGGATTTAATTTTAGCCATTCAAACAGAAGATAGGCAGTGAAATAAAATAATCCATGGGCCACCACGAATCTGATCCAAAACTGATCATGTCCAACTAGTTTTTCAAGGGCAATCCAATGGACGGACTGAATTTTACAGATGGTATCAATCATGGCCCCCACCAATGTCACAGCGCAAGAATCATGCGCAGGCCCTGTTTTCGCGTCCGGTCTTTGCCCATTTTTACAGTCGTTGCATGATCATGACAATGATCGGATGGCCGATCTGGACTGTTCATCATGTAGGCCATCCCAAAACGTCCCAAGGGACATTAATTCTTTGGAAAGAAAGTAAGAAAAAAGGGAGTTTTTAGCGTTGTCTTTCAGCTACGAAACGTGTTGCACTGCCAGCTACGTAAACAGTTTCGTCCGATTTCCACCGACTCCTTCACCCTTTACCCATCTTCACGCATTGACTCCACCTCTCCAGCCACCAACTGCAACACATATATAAAGGAGAGGAGACGAGAAGGAATAATAATCCAATTGAGAGATTTCTGAGAAGAAAGAGAGAGAGAGAGAGAGAGAGAGAGAGAGAGAGAGAGAGAGAGAGAGAGAGAGAGTTTAAAGATTTTTTGCTTAAAGATTTTTTGCTTGTTTTTGTTGTTTTCTTATGATTTTTTTAGAGTACTAGCCTAGTCATGTCAGTATAAACCTCTTAGCTAGGGCTAACAGGTGAAGCTTGTGGCATGATAGGAATGATTCTACGGTTTTGATTCATGTTAGACTGAATTGATGTTGATTTTAGTTTGATTATTAGGAATGCTTTCAGTTTTTAATTGTTTGTAGTGACTGAAATTACAATAGATTTGTGATGGCTTTCAGTATTTCCATTCCATTATTTTGATTGTGAAGTTAGGAAGCCCTGTTGTTCACCATTGCCCCTTGGACATGGCTGGATGATGGAATCCTTCTTAACATTCATACATCTTTCTGATTGGTTGTGGATTGGTTTAATTTTGTTGTTTGCTTTGTCTCATGGGCATGGTTTTGTGATGGAATCAACTCTATTTCTCATACCTTTTATCTCTTTGAAAACTAGATCAAAGGAAGTTCATATTGAGTTTTAGTGATATATCTTCCAATTAGATGAAGATGGGACTCGAAGTCCAGTTGAGTTCATGAATCAAGCGTAGATCTCCCTAATTTTTACAAGTGGATCCTCTAAATCCCTAGTTTCCTAACTTTGAATTCTACAAGTTTTAGAGCAATACTTCACCCTTATTCCCTCATATTCACCAGATTTGGATTTCATCTTATTCTAGTTCTAGTTCTGGTTATTTTCAGATTATGTACAATGTTCGGTCCCTGTGGATTCGACTTCGGTCTTACCGAGTTTATTACTACATCACAACCCTATACTTGGGGTGTGAACATGGAACCCACTATTGACCACACTCAATGTGTAAAACAAATCCTAATTTATTATGATCCACGTAATAGGAAATGGAAAATGAATGCTTTCCCTTAAACCCACCATGTAAAATCCACACCGTCCACCTGTTTCACCTTGCTAATTTAGACCTTGGGTCCAACAATAAGCCATGTTCGGAGCTTGAGTAGGCCACACCATAGAAATAATGGTGATAGTGGCACCCTCTATTAAAACATTCCAGGCCCACTGTGATGTTTGTAGGAAGTGGAATCCATCTAAGATTGGACTCGTCGTGTCCATTGCGAGGT
This sequence comes from Magnolia kwangsiensis, assembly GCA_037074715.1. Taxonomy (NCBI): domain Eukaryota; kingdom Viridiplantae; phylum Streptophyta; class Magnoliopsida; order Magnoliales; family Magnoliaceae; genus Magnolia; species Magnolia kwangsiensis. The sequence continues at coordinate 19,707,173 of CM073581.1, forward strand.
GGCCAACAAGATGAACGGAGTGGATTACCTCATTGTGGGCCCCATTCAATAGAAAACCAAATATACACTACACCAAAATCCTTATTTAGGAACATGGAAAATAATTCCTGAATGATTCAGAAACTGGGCGTCGTAAAAAATTAGGGACGGTTGAAAGTCGTCACAAATTTTCATTTTAGGAACAATATTTTTCCTTATTTAGGAACGATTTTGAACCCTTCCTTATTTTTTTTTTTAATATTTAAAACCCAAAGAATATTCCAATACAATTAAAAATGAATATTAAATAAATATTGTCCGAATACATTAAAAGAAAAATCCTCCATATGGTCCACTCCTAGCTTGGCCAATACAACTTGCTATCTCTAGCCATATGCAATGGTCACTACGAAAGTCTCCATCTACAAGTTTAAGAGAACAAAGATGTCAAGAATGAATTATATGAAATTGCGATGCAAACAAATGAAATGCAATTGCTATAAGAGTTTATGTTTTATTCTAAAGGTAATATGGAATCTTACAATTTTCCTTGTTGTCAATAGAAAAACCATAAAATAGAAACCCATCAAAATGGTCTACCGGGCCCATAGTACATAAAAAATAAAATAAAAATCATTAGAATTTTCATCACCATCTAAAACATCTCCTGGATCGAGAAAAGTATCCAACTGTATATCATCAAAGAAGCTCAAATACTTACATTTTGACAAGCATGAACATGTATATTCAAGAGAATTAACTTGCCAATTTCATAAAAACCAAACTTCATTGCTGCCGCAACATTGGCTACTACTTGAAGTCCAAATGCACATTGCTGGTTCACCATCTTAATTGGCCCAAATTTGCAAGAATGGCTAAGAATGAGACATCTAGAATCCTACCCTATGAAGGAAATTTTGCAATGTTCAATTAAGCACCTTACTCAACAAATGAGTTACATAGACAAAAGACCTTCTGGTGACCCAAACCATTTTGAAATAGTTAACAACTAAAATAGGGAGGACAATTTAGTTCCCACTTGCAAGGGAATTAGTTACCAGTGAAGAATATTGGGAAAGAAGAATATTCTTATTTGAAAAAAGATAATACTCTTATTTGAATTAATATCTTCCTGGAAAGTCCAAAGTTAAATTTCTAAAGGACAAGACAAGGACATGAAAAGAAGAATAGAAGTAAATAATATCTAATGGAAGAAACAAGGGAATTGAACTTACAACAATGAGCTTTCTAACCTTTTCTGGCCTCTTTGCAATCTTAATTACAGTAGCAGCTACTACTACTTCAAATGATATCTTGACCTGCATATTCACTCTCAATCATCGTAGGGAAGTAAAAGAGAAAAATTGGAAAAAAAAGGTAGTCTCTCACACCTTATGTAAATATGCAAAAACACAGAGAAATGACATGAGGAACCCTTCACTTTCTACACCTGTACTCGATTTCACATCTGACCATAGATGCACAATGGCCCACTTTAAACCACCAAAAAGGTTGTACGCAAAATCATGCCTCAAACACACTCACAAGGCACAACTACATAACCACCATATGGTGGTCAAACAACGAATGAAGGAGATTTGTCTAGATTGGCCACCAAATGAACTTTTAGTTTTGCCTTGTGGAGAAGAAAAAAGGAAGAGAGAATATGAAAGAAATGAGGAAGGACTGAGATACCAGATCTTTTACCTCTCTAATAGCATGTTCCTTGAGTTAGATTGAAAGGAGAAAGAATATGAGAAGCAAGAGAAAAGAGAAAGGAGGCTTAGAAGTTGATGATAACCTTGCCTCTCCTCTTATTATCATTAGGGCTTTCATAATTATATGTGGAAATACAAAATAAAATAAAATATGTGCTTAAGTTAGTCCATAACAAAAGCCCATAGCTTAAACTCTCTACTAATGCATCATCTTAAGGACCAAACAAAAGGAATAATGAAATGAAAAAATAGATATAATGATCTCCATGTGAAGTAGGCCACGTGCTATCAACACCATCCATCATGGTCCATTAACAAAAACCTTTATTTAGTATGTCATAACCACTCTGTAACTAAGTTAGAAAATGACACTCCATCAAGATACCATTCCAACAACTCAGTTCAATATAATGCCTAGGAAAACACATGGGTGATTATTTGATGCAACATTGAATAATTGGCTAGTAAAAAAATCCATCACAGCTTTAGCAAGACCTTAAAAAACAATATTTATTTGATGCAAATATTTAGATTCAATGGTTGTAGTCGAAGAGAAAAAGAAAACACAAATTGAGATGAAAAGCCTGTATACCTAATTTTTCTACATCTCCAAAAACTCAACCTACAACAAAAACCTCCTTCACACAAGAGAGTAGAATTCTTCATTTCTATCATAGATAACCAATACAAATATAACCAAAAGAAAAACTACAAAATTATCCAAACCATAACCGTTAAACTTGTTTCATTAGTGCGTGTTTTTTTTTTTTTCGTGTGTGTGTGTGTGGGGGGGGGGGGGGGGGGGGGGGGGGGGGGGTTGGGTTGTTGCTCCATCCACTGTGGACTAGCAAATATGGATGTCTCACACAATGCATGAATGCTACATGTACAATGACAAATACAAATAGCAAGTTGTGGGAGACCACAACTGAGTGCTTTTCTGCATTATAGATCTAACACTCAAATGATTTGAACGCATGCCATTGATTGAAGAGATGGTTTATTTGGTGCTCCACATTATAGGCAACCAAAGTATTGGAAAGGTGATAATGGTGGTCCAAGATCAGGTCCGTTCTTACTGATTAGACCATTTTGGCTTATAAATGGATGGTTTAAAAGAATACCAATAAGGACTATGCATGTGTTGCCTCAAACGCCTTCCATCAAGTGGAAGGATTTGACAAAATATGAAAATATAGTCTGATAACAGTGCAGAGTTGAAGTTCAATTCAAATGAATTGGTTAGTAGACCATTAAAAATTTATGGAATGTAAGATCATTCACAATACCATGAGATAAAAGTACAAGAATAAATAGATAAGGAAATTTTCTTATGCAAATACAACTAAACATAGATATGCAAATACTTGTTGTGATGTACCTATGCAAGTTACCATCTTATAAGTATTCTAATGCATAAACGCATGTGCAAGCACAGAACAGGTGAGGAATATCGCCAAGCTTTCTTGATTGTTGTAGTCTTAGACTTCAAGGCACTGCCGTAAAAACCATTAACTTCCTCTAGAGTTGAAAATCTTGCCAAGCAAGATTCTAGGGGCACCCTTGGTTGTATTTATTCATCCGAAGCTCTGTTAGAATTCAGAGGCTTTACTTATCAAGACAGTGCAAACAGAGAATAACAAAAATAGAATGTCTAATCAATGCTTCTATCACTTCCTTTCCCTCCAAGGCCTTTTCTAATTTTAACTTTTGAAAGGCTTCTAGCTGTTCTAAATTCTCAAATTACAAGATTATCAGAAAAAACAGTCAAGGTAAATTACCAAAGAAAAAGAAAATAAAAAAGGAAAAAAGAAAAGATGAGAGAAGTTGTGCAAATACTACACCAAAATCGTCATTTAGGAACAGTTTTAAACCATTCCTAAATGAGGCATCGCAAAAAATCAGGAACGGTTCAAAACCAATTTGGGTACCATTTCAAATTTTAGAGATGGAATTTTAGGAACGGTTTTAAACCGTTCTAGTGCCATTGGTCATATTTGGGAACAATATTTTTTTCTTATTTCAGAACGATTTTAAACCAAAATACCTACTGTAAAAAATAAAATAAAATAAATAAATAAAGAAACAAATATATTTAAGCCATATTCATTTAAGAATCAAAAGATAGTAAAAACAACCATGATGCAATTTGAAACATCATTTATCTGACTTACAAACCTGACAGTAAAATCTAAAATCTGCAATGAAAGACTTCAAAATAAAAAGACATAATTCAATGAATTTCTGTCAAGCAGATGAAGAGCTCCACAATGTGATGGCCTTTTATGTTCCTAACTAACAAGTAAGAAGTAAAAAATAAGAACAAAAGCATGTCAATAGATTGAAACAACAACAATCAACCATCAAAATAGTGTGAAAAAATTGTGACAATTGAACATGCATATGGGGGACTGTTGTTAGTTGACTCACCTGGTTTTTGGATATGCTCGTGCACTCCTGACTCGAGGGGAGCTCATTTTAGACCAAGCGGGGCTACGAATGATAAGGGAGACGTAATCAGCACAATTTAGAGAGATTCTAAGATTAATATAGTTTGCCATGTTTATTGCGAAAACCAAACCAAATTGTTGAGCCTATAATACCAAAAAAAATAATAATAATAAAGTAATGTCTAGCGGAATCATGTGAAGAGGCAATCCAAGGATTTGTGTAAACATACATCTCAAAAAAATAATAATAATAAATAAATAAAATAAAAATAAAAATACAAAATAAAAATTCTTTTGATACTTAAGATAGCTAATTTTAAAGTCATGAAGGATTTATACAATCTACAAAAAAACTATAGAGCATAATAAAGGAAATTGCAATTTCTAGTTTGTAAGTGCTAGTTGACGTTGTAGTTTTCTTATTTCTTATTTCTGAGAGGAGCTTCTATCTAGTAAAAGAAGATTAAAATCACATGCCATATTTGTCAGATCTTGAATAAGATAAAAATATTAGAAAAGATAGCAACATACCTCAAAAGTAAATTTGTTTTTGCAGTCAAACTTTTCTAACTCTAAAGAGGATTTTCCAGTATATTTGGTGTATCTATCTATTTCAGCCTTTAAGGTATGCACCTGTACTAGTTGAAGATCGTGATTCTCTCTTACTTGATGCAACTCTCCTTTGAATAAGCATAAATGAAACATTGATGCCTGCAGCAGGAAATGGGTATTCCCACATGGCTCGCTTCCCTTCAAGTTTGAACAATAACCTTTGAAAAGAAGCCTTCATTTTGAGTTTGCATAAAATTAGTAATAAATCAACACTGCAAAATCTGGCAGTAAAGTCAGCTTAAAATAAAATAACATGATGACAAAAGTAACAGTTTCTAAATTACAAAGACGAAGGAACAAATCTGGTCTAGCTTACTAGATAAGTCCTAGCAAAAAATAATAGATTCTCAAGTGAGATGTACTCACAGCCCCTGAGAAAAGGAAAATCCTTATAATGTTGCACAATTTTTCTATGAAAGGACGCATGAGTTGTCTAAACAAATAAGGTATAAATTCATGGGAGAAAGAGGAGAGTAGGGCTTGGTCCAACAGATTGGGTCATCAAAATCAAGATTAGAGCTTAATCCTAATTTTGCAGGATCCCTATCCAGAAGGACTTTCAATTTCATTTGGAAAAAAAAAAATTCAATTCAGGTTAGAGTAAACCATAAATGATACAAAATCTACTTGTTTCTTGTACAACACAGTTTTACAAGGAAAAGTCAAACAAGAACATTAAAAAAATAAAGTACATCAAAAAAATAAACACGAATTATATTTCAATTGCAGAAACATGAAAAAAAAAAAAAACTAATACAGATACTAAAATAAGTCAGATATAAAAGAATCACAATTTCTTAACAAGGAAATATCTAACAAATTAAGGATCAGAAGAATCTTACCATTCGGAAAGACATGGCCGCAAATCATGAGCAAAAGGAAATGGAGAAGAGAATAAGAGAAACTATAATTCACCAGTTTTGTTGTGACCATTAGTAAAAGTGCGAAGAACTGGCCTAGAACTCATATCTAGTTGAGCAAAGAACTTCCACATAAGGAAATCAATAAGCTTGCACAAATTATGAATTAGAAGCTATTCATTAAGAACAGAAAAGGTATGTTTCACCAGCAAGGAAAGTGATAATGCAAGCATACTACGAATTTTAAAGAAAAGATAGAACATGCATCCAATTCCATCTGCAATCTAAGAAAACAATATTTTCTCATATGTACTACATGATGCTTATTTAAAATAATATGTTGTTGTCTGAATCTTGCTAGACGTCATCTCCTCTCCCAAAGAAACTCAGATGCCCAGTTAGTTAAAACCTGGTCAAAATGAAGGAAATGCAAGTTCTTAAAAGATATATAAATTGTTCAAAGTTCCAAACATCACATGCCTCATATGAAGGAAGAACTTCCTTTCTCTCCAAGGACCTAAAACCCATATATATATATATATATATATATATATATATATATATAGAGAGAGAGAGAGAGAGAGAGAGAGAGAGAGAGAGATTTCAAAGGAGACTGAACAAAGATGAGTAAGATCTAGAATACCCCGGCGAGAAGATTCGCAGTTGTTGAGAGCGCTACTCCAGTGATGGCACAATGAATAACCTGCTCATGAGAGGTGTCCTCGCAAGTGAGCACTAATGCCGCTCATGTAAATGCCCCTACCACCACACTATTTTTCTGTAAGAAATTCACTCCTTTAGTCATTGCATGTAACTTGAAATTGCTGTGATTTGTGGGCCATTGTAAGAAGCCAACACTAGTGTAATAAACAAAGGGTGGTCTACTAACAAGACTTGGGCCTATTCATTGCTTTTTGTACTTTGACCCAGTTGATGGATGGTCCTACCTAATTTCTAAATGGGCCTCACCTGAAGATCATGCCTCCCACATGTATGCATGGGTCCATACATGTAATTAATCAAATCTTTAAGATAAAAAGCAGACAAATAAAAGCATGTGAAAGTTACCCAATCATGAGCTCCCCGAGCTTCTTGTAGGCCATATGTGATGCCGGAATACAAGCCAATAGCCAGTCCTGCACCCAATCCCTAGTTAGAAAACCATAAGAAATTCCTAAAGAATCTAATAGCTTCCTGACCTAAGCACAATTGAAAACATGCTGAGTCAACTCAAATTTGCTAAATACCTATATGAAATCTTGTACAAACCACTGAATCAAGGATACCAAACTCACCGAGTCTTGGCTAGGCGTGTAAAGAAGCTAGCACATGGAAAAGAATCATAAATAAGTAAAATCTTCTTCCCATCCAAAGGGAATTTCATGACCCCTGTGCAGAGAATTGTTTTCCAACAAGGGCACGAGCATTGCACAAATGAAAAAGCCATCTGAAAAAATATAGTTTTTGGGGCACAAAAGCAGTAAAACATTAACCTGTCCATTTCAGTTTTATATTTCATGCCAACTCCAATGCACAAAAATTTCAAAATAAAGCCATCCACTGACATATTAAATCAAAAGTGACGCTTGACACTACTGCAAACTACCACAAATACCACCAGCTACCTTGACATGGCAATATTCACCTAATCCTCTTCAAATTTTCTAGTTTTCTGGTCCACTCCTAGCTTGGCCAATATAGCCCCTAAAGAAACCTTCAACTCCCTCTTTAATGGATACTGCAGCGTATCTACCAAAAATAAGCATAGAAAAAACTCAATCTTCCTCAAACATTTTAAAACAATTTATGAGTGATAAAAGACAAACTTGAGTGCCAAGAGTTAAGTTGTATAAATGCATGAAAATCCGACTAGGCAGGTGACCAAAATAATTCCTGCAGACATGAATCTCACCTGCCAATCTTGAAGTAGAATGGACAATCCACTTCACACTACAGAATACACAAGCAATGCATATGAGAGAAGAGAGGACACTGCATGTTTTACTCAATTGTGCCGCTAATCATTACTTGTGAAAACCTTTAAACTATGACCTTCTAAAGATCACATGTTGTAGGCACTACTTTCCAAAGGAAAACAGTTTTTACAGAAACAGGCTCCAATGATTTCCCTAGTAGACCATAGAGAGTACATTACATGAGCTTAAAAATAAGAAGTCATAGAATAGTTCTACATGATTTTATTTCTCTTTCCATCTAAGCCAATGTTATTGACCTATTGAATGATTCCAAAGGGAATGAGAGAAAATAAACATTTGTATGCACATATGGGTTTTCCACGAAAAACTAAGACCTAGAACTTCAAAATTTGATTCACAATTCAATCAAAGAAAAAATGTGGTTAAAGAAAATTTTATCAAATGCAATAGATGGATTGTATGTTTATCAAACATGTACAGAAGTCATTATGAGAAAACCACCAGAATGTGGTTGATAATCAAGATTTTGTCACATTTTTAGACCATGGTTACATCTAATAACAAAAACTTCAATAAAAAATAAATCAGAATAAAATATGATGCCTTCCTAGTGATTTTTTGATGGAGAATGAGTAGTAGGTGGGAGAAATATGATGCCTTGCTGACTAATCAAAGTTTTGATCAGCCAACCCACTGCAGTGCCATCATAAACTTCCAAATGTAGTTTATAACATAGTATTTATCTCTTAAAATCACAAACCCATTGGGCCGAAGCATCTGATCCATCTCAATGAGCAGATCTTCGATGCTACACCCATGCTTCTCTATCTAAGAAAATACAGCCTGAATTTCCCATATGGCCCACCTTGTGTCATGGAATGATTTTCCATACGTGTAAAGGTGTGTGTGTAGTTTGAAAATGCTGAGCCAGACTAAACTACAAAAGATAAGATTTTGGTGGTCAATCCATGAAGTGTTTTTTAGTTTAAAACTTGAGAAAAGGACCTATTAATATCTCTTTCGAAGCAACAATACCTCCTTTGTTAAAGAACCTATTAATATCTCTTTTGAAGCAACAATTTCCCCAATTTGTATATCCTTCAACTTAGATATGGTGCTGTAATTTTGGAAACAGAAGAAGAAAATATCATCTAGGAGATATAAACTACAGTTTGTTTCAAAGGAAGCAAGTACTTAGAATAAACTTTAAAACAATATCAAATGTGCATCTGACATGAGGATTTGGTAGCAAAACTTAAAAGGAAAGTTGTATGTTAAAATTTTCAAGGAACCAAATAAAAAGATGTATTTATTTATCAAGAGATAATAAATGAAATCTTTGGATACAGATGTCTGACTGTTGTCATACAACAACAAAAAATAGAGGATTTGCTAGAAATACTTTCTTATAGTTGAAGTCATAATTTACAGAACCAAAACAAGGACACATTAGTTTCCTACAAAATTATACACACACACACACACACACACACACACACACACACACACACACACACACACACACACACACACACACACACACACACACATATATATATATATATATATATATATATATATATATATTATGAAAGATAATATAATGACAGTATTTTTGCTAAGCCCACATGCATGTACAGTCCTGTCCATCTATACCCAATTGCACATGCCAATGTTGAACGTATGCGAAAGATCATAGCAGTTAATCAAGTCAGCTACACACTCTATATCTCTAAGCTGGAAAACATGTCAGTTTTACTTATCAAGTGGGCCACCATGTTTAAAATAAGTAGACAGATAGAAAAAGAAACCCAAATCTAAACCCAATGATTCATTAATTCTAATTGTAAAAATCTATTTTACTAAAATATTAATAATGACTAAATACCCCTAGTTGAATTGATGTAAAGATAAATTGGCTGGTTTGGATCCATCCATTGCAAATGTGTTTAACTTTCTTTAAGGGATAGAAAGGTGGGGAAAAAGATGCATGATAAATTCAAAGGTATCTAATTTTTGGCTGATCAGAAACTATCCTTGAGAGAAAAAGAAAACTGCTTAAAACAAAACGGAAAGCATTGCTGGAAGCTTGGAACTAACAATTTTTAATAGGGCCAACCAAATAGGTACATCCAATCAGTTTAAAATCCATGCCAAAAGAAACCCATGCCCAACTCATTAACAACCATATCGATAACAATATTGAAAATGGAAATTTATATAAAAAACTCATATAAATGGAATACCTTCTCATTTATAAAACTACATTGTATTTATGTCAGGTGACTGAACATTTGTAGAAGGAAGCCTTCTGCAGCATACAAATTAAATAAACACAATTGAATCCTTGTAGCATGTTTTTATACATATAACATATCTATATAACATAAACAAATCACAAAAAGGAAAATAAAATAAATAAAATAAAAATAAAAAATAAAAAAATTGAGATGACGATGCATGCCAGAGGATACATATTTCAAAAAAAAAAAAAATGGAAAACAAATTTACTAGGTTAAACTTCAATAAAAATCTCATATGAAATTATAAACCTAAATATGAGTGTTTTAAGTACACCTTATAATCAGGCACCTTCACATATTCTACAGAAACAAGAAGAACATTTTTCGGCTTCAAATCTATGCAAATAAGTCGTAAGTCATGCATAACTGCGAGAAGTAAAGAATACAAATAACATAAGAAATCATCTGACCATGGCCTGAAGCATTTTAACATAGTATTCCCTACTGCTATACTTATCCACAAAAAGTAAATTATTGTAGAACTCCAAGTAACTAACTACTAAGAGAGAAGCATGTGGAAACAATAGAATACAGAAATCAATGAACCATTCATAGAGTCGACAAAGTAATCATAGAAGACTGAAACTAACCTAAAAGAAGAAGAAGAGGAGGATAGAATGATTCCTCTACAATTGACACTAGATGAAACCGTTTCACAATCCAATCCATCTTCCAATTTCTAATAGATATCATGTCACAAAATCCAAAATTTCATCATCAATGGAAATTAAAAAACAAGCGAATGAAGCCTGCAAATTTCTCAAAAAAAAAAAAAAAAACTCGATGCAACTCATATCAAGCAAAACATCAAAATCCCAACAACACAATCAAATAAAGGGCGACAAAAATACCATAACACATACTACAACACATACGACAAAAATACCACAACACATACGACAAAAATAGGAACCATCTTCTCCCAAGTTCTAATTTCATGATGTTTGGTGTAGCCAAACAAACATGATAGCCTTATGTGATGATGTGCCACTACAAGAAAGAGAGTTTTTAGCAACGAAACTTTTAGCGACGAAAATTTTCGTCGCTAAAGTTAGTAAACAATTTTTCACTAAAATCGAAAGTTTTACTTTTAGCTACGAAAATTTTCGTAGCTAAAAAACGTGGATGAGACTTTTAGTGACGAATATTTTCATTGCAAAAGGGACGTGGATGAGACTTTTAGCGATGAAAATTTTCATCGCTAAAGGCAATAAACAATTTTTTGGGCTACATCACATATAAAAGTTGAGAGGGGTTACCCTCCATTAAAATATTCATAATCATTTTTTGGGACCACCGAGATGTGGTTCACAAATCTAGATTGTAACGCCCTGAAATTCGGGGGTCGAGCATAACTCAGCTCCCGAGTTCCAAAACATTACTTATGCAACATAAACAATGATGGATGTATGTTATCTGTGTTAGTGCATAAAACATGAAATAGACCAAGCCAGATCAGCAGATATAATTCAGGAATATTGAGGAAATACAAGTGGAAGACTTAAATACATATATAAGTCAAAAATAATCCCCAAAAGATGCATGCTCTGCTCAGGGAAATATATACAACTGTGTCTCAAAATACATGTATCAACTGTGCAAAATCATCATATACATATCCCAAAATCCCCATTAGTCAAGATAAGGCTCACATGAACCCACCTGAGAACTGCATAAATGAGAACGCCTCCTCGTCCTCGTCAAAATCCGGCTCCGCCTCGTAAGCTTCGTCGTCACCTACAGATAAATCAGAGTTTAGTTGGTGTTTAAGCATCATCCCAGAATGTGGGAATGAGTGATCAACTCAGTGGTACTATACAACAAAGGTTAACATGTTATCAATTCAATAAAGAAGTAATGATAAAACAATATAATCAAACATGTCCTAGATACTCTTATTAATACAAGAATGATATGAGAGAATGATGCATGCCCTCACCACAAACTTCCTCATGCGACATCATCTAACAATCGCGACACGAATCACTACCATTGTGCTCTTACACCAATGCCAATGGCACATGCAGTGCGATGTCATGAGTATGATTACCAAGTTCTTATTAGTCCCTTTCATACAGCAGGATTGGAAAGCTAAGACATCCCCCTTATATCAATTCCTAAACATTGATCCATTCTAGGGTCGTCAGTCCTAGGAAATCTCATACGATGTTACATTTCTAGGTCGCTACAAGGGCCGCCAGGGCTATTGCACGGAATCGTTATACCACTCCCCCATCACCAAATCAATACAGGCCTAATTGTATCCTCAATACTGTAACAAGACTCGTCACCCTTATGTAGTGTCAGGATATACTCGAGGTCACTACAGAGGGCTCATTACGGGGAGGCTCGTCACCCCAGCGTAGGCCGACAGCTCGGCCACAGTGTCCCATACCACCATGTCTGGCTCATGAGTCTTAGGGGATCACAGTACCAAGGTTAACGGGAGTTTCACTGGTAAGCTCAGTGCCTTAGATTCAATCAGTAGTGACCAAATATGGTAAACAAACATTGGTCAATCGGGTTAGTTAATAAGCTCAACTAGGCCAAGCGCACGTTGAGTTGAATGACATGAAATACTTAAGCACTCTGTGTGGCCTAACCACTGTCGAACATCCCAAGCACGACTCAGATTCGTTAAACTCATCTTGTGTGGTGAAAATGACCTCAACCACCATTTGGAGTTCGATTACCGATTACCTAGACTGTAGCACAGCCCCATTCACATACAAGCTCAATAACAAGCATGTGATTCATATCCTACATTCATATGAACATTCATGAAGTATAAATTAAATGTACAGACAGTACATGGTGGAAATCATACACACATTTAACATGATTCATCTAAGTTAATAACTCCATGGAGGAAATCATACACACAGTTAATATGAATAATCTAAGTTACACAATTCATGGAGGAAATCATACACACAGTTATTATGATCGGGATTCATATCTCAACAACCTTAACAATCACATCTTACTAACTACTGACTCATTTAGGCATTTATACAAACACTTAGATTACACTATTCAACATACATCACGTATGTCGACTCCATTACATATTAGGGCAAGTCCTTTCGCCAAGGAGTTGCCAAATACATATCAAGCATATGACTATGACAAATAATCTTGGCAATCATAACGGCATATTCCATACGTACGGGTATTCTAATATATACATGAAATCCGTTATTTATAACATAAAGTATATATATATACGTAAATCAAAATGGATAGCGCATTTAGCATGTGTAATGAAAATCACAACATGGATAAATCATTATCTAACATTGAAAGTCTTGAAAACTATAACGTAAATGTATATAGTCCGCACCTTAAACCAGAAAATGCGTATAAGATGTGATTCAGACGATATGTCTTCGTCAACGGCAGATATGCTACCTATGGCATGAAACAGGTTAGTTATAACTTCATTACAGCTATTCTAAGCTTCAAAACAGGTTAGGGTTGGCTTAACTTACCCAAGAACGGAATCAGAATCGTCGGAATAACGATCCAGATACGCAGATTCGATGAATAGATGATCTGGGAAGAATCCCATGGAGAATCAACAGGTTTTCTCTTACTTTCTCTCTCTTAAGTGGTTAGGGTTTAGGAAATTCGTATGGGATTTGGGAATGAGGGTTTAAAGCCTTTTAATAAGCCTAAAGTCGATGAAAACAGTCTTAAGGCCAAGGTATACTTAGGTTATAACTAAATTAGGCTCTTTTTGATCCAACGGAGTACTTTTGGAGGTCTTCTTATCAAATGCGGTTGGACTTAAGGTCACTTATATTGGATCTTAAGTAAGTTAAGTTTTCAGTCCGATCTGGTTTCCAGATCGTCTGTGGTGGGCCAGCTTCAATTCAACGGTTACCGAAATTCGATCAGGGCTACAAGTACTTTGACATGTATGAGCCACCTTCCCTGATCCGAGGGTGAATTTGGGTCGAAATCTAATGGTCAGAACACTTAGAAATATCGCACAAGCGATGCGACTCAGATTACTTAAAATCATAATTAATTTTTTAAAATCTTTGTTTTCTCACTCTCTTCACTCCGGGCACAAGGAAATGGTCTCAGGACATCGTTTGGGCTTGATTTTCGAGATGATAGTCAAGTCCAACAAAGCGGTCATAATGGTCTATGTTCATAGATATCAGACTTTCGATGTGCGGTGTAGGTCCAAGACGAAGTTACAAAGCATTCCCGGGAGCAACTGGGTTTAGAGTTGGATCTTAGATTTTAGGGTAATATAACGTCAATGATTCTATAGGTTTTGGGTCTTACAGATCATATTGAAATTTATGGGTGCTATTATTACATGTAATCTCATTTAGTGCTAGCTAAAACACATTAAATTTCTAAGGGATTTGGTTCTAAATGATTTCTGCTAAAGGTGGTACTCAGGTCTAAATACGAATTTTTCTAAGTCGTTACATAGACCATCCATTATGTGTGTCCCACTTAGATGAGGAGTCAGACCAAGTTTCATATGCATCAAAAATTCAGGTGTCCCACTTATACGTTTTAGGCATTTCTTCACATGATTTTAGATGGTATGGCCCACCTAAGTTCCATATATGGTTGATTTTTGGGATATCCCATAATTTAAAGGGGGCCCATCAAATGCATGATGTTGATGGTCGACACGCATCACAGTGGGGCCCACATAGCTCGACCTCGTGGGAAGTTCCCACAAGCTCGACCGTACAAAACCTTTTCCCTACATACCCGACCCCACCCAACCCTAGCCCCATTTCCCTTTCTTCTCTTTCTCTACCCGCCGCACTCCCGCCTAATGCTCGACCACCAGAAAAGGGGGATTTAGCCTCGGTTCAAAATTGTTGGTGTACCGCCAAGGTTAAATACCAATTCTTCAAGAACACACACATATGATAAGTTGGGGCTTTTTATCATTCAAATCTGGGACACCTTTCAATGATCAAAAGACTTTCAGTGTCAGCAACTTTTCCAATCACAGCATACTCACTCACAAAAGCGAAGAATTGAATTCAAAGTTGTTATCGATAGACACTAATGGCATACATAGTTTATTAGTCGTAAAATTGCAACAACAGCCTACCTTTGGGCCATTGTTAGTGCATGTCATCTGATCAAATTGATAAGACTTGAAAAACATGTTGTTTGTAGAGGTATAAATCTATCCAAGGAAACTTGATCAGAATATTTGCCACAAGGTGTTAACCTTTTGAAGCTGCAACATGTAGAGGCATCCGTTCATCGTAATTTTTTGAGTTTAGATGACACCATTTTCAACAACCGTTTCAAAAGGTTGGCATTATTCTCAGTTATAACTTTATAAAGATAGTCCGACATCTTCCAAGTTCAAAATTGCACCATTTTTTTACAAAGAGAGTTGCAACTTTATCATGCCCGGCCTTGACAACCTCTAACAAACAAAGATTCCCAAACTTGTCTGCATTTTAAAACAATAAATTGCTTATTTATGAAACATGCGTTGCAATTAAAGACAATTTAAATACATTGCAATTAGAGACTAAAAAAACACTATCTTCATGAACCAATGGAAAAAAAAAAAAACATGAGTGATATGTTGTTAGTAGTATCTTGATGCTTTTAAAACTAGATTGTATAGTATTTCATCAACCTATTTGCTAAAAGCTATTTCAGAGCTAAGATTGTGTAGTAGTAGTCTTCTAGAAGGTTCTGAAGTTTCATGGTTTCTGTTTCTTTAAACTTAGATTAAGCAAATGAGTTTTGTTAAGCACATGAATATTTGATTGGTATAAATAAGAAGTGGAGCCCACATATCTGAATATGGCTTTGTCTTGTGACTGGCTGTAGCTTTAAGTTTGGGAGATGGCGAGAGGGTCACTTCCTGAGTTACCCTTTATTTCTTTTGGCTTTAGTAAATAATAAAATTTCATATCGTTCACAAAAAGAGTTGATGGCTTAACAAGTGTGGAGAAAACATGTGAATTACCTGACATGTGTGACCCACCTGATGTCTAGAAGACCCTAATAGTTTAGTTAGGGATAGTTCAGCATGTGCCCCACATGTAGAATTGCCTAGATCTCATTCAATTGCACCAATTTGACACATAGGGGTACAAATGTTTGACATGTATGGATGGATGCTTGAAGCATCGCTCTGTTTATAATGCAATTTTCTTGGGACTAGATACTGAGGAACTATTTCTGGTAACAACTCTCAAGATTTTGATATAGGTATTCTGGCAAAGCTTATTATTTTTCTATAGGTTGTGTATGTGCTTGGAGTGGATTCACATAGCTTTCTTGAGTACCCTGAATAAATTAGCATGGGACTTAGGTGCATTGGATGGATCTTGTCCATTTATTTATGAGAATTGCTATTCTGATGTCCACTTCATAGAACTTCTATGAAGTACATAAATACTACTAGATGTGAGAAGAAAATTAAGTGTCAACAATGTCAAACATTGAATTTTCTAGAATGTATAGGGTCTTATTACATACACACACAGATATATATGGTGAAAATAATAAAAATGAGGGGAAATCCTGAAAACTAATGACGTTTGGATATATGATTAGTAGATACAAAAAGTCTAAAACGATGACATAGAAAAAACTTGCCTATAACTAGTCAAGATTGTAGTTTCCGTTCTACACATTCATAAAATAGACATGGGAAGAAGAAATTACTTGTGTCCAACGAAGATGGTAAGTTTTCTAATGAGTAAACATGATAAAAAAAAAAAGATATCTGTTTCACATAGAATTGATAGTTGACTTTGTTCAAGATTTCGTTGATCATTTTGGAATGTTTTCTGCCTATCACCCGTAATCTCCAAGTGCACCATGCCACACGAAACATTGTGGAATAATGATTTCCACCGTTGATACCTTCCTTGGGCCCACAGTGATGTTTATTTGTCATCCAACCTATTCATAATATCAAAAGGATATGAATGAAGAGAAAACATAAACATTAGGTGTCTCACCTGGATGAAAAATCAAACCTAGTTTTAGCTGCATTCAAAACTCATGTGGGCCCCACCAAGTGCTTTTATAATTTTTAAGATGTCTTCACATGGTTTTAGATGGTATGACCCACCTGAGTTTGGATGATTTTGTTCTCTAGACATCAAATTATCGGTTAACATGGATGAATAAAGTGGATAAAATAAATAAATAACAGTGGATCCCACAGAGTTTACAATGGTAAGGACTTTTCAAGGCCCACCACAATCTATGTGTTCTATCTAATCCTTCCATCTATTTTGAAATATAATTTTAGGGTATTATCCCATAAAATGAGGTATATGGAAGGCTTAAGTGGACCACATGGTAAGAAACAAAGGAGATTAAATCACACGTGATTCCTATGGTGCGGTCCACTTGGGCTTTCAATATACTTCATTTTTGAGATCATTCACTAAATATATTTATAAAAATGAATGGACAGAAGGGATAAACCATATACATCATGGTGGGGCCATGTAGGTACCCCATCCACGGCCAAAATAATTGGGCGCACGCTGAAAAGAGAGCCGCGCGCCCAAATAAATTTACGACCCTCTCTCTCTCTCTCTCTCTCTGCCCAAAATTGATTCTCCCTCTTTACGCCCAAAACCCTCTCCCTCCCTCTCTCTCTCTAAATCATCCCATTTTCAAAGCCCTAGCATTCTCTCTCTCTCTCTCTCTCTCTCTCTCTCTCTCTCTCTCTCTCTCTCTCTCTCTCTCTCTCTCTCTCTCTCTCTCTCTCTCTCAACGAACTTGGAAAGGTGAGCAATTCTTCATTTTCTTTTTATTGGTTTCCTTATGTTTTTCAAATCTTCTTCGATTCTTGACTGAAGATCTTGATTATCAGAGAAACTCATTCAAACTTCACTCTATTTTTTCTTTGTTTACATCTGCGAGTGAAATTTCTGATTTTATAAATGGGTTGCAAGCGAAGAAGGGCCTGCACGAGCCCATCAGCAGGGGTTGTAAATGTGAAGTGTTTTTGTGTTAATTTTGTATTGTAATTGGAGTGTTTCACTACAATAATAAGGGTTAGGGTTTTGATTTGAATTGGTCATATGTTGAAAATCCCCGCTATTGGAAATATGATGGGTAGATTTTCTTCCGTAGAATGTGAGGCATTGCCTACATCGTCCAACTATTGATTGGACAGTAATGACTGTCCAGTGAAGGTTTTTTGGGTTATGTGTGCATCTATAATGGAATGTGCCAGATGAATGGCTATAAACCACAGAAAAAAGGCCCCATCTGTATGGTTGATGAGTCGAACAAAGACAAATGGCCGCTTTGTTCTATTGACTAAGTGTTGTCTAAGTACATCTTTGATCTTCGTGCAAGTTTCTAATGTGTGTTAGTTTCTTAATGGGAAGTTATTGTTGGGTTTGATTGAATTGTAGTTGAACTCCTTGCTCTAGTTCGATGGCATGCATTTTGATTGTTGATTTCTTGTTGTTTTGAGCACCTGAATTGTACTAAAAAAGGGCTAGTGGCATGAAGTGCCCTGTGGAATACCTCAATAGTTGACATATGCGTGGTCTGGAATCATGACTGGATGTGGCTTGGTCCAAAAATCAATGCAATCAGAGAAAAAATAGCCAGCTTAAATCAGCAGAATGGAAATGGATTGTTTTTTCAAAGCTGAGCAGAAAACGAGCAATGCCAGATTCTATTAGCAAACCTCACAGTGATTGGATGTTTGGGGTTGCTGAATTTCTTTAATTGTTGGCATGTGGCCCATCCATGTGGTGGCCCACCCCAATGGCATTCCTGATCATAACACACATCTGCCATGTGTATGGTGGGGAGCACAATGGAGATTATACGCAAAGCATGCATTGTCACTGCATTGGGTTATTTGAGAATTTATACTATGGCGGTGACTGAGAAGATGTGTTCCTTGTTCGTTTGGATTTTCTTTGGGATTTTTTTGGTATGCCATGGCTTTGTGCAATTTTATTAATTTTATTAATCGAGTATTCTTCTTCTTTTTATGTGAAATAGGGTTTGAGTGGTCGAGACCAGGATGATTGATTGGCAAAATGATGGAATACGCTTGGGTTGTAGAATCAGATAGCAGCAGTTGACTTCTTGTTGGTTTTGTGGAGGCATCCATTACCAGTGCGCAAGAAAAAAGAGAGAAGAAGGCTAAATAATGGACTGCAATAGAGATGAGGCCCTCAGGGCAAAACAGATTGCTGAGAGGAAGTTTACAACAATCTTATAACCCAGGAAAGAAGAAACATGTGGTAAACTATGAGACTTGTGTAGTTCTCTTAATTATACCTGTCCAAACTGTCCTCTTTCTTAAAGACTTTTTGAATGATATTTTCTTCAAAGATACTATATGACGATGGAGATGTGGAAGTTCTCCAGTTAGATAAGGAGCAGTGGGAGTTTATTAGTGAAGGTTTTGATCCTAACAAGGTATTGATGTATCTATTATAGAGCAATCTTTTCTTCTTTGGATAAATTGCAAAATTTTAGACCGGAATATAATGTGTACAACCTCTTTCTAACGACTTAAATCATCAAATGTTTCCCCATCCAAAGGAATGTTAGTATCACCGTCAAAAGCTTTTCTTTCCATGATTCAGTTTTGTGTCTGCATTTATCCAGCTTGTTTGGTATTTTCTAATGAATTATCCAACCCATTTTGATTTTTGGATATGTATATGATCCTTTTTTAATTTCTTCTCTCTTCATCTGTAGATTATCAAAGCCTTTCCATTTCCCACAATCTGTTTCATTAAATAGGATTCACTGAAAGCTCTAACACCCTTCTCGATGGACAGGTTCTTTTCTAGTTTAGATGGGACAGCGAATTTTAAGGTCAATCAGTGTTTCTTGAAAAGTTCAATGACACAAGTCAACTACTGTAACACCGTATGGTGGAGTAGACTGAAATGTTTCTCTGAGATTCCAAAATTCACAAACTACAACTAGGGACTTGACCCATTAGAACATTTTTACTTATCCTGGTTCCATTGAGATTTATAAGCCCATCTGATTGTCTTCTTCTTCTTCTTTTTTACTCCATTTTATTTATGGATAGATAAACAAAGAATGGCCTTTTTTAAACTATTGAGTACACGTGTTCTAAGTAAATCTGAGACTAACCCTTACAACTTGAACTGTTTTTGTGAGTTGCAGCAGATGGAAAGATTTGGTTGATGAGTGGGTTAATGCTGCAACTGCTGTTTTCTTTTTGCTTGTGTTCTTTCTGAAATCACACCCCAGTAGCTTAGAGTGTGCTTTGACATGCTTTGATGCACTTGCAGAAGCACTTGATTTTTTCCCAAATCATTACGAGTTCAAAACTCAAATGTGCTAATGCTACGGAATGCATGCTTGCTTTTCTTCTGTTACTTGTCCCAGATGCACCCTAACTCGTTGATTTTGTGATGACAAGAGGAACACCAGAATCAGTGAATCCTTCTGTTGTGGATGATGAAGAAGGCCACCCTTCTCCTCCGCTGGATGAAGGGGCTTTCTTGGCTACTCAAACTACTTCAATGGAGCTATCTCAGGTGGAACCTTGCACTCAAACTTCTAGAATTCTTTCATACTTTTTGACATCATATATCATGAACTGACTTTGCTCTTCGTGCTTTTGTTTTGTTTTGCCAATACGAAGTTCTTTGATGGCATGGATGATGATGGAAGCAAAACGAAGTTCATATTGGCATGGATTAGTTTTTTTGTTAATTATCTTAATTTTGCTACTTAATCTCACATGTTATTTGGTTCATGCTTTGGTCCCGCATCACATTATGCAACCAACTACATATTAATTTAGTTAGACTCTGATCCATGTTTCTTGCAGAAACTAGGCTAGTGAATACCATCGCTTCAACAAATTCTAACTACACAGGTTTACCACCATAGCTACAACAAATTCTAACTACACAGGTTTACTAACACGCGACGCTTCCTAATAATCTCACCCTACTTTCTAACTAGTCACCAACCATTCCTATAAAAACATGGAACAAGTTCAGCTATAACTTTCCACCCAACCAGCCTGGTTTCTTGAAAAAACACCAATATAGACACTGTTCTCACTAGTCGGTTTGGTTTATTCTTGGTACCACTAGTGTAGAGGGGGTTCTAGATTCCCTTTTGATCCTTAGAATGGTGGTGAGAAGGGATGAATTTAGGTATTAGGTTCACATCGACCACAGCAAGAGATTTACTGCCACATTTGTAGGAAGAACATATTTTCAAAGAGTTGGGTAACTGTGTGGGTATTGTTTTGTTTTGCCAATACGAAGTTCATATGGAAAAGAGTTTGTTTACAAAAACTTCTAACATGTCACTAGAACTGAAACTCTTGGTGCGGTATCTCACCACTTTTCTAATGAAATCTTGTTGCTTCAAAAAAAAAAAAAAAAAAAAACACTTGGATATTCTCCTCTCTCTCTCTCTCTCTCTCTCTCTCTCTCTCTCTCTCTCTCTCTCTCTCTCTCTCTCTCTCTCTCTCTCTCTCTCTCTCTCTCTCTCTCTTTCTTCCTTTTGGTTTCAGTGTTTTTAGTTTGATAAGTGGTGGTAAGTGGTGAAATCTTTTTTTATTTTTTACAGGTATGCTTCAATTAAGGCAATAGAGAGTAAACCAAAACTTGGAATATGTTATTCCGAGTGGACTCATATTTGTAAGTTTTGCCAATTCTTTAAAGTTGGATTTGGACTTGGAAGAAATGTTTTATTTGAGGCTACTTGCTCGGTATGAGTACTCAGAAACAACATTAGGTTTTGTCATTTCTTCCTGATTAAACTCAATGTTCACAATACAATTTTTGTTGTTGTTGATTTTGTCTCTTTTCTTAGCGTGATCCGGGTGAAATTCTGATATTGTGGTTTGCTAACATTAGTGCTAGGATGGAGTAATAAAAGTGACATACAAAAGATTAGGGGAAATTCTGATATTGTGGTTTTCTATGTTTTTGTTTGATGCACTAGGTGGCATCTGTTGATGAATTTAAATTGTCCCTTAGAACTCTGTTTTGATTACATGCCCTGCCCCTTTTCCCTGTGAAATTCTGATTGTTGGTATTATGGACCTCAACTTTGAGGGTGAAAGATATTTGGCACTAAGCCTTAAGAAGGATTCCAAACATGTGGGGCCCATAGTTTGTCAATTTAGATTATTCATATGATGATTTTGTCATGGAGGAGAAATTCCCCAAATGGGAAGATTCCAAACCTTCCATCTTTGGCCTATTTCTCATTGAATTTGCATGCCAAGTCTGATGGCATGTGTGACTGCAAGTATATTCTTTTTGAAGACTTTCTTCTGAACTTCATTAACTATATAACATGAGAGAATCTCCAAATAATCAAGAACACATCAGCTGATTCACCATGTCTCTTTTGCAAAGTTGTGAATTTTGTATCAATGTTTTATATAAACACATCAGCAGTTCTTATGTTGTTGTGTTTTTTTTCTTTTCTTTTTTTTTTTTCCAGCCAGAAGATTTGTTTTCATTCTTTTGAAAGTTCTTATGTTAATTTCTGTCTGTGGTTTTTGTATTTGATATCATTAGCATGTTGTGTCTGATTGTGGACAGGAGATTCTTAATATTTGGAATATAAGACTCATTCATGGATGGTTAAAATGAGACTTACAAGAACCACTAACTTTTTAGTGGTAGAGTTTTGGACACAGGACTACCTACATGGTAACCCTTTCTCAACCTCCTTTTGGATTTCATTATTTTCTTCTTTCCTTTTTCAGGAGCCACAGATTTCAGGGAATCTCATGGACCAGTCAAAAGAATAGTACTTCAGCTACGTAGGCATACACATCAACATGATACATGTCTACATAAGACACACATCTTTGGTATTCATGTTTAAATAGTTTTAAGATTGTCAATTCTAATTCCATGCTTTGTTGTTCTTAGTCTCACTAGTTGAAATTTGAGTAGCATGTTATTGCTTCAAATGCTCATCCTCTGCTTATATTTTGTTATCGACACTTGAAGTTAGTGAGCTTGATCAGATAATTAACCTTGTTCTTGAAGTTGATGAGCATGTTATGTAATGTACGCATGATCAAAATGGAAACCATACAGTGAAAAGTAAGGCATGCACATTGAGTTTGAAGAAATGGGCTTCTTTTTCTCATAGAAGAGTGATGTTTTTTTATATTGGTCCAAGTCATGTTCATATATAGTGTGGGCTACCTAATGAATGGCCTGGAAGTTTGAACCAACTCTGTATGTTACACATAATTTGTCATCCACTAGTTTCTGTAAATGAAAATAAGAGGATTGATCTTAACAATATGGTTGTCATGCACATAGACAGAAAATGCTTGCAATGAATGTTTATGAGTACTTGGTAATTTTGGAGTCCTTGGTTAGGGTTTGGGCTGAAAGTACGAGTGCTGGAGCCGATGCTTTCGGAGTCCAAACTTATTCTTTTGAAAAATAGAAAAATGGGAATATTAGTAAATATGGATTTTCTTGTTAAGAAGAAAATGAAAGGTAAAGAAGAGACATAATAAAAACTTTGCTCTCTGAAAAGTAATATTAACCATCTTACTTTCCTCGTTGAATTTAATGTCCAGGAAATGGACCCTTTCCAGAAAACCATGGATTTAAAACCATTAAATCCTTCTTAGAAATCTAAGTTTATTGAAATGAATTGAATTATTACAATTCAATTTTGTGGAATATCCAAACGCAAGGCTTCCATGAATTAGGCAAATGAATTCATTTTAACCCATTTTGTTGAATATCCAAATGCAAGGATTTTTTTTTTTTTTTTATGATGTGTAATAGCTTTTCAGAATTCATATGTAGGTGCATACTTGTGCTCATTAACATTGACTCTGACTATCTTTCTTAAATTTCTTTAGTTTTTCTAATTTTTGTATCTAATTTTGAATTTCTAGGCCCTAAAACAAGATTCGAGGTGTCGTCAACAATGCTAACAGAATCCTCCAGGTCAGATTGTTGATTAGACATGATTTTATTTAATTGATCTTGATAATCCATTTTATTTAAATGAGCAGACCTGGATGTGCGTCGGAGCTCTTCGGATGTTGAGCGGGGGTCCCTGGAAGGTAGGAACTGCTGTTATGACCATGATGAAGCTGTCAATTTCCTATGGACAGCATTGGAGTGGCCTGACCATTTAGACAGGCCGTGTTTATATCTGTATTTGCTCAAAATTGGAGCAGACCCGGATATGTGTCAGAGCTATCTGGATGTTGAGTGGGGGTCCCTGAAAGGTGGGAATCGCTATTATGACCATGATGAAGCTATCAATCTCTTATGGACAGCATTGGAGTGGCCTGACCATTTGGACAGGTCGTGTTTATATCTGTACTTGTAGGTACCACACCCTTAACCTATAACCTACACCTATTTTCAAATCACAAAACCTATAACTACAACCTAAACCTTAACCTAAACCTATAACATATAAACTAAACCTATAACCTAAACTCTAACCTACAATTTAACCTAAACTATACTTATATCCTAAACCTATTCTCAAATCCCAAAACCTGTAACCTAAACTCAATTCCCTAAACCTTAACCTATAACCTAACCTAAACCTATTCTCAAATCCCAAAACCTATAATTATAACCTAAAACTTAACCAAAAGCCTGTAACCTATAACCTAAACCTATAACATAAAGTCAATTCCCTAAACCTTAACCTACGTCCTAACTTAAACCTATACTTATAACCTAAACCTATTTTCAAATCCCAATACCTATAACTTAAACCTAAACCTATAACCTATAACTTGAACCTATAACCTAAACTCAATTCCCTAAACCTTAACCTATAACCCAACCTAAACCTATACTTATAACCTAAACCTATTCTCAAATTCCAAAACCTATAACTATAACCTAAACCTTAACCAAAAACCTATAACCTATAACCTAAACTCAATTCCCTAAACCTTAACCTACACCCTAATCTAAACCTATACTTATAACCTAAACCTATCCTCAAATCCCAAAACCTATAAACCTAAACCCTAATATAAACCTAAACCTATAACCTAAACCTATAACCTAAACCAAAAACCTAAACCTGAACCTACACTCATAACCTATAACCAAAACCTAAACCTAAAACCCAAACATAAACCCGATCTCGAACCCGAACTCGATTGCCTAAACCTAAACCTTAAGGTATTCTCAAATCCCTGGACCTAAATCTATAAGCTAAACTCAATTCCCTAAACCTTAACCTATAACCTAACCTAAACCTAAACCTATAACCTACACTTATAACCTAAACCTAAACCTATAACCTTAAGCTAAACATAAAACCTAAACCTAAACCTATACTTAAAACCTAAACCTATTCTCAAATCCCAAAACTTATAACCTAAACCTAAACCTATAACTTAAAACCTAAACCTAAAACCTAAACCTAAACCTACACTTATAACCTATAGCCTAAACCTAAACCTATAACCCAAATGTAAACCCGATCTCGAAACCAAACCCGATTTCCGAAACCTAAACCTTAACGTATTCTCAAATTCCTAAACCTAAACCTACACCTAATCCTAATCTCAACTCCCTAACTTAAACCTAAACCTAAACCTAGCTATCCTTATAACCTAAACCTAAACCTAAATACATGCTTATAACCTAAACCTTTTTTCAAATCCCAAAACCTATAACCTAAACCTAAACCTATAACCTAACACTTATAACTTAAAACCTAAACCTAAACCTACATTTATAACCTATAACCTAAACCTATAGCCTAAACCTAAACTTAAAACCCAAATGTAAACCTGATCTCGAACCTGAACCCGATTTCCTAAACCTAAACCTTAACGTTTTCCCAAATCGCTAAACCTAAACCTAAACCTACACCTAATCCTAATCTCAACTCCCTAACCTAATCATAAATCTAAACCTAAACTTGAAAACCCAAACCTAAACCTGATTTCCTAAACCTAAACTCATAACCTTAACCTAAACCTATTCTCAAATCCCTAAACCTAAACCTTAACCTAAACCTAAACCAATAACTTAACCTAAATCTAAACCTAAAACCCAAACCTGATTTTCTAAACCTAAACCTTAATGTATTGTCAAATCCCTAAACCTAAACCTACTCCTAATCCTAATCTCAACTCCCTAACCTAAATTTAAACCTAAACTTGAAAACCCAAACCTAAACTCGATTCTAAACCCAAACCCGAACCCGATTTCCCAAACCTAAACTTATAACCTTAACCTAAACCTATTTTCAAATCTCAAAACCTATAACCGAAACCTAAACCTTAACCTAAACCTAAACCTTAACCTATAACCTTAACTTTTAACCTTAACCTGTAACCTAAACTCAATTCCCTAAACCTTAACCTATAACTTAACCTAAAATTATACTTATAACCTAAACCTATTCTCAAATCCCAAAACCTATAACCTAAACCTAAACCTTATCCTATAACCTAAATTTATAACCTAAACCTAAACCTAAATCTATAACCTAAACCTATAACCTCAACTTAAACCTATACCTATACCTATAACCTAAACCTATTCTCAAATCCCAAAACCTATAACCAAAACCTAAACCTTAACCTATAACCTAAACCTATAACCTAACACTTATAACCTAAAACCTAAACCTAAACCTACACTCATAACCTATAACCTAAACCTATAGCCTAAACCTAAAACCCAAACGTAAACCCGATCTCAAACCCGAATCCGATTTCCTATACTTAAATCTTAACGTTTTCTCAAATCGCTAAACCTAAACCTAAACCTAAACCTACACCTAATCCTAATCTCAACTCCCTAACCTAAACCTAAACTTGAAAACCCAAACCTAAACTCGATTTCCTAAACTTAAAGTTATAACCTTAACCTAAACCTATTCTCAGATCTCAAAACCTATAGCCTAAACCTAAACCTAAACCTAAACCTTAGCCTATAACCTAAACTCAATTCCCTAAATCGTAACCTATAACCTAACCTAAACCTAAACCTACAACCCGAACCCGATTTCCTAAACCTAAACCTTAACGTATTCTCATTGCCCTAAACCTAAACCTACACCTAATCCTAATCTCAACACCCTAACCAAAACCTAAACTTGAAAATCCAAACCTAAACCTGATCCCAAACCTGAACCCGATTTCCTAAACATAAACTTATAACCTTAACCTAAACCTATTCTTAAATCCCAAAACCTATAACCTAAACCTAAACCTAAACCTTAACCTATAACCTAAACCTTAACCTATAACCTAACCTAAACTTAAACGTATAACCTGACTCGATTTCCTAAACCTAAACCTTAACGTATTCTCAAATCCTTAAATCTAAACCTACACTTAATCTTAATCTCAACTCCCTAACCAAAACCTAAACTTTAACTTGAAAACCCAAACCTAAACTCGATCCCGAACCCGAACTCAATTTCTTAAACCTAAACTTATAACCTTAACCTAAACCTATTCTCAAATCTCAAAACCTATAACATAAACCTAAACCTATATAACCTTAACCTAAACCTAAAACTTAACCTATACCTTTAACCTTAACCTATAACCTTAACTTATAACCTAAACTCAATTTCCTAAACCTTAACCTATAACCTAACCTAAACCTAAACCTATAACCTGAACCCAATTTCCTAAACCTAAACCTTAACATATTCTCAAATCCCTAAACCTACACCTAATCCTAATCTCAACTCCCTAACCACACCTAAACTCGATCTCGAACCCGAACCCGATTTCTTAAACCTAAATTTATAGGTTATAGGTTAAGGTTAAGGTTAAGGTTTAGGTTTTAGGTTTAGGTAATAGGTTATAGGTTATAGGTTTAGGTAATAGGTTATAGGTTTTAGGTTTAGATTTAGGATATTTTTGTTTATGATGTTAAGCTTATATGTATTTATGCATGAATGAATGTGATGTGGATAAGATTGTTTGTGTTTGGATGAATGTAGTTTATGTTTGGATGGATTTATTAGTTTGGGTTTAGATGGATGTGAATGTGAATATGATGAAATATATTATATAACAGTTGTATATTAGGATGAATATGATGGAAATATATTGTAACAGGTGTATATCAGGAATTTTGTGCTGAAATTTTTTTTCTTAAAAAGAGACTTTTAGCGACAAAAATTTTTGTAGCTAAAAGTCACGCAAATATTTTTTAGCTACGAAAAATGTTTTGAAAAATATTTTTAGCTACAAAGATTTTCGTAGTACAAATATTTTTAGTGATGAAAAAATATTTTTGGTGATGAATATTTTTGTAGCTAAATGTTTTGCAAAATATTTTTAGGATGAAACTTTTCGTAGCTAAAAGTTTTGCGAATTTTTTTAGCAACGAAAATTTTCGTAGCTAAAAGATTGTGAAATTTTGTAGTGACAAAAATTTTCGTAGCTAAACGTTTTGCTAATATTTTTGACGACGAAAATTTTCGTCGCTAAAAGGTTTTTAACGATGAAGATTTTCATCGCTAAAAAACTTGCCTTTGGCCACAATTCAAAATTTTCGCTGATAAAACTCTTCTACGTCGGTCTTTTAGCGATGAATTTAGTGACGGAAATTTTTGTCACTAAAATTAGGATTTCTTGTAGTGTGTTTTCCATGAGCCTAATCTAAGTATCATGTTTTCCATGAGCCTTACCTCAATAAATGACCCAAAAGAGCAAGAAAGAAATAAAACATGTATGGAAGTTTCAGACATTAAAACATACCACTCGTAAGAAAGATTGCAGAATAATCTTGTGAACATGAATGACATT
This sequence comes from Magnolia kwangsiensis, assembly GCA_037074715.1. Taxonomy (NCBI): domain Eukaryota; kingdom Viridiplantae; phylum Streptophyta; class Magnoliopsida; order Magnoliales; family Magnoliaceae; genus Magnolia; species Magnolia kwangsiensis. The sequence continues at coordinate 19,735,795 of CM073581.1, forward strand.
TTTTTTTCAGGTCAAGGAGAAAAAAGACTAGAAGTGAAAAGAAGAATGAAGAAAATGTAAACTTCTTTGTCCTTCAGCATATGCCACTTCAGTGTCCTTCTTGCTTCTGTATTTTCTTTTCGAATAACACAAAATAGATAGAAACATAGAGCATAAATTAGAGAAATGAAGGGAAGAAAATATAAGGAAAAAAAACTTTTAGTATGAATTTTAAGTTTTACTTGTACTCAAATGCCCTGTCATCTAATTAGTGGCACACATGAATCTATTATTGATGGAGAGTAATGTTTGGTGGGCAGAGTCGTTTGTCGAACTCTTTCCAATCTACCATTTAAAAGGCACCCCGAAATCGCAACAATTTCATTTGATTTTTCTTTCTGCCTTTGCCTCTGCTAATTTTTCTTTCCAGACCTTATTAAGACCTCTATATTCATACCTTCTGTCTCGGAAACTAAAATTACATAGCACAGTAAACCATACAATGTTTGATATGAACAAGAGTATCTAATCAAGTTTCAAGCCAACTAGGAGCAGTCCCCTTATTAGGTTTAAATTGGGGTTTAACCATAATCCTTCGCGAACTAAATGAGCGTAGTTGGATAAATGGTATGAAGATGATTGAAATAGTAAAACTTTTTGCCTTTTTTAAAAAAAAATTAATCCAGTAAATATGCCGACTGACAAGAACACTGACCTTTGTGCTGGATCCATTTTCACTTGAAGGTGGGGTCATTTCCACACTTGTGCCATTAGCAATACTTTTTGATGATCGGCTGGCAATAAGGGAATTGATGAGTGTGGAGCTGTGGCAATGAAAGGGGGAAAGTTTGTCTTATTTCAATAAATGTGCATTCACACACCATGGACACACTATGCATTTATTACTCACTCGTGCCATTAGAAAATTGAATTGCCTTTATCAGTTCAATAAATCAGAAATGACTTTCTAGTTGTTAGTGATTAGAGTTGAGCAGAATGTAATTGCAATTTGAAGGAACTACAATACCTTCTATTGCAGGAAACTTGTGAAAGAACAATACCTTCTATTTACTTTATAAATATAAAATGCAATCTACATCCATAAACAATATAACCTTGGAAATAGTTTTTTGAAGGAAAATTAAACTAGCCAACAATAGCAAATATGTGAAAGAATAATACCAAACTCATGCAAACCAACAAATAAGGTAACTTATGACTATACTTGTACAATCGGACCCCACTTGCACAAATTCTTTTCAAATGAACCAAGTATGCATTGTAACTGTTGGACCTAGGCCAGTGGGGCCCAATGGTAAGCAATTACTAGTGGGTGGGTCTCACAAGTTTAGGTTTCTTCCGTTATGAGAAATGGTTCAAATTCAAATTTGAATGAGAGATGAGGAGAAGATCTGATCTTCTGGTCTCATCTTATCTCGCATTCTTTCCTATAAAACGGAAGAGACTCTTCCGTAAAAAGATCATTAGAAATACCGTGGGTATACAGAGATATATAGTGTCCACCATAATTTGTCTATTTTGACTTGTACTTGGGATGATCTAATCTATAGATCATGATTCAGGGCCATTTATACCGTAGGATCAGAGGTGTGAATAGATCCATCTGTTCCAATAGTAGATAGGCAGGCCGTTGGAGCATTAATCTTCTGCTTTGTGAGGGTTCCAAAACTCGTGTAGACCGCCAGATCTTGAAGGCTCACCTTTCGAGCTTCCCAACAGTGGTATCAGAGCAATCAATGGCGGATCTCTGACTATTATTTTCATCACGGAAGGTAAGTGGCTCATTTTTTTTAAGTTAAAAGGAGTATGCATGCAAGATGTATGGTTCCGATTCCATAGAAAAATCATGGGTGGGCCCCTAACAACTGGACAGAGGGTATCTACCATACTTTCAAACATTCGGTGGAAACGCCAATGCATCTCATGTCAGCGCCTTTAACAGGGACAGATTACATTAAAAATGCTACCACCACCGACTCTGTGGTATAAGGGCTCTTTGAGTTCCACCGTGATGTCCGTGTCTTATCCACGCCGTCCATATGTCTTCCAGTCCACACAACAGAAAACAGTAGGGAATGAATGCCTACAGTTAAAAACATAGAAAACTCATTGGGGCCGGATGGTGAGCAGACCTGTTGGCCGTTCATATTAAATACATGGAAGCGTATGTGCAAGATATAACCCGTCACCAGGAGTCTCATCATGTGGATGTCCTTGTTAAAAATCCAACCTGTCTACTCACCATATGGCCACCATATGGACAAAATGGACGATTCAAAGGACTCCACAGAGGGACAAAGGCATCCCTATTTGGATTTATAGTGAGACCCACTTGTAAGAATTATTAACCCACGTGGGAAGTGGATTGCGAATCTCAACACAGCTAATATAGCTGCTATAATGACGTACACAACTGATAGACTACCGTATTGACGTACACAACTATATAGCTATTTTAATCCAATTCACATTCTCACATTAGCTATATAACTGTTGCATTGACGTCAACAAGTTATGTGGGTCTGATCACTAGGTATGTGTTGTATCCAAACCGCCTATCCATTTGGTCAGCTCGTATTTACAAGAAATCCAAATGATTCTGACCATTGATTTGTATGTCTTTTTCTACAAACCACATTCAACCAATGTTCAGAATCATCTGCTTAGCTATTGTTTTTAAACAGTTGCTAAACAATTGCTCTTATAAGCAACTAGGACATGAACGGTTCTGATCATCTAGATGTGGGGCCGCTAACCAGTGATAGGATTTTGACTCGGTCAAAGGCTTGTAGGACATTATGGCCAGTACATGATTGTGTCCTACCCAGCCAGTCTCCCGCTGGTAACGGGCAGCAGCTTTGAGTGGCCACTTTGATGTATGGGTCTTATCCGCCACATCCATCCATACAAGCACGTGTGCTGACATTGAACACTTGTGTGAGATTTGATCTTTCCATCAGATGGGCCACATAGAAGGCCAGTAATCTAAACATGTTTCCAATTAGATGGACAGATCGGATCTTACACACATGTTCTTCGTGTGTGCTGCTTAAGGATGGACAATACACTACACGCATGTGAAACTAGCATATTAAGAGCGGCAAGAATGTATTAAGTGGTTGTAATTATTATACGTTTTGCAAAATATGTCTGTAAGTGTGCATTGGATTTGGATATGGGTCACGTTCGGTGATAAATCATTACTCTGACAGGATAGATAACTAATGGTAACTGTAACACCCTGGATTTTGGCCAACCTAAAGTTAGACATTCTTAGGTAATGGGTCAACCATAACACTCTCAGAGCTTAATCTCAAAGTCTAAAAATAACTTTTCAACCCATTTCCTTCAAAATCTCACCTTTCATCACCTCATTCTTCAAATTTCTCCAAATACTTTCATATTAGACACAAATCCTAAAGTTTAAATGGTGAAGAACTATACTTAAACTAAAACTTACAGTAAATGGTACACAAATTGCCCTTGGGGCGAGCCCTCACAAAAATGACCAGTGACTGGCGAGGGCTCGCCGGTTTGGTGAGGCCTCGTCCGTATAGCGGTCGGGCGGCCGATTTTCTGTATTTTTTTACGTGTTTCATCCAACTTTGAAAAATCATATCTCCATCTTTATAACTCCGTTTTAGGTGATTCAAAAGCTAAATTGAAGCTAAATGAGTTTATTTTTATATAAAAATAAGTGAAAAATATAATAAAATATTTAATATAGTTTAAAGTAGGTCGTTATGACAACTATCCGAAAATCATTCGTTGGACAGCTACTGCTTCGGGAATTTTTAGAATTTTTCTACAATACAAAATCTCATGAAATTTTGTGAAGAAAGGTTAAAATTGATGATTAACTATTAAAAAAATAATTAAAATAATATATTAACCAAAAGTAGCAAAAATGGAGCATAGAATGGCCCAAGGACTATATTCTGCCATAATTAAGGTAGAATTTGGTTAAGTAATAAACTGAATACTCAGTAGAATTAGCTTGAACCACTTTAAATGTGAACTAAAATATCTAAAATGAGTAGGACCACTAATTCTAAGTTACCTAGAAACCTAGGATCAATCTCTAAACCAAATTTCTCTTGGGAGCATCGTGAAACTTAGTATCGGACCTGGACCGCACGTCGAAAGTCTAATTACCTCGAAACTATACGGTTATGACCATCTTATTGGACTTGATGACCACCTCGAAAATCAACTCCAGATGGTATCGTAAAACTATTTCCTTGAGCTCGGAGCAAAGTGAGTGAGAAACGTGAATTGCTTTAGAATTAAATCCGAATTTAAGTAATCTGAGTCGTGTCGCTTGTGGGCCAAATATAAGGATTCAGACTGTCAGAATCTGACTTAAATACACCGTTGGATAAGGAAAAATGTCCCACACATGTCAGTGCACATGTGGCCCTGATCGAGTTCCGGTGACTGTTGTACTGAAATTGGTTCGCCGCATTTGATCTGTAAGTCCGATCGGACTAAAAACTTAGCCTGACCTAGATCCCTGGTCATGGAGCTTAAGTCCGACCGCATTCAGCAAAGGGGACTCCAGAAATGCTTCGTTAAGTCGATACAGATGAGTTTTGGCTATAACCTAAGTATACCTTGGCCCTGGGGCCATTTCCATCAGTCTTGAGCCTATATAAAGGCCTAAACCCACCCCATTTCTATTCCATACGGTTTTACAACCCTAGGAGAGAGAAGAGAGCAAAAAGAGAAGGAAAGAGAGAGAAAGTGAGAGAGAGTGTGGGAGAGAGTTCTTGGGATTCGATCCCATCGCTCCACAGGCTAAATTATCACTTCTACATCGCTATTTCGGTGATTCTGATTCTGAAATTGGGTAAAAAAAACCTAACCCTAATCTGTTCTAGGATTTTAAATAGTGTAAGTCTTGGAATAGCTAACCTATTCCCTGTTATAGGTGGTTATTATGTCGTAGATGAAGGAATAATGTTCGAACCGAGATCATTACGAGTCTACCGGTGAAAGGTACGGACTATAAACGTTTAGGTTATAATTTTCAAGGCTTTCAATGTCAGGAATGATTTATGTCTGACTTGATTACTATCACACCTGCTAAATACGATGTCTTCCTTATATTACGTAAATATATATACTCTGTTGATTTTTAAATGCATTCCATGTGTTTATTGCATTGCCTGAATGAATATGGAATTATGGTTTGCACTTGTTATGATTGATGCTTAGAAATACATGATTAGTGTATGTATGGCAACTCTTATGTGGAAGGAATTGCTGTAATATGTGTTTAACTAAGCTATCACATGTATGTGAATATGTAACATCCCAAAAATTGGGGGTCGAGTAAAAACTCTACTCCCGAGTTTCAAAATGTTATTTATGCAACATAGATATGTATGATTGAATGTTGTCTGTGATAATGTATCAAACATGAGTGAGATTAAGCTAGAACAACATATTATACTCCAGAGACAGTTAAATTAACAAGCGGAAGACTGTGATAGTATGTATAACATATATAAACTGTTGTATGTCTCCAGAGTGTGAACATGTTACCAGGTAATATACATACATGTATGCTCCAAAAGTAAACCAAAAGGATATACATGAGTGTTCTAAAAATACAAAATGACAAGTGTCAAGGTATCTAATCAACCTTCCTGTAATCCCGTCAATCAGATCATGCATAAAGGAGAGATCCTCCTCCTCATCATCAAGTCCAGCATCGCCTCGCAGGCCGCGCCATCATCTGCAATCACAATAGGGACTGGTGGGTGATCGGAAACACCATCCCGTAACGTGGGAGTGAGTGATCAACTCAGTGGGATAAGAGAGCAGAGATTAGCATGTTATCAAATCAATCATGCGATAATAGTAAAGCAGTAAATCAAACAATCCTAATACTGTTGTTAATGCAATATGACATGACGTGATGTATGCCCTCACCGACGATCTCCCTCATACGGCAACATCTTACGACCGCGGCATGCCACACTCCCTAGAGTGCTCCACATCTTCCAGGCACATGCAATGCTATGGTGATATGATTTCCGAGTTGTTATTAGTCCATTCAAACAGCAGGATTGGAAAACTAAGGTACCTCCCTTATATCAATCCCAACACAGATCCTGTCTAGGGTCGTCACTCCTAGTAATCTCATACGATATATATTTTGTAGGTCGCTGCAAGGGCTGTCAGGGCTGTTGCACGCACTCGTTGCTCCACTCCCCCATCACCTTATCAATACAGGCCTACTGTACTCTACTGCTACGGAAGGGTCATCGCCTCCCGTAGACTCAGAATACGCTCGCGGTCACTACAAAGGGCTGCCAGGGCTGTTGCTCGCACTCGTTGCACCGCTCCCCCATCACCTTATCAATGTAGGCCGACAGGAAGAATATAGTGTCCCATACCACCATAATCTGCTCACGAGTCTAGGTGCTCACTGGTCACTACGGGGAGGTTTGTGGCCCCAGCGTAGGCCGACAGCTCGACCACGGTGTCCCATACCACCATGCCCGGCTCATGAGTCTTTATAGATCAAGGTACCATGGTTAACAGGGTTTACAATGGTAAGTTCAGTACCCTAGGTTCAAGCAGTTATGACTCGTGCAGGGTGAACATACAACGGCCAGTCGGGTTACTTGACGGGCTCGACTAGCACGATCGCATCGTAAGTCGAACAACATGAAGTGCGTAAAACACTTCGCGTGGCCTAACCACTGCCGCCAACTCCAACACGACTCGCGTTCATCGACGCGTCCTTCGTGGCCAAGATAAGCTAACCACGAATTCACTCGGTTGCCGACTGCCTGGACTACGTATAGTCCCAGACACATATGAATCCACGTCAGCGATCATGTGAGAGTATTAGAAATGAAACACAACCATGGGAGCATGTTAGCACATGTTATATCGTACAACTTAAGTAAATCATCTAACACATGCCTTTCGTACATATAATGAACTTATGCATATCGCCAACATATAGGAAATCATTTAATTGAGAAATCAATCTCAAACTAATTCATAACACCATTTAATTCAATACATACTAATACAAGCATTTATACAAACACATACACCACACACTTAAGTCTACATATAGTATGTCGACCCGAAGTGCGCAATTAGGCGAATCTCTTCGCCAAACTAATTATGCACGCATTCCTAATATCCTAATGCGACAAGAAGTCATGTCAATCACGTCAGCAAAATATGAATGAAAACAGTACTTCCTACAAATGACTAAAATGCCCTAAATCTCATATTCTTCGTTGGTTTACGAAACAGGAAACGGACAGCATGTTGTACATGTCAAACGGCGTTGCCGTCAAGAATCTACTATTAAACGACATTGAAAGCTTTGGAAACAGTCAATCAAAGCGTATAAAATCCGCACCTTTTCCCTTATAGGTGAAGTGATACGAACGGAACGTATACGCTTCGTCTACGGCGATCAGACAACCTGATACACATGTACATCAGCTACTATTCTATTTGAATCGAAGAAATCCCCAAATCAGCAAGTGGTTAGGGTTTTTCTTACCTAGAAGTGCATTGGAATCGCCGAAAAAGTGATCGGAGTGCGTCGCCTAAGCACGTGCAGCAGCAGCAGCAGCAGCAGGTGGCAGGAAAATCACTCCCACTCTCTCTCACAAACTCTCACCTTTTCTCTCTCCCAATCTAGGGCTTTTTGCAATTTCGGATGGGAGAGAGGAGTGAGGGTTTCAACCCCTTTTATAAGCTTAAAAACGCCGAAAACAGGCTCCGGTACAAAGTTTACTTAGTGCATATCCAATTCGGGGTTGTTTCGGTCCAAAAGATGCTTTCTGGTGGTCCCCTGACCGAATGCAATCGGACTTAAGCTCATGCATACTGGATCTAGCACGTATTTAGTTTTCAGTCCGGCTGGGTCCACAGATCGCACGTGGCGGACCAGTTTCAGTTCAGCGGTCACCGCACGTAGATCAGGGCTGAAAGTCTCATGATATAAAATAGAAATTTCTCCTGATCCGAGGGTGTAATCTGGATGAATTCTGACGGTCAGAATGCTCAATACTGACGCGTCAAGTCGTGTGCCAGATTTGAATTTGAAATTCCAATTCTGTCCCTATTCGCACTCTCTTCGGTCCGGGCTCAATGAAATGGCCTGTGATTATCGGTTTGACTTGATTTTCGAAATGAGTATCAAGTCCAGCTAGGCGGTTCTAACGGTCTAAGATAGGAGGTATCGGACTTTCGACGCGCGGTCTAGATCCAATACAAAATTTCAAAGCGGTCCAGAGAATAAACCGGTTTAGAGTTTGATCCCAGGTTATAGAGTATTATAGAGTCATTGGTTCTACTCGATTTGGGTCTTATAGAACGTATTTAAAGTGATCAGGGACTGTTTCCCAGCCACTCCAGCGTCGCGCTAGCTAACTTGTGCTTAGTTTCTAAAGGAATTAATCCTAAGTGATTTCTTTGGCTATGGAATTGGGTTCTAAGCGATTTCTTAGGTGTTTTAGTTAACCCATTGCCTAAGGACGTCTAATCCCAGATGAGCCAAAATCCGGGGTGTTACAATCTACCCCCCTTAAAACACAATGTCGTCCCCGACATTGGTGAAGGGCAAGGAATACTTTTCTAAGGGAGGTTCAATCCTACTTAATAACCTAATCGTACGTATATCCTAACTCAAAGGTTTCGATCTTGGGCCAGTGGGAAAGAGGCCGACCACGCTTCCACTGTGCCACTCTGATTGAACGGGAGCGTTAACTAATCTAACCGGATTGGACTCCATATGTTCTACCCCCCTTAAAACTTGGTTTTACTTAAGTTCAAGAATCTATGCATCGCTTCGTATATCGGAACGAGACGCAACTTAGGGGCTATCCTTAACCTAAAATGGAAACAACCTCTCATTACAGTTGTTTTCCCTTCGCTAATGATGCGTTCTATGGCATTGGTATCTATAATCATAGAGATGAGCCTAATCTCTATTGTGGTTAAGGTCAGGGGCAGGCATGAGTTGGTGGCAAGATGTCGAATTCTCTACTGGCTTTAAGTCCTCAACATTTACTAAGGGCAAAGCAATAACTTGTGGTTGTAGGTGGTCGGGCCAACACGGAAGAATAGTTGTGTAATGGGTCTAAGCCGGATACGTTGAACTTTCTGTCTAATCAGGACAGAAAATGCGTTGTATCAGTTCTTAATCCGAGTCGATGCCGATCCTCTGCTTGATCAGAGCATTGGATTCATTGGTAACCACTAGGATTAGGAAGTCGATTCAAACTGCGAATACATCGCTTACATGTAGTTCCTTTATTCCGCGTTCCCGAATGCAGTAAGTCCTTAGGGAAGGCAATTCTATGGGGCGTGCTAGTACACTCTAAGTTCAATCTGAGGGAGTTATAAATGTTCCCTGAGAGTGAATGGTTCCTTCCTATAGGCAACAACAGAAGTCTATAAGTCATAAGGGGATCTATCGAAGGAATAAGGTTCTACTTCAATCAAATCTAACTTACAATTCCTTAGCATATACAGGCTTTGCACTGCTTAAGGTAACTAGTAGGCTAGTCTGTAACTCAGTAGCTATAATCCAAAGCCTAAGTTTATACGTTAAATGGTTCCATACCATTTCTACTACAGGGAGTTGTTCTATTGCTTAGGGTCCAGATTGTCTAAATGGAATTGGCTTTCCTATATCGTCAGATCCTTCAAACCTAGGAGCGCTATCTCTAGGTCCAAAATGCCAAGGGCCTATGTGGCCAGTAGCATTAAGTTGTATTAAATAGAACCGCATTCTTAGTCCCATGGCGGGATTAGAAGTGGCAAACTTGGTAGGAGGGTGGGTTGGGATAAAAATTAATTTGTAGGCTGAATCTCGGGAGTTATAATACTCCCAATCTAGGGACAATACCTAACAACAAACGAACGGCATGCACTCCATCTAACCAAATTTCGTCACAGTACATGGAATAAAGTTCCACATGGATTATGACAGAGATGCATTCGGCTATGCTAAGCCCAAACCACTAACGCAAACACATTGTCTATCGGTGACATCACTAGACCCAATAACAACAAAACACAGAAATTCTTAAAATAAAAATCAAACAATCTACAGGGCAACGGCATAGATGCCTAATTCTACCAAAGGACTTCTACCATGGTCCCAACTAACCTTCTTGAATACAATCTAGTTCAGTACTGTCTGTTGCCCATTAGAGCTCTATCGGCCAGGTATTTTCAATACTTCTCAAACGAAGAAAGTTGAGAAATGGGATTTGAGGTTAGCACGATTTTTTTGAGACCCAAAAAGATGGTAAAGGCTCAAATAAAAGGGACATGAGAAGGAGGATGGTGGAAAGGGAGAAAAAGAGCTAAACAGCCTTAACAATAGCTATGGAAAGAGGAGGAAATGCGGAGAAATGGTTGTCCAAATGGATAGAATAAAATCTAGGCCCTGTAGAGGGATGCTTCAAGCTTCCCAAGGATGTATTTTCAAGGAGAAATGGAAATGGAAAAGTGGAATGGAGCACCTCACGATTTCAGCTCGATTTGGAGGTTTTTGGAGCTCCAAATGACGAAATCTACTAGAGGGAGGGCTGCAAACTTCAATGGAGTGAAGGAGTGTGGCCGTTTTTAGCAGGGAATGGGTTTAGGAACGATTTGAAGCCACAGTTTGGAGATGGGCAGCAAGAAAACTTGAAATGGGGCTAGGGAAAGGGCTGTTTGTGAAGGAAGTAGGGTATATAGGGGGTTTCAAGGTGTGAACCACATATGGGGGAGGTGCCCTAGCCATATTAGGGCGTGCGCCTGAAAATTACATCCAGTGGGCCCCACCGGACGGCGATGCATCGCCGAACCGGCGATGGCATCTCCGGCCATCTTGCATGGTGGCCGGTGGGACCACATGGGTTTGGTCCCCAATGCCTCAGGGACCCTAAATATGTGTGGCCCCCACCTTAGTTCATTGTATTTTGACCTATATAGGCCCAAACATGTGTTCGGGACTTTCTGGGGCCAATTTGTAATTCTGAATACAAAACCTTATCATGCAGCATATGATTTTGGGGTAGAAGGAGCTAGTACATCCATCTAGCACAATATTTGCTAACGAAAGTGAAGTTAGAATAGCCTTATGGCCATTTTTCCTAAAATTTTACTATTCACTGTAAAATTTTGTGAAAGTATGATTTTATGTTATTTTCACATTAGAATTGATGCCTAACATGAAAAGGATAAGAAAGAATTTAAGATTGGAGAGGTGAGAGGAATAATTTTGAAGATTTTTGGTGAAACGGAGTTTTTAAGCCCTGACGATTGAATACAAGGGTTGTGGTTGTCCCACAGCTTAAGGATTTATATTTACAGGTTTAGAATCGTTCAATGAACGTCTCAACCTGACTTCCTATGACCTAGGAGCTATTCGGGTTGCTTCACGCGACCCTATACGCGTTACGGTCTCGATCGCGTGATCGATATGAATAGACTTCGCCTATTGGCGAATCTGGGATCCTAGAAGTGTTTCTAGACCCTTCTCGCACCCACATAAGTCAAAGGAAGTGACAGCGTACGTCGCGTGACCATAACCCAGGCCCGGTTTAATCCAAATCATGCTCTGATACCATCTGTAACATCCCAAAAATCGGGGGTCGAGTAAAAACTCTACTCCCGAGTTTCAAAATGTTATTTATGCAACATAGATATGTATGATTGAATGTTGTCTGTGATAATGTATCAAACATGAGTGAGATTAAGATAGAACAGCATATCATACTCCAGAGACAGTTAAATTAAAAAGCGGAAGACTGTGATAGTACGTATAACATATATAAACTGTTGTATGTCTCCAGAGTGTGAACATGTTACCAGGTAATATACATACATGTATGCTCCAAAAGTAAACCAAAAGGATATACATGAGTGTTCTAAAAATATAAAATGACAAGTGTCAAGGTATCTAATCAACCTTCCTGTAATCCCGTCAATCAGATCATGCATAAAGGAGAGATCCTCCTCATCATCATCAAGTCCAGCATCGCCTCGCAGGCCGCGCCATCATCTGCAATCACAATAGGGACTGGTGGGTGTCCGAAAATACCATCCCGTAACGTGGGAGTGAGTGATCAACTCAGTGGGATAAGAGAGCAGAGATTAGCATGTTATCAAATCAATCATGCGATAATAGTAAAGCAGTAAATCAAACAATCCTAATACTGTTGTTAATGCAATATGACATGACGTGATGTATGCCCTCACCGACGATCTCCCTCATACGGCAACATCTTACGACCGCGGCATGCCACACTCCCTAGAGTGCTCCACATCTTCCAGGCACATGCAATGCTATGGTGATATGATTTCCGAGTTGTTATTAGTCCATTCAAACAGCAGGATTGGAAAATTAAGATACCTCCCTTATATCAATCCCAACACAGATCCTGTCTAGGGTCGTCACTCCTAGTAATCTCATACGATGTATATTTTGTTGGTCGCTGCAAGGGCTGCCAGGGCTGTTGCACGCACTCGTTGCTCCGCTCCCCCATCACCTTATCAATACAGGCCTACTGTACTCTACTGCTACGGAAGGGTCGTCGCCTCCCGTAGACTCAGAATACGCTCGCGGTCACTACAAAGGGCTACCAGGGCTGTTGCTCGCACTCGTTGCACCGCTCCCCCATCACCTTATCAATGTAGGCCGACAGGAAGAATATAGTGTCCCATACCACTATAATCTGCTCACGAGTCTAGGTGCTCACTGGTCACTACGGGGAGGTTTGTGGCCCCAGCGTAGGCCGACAGCTTGACCACGGTGTCCCATACCACCATGCCCGGCTCATGAGTCTTTATAGATCAAGGTACCATGGTTAACAGGGTTTACAATGGTAAGTTCGGTACCCTAGGTTCAAGCAGTTATGACTCATGCAGGGTGAACATACAACGGCCAGTCGGGTTACTTGACGGGCTCGACTAGCACGATCGCATCGCAAGTCGAACAACATGAAGTGCGTAAAACACTTCGCGTGGCCTAACCACTGCCGCCAACTCCAACACGACTCGCGTTCATCGACGCGTCCTTCGTGGCCAAGATAAGCTAACCACGAATTCGCTCGGTTGCCGACTGCCTGGACTACGTATAGTCCCAAACACATATGAATCCACGTCAGCGATCATGTGAGAGTATTAGAAATGAAACACAACCATGGGAGCATGTTAGCACATGTTATATCGTACAACTTAAGTAAATCATCTAACACATGCCTTTCGTACATATAATGAACTTATGCATACCGCCAACATATAGGAAATCATTTAATTGAGAAATCAATCTCAAACTAATTCATAACACCATTTAATTCAATACATACTAATACAAGCATTTATACAAACACATACACCACACACTTAAGTCTATATATAGTATGTCGACCCGAAGTGCGCAATTAGGCGAATTTCTTCGCCAAACTAATTATGCACGCATTCCTAATATCCTAATGCGACAAGAATCCATGTCAATCACGTCAGCAAAATATGAATGAAAACAGTACTTCCTACTAATGACTAAAATGCCCTAAATCTCATATTCTTCGTTGGTTTACGAAACAGGAAACGGACAGCATGTTGTACATGTCAAACGGCGTTGCCGTCAAGAATCTACTATTAAACGACATTGAAAGCTTTGGAAACAGTCAATCAAAGCGTATAAAATCCGTACCTTTTCCCTTATAGGTGAAGTGATACGAACGGAACGTATACGCTTCGTCTACGGTGATCAGACAACCTGATACACATGTACATCAGCTACTATTCTATTTGAATCAAAGAAATCCCCAAATCAGCAAGTGGTTAGGGTTTTTCTTACCTAGAAGTGCGTTGGAATCGCCGAAAAAGTGATCGGAGTGCGTCGCCTAAGCACGTGCAGCAGCAGCAGCAGCAGCAGGTGGCAGGAAAATCACTCCCACTCTCTCTCACAAACTCTCACCTTTTCTCTCTCCCAATCTAGGGCTTTTTGCAATTTCGGATGGGAGAGAGGAGTGAGGGTTTCAACCCCTTTTATAAGCTTAAAAACGCCGAAAACAGGCTCCGGTACAAAGTTTACTTAGTGCATATCCAATTCGGGGCTGTTTCGGTCCAAAAGATGCTTTCTGGTGGTCCCTGACCGAATGCGATCGGACTTAAGCTCATGCATACTGGATCTAGAACGTATTAAGTTTTCAGTCCGACTGGGTCCACAGATCGCACGTGGCGGACCAGTTTCAGTTCAGCGGTCACCGCACGTAGATCAGGGCTGAAAGTCTCATGATATAAAATAGAAATTTCTCCTGATCCGAGGGTGTAATCTAGATGAATTCTGACGGTCAGAATGCTCAATACTGACGCGTCAAGTCGTGTGCCAGATTTGAATTTGAAATTCCAATTCTGTCCCTATTCGCACTCTCTTCGGTCCGGGCTCAATGAAATGGCCTGTGATTATCGGTTTGACTTGATTTTCAAAATGAGTGTCAAGTCCAGCTAGGAGGTTCTAACGGTCTAAGATAGGAGGTATCGGACTTTCGACGCGCGGTCTAGATCCAATACAAAATTTCAAAGCGGTCCAGAGAACAAACCGGTTTAGAGTTTGATCCCAGGTTATAGAGTATTATAGAGTCATTGGTTCTACTCGATTTGGGTCTTATAGAACGTATTTAAAGTGATCAGGGACTGTTTCCCAGCCACTCCAGCGTCGCGCTAGCTAACTTGTGCTTAGTTTCTAAAGGAATTAATCCTAAGTGATTTCTTTGGCTATGGAATTGGGTTCTAAGCGATTTCTTAGGTGTTTTAGTTAACCCATTGCCTAAGGACGTCTAATCCCAGATGAGCCAAAATCCGGGGTGTTACAGAATATGTGTATCCTAAGTGTTTGATAAAATGCCTGAATGAGAAAATGCATGTTGTAATGTATTTAATGAGGATGTTGAGATGTAATCCTCAATCCCCTCATGCATAGTTACAGTTTCCTTTATATAACTTATCTTACGACTATGTGATTTATGAGTGAATTATCTATGTATGATAACATGTTTAATACGTGTTTGTTAAAATGTTTGTATGCATTTGGAATCTGGATTTGTGATTGCCATGATTAACTGTCATAGGTACATGCTTGTTATATATGCGACAACTCCTTGGTAAGAGGATTTGCCCTAATACGTAATATAACCAATATACGTGATGTATGTTGGAAGGTGTAGTCTAAATGTTTGTAAATATATCTGAATGAGTTAGTAGTTAGTAAATTGTGATTTATATGGGAGTTGAGATATGAATCCCAACTACCTTGGCTGTGTGTATGTTTTCATCCATGTACTAGATAGATTCATGTTTAGCTGTGTGTATGATTTCATCCATGTACTATATATGATTCATGTTTAGATGTGTGTATGATTTCCTCCATGTACTATATATTCATGTTTTCATAGTATGCTCAAATGATTGTAGGATGGACCTATTTATTCATTACTGTTTTGACAATCTCATATGCTTACTTGTTGTAATTGCACATGGTTGGGACTATATTATAGTCCAGGCGATCGGTAACAGGCCTCGAACTGGTGGCTAAGGTTGTTTTCGCCACACAGGATGTGTTCGATGAATCTGAGTCATACTTGGAATGTTGGCAATGGTTAGGCCACACGGAGTGCTTATGCACTTCATGTCGATCAACTCAACGTGCACTCGTACTAGTCGGACTCATCTAATAAACCGATTGGCCCAATGTATGTTCACCATGTATGGATGCTACTGCTTGAACCTAAGGTACCAAACTTACCAGTGGAAAAGCCCCTTTAAGCTTGGTACCTTTATCCGCTAAGACTTATGAGCCGGACATGGTGGTATGGGACACCGTGGTCGAGCTTTCGGCCTATGGTGACGAGCCTCCCCGTAGTGACCAGTGAGCAACCCAGACTCGTGAGCTGAATACGGTGATATGAGACACTGTATTTGATCTGTCGGCCTACACTGATAAGGTGACGAGCCCTTTGTAGTGACCTCGAGCATACTCTGAGACTACGTTAAGGCGACGAGTCTTTCCATAGCAACTAGAGTATAAAATAAGCCTACACTGATAAGGTGACGAGCCCTTTGTAGTGACCTAGAACTGCAACATCGTATGAGATTTACTAGGACTGACGACCCTAGAATGGATCATTGTTTGAGAATGATATAAGGGAGGTACCTTAGCTTCTCATTCCTACTGTATAAAAAGGATTAATAAGAACTTGGTAATCATATTCATGCACCGCACTGCATGTGCCGTTTGGTGTTGGGTAGTGCACTAAGGAAGTGATTGACATGCGTAACCGTGAGATGAAGATCGCAGAGGGAGTGCAGGCAAGGGAATGCATCATTTATACATATCATTCTTGCATTAATCAGAGTACTTAGGGATGTTTTCTTGTATTGCTTTATCATTACTGCTTGACTGAATTGATGACATATTAACCTTTTCTTTATAGCCCCACTGAGTTGATCACTCACTCCCACGTTACGGGATGGTGTGTTTAACACCAACCAGACTATCTTAGTTGCAGGTGATGGAAATGCCTGCGAGGCGGTGCCAGACTTTGAGGATGACGAGGAGGCATTCTCCTACATGCAATATTCATGCGGGTTCATGTGAGTCGTATTCTGATCGACGGGGTTACAGGGATGCTAATTAGATGCCATTATACTTATTATTCTGTACTTTTGGAATACCCATGTATCTTCATTTTATTCATTTTTGGAGTATACATGTATATATTTAACCTGGTATCATGTTCACACTCTGGAGACTTACAACAGATTATATATTTTATATATCTATCACAGTCTTCCGCTTGCAAAATTAAACTGTCTCTGGAGTATGATATGCTGTTTTGGTCTAATCCCACTCATGTTTAATGTACTAATTTGAACAACATTCAATAATCCTTATCTACGTTGCATAAGTGTTGCATTGGAACTCAGGAGTGGAGTTTGTGCTCGAACCCCAATTTTTAGGGCGTTACCGTAACAATACATGAGGTCATGTATAGAGAGTGGGCCGACTTGATGCATGAGTGACATGTCCAACCTACATGAGGTCTCATGTAAAGATGAATGTGAGCTTAGTAAAACTTTGTATGAGTATTGTCATGAGTATGCTTTAACAGTTATAAATATGATAAATGCACCAGCAATCCAAGGCGGTCAGCAGTCTCGACACAAAGCAAGCTGTAGATGGTTGCGCCAAAATAAAGAATAAAAATAAATTAGGAATAAGTGATCTAGAGATTATTAGTATCATACTATTCATTATAGATCAACAGATCATTAGTGATTGAAACGATCATTAACCATGATGATCAATGTTGATGAAAGGATCCATCATCAACAATGATCATTAATGGTAATGATCGGATCCATCACTTGCCTGGCCCGTATCCTAGTCTATATTATTCTGTCAACTGCCGCGATCCTTCCCAACGAATTTTGGTGACCTGTGACCTATAATCCATATTTTCGCACGACCCTAAGTCGTATCCCACAGATCTGAGTCGGTTTAATCTGAGACTTGTACCATTGCCACCGCACCGTCGCCACGGTTCCAACACCGCATCTTGCATACCGATCCGGTACCCAGGTGAGGAGATGTGGGCCCACGTTCTGTTTGAGAAAACACCATGTGTTTGTAATCCCAAGAGAATCCCTACAATATGTCCCATCAATCAAACAATTAATCACCTCATGTCAAGTACAAGAGCAACCCATGCTTTCTTTCTCCATAAGTTAAGCAATCTACCCCAAAAGTCAATAAATCTCTCACCTCACATCCATCACTCACATACATCACCTCTCTTACAACCATCATCTCTCTCTCTCTCTCTCTCTCTCTCTCTCTCTCTCTCTCTCTCTCAACACTGTTTCTAAGCAAGAAAATGGTGGACATCCAAGCTCTTCTATGGAGAGAAACATGAGTTATGTGGCCCACTTCCCATCCCAAAATCCTTCATCCTAGCCATTCACTTCTCATCACCCTCCATCAAAGTGAGACACAAGGAGATCGGCATTCCATCGGACCAAGAAGATCAAATGGTGGGTGCTTCTATAGGCCTAGATTTCATTTTTTATGATGGGCCAAGTGAGGCCTATCGATTAATGGTATGAATCTCACTTTGGACCTTAGGTGTGGCCGATGACCCACCTTGATTCTCATGATCATTCCATGATGGAGCCATTCTCCATGGACCTCATCATGATGTATATTTTCCTTACATGATAGAGGTCATCTAGACCTTTCATTTTTGTGAAGAAGGAACCTCTACTGTTGATTTAATTTAGTGGGCCCACATGTATTGGGACCCACTTGATGTACGATTGAAAGCATGGAATGGAGGGCCCATAGTGTTGGGTTCCATCCATCACACGTGTCCCTCTCTCTTTCTCTCTCACCCTCCCTCTCTTTTTTTATTTTTGTATGATGATGTGGCTATGTGGCCCAATCGGATGGACCCCACCTTGATGTATGTATTATCCTCACCATCCAACCATTTGGTGGCCCACCTGTAGCATGCCTGTAGGTGGGGTCCACCTTGAGAATGTGTTGCATTCAAACCATCTAGCGTCCAGGGACGCTGGACGTGGTCATGTAGTGAAGTGCGAACTGACGTATGGTATACCATCCAGCAACAGAAATAAAAATATCATTTTGATTCAAAACTTGGGTGGACCGCTCATTTAGGCTCCACCTTGATGTATGGGTCCAATCCACACCGTCCATCCCGTTCCCTAGATCATTTTAGGCGTTGAACTGAAAAATGAAGCCAATACGACTGTATGGTGGGCCATAGCATAGAAAAATAGTATTTTTACCATTAAAATCTACCCTGATCTTTCTACACACCAAAATATGCCGAATATTGGGATTGTTTGGTCAGTCTTGAGCTATAGAATCTAATGGGTGGAGTGGATTCACTTGATGTGGACCCCACTTAGGAAAAACCTTAAGATTTCATTTTTTTTAAATATAATAATAATAATAATATATGTAGCAAGACGCTACTGCTGCCAAAGGGTGCGTAGGTAGTGCCTACTGCGCTAGTGACGGACAAACAGGCAGGGACCCACAGTCCCAGCCGTGGGCCCCACCATAATGTGTGTTGATCATCAACACCGTGCAATTGTCGGGTCCCCTCTGACAAGTGGGCCACCCTAAAAATCAGTCGTATACACAACTCAAGTGGCCCACACGGAAGGAAACAGTGAGGATTGAGCATATGCCATTAAAACCCTTTTTATGATTACAGAAGTTTTGGATCATTGCTAAATTTGTTTTCCTCTCCATCCGGGTTTGTGTGACCTTACCAACAGATTGGATGGCAGATAAACGTTAGGGTGGGCCCCACGTGGGACCCACTATGGTGTATGTGTTTTACCCACACCGTCCACACCACTAGATGGTGGGACCCAGCCCACTACTGTATGTATTATATTCCACACCGTCTAGGGACGGTGGGCTGTACCATGATGTATGTGTTTTATTCCACCATCCGCACCACTAAACGGTGGGACCCAATCCACATGATGTATATGTTTAATATACACCATCTACTTTTTGGATAGTGGGGCCCACCATGATGCATTGCGTTGTATGCATGCTGCCCAACCATTTTGAGATATTATTTCATGGTATGGGGCAAAGAATGAGTCAGATCTAAAGCTCAAGTGGACCCCACCATTGGAATAGTGGACAGTGACATTCACCGTTCAAAACTTCTTAAGGGCCATGGTAGTTTCGATCAAGCTGGTGTTTTTACTTTCACTTCATTTATCTCCATGTTAACTTATGGATAGGACGGATTCCAAAAATACATAACGATGGGTCCTATAAACATTTTAATGGTGAGTGTGGGTGCTCTCATGGTTCTCTGTGGTGTGCCCTGTAGGATTTTAATGGTGGGAATCATTGTCACCACTTATATTTGGGTGTGGCTCATTTGATATGGCTGAGGCCCATTAGTGTAGCCCGTTTGATGCACATATGGCCCATGTGATGTAGCCCACTTGCCATATTTATAGCCCATTGTTGAGGCCCACCTTGATGTGTATGAGGCCCATTGTTTACGCCCACCTTGATATATATGAGGCCCATGTGATACGATCCATCTTGATATATATGAGGCCCAATGAGATGTATACAAAGTACATTACAATGTGTGATTCCACGTGATGAATATAATGATGTGTATGACAAGTTATGCCTTGGGAGCAATAATGGTTTAACGTCCACATTGTAAGGATAATGTTGGTTAAATGTCTGCATTATGACTCTCCCTAGGGCCCATCTACTTATTGTGTGTAGGCCATCTAGGCCCATCTCCGTTGTGAGGATAGTTCATCACCTTATAACATCCTGGTATAATTTCTTTACTCATGCACATACACATCATATGTATACTTGTTATGAGTAGTGACTGATCATAGCATGTGCCATTGGCAGACCATTTACGGGACTCCTTATGAGACAGAGTGCCCCACATTATCGCGCAGAACGCATAGGATTGTTGCATGACAAACGGTGTGACTCATGTGTTGAGGGTCAAATATTGCATATTAGACCCTAATTACTACTTAGATTTACGAACATGATATAACTTAATGGCCCAATTTAATCGTGTTTGTGATGTAGAGTGTACTTACAAGCATGGACTGAAAAAGGGTACTTAAAGCATATATTTTAATGCTCTGATGACACCAAAGGCAAGGGAGGGACCCTAGGGGACAGAGATCGAAGAATTTACATGCCAAAGATCCGAGAAAATCACGTCATTCACGTTAAACAGGCCTGAAAGATGTACAGAATGCAAGTTCATAGGGTTCCCACCATCCGTTCGGCTCAAAAATTCAGATATAGTTTGAGGGCCATAAATTAACCGTACATGTCGAATTTCAGCCTAGGAGCCCTATGGAAGTGGCCCAATGGACAAATCAGCTCACAAATTGTCAATCTGGGGCCCACATGATATCTGGATATGATTCAATTTTGTTCTCAACCCCTTAAATTAGATGGAGAAGCTGATAACGGAGTATATTTATCATTTGCACCTCAGTGGACCCCAAATGAAAGATGCATGTGTACCATAAGAGACTCTACACGCGTCACACCGAACACCAGGCTCGGTCAAATTGTGTTTGACCCGAGCCATCTCATGCACAGAGACAGTGGACGGAACCGATCCGCTGGTTCGTGATAGTGGGCCCCACCCATCTCATATTGCAATGATCTGAACCTTCCATTCACTCCAGAGTATAGGCGTAACCATCTCCTAGACGGCGGAATCTCGGAAGACAACGAAGAGATGATTTCAGCCGTTAAAATGGAAGATCAATGGTGCAATGAAAATACCCTTGGGCCACACCCAAACTGAAGAAAAACGGTCATGTCCGACCGGTTTCCAGTTCTGATCTCAGTGAACAGAGTGGATTTCTTGTAAATCAGCGATCATGGGCCCCACCAGCCATCACAGCGCTGATTGCGCAGGCTCTGTTTCTCAACAGAGCCTGCAGATGGCACTTGTGGACCACCATGACGATCTAGAAGAGAAATCTGAACCGTCTATCGTGTCTAGGAGAGGAATTCAACCAAACCCTTCATATTCTTGTGCAACCATGCACAAGAACAAGATTGCAAAGATAAAGAAGCTGACGCAAGTTGATCAACGTGGTTGCCCACCCAAAGCTCTGATGAAGTTCAAACTTTTTCCTGTGGCCTGAATCGATCCTACGAGGCCAATGAGTGGCCCTGATTTAACAACAAATTGTCACAGGTGGGCCACATAGAGATCAGCGAAGCCACCTGCGTAACTCAAACGTGGTCTCCACCGCCTCTTCTTTCACACAGCTACGCACCGACCTCTTTACACACTTCAACTCGGTCAGTTCTCCAAATTGATAACTCTCCACCACCTCAGCATGTTATAAAAGGAAAGAAAAGAGAGAGATTAAGGGGGCCGGGAGTGCTTAAAGGCAAGGGACGTCAGTAAGAGACAGAGACAGAGAGTAATGTTTTTTTTTTTTTCTTCTTTTCTTTTTTTTTTTTTAAAATTATTTCTTTTAGGATGTTTAGCGGAATCATGTCTGGCTAAACTTGTTAGCTAAGGCTAAGAGGTGAAGCTTGTAGCGTGATGGGAGAGTCCTTTGCTTGTATTTTTTTTAGACTGAACTGATATTGATTTTAGTTAATTAAGGAAATATTTTTAGTTTTTAATCGTCTGTTGTGACTGAAATTATAATGGGTATGCGATAGCTTTAAGCATGTTTCTATTCCTTTTACGTTTATGATGTTAAGAAGCCTTGTTGTTTGCCATCGTCTCCTAGGCATGGTTGGTTGATGGTACCCTTTCTAACCTTCATATCATGTTAATTGGTTAATAATTAGTTTAATTTTGTTGTTTACTTTATCTCCTGGGCATGGTTTATTGATGAAATCCATTCTAATTCATATACCTTTCATCTCTTAAAAATTAGATCAAAGGAAGTTTAGTTTAATTTTCATGGTTAACCCTTCAACTGGATAAAGATGGACTCTAAGTCCAGTTGAGTTTTTTATGCAGGCATAAGATCTCCCTGATGTGTATAAGTAGATCCTCTAAATTCCTAGTTTCCTTTCCTCTGAATTTATTAAGTTTTAGATTAACTCTCACCATTATTCCTCAAATACATTCGATTTAGATTTCATCTTAGCCTAGTTCTAGTTCTACTTAGTTTTAAACAATGTACAGGTATCAGTCCTTTGGGATTCTACCTCGGTCTTATCGATTTATTACTACATCACAACCCTGCACTTGGGAGTGAACATCATGCATCTCACATATTTGTGACATGATCATTGTATGCCCTAGTGACATCAAGGTCGTAGCCTCCACAGGCATGTCGTGGATGGCTAGATGGGACATCAGAAATGTTTGGTTCGAGCATCTTGGCACTTAGGATGTCTGTGGGTGAAAGTTCCTAAACCTCCGAGGCCAGAAAAAGCCCCAACGTTTAGACCAAGTGGATACATAAGCGCCCAAGTGCTAAATACTAGTAGGCCACGTCTCCCACTGTGTCGTGGTTAGTTGGGAGAGGGTGTGGCGTTATCCGCCCGAGTGAGGGGGTTATAAGCTTGGTTGAGTATGACCAGCTCGTAAATGGGTCAGCTATCGATGAGCTGGGTTAGTATTGGCAGACTATTGGCTAGGCAGATAATGAGGTCTTTTTCACTCGCTGGGCTATGCGGCTAGGGAGGTGGCCGTCAATGTGGAGTATAATAGACCCAAGTGATTTTTCAGAGAAGAACCATACTGATATATGGACTTGATATGAGGACTGACATGATATTATGACATCCCGTCACTGTTGAACATGTGAGAGGGCACACATGGGCGGACGCTGATGTGGGCGGGGCTGAGGCCTGGGTGAGCTACCACACTAGGCGAGCTGTCAGTGGTTGGCAGGCTACTGTGCTGACAGGCTACTAAGCAGGAGTTGCATACTCATTCATTCATCCATTCACTATCCACTTAGGCTGGTGGTGCACAACTATTTATTACGTGTACCTTCGCATGGCCAGGGTTTCGGTTAGGCGCCCAACTAACCTGAGATCAGGAGTTTATCACATTGTGTTTGACTATCCAAATTTAGGTATGAGATTGGTTTGGATAGAATTCTCTTGTGATGGACCCCATAGCCTGCAATACTTGGTACTATTATCCCGACTTCACTCCATCTTGGTCATTTCATTCTCATCGCATACCGCATTTCATCCACGGCATGTGACATTTTGGATTGCTACGTTTCTACACTTATATGGCTTAAACAGACTTAACAAGAACTGCATATGTCATTGCATCCGCAATATATGATATTTGGCTCATTATGATCTGCATTGCGTACTTTAATATTATATGACTCATGGACTTACCAGTACATTTCTTCTTACTCTGATATCATATGATTTATGATCTTACCTGTATTTTTGATATTGTATGATTATGGCATTGTATTGGATACTTGACACATGCATCGCACACACTTACACCACCCTATAAGCTTTCTATAAGCTTATGCACAATAGATGCGTGCAAGTGGCGTTAAGTTGCAGCAGTGTTGAGATGGGAGCATGCAGCTGTCTTCTGGAGCTTTGATTTTCACATATGTATTTCCCTTTCAGCATTGTATTCAAATGTTTACATTAGTGGATATGTGATGATGATGTTACCTTTATGATTTGGGTATACTTGTGGTTATGCTTCTTATGAGACAAATGTACATTGAAAAATTCTCCTTATAGGATCCCAGGAACGGAACATGGCGTATGGAAGCTGGGAGCCGAGAATGGGGTACTATGGAGGTTGTAGGCACTGGATTCGACAAATCAAAAATTTTGTGAGCCCGAATTCTGGGTTTGGGGCATGACAGAAGTTGGTATCAGAGCATAACTTAGGAATACCTGAAGATAACATCACATATCTGCTGATAACTACCCTACACTCTATGATTGTTGAGAACTCAGAATGGTTAGATTCCCTAGTTCGAATAACTTAGAGATTTTTGGATATAGCTCCTTACCATGGAGATTGTGAGGCTACATAGTATTTTCATTTCAATCATTTCTAACCAAGATCCAAGGTCCAGTTGGATTATTGTAGTGTTGATGAGGCATTTTTGGAGCAAAAGGCTAAGATTCGTAGGCGTTATCCCCATTCTTAAGTGTTTGATTATGCTAGAGTGTTATATTTAGATAGGATTTCCCTCCCTTGTTGACCTCTGTATTAGTTGTGTTGTAGTGTAGATTTTGAGGATGAAATTTTTATTAGGTGGGGAGAGCTGTAAGGCTCGTATCCTAGTCCGTACTGTTTTGTCAACTCCCGCGATCCTTCTCGATGAATTTTGGCAACCGACGACTTATAATCAATATTTACGCACGACCTTAAGTCGTATCCTATAGATCTAAGTCAGGTTAATCCAAGACTTGTATCATTGCGACCGCACCATCGTCGTGGTTCCAACACCGTGTCTTGCATACCGATCCGAAACCTAGACTAAGAGATGTGGGCCCGCATTTCGTTTGAGAAAACACTGTACGTTTGCAATCCCAAGAGAATTTCTACAACATGTCCCATCAATCAATCAATCAATCAATCACCCCATGTCAAGTACAAGAGTAACTCATGATTTCTTTCTCCACAAGTTAAGTAATCTACCCCAAAAGTCAACAAATATCTTACCTCACATCCATCACTCACACACATCACCTCTCTCACACCATCCCTTCTCTCTCTCTTTCTCAACACTTTTTCCAAACAAGAAAATGGTGGACGTCTAAGCTCTTCCATGGAGAGAAAAGCGAGTTGTGTAACCCACTTCCCATCCCAAAATCCTTCATTCTAGCCATTCACTTCTCATCACCCTCCATCAAAGTGAGACACAAAGAGATCGGTGTTCCATCGGACCAAGAAGATAAACGGTGGCTGTTTCTATTGGCCTAGATTTCATTTTTGATGATAGGCCAAGTAAGACCTACCAATTGATGGTATGGATATCACTTTGGACCCTAGGTGTGGCCGATGACCCACCTTAATTCTCATGATCATTCCATGATGGGGCCATTCTCCATGTACCCCATCATGATGTTTATTTTCCTTACATGAATAGAGGTCAACTATACCTTTCATTTTAGTGGAGAAGGAATCTCCACCATTGATTTGATTTGGTGGGCCCACATGTATTGGGACCCACTTGATGTACGATTGAAAGCATGGAACGGAGGACCCATAGTGTCAGGGTCCATCCATCACACGTGTCCCTCTCTCTTTCTCTCTCTCTCGCTCTCTCTTTTTTTTGTATGATGATGTGGTTGTGTGGCCCAATCGGATGGACCCCACCTTGATGTATGTATTATCCTCACCATCCAACCATTTGGTGGCCCACCTGTAGTACGCCTGTAGGTGGGGCCCACCTTGAGAATATGTTATATTCAAACCGTCCAGCGTCCAGGGACGCTGGACGTGGCCGTGCATGAACTGACGTGTGGTATACCGTCCAACAACAGAAATAAAAAATCATTTTGATTCAAAACTTGGGTGGACCGCTCATTCAGGCTCCACCTTAATGTATGGGTCCAATCCATGCCATCCATCCTGTTCTCCAGATCATTTTAGGTATTGAGCTAAAAAATGAAGCCAATATGACTATATGATGGGCCATAGCATAGAAAAATAGTTTTTTTACCGTTAAAATCCACCCTGATCTTTTTACACATCGAAACATGCTGAATATTGGGCTTGTTTAGTTGGTCTTAAGCTATAGAATCCAATGGGTGGAGTGCGTTCACTTGATGCGGACCTCACTTAAGAAAAACCTAAAGATTTCATTTTTTTAAATAAAATAATAAAAATATATGTAGCAAGATGCTACTGCTGCCAGAGGGTGCATAGGTAGTGCCTACTGTACTAGTGACGGATGGACAGGCAGGGACCCACGGTCTCAGCTGTGAGCCCACCATGATCATCAGCACCGTGCATTTATCGGGTCCCCTCTGACCAGTGGGCCACCCCAAAAATCAGCTGTATACATAGCTCAGGTGGCCCACACGGCAGGAAACAGTGAGGAGTGAGCGTCTGCCATTAAAACCCTTTTTGTGATTACAGAAGTTTTGGATTATTGCGGAATTTATTTTTCCTCTCCATCCGAGTCTGTGTGATTTACCAACAGATTGGATGGCAGATAAACGTTAGGGTGGGCCCCACATTGGACCCACTAGGGTGTATGTGTTTTACCCACACCATCCACACCACTAGACGATGGGACCCAGCCCACTGATGTATACATTATATTCCACATCGTCCAGGGACACTAGGCCGTACCATGATGTATGTGTTTTATTCCACCATCCAGACCATTGGACAGTGGGACCAATCCACATGATGTATTTGTTTAATATTCACCGTCTACTATTTGGACGGTGGGGCCCACCATGATGCATTACATTGTATCCATGCTGCCCAACCATTTTGAGATATTATTTTATGGTATGGGGCAAAGAATGAGTCAAATCTAAAGCTCAAGTGGACCCCACCATTGGAATAGGACAATGACATCCACCGTTCAAAACTTCTTAAGGGTCATGGTAGTTCCGATCAAGCTGGTATTTTTGCTATCACTTCATCTATCTCCATGTTAACTTATGGATAGGACGGATCCCAAAAATACATAACGATGGGTCTTAAAAATGTTTTAATGGTGAGTGTGGGTGCTCTCACGGTTCTCTGTGGTGGGCCCTGTAGGATTTTAATGGTAGGAATTATTATCACCACTTATATTTGGGTGTGGCCGATTTGATATGCATGGGGCCCATTGGTGTAGTCCATTTGATGTACATATAGCTCATGTGATGTGGCCCACTTTTCATATTTATGGCCCATTATTGAGGCCCACCTTGATGTGTATAAGGCCCGTTGTTTAGTCCCACCTTAATATATATGAGGCCGTTTGAACCTTGCCATTAA
Organism: Magnolia kwangsiensis; assembly: GCA_037074715.1. Lineage (NCBI taxonomy): Eukaryota > Viridiplantae > Streptophyta > Magnoliopsida > Magnoliales > Magnoliaceae > Magnolia > Magnolia kwangsiensis. The sequence continues at coordinate 19,763,325 of CM073581.1, forward strand.
TGTTAAGGTTATGCATGTGATACGACCCATCTTGATATATATGAGGCCCATGGCCTGAGGCCTAATGGGATGTATACAAAGTCTATTACAATGTGTGATTCCACGTGATGAATATAATGATGTGTATGACGAGTTATGCCTTCGGAGCAATGATGGTTTGACGTCCACATTGTAAGGATAATGTTGGTTAAATGTCCACATTATGACTCTCCCCAGGGCCCATTTACTTGTTGTGTGTAGGCCATCTAGGCACATCTCCGTTGTAAGGATAGTTCATCACCTTATAACATCTTGGTATAATTTCATAACTCATGCCCATATGCATCATATGTATGCTTGTTATGAATAGTGACTGATCATAGCATGTGCCATTGGGCAGACCATTTACGGAACTCCTTATGAGACGGAGTGCCCCAAATTATCGTGTGGTACATGCAGGATTGCTGCATGACTGACAGTGTGACTCATGCATCTTACATATGTCTGACATGATCATTCTACACCCTAACAACATCAGGGTCGTGGCCTCTACAGGTATGTCGTGGATGGCTAGATGGGACACGAAAAATGTTTGGTTCGAGCATTTGGGCACTTAGAATGTCCGTGGGTGAGTTCCTAAACCTCCGAGGCCAGGAGACGCCCCAACGTCTAGACCGAGTGGATACATGAGCGCCTGAGTGCCGAATACCAGTAGGTCGCGTCTTTCATTTTATCGTGGTCAGTTGGGAGGGGGTGTGGTCTTATCCACTTGAGTGAGGGGGTTATAACCTAGGCTGAGTATGACTAGCTCGTAAATGGGTGTGCTATTGAAGAGCCAAGTTGGTATTGGTAGATTGCTGGTTAGGCGGATAGTGAGGTCTCTTTCACTCGCTAGGCTGTGTGGCTAGGGAGGTGGCAGTCAGTGTGGAGTGTAATAGATCCCAGTAATTTCTCAAAGAGGAGTCGTACTAATATGTGGACTAGATATGAAGACTGACATGATATTATGACACCCCGTCACTATTGCACATGTGGGCGAGTGTACGTGAGTGGACGCTGATGTGGGTGGGTGTGATGTGGGCGGGGTTGAGGCCTGGGTGAGCTATCAGTGGTTGACAGGCTATTGTGCTGGCAGGTTACTGAGTAGGAGTTTCATACTCATTCATTCATCCATTCACTATCCACTTGGGCTAGTGGTGCATAATTATTTGTTACGTGTACCTTTGCATGGCCATGATTTTGGTTGGGCACGCGATGAACCTGAGATCAGGAGTTTATCACATTGCATTTGACTATCCAAATTTAGGTATGGGACTGGTTTAGATAGAATTCCCTTGTGATGGACCTTATAGCCTCCGATACTTCGTACTATCATCTTGACTTCACTCCAGCTTGGTCATTTCATTCTCATCGCATATTGCATTTCATCCACGGCATGTGGCATTTTGGATTGCAACGTTTCTGTACTTATATGGCTTAAACGGACTTGGCAGGATCTGCATATTGCATTGCATCTGCAGTATATGATATTTGGTTCATTATGATCTGCATTGTGTACTCTGATATTATATGACTCATGGACTTACTAGTATATTTTCGCTTACTCTGATATCATATGATTTATGATCTTGTTTGTATTTTCGATATTGTATGATTATGACATTATATTAGATACTTGGCACGTGCATCGTACACACTAACACCACCCTATAAGCTTTCTATAATCTTATGCACGATAGATGTGTGCAGGTGGCGTTAGGTTGCCGCAGTGTTGAGATGGGAGCATGTAGCTGTCTTCTGGAGCTTTGATTTTCACATATGTATTTCCCTTTCAGCATTGTATTCAAATGTTTATATTAATGGATATGTGATGATGATGTTGCCTTTATGATTTGGGTATATTTGTGGTTATGCTTCTTATGAGATAAATGTACGTTTAAAAATCCTTCTTGTAAGATCCCAGGCTCGAAACCTGACGTATGGACGCTAGGAGCCTAGAATGGGGTACTATGGAGGCCGTCGGCACTAGATTCAACAAAACGAGAATTTTATGAGCCCGATTTCTGAGTTTAGGGCATGACATCACTAATGGTCATGATCATAGGTGATGATTGAACTCTCTTTATGGCTATGCACTTCATTTTTTTATCTAATGATAATGATTATATTTATGATGTAATTAGGCCTGATATGATCAGAAAATTAGTGCTAGGATGCTCCCTACACATAAAAATAGGTTGTGTATAACCTAAGTGGGAGTTAATTCTCCTCCACTAAATGATGCATGCAACCAATAATGAAAGGTTACACGTTATACAAATTTATTCTTATAAAAGCATTTAACTCATCTTAAAAAAAGCACTTGATTGATCTACACTTCTCATTCGGGTATGTGGACTTTTAAATCTCGTTAAAATATGTTGACTACTTTTATACTTTGAAAATTTGTATTACACGTAGAAATGCTAATGATTAGAGTTAATACCTTAGATCATAACTAAGTAGTAATACTGATGTAATGTAGAGATGACCACCAAATCGTTAATCTCTAAACAGCTAAAAGGACAACATTTCGACGGTAACAACTACGAAGACTGGTCCCGCAAAGTGGAAAGGCTTCTGAACGAGGACAACATATCGCACACACTCGATGAGGTTCAAGAGGAACCCATACTGGCTGAAAATGGAAATTTAGGGGAACAACGGGTTGCAATGACCCGCTACAATAAGCGATGTAAATAGAATCGTTCAGCCCGTAATGTCCTTATAAGCACTATGCATAAAAACTTATACCTACGTATGAATTGCATAACACCGCTAAGGGAATCTGGGAAGTATTGGCAAATGCCTATGCACAAAAGTCAGATGCAAGAGTTTGAGCAATGGAATTAGAATTTCAGGAGTACAGGATGCCAGTCGGCTGCCCCATCAAAAATCATATTCGTAAGATGGAGAAGATGATAGGTTCCCTTAGGAATATTGGGTGTAAATTGACTAAAAATCAAAAAATAATAGCAATGCACCGTTCCTTGCCTGAATCTTGGGCTCCAATCAAAAGAATTCTGAATCATACTGATTCTATCACTACATTTAGAGACTTTTGTGGTCACTTAGTACGTGAGATTGAAATGAATGCAATTCATCCAGGTTCGGCCAAGGGCTTTATAGCAGAGGCCCATAAGCAGAAAGCTAACAAGAAACGGTTCAAAGCTCGCAAGAAGGTGAAAAAGAATAACTAAGAACAAAAGTCCACAACACCTCCTCTAAATCTCAAGAAGGGAAATGGAAAGAAGAAGAAAAAAAAAAGATAAATCTATTCTGCTGTCTGCGAAAATTTTGGCCATTATGCTCTAGACATAAATTTAATTTCAGATTTATTTATTCTGGACATAAATACTGATAATGCACCTCTTGCTTTATCTATTATGTCGAATGAAATTGTAGTATTTGAATTTCAAAAACGGCATGCGAGGTTAGGTTAAATCGGAAAAGATAGTATAACAAGACTAGTTCGTTCTGGTCTATTAAACTCCTTATCCAAAATTAATTTGTCATTTTGTGAATATTGTGTGTTCAGGAAGACTTCGAAGAAACCATTTTCTAAATCGGCTAGGTCCAAGGGCACACTAGAGATAATCCATTCAGATATCTACGGACCCTTTAATGTACATACTAGAAAAGGATGTCAATACTTTATCACTTTCATTGGCGATTACTCGCGCTATGGATGTGTATCTCATCTCACACAAATTTAAGGATTTTGATTTTTTTTCTTAAATATAAAGCTGAGGTGAAAAATCAACTTGAGAAAAAGATTAAAATTCTTCAATCTGATAGAGGTGGCGAGTATACATCTGAAACGTTTAAATTATATTGTGAAAACGTTGGAATTGTTCGGCAGTACACAATGACTTACACTCCACAACAAAATAGTATTGCAGAGAGAAGGAATAAGACACTATTGGACATGATTAGTCGATGATGGCACAAACCAATCTCTCTACCACATTCCGGGGAGACGCACTGTTAACATCCGTCTATGTCTTTAATAGAGTCTCATCCAAATCCATTCCTAAGACCCCATATGAGATATGGTCTAGGAGGATTCCTTCTCTAGCCAACCTATGCCTATGAGGATCTTTGGGACATGTTTTGCTGCCTACTCTGAATAGAGATAAACTTGATAGTAAAACTATTGAATACGTGTTCATAAGGTACCCTATACATTCAAAGGGACATGTTCTACCTTATAAGAACCATGGACGATGGATTGGAATAGAATACCAAGACGTGACCTTCGTAGAAAATAGATACTTAAATCGAATGTACAAAAGGTTCCAATAGAATTTTGTGAAATACCCGATATATCTCAAGAGAGTGGGAGTTCTACTTCTCAAAATGATGATGATCCTATAGTTCGTCAGGACAGTGGGAGGACATCTCAATAGGCTCCTGAGTTACGTCGAAGCGAAAGAGGATTAATTCCCTAAAGATACTTCGATATTGAGGGGTAAACATTCTCTTGTGTTGTGGTTGACGATGATGAAATTGATTTGTATCAGGATGCACTGTTATCTTCTAACTCGGCCGATTGGGTGAATGTTATGGACGAAGAGATCACTTCCATGAAGAAGAATAAAGTCTAGGAACTTGTTGATCTACCTTTCAATCACAAAGCGATAAGTAATAAATGGGTACTGAAGATAAAAAGAAAGGAAGATGGAACAGTGGACAAGTAAAAAGCACGACTAGTTGCTAAAGGTTTTACACAAAAAAGAAAGTATTGATTACAAGGAGACCTTTTCAGCAGTTGCAAAGTTCTCTTCAATCTGCATGATTTGTCCATTGTCGCAAGTTTAAACTTAGAGTTACATCAGGTGGACGTAAAGATTGCATTGTTAAATGGTGACTTGGACGAAGAGATATACATGCAATAGCCCATGGGTTATGTGGACAAAAAGTATCCAAAGAAAGTCTGTAAGTTGTTGAAATCTATCTATGGGCCAAAGCAATCTTTAAGACAGTGGTACATGAGGTTCCACTTAGCCATCACCACTTTTGGATTCACGATGAGTGAAGAAGATTATTGTGTATACATGAAATGGTCTGGAAGATCCTTTTTAATACTATCTCTATATGTAGATGATATCCTGCTAACTGGTAATGACATGCAATTGTTGATATTCTCGAACTTTGAGATGAAAGGCCTCAGTAAAGCCAACTTTATTCTTGGGATGAAAATCATCAGGGATCACCCTAAGAAATTTTTAGGCTTATCTCAAGCTACCTATATACAAAAGATCTTAGAGCGGTTCAGGATAAAAAATTCAAAAGCTTTTAAAAATCTTATGGATAAAGCTACCAAGATAGACAGAAAATTGTGTCCTCAGACTGAAGCTGAGAAATTGGCTATATCCTTAATACCTTATGCAAGCGCAGTAGGGAGCTTAATGTATACTATGCTTTGCACCAAACCGGATATTAGTTATGCAGTTGGTATAGTCAGCCGTTATCAAAGTAAACCGGGACAGTCTCATTGGCAAGCCGTCAAACATATATTTCGCTATCTAAGAGGAATAAAAGACCTAATGTTGTGTTATGAAGGTATAAGCCTTGAGCTCAAAGAATATTCTGATGCTACTTAGGGTAATGATGTTGACGAGGAAAAGTCTACTTCAGGATATGTATTCTTACTCGGAGGAGGAGCTATCTCATGGTCGAGTAAGAAACAGACTTTCATAGCTCTTTCATCTATGGAGGCTGAGTACATTGGATGTTGTGCTGTAGTTCAGGAGTGTCTATGGGTTCGTAGATTTCTATTAGGTCTGGGAGTTGTAACGAGTGTTTGTCAGCCTATATTGCTGAAGATGGATAATACTTCTACCATTGACGGGTTGACCAACCTTGAATGTACAAGAGAGGTACAATTGGGGCCATGTTCATACACTGAGGTATGAACTTCTCTTTATTTTGAATAATAAAGGATGAGGATATGAGTAAGTCGTATCTGCCTACAATCTTTTAAGATTGAATATGAGACTGATAAAGTCGAATAACATAATCGCACCATTCATTTTTTTTATGTGATTAATGTTATGGCCTGAATTTAAAGTCAGGTTATGAGGTTATGAGATGAGTCATACCCCATGTAAAATGACCTATGTATTGTAGACCTGATATTCACCTAGTATTGTATACTTTACAATGTGGATTGTAGCCACGTGCTAGGACCTTTTACCTACAGATTGCTTTGATTCGATCTAATCATTACAACGTGCGAGTAACCAGACCCGTAGGTGCCTCTTTATGTCCTTAGTTACACTCCTCTTGTGTATATGAGGATACATTGAGTGTCGCTACTTTAGTGTACTATGACGAAAGGTCCTTAATTGTCAAGACTTGGTTACACTAGGAAAACAGCTTGATTAATTTCAAATTACACATCTGTGTGGGAAAGATCCCGTGACAGCTACACCAAGTTTCTAGAACTATAAATACACACTTGAAGACTTATCCGCCAGTAGTATCGAGTTATTTTTCTTAGACTTTTGTAAATAATATTTTTCTTAAAAAGTATATATATATATATATATATATATATATATATATATATATATATATATATATATATATATATATTTCTATAAATTGGTTTTAGTCGAAGTTTGTGACAAATCAAGTTTTCAGAATAACTCGATAAGTTGGATAAGTGCGTCTGTTGGCCGAGTACTCCAATTCAAGAGTTAACTCTATCCGGTGTGGTCATGCGGACTAGGATAGGCATGGCAAATCTTGGGTTATTGAGTATTAGCTAGGTGATCACTTAGTACTTAAGCACCTGTGAGAAGATTACGGTGATCCAGCTAGTCTCGCGCCTCTAATTCTTTTGATCACGATGTTTGGTCTTTGATTGTTATTAGGCGAGTTAGATAGATAAATTTTTATGCCTATCCCATAATGTGATTGAGTGGGAGATGTTGGACTTAGGCCAGTGGGGCTCACTGGTGAGCAATCACTAGTGGGTGGGTCTCACGAGTTTAGGCTTCTTTCATTATGAGAAAGGGTTCAAATTCAAATTTGAATGAGAGAAAGGGAGAAGATCAGATCTTCTGGTCTCATCTTATCTCGCATTCTTTCTGTAACGCCCTGAAAATCAGGGGTTAAGCATAACTCAGCTCCCGAGTTCCAGACCATCACTTATGCAACATGTCTAATTATAGTTGTATGTTGTCTGTATTAGTGTATGAAACATGAAGTAGATTAAGCCAAGTCAGCAAACATAACTTAGGGAAAATTAGCACATGCAAGAGGAAGACTAAAAGAAATATATATACCAATATACGTCCCCAAGATATATATGCTCTGCCAGGTCATAATTACATGTATTGTCTCAAAATACAAATATAAAAATGTGATAAACCACTACAAACATAATCCTGAATCCCCGTCACTTAAGACACAGCTCATATGAACCCGCCTGAGAACTGCATGAACGAGAATGCCTCCTCATCCTCATCAAACTCCGACTTCGCCTCATAGGCATAACCATCACTTGCAGCTAAGTCAGAGTCTGGTTGGTGTTTAAACATCATCCAAGAACGTGGGAGTGAGTGATCAACTCAGTGGAATTATACAACAAAGGTTAACATATTATCAATTCAATCAAGCGGTAATGATAAAGCAGTACAATCAAACATGTCCTAATACTCTTGTTAATGCAAGAATGGTATGAGGAAATGATGCATGCCCTCACCACAAACTCCCTCTTGCGACATCATCTAACGATCGCGGTATGAATCACTACCATTGTGCTCTACACCAATGCCAATGGCACATGTAGTGCGATGTTATGAACATAATTACCAAGTTCTCATTAGTTCCTTTCATACAGCAGGATTAGGAAGCAAAGGTACCACCATTTATATCATTTGCTCAACATTGATCCATCTAGGGTCGTCAATCCTAGTTAATCACATACGATAGGCAAGTTCAGGTCACTACCACTAACGCCCTACCAACTGCCAGTCTATTTTCAAAGGTTCGTCACCAACCCGACTGGGGACTACAGCCAGGCTGTGCTGAGGTAGGCCTGTTCATACTCGAAGTCACACTAGTGACGCCCTACTAACTGACAGTCTATTTTCAAAGTCTCATCGCCAACTCGACTGGGGACCACAGCTAAGCTGCGCCAGTGTAGGCCGACAACTCAAATACAGTGTCCCATACCACCATATTCGGCTCATGATTCTAGGTTGCTCACTGGTCACTACGAGGAGGCTCGTCGCCCCAGCGTAGGCCGACAGCTCGACCACGGTGTCCCATACCACCATGCCCGACTCATGATTCTTAGCGGGTCGTGGTACCAAGGTTAACCGGGCATTTCACTGGTAAGTTTGGTATCTTAGGTTCTAGCAGTAGCGTTCAAACATGGTAAACATAATTTAGATTAATTAGGTTAATTGACGAGCTCGAGTAATACGAGCGCATGTTGAGTTGATCGACATGAAGTGCATAAGCACTTCGTGTGGCCTAACCACTGCCGACATCCCAAGTACGACTCGGATTCGTCGAACACATCCTGCATGGTGAAAATAACCTCAGCCACCAGTTCGAGGTCTGTTACCGATTACCTGGACTGTGATATAGTCCCAATCACGTACAATCATAACAAATAAGCATATGAGATAATTAAAGCAGTAATGAAGACTTAAGTCAAATCCTATAATCATTTGAGCATACTATGGAATATAACTTAAACATGTTTATATAGTACATGGAAGAAATCATACACTCAGTTGAACATGAATTGTATACAGTACATGGGGGAAATCATACACACAACTAAGGTAGTTGGTATTCGTATCTCAACTCCCTACAAATCATGATTTACTAACTACTAACTCATTCAGTCAATTTTACAAACACTTAGGTTACACCTTCTGTAACACCCCAGATTTTTGCCAACCTGGGATTAGACGTCCTTAGGCAATGGGCCAACCATAACACCTTAGTAACCTCTCAGAACCCAATTACAAAGCCAAAGGAATCATGTAGAACCAAATTCTTTAGAATTTAACGAGAATTAGCCAGTGCTACACTAGATTACCTGTGAAATAAGCACCAACCACTTTAAATACGATCTGTAAGACCCAAAACCTCTAGCATCGTTGACTGTACGTTACCCTAAAAATTCAGGATCAAACTCTAAACCGGTTTGTTCTCAGGAACCCTTTGAAATTTTATATTTGATTTAGACCACGCGTCGAAAGTTCGATATCTACAATCTTAGACCGTTATGACCGCTCGGCTGGACTTGACAATCGTTTCGAAAATGAAGCCCAACCGATGTTCTGAGGCTATTTCATTGAGCCTGGAGTGAAGAGAGTGAGAAAGAGTAAAGATTTGAAAATTTAAGTTAAAATCTGGCACGTGTCGTTGCGCGTTATTATTAAGCGTTCTGACCGTCAGAATTCAACCAAATTTCACCCTCGGATCAGAAAAAATTTCTCTTTCATGTCATGAGACTTATAGACTTGATGTAGGTCCGATGATCGCTGAACTGAAACTGGACGCCACGTGCGATCTGGGAACTCTACCGGTCTGAAAACATCCAGTGACCATGAGCTTAAGTCTGACCGCGTTCGGCCAGGGGACCTCCCGAAATGCTCTTTCGGATCGAAAAAGTCCTGATTTAGTTATAACTCAAGTATACTTTGTTCCCAAGTCTATTTAGGTTAGTTTTTAGCCTATATAAGGGCTTTAAACCCTCTCATATCTCTCCCATACGAATTTGCTTGAAACCCTAGATTGAGAGAGAGAAAGTGAGAGATTGTGAGAGAACTTCCTGCCATTTGCTCCATCCATTGCACGTACTAAAGCAACGCATTCAAATCACTTTCCCGGTGATTTCCAATGTACTTTTAGGTAAGAAAACCCTAACCACTTGCTGATTTAGGGATTCCTTTGATTCAATAGCGAAGTAGCTTACGTATCTTGTGCATCAGGTCACCGTTACGCCCTTAACGAAGCGTATACGTGCTATTCGAATCGATATGCGTTTAAGGCGAAAGGTGTAGATTTTAGACGCTTTGGTTGACTGATTTCAAAGCTTTCAATGTCATTTAATAGTATATTGTCAAAGAGAACACCGTTTGACATGTAGAACATGCTGTCCGTTTTCCATTTCGTATACGTACGGGAAATATGAGATTTAGGGCATTTTGGGTATTTGTAGGAAATATAGTATATGTCCGTATTTTACTGAAATGATTGCCATGGCTATTTGTCGTGTTATGATATTAGGAATACGTGCATGATCTGTTTGGCAAAGAGATTCGCCCTAATGCGCACTTTGAGTCGACATACGCTATGTAGACTAAAGTGTGTAGACTAAGTGTTTGTATAAATATTTGTATTAGTAGCTATTGAGTAAATGGTGTTGTGAATTAGTTTTGAGATTGAATTCTCAATTAATATGCTGATGTATATGGTTTCCATATGTTGGCTATATGAATTGATTTCATTATACATATATGGAATGCATGTGTTGGTTAATTTGCTTACGTAGTATGATATAACTTGTGTCAACATGCTTGTATTGTTTATATTCTGTTCTGTTACTCACATATGCTTACTGATGTTGATATACAAATGCTTGGGGCTATGATCTAGTCTAGGCAGTTGGTAATGGATTGAATTCGTGGTTGGTTTCTAATTGCCACGAAGGACGTGTCAATGAACGCGAGTCGTGTTTTGGGTTGGTGGCAGTGGTTAGGCCACACGAAGTGTTTTATGCACTTCATGTTGCTCAGCTTGAGATGCGCTCGTACTAATTGAGTCCGTCAAGTAACCCGACTGGCCATTGTATGTTCACTATGTATGAGTCATAACTGCTTGAACCTAGGGTACTGAACTTACCATTGAAAACCCTGTCAACCATGGTACCTTGATCCATAAAGACTCATAAGCCAAGCATGGTGGTATGGGACACCGTGGTCGAGCTGTCGGCCTATGCTTGGGCCACAAACCTTCCCGTAGTGACCAGTGAGCACCCTACTCTAAGAAGATTATGGTGGTATGGGACACTATATTCTTGCTGTCGGCCTACATTGATAAGGTGATGGGGGAGTGGAGCAACGAGTGAGAGCAACAGCCTTGACAGCCCTTTGTAGTGACCTTGAGTTTATCCTGACACCGTATGGGCGAGAAGAGTCCTGATGCAGTCCTAAGGATATAAACTAGGCCTGTATTGATAAGGTGAAGGGGAAGCGGTGCAACGAGTGCGAGCAACAGCCCTGGCAGCCCTTGCAGCGACCTATAAATATAACATCGTATGAGATTATTAGGAGTGACGACCCTAGACAGGATCTGTATTGGGATTGATATAAGGAAGGTACCTTAGTTTTCCAATCCTTCTGTATGAAAAGGACTAATAACAACCCGGTAATCCTTATCCATATCGCACTGCATGTGCCTGAAAGATGTGGAGCACTGCGGGAAGAAAGCATGCCGCAGACGCAGATGGTGCCGCATGAGGGAGTATGTCGGTGAGGGCATCCATCATGTCATTTCATGCATACATTAACAATAGTATCTAGGAATTTTTGATTGATTGCTTTACTATTATCGCATGATTGATTTGATAACATGCTAATTTTTTCTCTATGATTCCACTGAGTTGATTACTCACTCCCACATTATGGGATGGTGTTCCGGATACCCACTAGTCCCTATTTTAGTTTCAGATGATGGCGCTGCTTATGAAGCGAAGCCAGACTTGATGATGATGAGGAGGATCCCTCCTTTATGTGTGTTCTGATCGACGGGATTACAGGGAGGTTGATTAGACACCTTGACACTTGTCATTTTATATTTTTGGAGCACTCATGTGTATTCTTTTCTTTCTATTTTTGGAGTATATATGTATTTAATTAACCTGGTAACATGTTCACACTCTGGAGACTTACAATTACTTATGTACTTTATGTATTTATCATAGTCTTCCGCTTGCTAATTTAACTGTCTCTGGAGTATGATATGCTGTTTTGGTTTAGTCTCAATCTTATTTAATGCCATTCTACAGACAACATGCATTTATCATTATCTATGTTGCATAAGTGACGTTCTAGAACTCGGGAGTTGCGTTTCTACTCGACCCCCTATTTTTGGGTTGTTACAGATGGCATCAGAGCATGATTTAGATTAAACCGGACTTGGGTTATGGCCACGCGACGTACGTTGTCACCCCTTTGACTTAGGTGGGTGTGAGAAAAATCTAGAAACACTCGTAGGACTTCAGTTTCTCCAATAGGCGAAGTCTACTCAAATCGATCGTTTTGATCGAGTCCATAATGTATCTTTGGTCGCGTAAAGCGACCTAAGTCGTCTATAGGTCGTTAGTTGGCGGGTTTGAGATGATCCCAGAAGAATTCCAAGCCCGTAAATGCATGTCCTTGGGTTGTGGGGCAACCACAACCCTTACACTCAATCTCAAGGCTTAAAAACCCCTTTTCATCCAATTCCTTCAGAATCTTTCCTTTCACCACCCCATTCTTCAACCTTTTCTAAGTCCTTTATTACTACACATAAATCCTAATGTTTGAATGATAGTGAATCATGCTTAAATAAAATTTTTACTATAAATAGTAAATATATGTAAGAATTGGACTTTTGGCCATTCCAATTATGGAATATCTTGTAATAAATGGGTTAATTGGATGGATTAGCCTCTCCTATCTCAAAATCATATGCTACATGATGCATAAACTCATTCTGGTTTACAAACTGGCCCCGAAACGCCCCAAACGGAGTCATGGTCCTATCCAGGCTAAAATAGAATGAACCAAGGTGGGACCCACATATATTTGGGGACTAGAGGATAGGGGGAACCAGTCCTAAGGGGCCATCATCGTCGGATCTCACTTTTACCGGTGAGGGCTCGCCATACGGTGGGCCCCACTCGGGCTGATCTTCGGGCCGACGCCCTTAAATGGCTAGGGAACCTCCCCCATACGTGAGACTTCCCTCAAAATAGCCCCAATCTACCATCTCTTTCACAAAAAATGTCTCCAAGCTCTCCCTTTTCAGTTTTCTTGCTGCCTCTCTCTCAAATCTCGATGTCAAACCTCTCTCAATCCCATTTTCTGCTAAAACCGACGCTGACCCATCGTCCACAGCATTAGGCAGTCCCCTCTCTCTCCATTCTCGTCGATTGGAGCTCCTACACCCTCCATTGAAGGTTAAATTTTGGGTGGACCTCCATTCCATCCTATCATGCTCTTTTCTCTTTGAAAATCTAGCCTTTGGGAGCCTGATCTACCCCTCTACAGGGCTGATCTACCCCTCTACAGGGCCTAGATTCGTTTCAGTCCATTAGGGCAGCCCTATCTCCCCATTTCCTCCATTTTCCATGGCTATTGTTGAGGTTATTTTGGCCTTTTTCTCTTTCTCCATTATCCTCTCTCTCATGGAGAAGAGGAAGACCGCCGCAGCAGAAGCTGGGCCTAGTTACCCTTCACGATCGAGGAAGCCGAGAGGTGGTGCCGCTAGCTCAAGCGTTGCCGCAAGTCCAAGTGCCGCTCGTGAGTTTCACACAAAGCGGGATTTGGATCCCCACGCTCAGATAGGAAGAGCATTATTGGCGGACTTGGCCCACGGCGCGTATGCTGATCGTAAGGTTCTGTTTGAGGCACATGTGGATGGGCGACTCTTTGGTGAATTTCTGTTGTTTGAGCGCATTGAAGCTGCCAATTGGGGTCCGTTCTTTGAAGCCCAGTCTCGTGCGAACATGAGCACTGTTCGTGCCTTCTATGCTCATATTCGAGCTCCTACATTGGAGCCATTGCAGTTCAGGATTCCCTTTGATAGAGATCGGGAAGCCACGATCGATGTTCGGTTGATAGCCCGACTTCTGAAGGTGCCTCTTGGTGAAGTACATCCAAGTGCTAAGAATCTGAAGTGTTCGCAAGCAAAATCGCCGCACCAGGTTCCTATGTGGTGGTTTGGTTCCGTGACAGCGTAACAAGAGCCTCTTAGCGTCCCACATGTCGGATGATTTTCGCCTGTTGCACCACATTTATACGTTCAATGTGTATCCTAGGTCAACCAACCGCAGTGAATGTACGCGTCTCATGGTCAATTTCCTGTATCAAATGGGTCAGGGAGAGAATGTGTGTATGGCCACCTTTGTGTTGCGACAGATCGTCCTCATAGTGAAATCGAGAAGAACGTCTGAGTCACTTCCCTTTGGCCGACTCATATACAAGATCGCGCTTGAGTTTGCTTACAGACCTGAGCCGGAGATGCCTGTACCGATTCACTTCATTGATGAGGCTACCATGAACTAGATGAAGATAGGGCCTCGGCAGCGTGAGGCTCAGCTTGATGATGACAGTGAGGGCAAGTATGATAGCGCAGAGGATGCTAGTGAAGAAGAAGTTGGGACAGAAATAGAGGAAGAAGTCCAGGAAGAAGAAGAGGAGGCTCAGGATACTGATGAGAGCCCTCCTCATGCGACTCGAGCTAGATGCTCATATAGCCTGGCTTGAGGAGAGTCAGGTTGCTTTGCGACAGAAAGTCCAAGAACTCCGGGCTGAGGTGAAACAGGATCTTGAGGATACTAAGGCCGTCATGAAATGAAAATTCAGTAAGGTGACTCCTACTTTGAAGGCCATCCTGTGTTGTTTGTAAGATAAGGGTGCTTCTCCTCCATCGCCAGACTCGGATTAGCGTTTAGGTTTTAGATGTTGTTGGTTGTAGTTGGTTTGTTTCCTGCTTTCTGTGTGTAAGCCTGAGAAGGCTAGTAATTTGCTTATGTTGCAATTGTAGCTTCAGCTAACTTAGTTCCGTTCCCATGTGTTTCTTGTCATGATGCATGTAAGGATATATCTCTTGTATTGTGATAAATTTTGATTTAATGAAATGCATGCAGTCCTATGAAGTGTGTGGAATGCTTGAGGGATTGTGTATTGTTATGCTACATCTCACGCTTTCCAACACAAGGCCCATTTTCCAAAGCCTACGAAGTTGATTTGAATCCCAACTCACCCACCTACTAAACATGTCATTCCCAATTCTTGGGCGGGAGTAGGAAAGCAGTCCCATTTAACACAACTTGAGACCACTGGCAACATATGCCCTTGGCGTTTTGGACCTAGAGTTATATAAGAAATCCAATTCCATTTAGACAATTGTGACCCTAAGCGATAGAACAATTTCCTGTATTAGAAATGGTACGAAACCATTTAGTGTATAAGCTTAGGCTTTGGATTACAGCTAGTGAGTTACAGACTAGGCTACTAGTTATAATAAGTAGTGTAAAGCCTGTATATGCTAAAGAATAATAGTTAGATTTGGTTGGAGTAGGACCTCATTTCTTCGAAAGGTCCCCTTAATACTTATAGACTTATGTTATAACCTTTAAGAAAGTTGTTTTAACTTAGAACCATTCACTCTCAGGGAAAACTTATAAATCCCTCAGATTGAACTTAGAATCAACCAGCACGCCCCTTAGAATTCCCTTTAGAATTGCCTTCCCAAGGATTTATTGCAATCGGGAACGCCGGAGTAAAGGAATTGTATATTAGTGATGTATTCGCGGTTTGAATCAACTTCTTAATCCTAGTGGTTACCAATGAATCCAATGATTTGATCAAGCAGAAGATTGGCATCGACTCGGATTAAGAACTGATACAACAAATTTTTTTGTCCTAGCTAGACAGAAAGTCTATGTATCTGGCTCAGACCCACTACACAACTTTTCTTCCGTGTTGGCCCAACCACCTACAACCAAAAGTTATTGCCTTTCCTTGAAAAATGTTAAGGACATATAGCCAATAGAGATTAGACGTCTTACCACAAACTCACATCTGTCCTTGAAATCAACCACAACACCCGTCATTTCAGCTCCTTTCTACAACCATAGGTACTAATGTCATAGAACGCATCATTAACAAAGTAAAACCAATGTAGTGAGGGGTTGTTTCCCATTTCATGTCAAGGATAGGCCCTAAGTTACACCTCGTTCCGATATACGGATCGAGACATAGATTCTTGAACCTTAAGTAGAACTAAGTTTTAAGGGGGGTAAGACGTATTGAGCCCAATCTACTTAAGATTATCTAATACAACCGTTGTATCAGAGTAGCACACTGGAAGCGTGGTTAGCCCCTTCCCCACTGTCCCAGGATCGAAACAGTTGATTTATGTTATACGTAAGGTTAGGTTATTACGCAAGTCTCTTTAAGTACTCATTACCCTTAGCCAATTTCGGGGACAAAATTTTATTTTAAGGGGAGAAGATTGTAACACCCCGAATTTTTACCAACCTGGGATTAGACGTCCTTAGGTAATGGGCCAACCATAACACCTTAGTAACCTCTCAGAACCTAATTCTAAAGCCAAAGAAATCATCTAGAACCAAATTCTTTAGAATTTAACGAGAATTAGCCAGCGCTACACTAGATCACCTGTGAAATAAGCACCAACCACTTTAAATACGATCTGTAAGACCCAAAACCTCTAGCATCATTGACGCTACGTTATCCTAAAATTCAGGATCAAATTCTAAACCGGTTTATTCTCAGGAACCCTTAGAAACTTCGTATTTGATTTAGACCGCGCGTCGAAAGTTCGATATCTACAATCTTAGACCGTTATGACCGCTTGGTGGACTTGACAATCGTTTCGAAAATCAAGCCCAACCGATATTCTAAGGCTATTTCATTGAGCCTGGAGTGAAGAGAGTGAGAAAGAGTAAAGATTTGAAAATTTAAGTCAAAATCTGGCACGTGTCGTTGCGCGTTATTATTAAGCGTTCTGACCGTCAGAATTCAGACAAATTTCACCCTCAGATCAGGAAAAATTTCTCTTTCATGTCATGAGACTTGTAGACTTGATGTAGGTATGATGACCGTTGAACTGAAACTGGACCGTCATGTGCGATCTGAGAACTCTACCGGTCTGAAAACTTAGTGTGGATAACATCCAGTGACCATGAGCTTAAGTCCGACCGCATTTGGCCAGGGGACCTCCCGAAATACTCTTTTGGATCAAAAAAGTCCCGATTTGGTTATAACTCAAGTATACTTTGTTCCCAAGTATATTTAGGTTAGTTTTTAGCCTATATAAGGGCTTTAAACCCTCTCATATCTCTCCCATCCGAATTTGCTTGAAACCCTAGATTGAGAGAGAGAGAAAGTGAGAGATTGTGAGAGAACTTCCTGTCGTTTGCTCCATCCTTTGCACGTACCAAATCAACGCATTCAAATCACTTTTTCGGTGATTTTTAATACACTTTTAGGTAAGAAAACCCTAACCACTTGCTGATTTAGGGATTCCTTTGATTCAATAGCGAAGTAGCTTACGTATCTTGTGCATTAGGTCACCGTTACGCCGTTGACGAAGCGTATACGTGCTATTCGAATCGATATACGTTTAAGGCGAAAGGTGCAGATTTTTGACGCTTTGATTGACTGATTTCAAAGCTTTCAATGTCGTTTAATAGTAGATTGTCAAAGAGAACACCGTTTGACATGTAGAACATGCTGTCCGTTTTTCAGTTTGTATACGTATGGGAAATATGAGATTTAGGGCATTTCGGGTATTTGTAGGAAATACAGTATACGTCCGTATTTTGCTGAAATGATTGCCATGGCTATTTGTAATGTTATGATATTAGGAATGCGTGCATGATCTGTTTGGCGAAGAGATTCTCCCTAATGCACACTTTGAGTCAACATACGTTATGTAGACTAAAGTGTGTAGACTAAGTGTTTGTATAAATGTTTGTATTAGTAGCTATTTAGTAAATGGTGTTGTGAATTAGTTTTGAGATTGAATTCTCAATTAATATGCTGATGTATATGGTTTCCACATGTTGGTTATATGAATCGATTTCATTATATATATATAGAATGCATGTGTTGGTTGATTTTCTTACATAATATGATATAACATGTGTCAACATACTTGTATTGTTTATATTTTGTTCTGTTACTGTAACATCCCGAATTTTGGCCAATCTGGGATTTGACGTCCTTAGGCAATGAGTCAACTAAAACACCTGGAAAATCGCTCAGAACCCAATTTCATAGCCAAAGAAACCACTTAGGATTAATTCCTATGGAAATTTAGCGTAAGTTAGCTAGCGCAACGCTGGAGTAGCTGGGAAACAGTCCCTGATCACTTTAAATACGTTCTACAAGACCCAAATCGAGTAGAACGTATGACTCCATAATACTCTATAACCTCGGATCAAACTCTAAGCGGGTTTGTTCTCTGGACCACTTTGAATTCTTGTATTAGATTTAGACCGCGCGTCGAAAGTCCGTTACTTCCTATCTTAGACCGTTAGAACCGCCCAGCTGGACTTGACAATCATTTCAAAAATCAAGTCAAACCGATAATCACAGACTATTTCATTGAGCCCGGACTGAAGAGACCGCGAATAGGGACATAATTGGAATTTCAAATTCAAATCTGGCACACGACTTGACACGTCAGCATTAAGCGTTCTGACCGTCAGAATTCATCCAGATTACACCCTCGGATCAGAAAAAATTTCTATTTATTATTATGAGACTTTCAGCCCTGATCTACGTGCGGTGACCGCTGAACTGAAACTGGTCTGCCACGTGCGATCTGCGAACCCTGTCGGACTGAAAACTTAATGCGTGCTAGATCTGGTACGCATGAGCTTAAGTCCGATCGCATTCGACCAGGGGACCACCAGAAATGCCCTTTTGGACCGAAACAGCCCCGATTTGGATATACCTCAAGTATACTTTGTTCCCAAGCCTGTTTTGGGCACATTTGAGCTTATAAAAGGGGTTGAAACCCTCACTTCTCTCACCCATCTGAATTTGCTAGAAACCCTAGCTAGAGTGAGAGAGAAAGTGAGAGTTTGTGAGAGAAGGTGGGAGAGCTTTTCCTGTTGCTGCTGCACATGCTTAAGCGGCGTATTCCAATCACTTTGCCGGTGATTTCTCCGCGTTTCTAGGTAAGAAATAACCCTAGAAAGTTGCTGATTTGATGCTTCTTTAGTTCCATAGCTTGTTAGTTGATAAATCTCGTAAATCAGGTTCTCTATTCGCCGTAGACGAAGTGTATACGCTCCGTTCGAATTCTCATCCCTAAAGGGAAAAGGTACGGATTTTAGACGCTTTGATTGACTGTTTCCAAAGCTTTCAATGTCGTTTAATAGTAGATTCTTGACGGCAACGCCGTTTGACATGTACAACATGCTCTCCGTTTCCTGTTTCGTAAATTAACGAAGAATATGAGATTTAGGGCATTTTAGTCATTTGTAGGAAGTACAGTTTACATTCTTATTTTGCTGATGTGATTGACATGGTTTGTTGTCGCATTAGGAAGTTAGGAATGCGTGCATAATTAGTTTGGCGAAGATATTCGCCTAAATGCGCACGTCGGATCGACATACTATATGTAGACTTAAGTGTGTAGTGTAAGTATTTGTATAAATGCTTGTATTAGTATGTATTGGCTTAAATGGTGTTATGGATTAGTTTGAGATTGATTTCTCAATTAATATGTTGATGTGAATGATTTCCTACATGTTAGCCATATGTACGATTTCATTATATGTATGAAATACATGTGCTTAATGATTCATTTAAGTGGTATGTTATAACATGTGCTTGATGATTTTCTTATGACTTAGTTGGAGATTGAATTCTCAATTAATACGCTAATGGTGATGATTTCCTATATGTTGGCGATATGTATAATTTCATTATATGTATGAAAGGCATGTGTTTGAAGACTCGCTTAAGTTGTATATAATAACATGTGTTAACATGCTCACATGGTTGCATTTCATTTCCATTACCCTTACACAACTGCTGATGTGATTCTATGATTGTTTGGGACTATGCCTAGTCCAGGCAGTCGGTAACCGAAAGAATTCGTGGTTAGCTTATCTTGGCCACGAAGGACGTGTCGATGAACACGAGTCGTGTTTAGAGTTGGCGGCAGTGGTTAGGCCACGCGAAGTGTTTTACGCACTTCATGTCGTTCGACTTGCGATGCGCTCGTGCTAGTCGAACTCGTCAAGTAACCCGACTGGCCGTTGTATGTTCACCCTGCATGAGTCATATCTGCTTGAACCTAGGGTACTGAACTTACCATTGTAAACCCTGTTAACCATGGTACCTTGATCCATAAAGACTCATGAGTCGGGCATGGTGGTATGGGATACCGTGGTAAAGCTGTCGGCCTACGCTGGGGCCACAAACCTCCCCGTAGTGACTAGTGAGCACCTAGACTCGTGAGCAGATTATGGTGGTATGGGACACTATATTCTAACTGTCGGCCTACACTGATCAGGCGACGAGTCCTTTATAGTGACCGCGAGCGTATTCTGAGTCTACAGGAGGCGACGACCCTTCAGTAGCAGTAGAGTACAATAGGCCTGTATTGATAAGGTGATGGGGGAACGGTGCAACGAGTGCGAGCAACAGCCCTGGAAGCCCTTGCAGTGACCTACGAAATATACAACGTATGAGATTACTAGGAGTGACGACCCTAGACAGGATCTGTGTTGGGATTGATACAAGGAAAGTACCTTAGTTTCCCAATCCTGCTGTTTGAATGGACTAATAACAACTTGGAATTCATATCACCATAGCATTGCATGTGCCTGGAAGATGTGGAGCACTCTAGGGAGTGTGGCATGCCGCGGTCGTAAGATGTTACCGCATGAGGGTGATCGTCGGTGAGGGCATACATCACGTCATGTCATAATTGCATTAACAACAGTATTAGGAATGTTTGAATTATTGCTTTACTATTATCGCATGATTGATTTGATAACATGTTAATCTTTGCTCTATTATTCCACTGAGTTAGCTACTCACTCCCACGTTACGGGATGGTGTTTCCGGACACCCACCAGTCCCTTTTGTGATTGCAGATGATGGTGTGGCCTGCGAGGCGGTGCTGGACTTGATGATGATGAGGAGGATCCCTCCTTTATGCGTGATCTGATTGACGGGATTACAGGGAGGTTGATTAGATACTTTGATACTTGTCATTTTTATTTTTAGCGCACTCATGTATATTCATTTTGTCTACTTTTGGAGTATACATGTATGTATATAACCTGGTAACATGTTCACACTCTGGAGACATAAAACAGTTTATATATGTTATACATACTATCACAGTCTTCCGCTTGTTAATTTAACTGTCTTTGGAGTATGATATGCTGTTCTAGCTTAATCTCACTCATGTTCAATACATTATCACAGACAATATTCAATCATACATATCTATGTTGCATAAATAACATTTTGAAACTCGGGAGTTGGGTTTTTGCTCGACCCCCCGATTTTCGGGATGTTACAGTTACTCACATATGCTTACTGATGCTGATATTCAAATGCTTGGGGCTATGATCTAGTCCAGGTAGTCAGTAATGGATTGAATTCGTGGTTGGTTTCTAATTGCCACGAAGGACGCGTCGATGAACGCGAGTCGTGTTTTGGGTTGGCGGCAGTGGTTAGGCCACACGAAGTATTTTATGCACTTCATGTCGCTCAGCTTGAGATGTGCTCGTACTAATTGAGCCCATCAAGTAACCCGACTGGCCATTGTATGTTCATCTTGTATGAGTCATAACTGCTTGAACCTAGGGTACTGAACTTACCATTGAAAACCCTGTCAACCATGGTACCTTGATCCATAAAGACTCATGAGCCGGGCATGGTGGTATGGGACGCCGTGGTTGAGCTGTCGGCCTATGCTGGGGCCACAAACCTCCCCGTAGTAACCAGTGAACACCCTACTCTGAGAAGATTATGGTGGTATGGGACACTATATTTTTGTTGTCGGCCTACATTGATAAGCTGATGGGGGAGTGGAGCAACGAGTGTGAGCAAGCATGAGGGAGTATGTCGGTGAGGGCATCCATCATGTCATTTTATGCATACATTAAATTACAGTATCTAGGAATGTTTGATTGATTATTTTACTATTATCGCGTGATTGATTTGATAACATACTAATCTTTGCTCTATGATTCCACTGAGTTGATTACTCACTCCCATGTTACGGGATGGTGTTCTAGACACCCACCAGTCCCTATTTTAGTTTCAGATGATGGCGCTGCTTGTGAATTGAAGCAGGACTTGATGATGATGAGGAGGATCCCTCCTTTATGCGTGTTCTGATCGACGGGATTACAGGGAGGTTGATTAGATGCCTTAACACTTGTCATTTTATATTTTTGGAGCACTCATGTATATTCTTTTCTTTCCATTTTTTGAGTATACATGTATTTAATTAACCTGGTAACATGTTCACACTCTGGAGACTTACAATTGTTTTTGTATTTTATGTATTTATCACAGTCTTTCGCTTGCTAATTTAACTGTCTCTGGAGTATGATATGCTGTTTTGGTTTAGTCTCAATCTTATTTAATGTCATTCTGTAGACAACATGCATTTATCATTATCTATGTTGCATAAGTGACGTTCTGGAACTCGGGAGTTGGGTTTCTACCCGACCCTCGATTTTCGAGATGTTACACCTTCCAACGTATATAACATACGTTGGTTATAATATGTATTTGGGTAAATCCTTTCGTCAATGAATTTTCGTTTACACAACAATCATATACCCACAATAGTTAATTATGGCAAGCATAAATACACATTCTATACTTATTTAGACATTTTTACAAACACCTAGGCTTCACAATATAACATACACAACGTATATTGGCATAACATGTATTAGGGCGAATCCTTTCGCCAAGAAATTGTTACACATACAACTAGCATATATACACGATAATTAATCATGGAAAACACAATTTCAAATTTCATACGTATACGATCCTTTCTACAAATACATGAAATACACTAAACACAACATAGTTCATATATAACTGAAACACGAGACAAACATCACATTTGGCATGTGAAATAACATCCATGTCAGTAATAAATCATTAACTGACATTAAAATCCTTGAAAACCATAACCTATACATATATAGTCCGTACCTTACGCCGATAAACACGCATCGAACTAAGTTTGTATGTCAAGTCACTGCCTACGAAGTGAGGGCCACCTATAGCATGCAATAGGCTAGGTATTTCAGTAACTTAGGCTATTTGAAACCCTAGAATGGATTAGGATTAGGTTTACTTACTCAAGTTCGGCATTGGAGCTACCAGAAGAACTATACGGGATTGGCATTTCAGCAGATGGATTAGCAGGGAAGAATCCCAGGAATCCACACCAACTTCTCTCTCACTTTCTCTCTCTTCGCTCTCATCTCTCTCCTAAGGTTTTATCCAAATTCGTATGGAATATGTGAGAGGGGTTTTAAGGTCCTTATATAGGCCCAGAACTAATGAAAATAGCCCCAGGGCTATGGTATACTTAGGTTATAACCAAATCGGGCTTGTTCCGATCCAACGAAATGTTTTTGGAGGTCCTTTTACTAAATGTGGTCAGACTTAAGCTCACTAATATTGGATCTTACGCAAGTTTAGTTTTCAGTCCGATCGGGTTTCCAAATCGACCGTGGAGGTCCAATTTCAGTTCAATGGTCACCGAAACTCGATCAGGGCCATAAGTATATTGACATGTGTGGGACATCTTCCCTGATCCGAGGGTGTATTTGGGTTAGATTCTGACGGTCAGAACGCTTATAAATGGCACGCAAGCGACATGAGTCAGATTACTTAAATCCATATTTAATTTCATAAAAATCTTCACTTTCTCACACTCTTCACTCTGGACTCAAGCAAATCATCTCAGGACATCGTTTGGTCTTAATTTTTGAGGTGATGGTCAAGTCCAACTAGGCGGTCATAATGGTCTAAGTTCATCACTATCGGACTTTCGACGTGCGGTCCAGGTCCGTTACGAAGTTTCTAAATGCTCACGAGAGCAACTAGGTTTAGAGTTGGATCCTAGATTTCAGGGTAATGTAGCATTAACAACTCTATAGGTTTTAGGTCTTATAGATCGTATTTAAAGTTATTGGTGATAATTTCACAGGGAATCTAGTTTAGAGCTAGATAAGTCACATTACATTTCTAAAGGATTTGGTTTAGATAAGACTTGAGTCTTTGTACGGATTTTTCCGGGATGTTACACTTTCCTATAAAAAGGAAGAGACTCTTCCGTAAAAAGATCATTAGAAATACCGTAGGTATATAGAGATATATAGTGTGCACCATAATTTATCCATTTTGGCTTATACTTGGGATGATCTAATCCATAGATCGTACACTACCAAAAAATTGAGCAAAGGCTATGGAAGTTGAAAGCATTTAGCTATGAAATAAATCCGTAGCAAATTTACTACAGATTTTTTCCATAGGTAAATCCTAGTTGATCCGTAGCTAAATCATAACTCCTCACCTATACCATATTAAACATAAATGATGCTTATGAGGCTCCATGGGGTCATCTAAGCCGTCCATTAGTTTTGATATATAATTTTAGTAGATGAGCTCAAAAATTATATAAATTAAATGTTTAAGTGGACCACACCATAAGAAACAATAAAAATTAAATATCTACTGCTAATATATTGTGTGGTTTTCTTAAAAATTCAATCTGACTCATTTTTTGTACCAACATTTAAAATAATAATGTAAAATTAATGGATGGAGTGGATATGTAAAATACATATCTAGTGGGCCCCACGGTCCTAAAATTCAAGTCCTGGGGGGCCGTCCGTCAGCGCCCCATGCTAAATGGGTTTTTGGAAGGTACGTACGGTGTAGTACACTCCTATAGTACTTATTAAACTCAATTAGGCCCACTGTGAATGTAATTGTCTAATCCACTCCGTCCATCCATTTTTCAGATCATTTTAGCCGTTGATACCAAAATTAAGATATATGTAAAACTCAAGTGAATACATACCATAAGAAACCGTGGGAATAATGATTTCTACCGTTGAAACATTTATATGGCCCTCCTGATGTTTATTTATCATCCAACCTGTTCATAATATCGCAAAGACATGGAAGAAGTGAAAATAGAAATATCATATTGATCTAAAACTTCTATGGCCCACCATGAAATTTTCAATGGTAGATGTTGAATTCACACTGTTTCCAGTGGTGTGGTACATTTAAGCTTTAGATATGCTTCATTTTTAAGATAAAGATCTAAAATTATCTTCTAAAATGTATGGACGGAGTAGATAAAATTCAAGAAATATTGTGGGACGCACAGAGTTTAGTCAGTACGCTAACTGTACTGAGTTAGTACGTATGCAACCCGCTTCAAAACTCCCTCCCCAAACCGAGCGTCCACCATTTTCTCCAGCGCTCGAAACCCATCTCTCTCTCAATCTCTCTCTCGCAATCAGCCGCTCTCTTTCCCTTGCCCTCTCTCGATCTCCCACTCTTCCTCACCCTCTCTCCCTGTCTATTGCCCGCATTCCCCCATCTCTGTTGTCAAAACCCCCTTTCACCGCAAGAAGGGGAAGAAGAAGGAGAAGGAGAAGAAGGAGAAGGAGAAGGAGAAGAATGAAGGTAAGTTTCTCTCTCTCTCTCTCTGTTTCTGAAATCTGTGGTGATTTATTTTATTTTTTTTATTTACACACGCACACACACCCCCACACACGCATGCCACACGCGCACACACCCTGCACACGCACGCCGTGGGATTTCACCACTGTGGTGATTGAATGCCCACCATTAAATCTGTGGTATTTTTTTTATTTTTTTTATTTTTAGATTTTGAATGCCCACCATCAATCACTGTTGCGGGGTGGTCCGCTGAGATTTGGATCTCTTTTTTTGGGGCACGACTTCGATTAATCCCCGAATTGTGGGGCCCACTATGATGTATGTGCCTTACATCCACACTGTCCATCCATTTTGGCAGTTCATTTTAGTGCATGATCCCAAAAATATGAAGTACATTCAAATCTTAGGTGAGCCACACCACAGGAAACAACAGTGATCAAGTACCCACTGTTAAAAACTTCTTGGGGCCACCATAGCCACCATAATACTTATTTCTCATCCAATTCTATTGATAAGGTCACAGACTTGGATGAAGGGATCACATAAATATCAGCTTGATCCAAAACTTTTGTGGCCCACAAAAATTAAGTTTTTAATGATCAATCACCACTGTGTCCTGTTTTGTGGTCCACCTAAACTGTCAAAACAGATGATAGTGTGGATGTAGGGTACATACATCATGGTATGCCACCACAAGGCTCCACCGACCATAGTGGATCTAGGGTTCCACCGAAGCTGCACCCATTTTTTTGGATTATGTCTAAAATGAGGCGACAGTGTGAATAAAACACACATTAAGTCTAGAACACTTTTCAATGGCTACCACGTATTATAAGTCAGTCTTCTTGATTGATTAAATCCATCTTAATTGAGCTATTTTTATTATTATTTATTTATTATTTATTTTTATAGCTATTGGAACTCATGGATAGGATTGTTATGAATGTCTAACACAAGTGATTCTTTAGAATCAAAGGCAATCTATGATGGGAGCAATCAAATAGATAGATGGCATTGTTGGTTAAGACTTATTGTTGTCTGACATTTCCATGCTAGCCTATGAATTTTTTTTGTTGAACGTGATGGAAAGTCAAGAATGAATGGTAAGCAACCAAGAGAACTAACCCTTAAAGTTGTGTGAGAGATCTTGAGCATTGATCTCTCTTTAAGTGCGGATAGTCTTCGTTGAAGGCATAAGAAATTCCAGTGTTATGGCTTCTCATTGTCCCCATAATTTTTATGTTAAATATACACCTTCCATCAAAATTATCAGATAATTTTATAGCACAATCCCCAAAATGAGGTACATCCAAAGCTCAACTAGATCAGACCACATAAAGCAATAGGGATTGAACAAACTACCGTTGAAACTTTCCTAGGGCCAACCGTCAGGCTCATTGTCCATCTGACTTGTTCATGAGATCACACTTAGCACAAATATCAGCTTGATCAAAGCCTTTTCTGACCCTAATAAATTTTCAATGGTAGCATCAATTCCTACAGTCGAAAAAAATTGGATGGACAGTGTGAATCTAATAAATACATTATCTTGAGCCCATGTGAAATTTCTTGCTGTGTTGTGCAAGGGAGCAGATTAGATGAGACCCAGCCTCACCCAAGAGGGTTCAGCCGTTACCGTGGAGCCCAGCTGATGTGTCTACTCTTTATCCACTCTGTCCATCTGATTTTTACATATCATTTTAGAGCATTATATAAAAAATTAAGAAGATCCAATTATCAAGTGGACCATACTTTAGGAAACAGAGGTGATTGAACACCATATTATTAAAAACTTCTTAGGGCTCACTTTAATGTCTCTGACAGTATTTACTTTTAATCCAATCTGTTGATAAGTTCACATAAGCCTGGATGTAGAATCCATGCCCCACCTTTTTCTGCACAGCGCATGGGCTCAGTCTATATGGGCCCATTTTGCTGCAATATTCGGTCTAACGCTGGTGCGGGCCCTTTCTGTGGAGGCGCAGCTGAAAAATTAGTGGTGCTCCCCATCTTCTAGCAGGTCATTGGGGCCATTTGAGCTGCTGACTCCATGCTTAATCCTATGGGAGTTATCGAAGGGCTGAAACGATACCAGGATGGAAGGCAAGGTAGTCCCGGTTGGAGTCCAGATCTCTCGGATCAAAGGCTGGATCCATGCTATTGCGGTCAGGTGGCCTGCTTCAAAAGTGGGAACTTCCTCCTGTGCGCTTGCGGCATTGGGGATTGCACCACATCCTCCTCCCGAAAAAAGTCTCCACGTGGTTAAGTGGTTTAGGCCCCCCCTGGATGGGTTAAGCTGAACGTAGACGGGTTGTCTAGGGGGAATCCTGGTTTGGCAGGTAGTGGGGGCATTGGCAGAGATGATAGAGGAAACTTCCTCTTCGGTTTCTACGAAGGTTATGGTAAGGCCTCCAACACATAGTAGAATATGCATATGGGTGTTCCCTGATAGATATCTACATATCTAGTCTAAGCATACATAAAGCTGCATACACTAATCTTGATGGGTGCACTTTCATCTTCATGGTGGGACCCATGAAATAGCTAGGTTGGCACATGTGCCGCATGGGGATGAGAAGGAGTGGACTAGTGGACCTTTGCCAGGCATATGTATCTTCTGTGCAAGTAAGGGAGACAAACAAGCACTTAGTCATTGTACTTCAAAATGTTCAAGGTTTATTGCATGAGTCTCATCCATGAAAGCTACTACTAAAAGGTTGCATGATGTGAAACCAAGGGTATGGCATGTGCAATGCACATGGACCAAGGAATAGAGAAAGAAAAGGTCACACAATAGATGTATGGAGCAAATTAACGTCACATCCATCACACTGGACCCACAGAGCCTTTCTTGCATGGTCTCTTTAATGAGATGCTTCACGTGAGTTACAATGAGAAGTGGAAAAGTCAATGTGGGATACACACATAAGAAAAAGTGAAAAGAAGCTGGTACAATCTGTGTCCCTTGTGTGGTGAAGTCTTTAACTGGTACAATCCATCGTTTAGCTTGATATATTAGAAATGCATGCGAGACTTTTCATCTGTGCAAGTGGTTTTAGATTTTACTTATAAATTACATTATTAATTTATTATAAAAATATAATGATTACAAACTCCTTAATACATTGTATTTGGTAGATAATATCTGTATGGGTCTAATCATCTGATAATACTTCTTTCATTTCTAACTTTGAATTGGATGGTGCATTAGGCTAATTGGATGGTGCATTAGGCTAATTTTTAACTTTAATTTTTGGTAAGGTGCAGGTTGAAAATGGACCCCTAGGTTAATTAAGATTCGACTGAAATGAATAGGGAGTGGATGAAATTAAGTTTCCTAGACCCACATTTTATTTCTGGAATAAGAAGTTTCTTAAAGTTTGCACAAGAAAATCTTCCTGGTAGAGAATCTGTTCCTTGTCCATGCACCAATTGTAGATGTGCACGTTTTTCGATTTCTTATGATGATATGGAAATACATCTAATGAAAAATGGATTCGACCCAAGCTATATGATTTGGAACATGCATGGGGAGCATGTATCACCTAAGTGTACCGTACGTGAATCAAGTTCGCAACAATACCATAGTGTCCCGAACTTAAATGAGGTTCACAACATGATCGTTCAAGAACTTGGTGGTAATAACCTAGATGAAGTTATACAGGATGAGCCGAATGTGACCCCTGTAGTAAAAGGTGTCTTTGGAGAAAATGAAACTAATGATTTTGAAGCAAATCTACGAGACGCAATGACTGAGCTATACCCTGGGGCCCAAGATTTCACCGTGTTGACTTTCATTGTACAGCTTTTCAAATTAAAGGTGAATCATGGATGGAGTGAAAAAAGCTTTACAGAGCTCCTTCAACTACTAAAGAAGGTGTTACCTTCCGGTAACAAGGCCCCAACTAATACCTACCAAGTGAAGAAGATCATTACAAAGTTGGGTCTTAATTATGTGAAAATCCATGCTTGTCCAAATGACTGCATCTTATACTGGAGAGAGAACGAGATGAAAACCATTTGTCCAAATTGTAAAACTCCTAGGTACAAGACTGAAATGGATTCTGAGAAAAAACGATCTCAAATACCTAAGAAGGTGTTAAGGTATTTTCCATTAACACCAAGGCTACAAAGAATGTTCAGTGTGCCATGGTTGGCGAAAGAAATGTCTTGGCACTCAGGAAATTTCAACATGAAAAGATGGAGCATCCGGCCGATTCTATTGCATGGAAGAATATTGATGACAAGTATGCAGATTTTATATCTGAGCCTCGCAATGTTCGATTGGGTTTGGCTACAGATGGGTTTAACCCATTTGGCATTTTTAGTACGCCGCATAGTTCATGGCCCGTTATGTGTGTGACGTACAACCTTCCACCAAAGCTTTGCATGAAACCTCAATTTACTATGTTGACTTTGCTCATTGAGGGACCGCGACAACCAGGAAAGGATATTGATGTTTATTTACAGCCATCGATTGATGAATTACAAAAGTTATGGCAAGAAGGGGTCACGACGTTCGATGCATACCATGAAAATAAATTCAACATGCATGTTGTTTTGCTTTGGACAATCCATGACTTTCCAACATATGGTAATGTTTCTGGTTGTAGGACAAAGGATAAGTATGGTTGTCCTGTATGTGGTCCCAACACAGATTCTTTGTGACTCAAATATGGAAAGAAACATGTTTATATGGGCCATAGACGATGGTTTCCAGTGTCAGAACAGGCTAGGAAGGACACAAGTGCTGGCACGTTCAACAAGAAGGTGGAGATACGGCATCAACCGATTAGTCTGGATGGGATTGAGGTCAAAAGACAAACCGCAAACTTGAATATGCAGTGGGGGAAGACTGGGAAGAATAATATAAGGGGTATTAATGGAGGCCGACAAGAGCTAGCGGATGATGTTGAATCACCGTGGTTCTTCAAACGGTCTATATTATTTGATCTGGAGTATTGGAAAGATATTTTCGTGCGTCACAACCTTGATGTCATGCATATTGAGAAAAATATATGTGAAATCCTTCTTGCCTTAATGTTGAACACGCTTGGAAAAATCAAGGATGATGCTAATGCACGCAGGGACCTGAAACAACTGGGAATTAAGAAGCATCTACGGCTGAAAATGAATAATGGCAAGGTGATTCAGAAACAAGATCCTTTTTGTCTAAGAAAAGAAGAGAAAAAACTTTTCATCCAGACTTTGCATGAGCTGTGTGTTCCGATCAGTTTTAGTGCGAATTGAAAGACAATTGTAAAGGAAGATTGCATGGATTTAAAGGGAATGAAGTCTCATTCTTACCATGTGTTGATGCAACATCTGCTCCCAGTTCTCATCTAGCATGCATTCAGGTATAGGAAGGTCATTCATCCTATAATTACAAGCTTTTGCACATTCTTTAATGCCTTGTGCTCGACAACTGTAGACCTTTAAACACTCCTTACTCTCGAGAGGGGCATGGCGAGGACGTTATGTCAGCTTGAAACTATATGTCCGCCATTGATATTTGTCATTATGATACATTTGTCGATCCATTTAACTTTACGAGGCTCGCATATGTGGTCCTTTATAATATCGATGGATGTATCCATTCGAACGGTACTGTAACACCCTGAATTTTTGCCAACCTAGGCTTAGACGTCCTTAGGCAATGGTTCAACCAAAACACATTGGTAACCGCTCAGAACCTAATTCCATAGCCAAAGAAATCACTTAGGATTAATTCCTTTAGAAACTAAGCATAAGTTAGCTAGCGATACGCTGGAGTAGCTGTGAAATTGTCCCTAATCGCTTTAAATACATTCTACAAGACCCAAAACTTGTAGAACCAATGATGTTATAATATCCTAAAACCTTGGATCAAACTCTAAACCCGTTTGCTCTCAGGAACTCATTGAAACTTTGTATTGGATCTAGACTGCGTGTCGAAAGTCCGATATATACAATCTTAGACCATTGCGACCGCCTTGTTGGACTTGACAATCGTTTCGAAATTAAAGGCCAACCAACGCTCTGAGACTATTTCATTGAGCCTGGAGTGAAGAGAGTGAGAATAGGGTTAGATTTGAAAATTTTAATCCAAATCTGGCACGGGACTTGACGCGTCAGTATTGAGCGTTCTGACCGTCAAAATTCAGCCAAATTACACCCTCGGATCAGGAAAAATTTCTATTTCATATCACGAGACTTGTAGACCTGATCTAGGTGCGGTGACCGCTGAACTGAAATTGGACCGCCACGTGTGATCTGCGAACTCTTTCGGTCTGAAAAGTTGATGTGTGCGAGATCCAGTATGCATGAGCTTAACTCCGACCGCATTTGGCCAGGGGACCTCCAGAAATGCTCTTTTGGACCGAAACAGCCTCGATTTGGTTCGACCTCAAGTAAACATTGTTCCCAAGCCTAATTTGGGAAATTTTAAGCTTATAAAAGGGGTTTAAACCCTCACTTCTCTCACCCATCCAAATTTGCTAGAAACCCTAGCAAGAGTGAGAGAAAAAGTGAGAGTTTGTGAGAGATGGTGGGAGAGATTTTCCTGCCACCTGCTGCTGCTGCTACACGTGCTTAAGCGACGTATTCCAATCACTTTGTTGGTGATTTCGACGCTTTTCTAGGTAAGGAAAACCCTGTCCACTTGCTGATTTAGCATTCCGTCAAATCAAATAGCAAAGTAGCTGATATAACTTGTGAAATAGGTTGCCTCTTCGCCGTAAACGAAACGTATACGCTCCGTTCGAAACGATACGCCTCTAGGGTAAAAGGTGCGGATTTTAAACGCTTTGATTGGCTATTTTCAACGCTTTCAATGTCTTTTAATAGTAGATTATCGACGGCAACGCCGTTTGACATATACAACATGCTGTCCGTTTCCTGTTTCGTAAGCAGACGAAAAATATGAGATTTAGGGCATTTTAGTCATTTGTAGGAAATGCTGTTTGCATCCATATTTTTCTGATATGATTGACATGGCTTTTTGTCACCTTAGGATATTAGGAATGCGTGCATAATCATTTTGGCGAAGAGATTTAC
This sequence comes from Magnolia kwangsiensis, assembly GCA_037074715.1. NCBI lineage: Eukaryota > Viridiplantae > Streptophyta > Magnoliopsida > Magnoliales > Magnoliaceae > Magnolia > Magnolia kwangsiensis. The sequence continues at coordinate 19,795,859 of CM073581.1, forward strand.
CCAAATGCACACTTTGAGTCGACATACACTATGTAGACTTAAGTGTGTAGACTAAGTGATTGTATAAATGTTTGTATTAGTATGTATTGAAGTAAATGGTGTTGTGAATTTCTTTGTGATTGAATTCTCAAATAATATGCTGATGTAAATGATTTCCTTCATGGTGGCTATATGTATGATTTCGTTATATGTATGAGATGCATGTGGTAGATGATTTACTTAAGTTATATGTCATAATATGTGTTAACATGCTCACATTGTTGTAATGCATTTCCATTACTTTTATATGATTGAGGAAGTGGATTCACAAATTTTTGGGACTATACCTAGTCCATGTAGTCGGTAACCGAGTAAATTCGTGGTGGCTTATCTTTGCCATGAAGGACATGTCGTGAACGCGAGTCGTGTTTGGAGTTGGCGGCAGTGGTTAGGCCACACGAAGTGTTTCATGTACTTCATGTCGTTCAGCTTGAGATGCTCTCGTGCTAGTCGAGCCCGTCATATAACCCGACTGGCCATTATATGTTCACCATGTATGTGTCATAACTGCTTGAACCTAGGGTACTGAACTTACCTTTGGAAACCCTGTCAACCATGGTACCTTGATCCATAAAGACTCATGAGCCGGGCATGGTGGTATGGGACACCGTGCTCGAGCTGTCGGCCTACGCTGGGGCCACAAACCTCCCCGTAGTGACCAGTGAGCACCCTACTCTGAGCAGATTATGGTGGTATGAGACACTATATTCTTGCTGTCGGCCTACACTGATCAGGTGACGAGCCCTTTGTAGTGACCTTGAGTTTATCCTGACATTGCATGGGGGCGACGAGTCCTGATGCAGTCTTAAGGATAATTAGGCCTGTATTGATAAGGTGATGGGGAAGCGGAGCAACGAGTGCGTGCAATAGCCCTGACAGCCCTTGCAGCGACATATAAATATAACATTGTATGAGATTACTAGGAGTGACGACCCTAGACAGGATCTGTGTTGGGATTGATATAAGGGAAGTACCTTAGTTTCTCAATCCTCCTGTATGAAAAGGACTAATAATAACTCGGTAATCATTTCACCATCACATTGCATGTGCCTGGAAGATGTGGAGCACTGTGGGAAGAAAGCATGTCGCGGGCGTAAGATGGTACCGTAAGAGGAAGATCGTTGGTGAGGGCATCCATCATGTCATGTCATTTTGCATTAACAACAGTATTAGGAATGTTTGATTTATTGCTTTACTATTTTCGCATGATTGATTTGATAACATGCTAATCTCTGCTCTATTATTCCACTGAGTTGATCACTCACTCCCACATTACGGGATGGTGTTTTCGGACACCCACCAGTCCCTATTTTGGTTGCAGATGATGGCGCTGCTTAAGAAGCGGAGCCGGACTTGATGATGATGAGGAGGATCCTTCCTTTATGCATGTTCTGATTGACGGGATTACAGGGAGGTTGATTAGATGCCTTGACACTTGTCATTTTATATTTTTAGAGCACTCATGTATATTCTTTTTGTTTACTTTTGGAGTATACATGTATGTATATAACCTGGTAACATGTTCACACTCTGGAGACATACAACAGTTTATATATGTTATACATACTAGCACAGTCTTCCGCTTGCTAATTTAACGGTCTCTAGAGTATGATATGATGTTTTGGATTAATTCTACTCATGTTTAATACATTAACATAGACAACATTCAATCATACATATTTATGTTGCATAAGTGATGTTCTGGAACTCAGGAGTGGAGTTTTTACTCGACCCCCGATTTTCAGGATGTTACACATGGTATCAGAGCATGATTTAGATTAAACCAGGCCTAGGTTATGGTCATGCGACGTACGCTGTCACTCCTTTGACTTAGGTGGGTGCGAAAGGAATCTAGAAACATACGTAGGACTTCAGTTTTACCAACAGGCGAGGTATACTCAACTCGTTCATTTCGATCGAGTTCATAGCGCATCTAGGGTCGCGTGAAGTGACCTAAATAGCTCCTAGGTTGTAAGTAGATGGGTTGAGACGTTCTCTGGAAGGTTCTAAACCCAAAATTGTGAATCCTTGGGCTGTGGGGCAACCACAACCCTTACATTTAATCGCTAGGGCTTAAAAACCCCGTTTCACTCAATTTCTTCAAAATTCTTCCTCTCACCGCCCCATTCTTCAATTATTTTTTAGTACTTTCATGTTAGGTATTAATCCAAATGTGAAAATGATATAAAATCATATTTAGGTAAAATTTTATAATGAATAGTAAACATACATGAAAATTGGCCATTTGGCCAGTCTAACTTTGTAATATTTAGCTACTAGGGGGCTAGATGGATGGATTAGCTCCTCCTACCCCAAAATCATACGCTATATGATGGGTAGATGTATTCTGGTTTACAGACTGGCCCCAGAATGCCCCGAATGAAAGTTTGGGCCTCCCTAGGTCAAAATACAATGATCTGGGGTGGGGCCCATACCTATTTGGAGTCCACGGTGTAGGGGGAACCAACCCATGGGGTTCCACCGGCCGGATCCGGAGATGGCCGGCGATGCCATCGCCGATCCGGCGATGCATCGCCGTCCGGTGGGATCTGTTGGGGCTGAGACATGGGCGCGTGTGGTTTTTGGAGTAGGACACCCCTCCCATATCCTGCCCGTCCTTCGAAACCCCTTAGGAAGGGTACCTTCTTCATAAAAATGCTCCAATGTCCTACCGTTTTCATTTTTCTTACTGCCCTATCTCAAAACGCAGCTCCAAATCACTCCCAATTCCTCTCATTGCTAAAAACGACCCTATCCCATCCCTTCAACGTGATTAGAAACCCTCTCCCTCTCCGATATCATCGTTTGAAGCTGCCACAACCTTCATGCAAGGCTGAAATCGTGTGGAGCTCCATTCCCCTTTTTAATTCTCTTTTCCCTTTGAAAATCCAGCCTTTGGGAGCTTGATGCATCCCTCTACAGGGCCTAGATTCGTCTCAGTCCATTTGGGCAACCATTTCTCCACATTTCCTCCGCTTTTCATGGCTATTGTTAAGGCTATTTTAGTTTTTTCTCCCTTTCCACCATCCTCCTTCTCATGTCCCTTTTATTTGATCCTCAGACTCGTGAAAACCTGCTTATCCATCCCATTTCTCCACGTTCTTCGCTTGTTTGATTTCCGTTTTAAGGATTTCTGTGTTTTGTTGTTGTTGGGTCTAGTGATGTCATAGGTAGAAATGTGTTTGCGTAATGTTTTGGGCTTAATATAGCCGAATGCGTTCCTGTCATAATCCATGTGGAACTTTATTCCATGTATTGTGACAAATTTTGTTGAATGGAGTGCATGCCGTTTCGTTTGCTGTAAGGTATTGTCCCTAGATTGGGTGTATCTTATGGTTTCCACTGCCATGTTTTAAATCCCGAGATTCAGCCTACAAAATGATTTTTATCCCAAACCACGCTCCTACCAAGCATGCCACTTCCAATCCCGACATGGGACTAGGAATGCAGTTCCATTTAACACAACTTAATGCTACTGGCCACATAGGCCCTTGGCGTTTTGGACCTAGTGTTAGCACTCCTAGATTTGAAGGATTTGACGACATAGGAAATCCAATTCCATTTTGATAATCTTGACCTTGAGCGATAGAGTAATACCCTGTATTAGTAATGGTATGGAACCATTTAGCGTATAAGCTTAGGCTTTAGATTATAGCTACTGAGTTACAGACTAGGCTACTAGTTACCTTAAGTAGTGTAAAGCCTGTATATGTTAAGGAATTGTAGGTTAGATTTGGTTGAAGTAGAACCTTATTCCTTCGATAGATCCCCTTATTACTTATAGACTTCTGTTGTAACCCATAGGAAAAAAGTTTTGGGGTAGGAGCGATGCATAGATTCTTGAACTTTAAGTAGAATAAAGTTTTAAGGGGGGTAGAACGTATTGAGTCCAATCCATTTAGGTCAGCTAATACAACCGTTAGATCAGAGTGGCGTAGCGGAAGTGTGGTTAGCCTCTTCCCCACTGGCCCAGGATCGAAACAGCTGAGTTAGGTTTTACGTAAGGTTAGGTTATTAAATAGGATTTGAACCTTCCTTAAAAAATGTACTCCTTACCCTTCGCCAATTTCGGAAATGAAATTGTGTTTTAAGGGGGGTAAATTGTAACACTCCAGATTTTTGCCAACCTAGGCTTAGACGTCCTTAGGCAATGGTTTAACCAAAACACATTGGTAACCGCTTAGAACCCAATTCCATAGCCAAAGAAATCACTTAGGATTAATTCCTTTAGAAACTAAGCATAAGTTAGCTAGCGCAACGCTGGAGTAGCTGTGAAATTGTCCCTGATCACTTTAAATACGTTCTACAAGACCCAAAACTTGTAGAACCAATGATGCTATAATATCCTAAAACCTTAGATCAAACTTTAAACCCGTTTTCTCTCCGGAACTCTTTGAAACTTTGTATTAGATCTAGACCGCACGTCGAAAGTTCGATATATACAATCTTAGACCATTGCGACCGCCTTGTTGGACTTGACAATCGTTTCGAAATTCAAGGCCAACCGACGTTTTGAGGCTATTTCATTGAGCCTGGAGTGAAGAAAGTGAGAATAGGATTAGATTTGAAAATTTTAATCCAAATCTGGCACGGGACTTGGCGCGTCAGTATTGAGCGTTCTGACCGTCAGAATTCAGCCAAATTACACCCTCGGATCAGGAAAAATTTCTATTTCATATCACGAGACTTGTAGACCTGATTTAGGTGCGGTGACCGCTGAACTGAAATTGGACCGCCACGTGCGATATGCGAACTCTTTCGGTCTGAAAACTTGATGTGTGCTAGATCCAGTATGCATGAGCTTAAGTCCGACCGCGTTTGGCCAGGGGACCTCCAGAAATACTCTTTTAGACCGAAACAGCCCCGATTTGGTTAGACCTCAAGTAAACATTGTTTCCAAGCCTAATTTGGAAAGTTTTAAGCTTATAAAAGGGGTTTAAACCCTCACTTCTCTCACCCATCCGAATTTGCTAGAAACCCTAGCAAGAGTGAGAGAAAAAGTGAGAGTTTATGAGAGATGGTGGGAGAGATTTTCCTGCCACCTGCTGCTGCTGCTACACGTGCTTAAGCAACGTATTCCAATCACTTTGTTGGTGATTCCGACGCTTTTCTAGGTAAGAATAACCCTGTCCACTTGCTGATTTAGCATTCCATCAAATCAAATAGCAAAGTAGCTGATATAACTTGTGAAGTAGGTTGCCTGTTCGCCGTAGACGAAGCATATACGCTCCGTTCGAAACGATACGCCTCTAGGGTAAAAGGTACGAATTTTAGACACTTTGATTGGTTGTTTTCAACGCTCTCAATGTCGTTTAATAGTAGATTATCGACGGCAACGCCGTTTGACATGTACAACATGCTGTCCGTTTCTTGTTTCGTAAGCAGACGAAAAATATGAGATTTAGGGCATTTTAGTCATTTGTAGAAAATGTTGTTTGCATCCATATTTTGCTGATATGATTGACATGGCTTTTTGTCGCCTTAGGATATTAGGAATGCGTGCATAATCATTTTGGCGAAGAGATTCGCCCAAATGCGCACTTTGAGTTGACATACACTATGTAGACTTAAGTGTGTAGACTAAGTGTTTGTATAAATGTTTGTATTAGTATGTATTGAAGTAAATGGTGTTGTGAATTTGTTTGAGATTGAATTCTCAAATAATATGCTGATGTAAATGATTTCCTTCATGGTAGCTATATGTATGATTTCATTATATGTATGAGATGCATGTGTTAGATGATTTACTTAAGTTATATGTCATAATATGTGTTAACATGCTCACATTGTTGTAATGCATTTTCATTACTTTTATATGATTGAAGAAGTGGATTCATAAATGTTTGGGACTATACCTAGTCCAGGCAGTCGGTAACCGAGTAAATTCGTGGTTGGCTTATCTTTGTCACGAAGGACGCGTCGATGAACGCGAGTCGTGTTTGGAGTTGGCGGTAGTGGTAAGGCCACACGAAGTGTTTCATGTACTTCATGTCGTTCAGCTTGAGATACGCTCGTGCTAGTCGAGCCCGTCATGTAACCCGACTGCCCATTGTATGTTCACCATGTATGTGTCATAACTTCTTGAACCTAGGGTACTGAACTTACCGTTGAAAACCCTGTCAACCATGGTACCTTAATCCATAAAGACTCATGAGCTGGGCATGGTGGTATGGGACACCGTGCTCGAGCTGTCGGCCTACGCTGGGGCCACAAACCTCCCCGTAGTGACCAGTGAGCACCCTACTCTGAGCAGATTATGGTAGTATGAGACACTATATTCTTGCTGTCGGCCTACACTGATCAGGTGAAGAGTCCTTTATAGTGACCTTGAGTTTATCCTGACACCGCATGGGGGCGACGAGTCCTGATGCAGTCTTAAGGATAATTAGGCCTGTATTGATAAGGTGATGGGGGAGCGGAGCAACGAGTGCGTGCAATAGCCCTGACAGCCCTTGCAGCGACATATAAATATAACATTGTATGAGATTACTAGGAGTGACGACCCTAGACAGGATCTGTGTTGGGATTGATATGAGGGAAGCACCTTAGTTTCCCAATCCTGCTGTATGAAAAGGACTAATAATAACTCGGTAATCATATCACCATCACAATGCATGTGCCTGGAAGATGTGGAGCACTGTGGGAAGAAAGCATACCGCGGGCGTAAGATGGTGTCGTAAGAGGGAGATCGTCGGTGAGGGCATCCATCATGTTATGTCATATTGCATTAACAACAGTATTAGGAATGTTTGATTTATTTCTTTACTATTATCGCATGATTGATTTGATAACATGTTAATCTCTGCTCTATTATTCCACTGAGTTGATCACTCACTCCCACGTTACGGGATGGTGTTTTCGGACACCCACCAGTCCCTATTTTGGTTGCAGATGATGGTGCTGCTTGAGAAGCGAAGCCGGACTTGATGATGATGAGGAGTATCCCTCCTTTATGCGTGTTCTAATTGACGGGATTACAGGGAGGTTGATTAGATGCCTTGACACTTGTCATTTTATATTTTTAGAGCACTCATGTATATTCTTTTTGTTTACTTTTGGAGTATACATGTATGTATATAACCTGGTAACATGTTCACACTCTGGAGACATACAACAGTTTATATATGTTATACATACTAGCACAGTCTTCCGCTTGCTAATTTAACGGTCTCTAGAGTATGATATGATGTTTTGGATTAATCCCACTCATGTTTAATCCATTAACACAGACAACATTCAATCATAAACATTTATGTTACATAAGTGATGTTCTGGAACTCGGGAGTGGAGTTTTTACTCGACCCTCGATTTTCGGGATGTTACAGATGGTATCAGAGCATGATTTGGATTAAACCAGGCTTGGGTTATGGTCACGCGACGTACGTTGTCACTCCTTTGACTTAGGTGGGTGCGAAAGGAATCTAGAAACATACGTAGGATTTCAGTTTTGCCAACAGGCGAGGTATACACAACTCGTTCGTTTTGATCGAGTCCGTAGCGCATCTAGGGTCGCGTGAAGTGACCTAAGTAGCTCCTAGGTTGTAAGTAGGCAGGTTGAGACATTCTCTGGAAGGTTTTAAACCTAAAAATGTGAATCCTTGGGATGTGGGGCAACCACAACCCTTACATTCAATCGTTAGGGCTTAAAAACTCCGTTTCACTCAATTTCTTCAAAATTCTGCCTCTCACCGCCCCATTCTTCAGTTCTTTTTTAGTACTTTCATGTTAGGTATTAATATTAATGTGAAAATGATAGAAAATCATATTTAGAAAATTTTTTATAATGAATAGTAAACATACATGAAAATTGGCCATTTGGCTAGTCTAACTTTGTAATATTTAGCTACTATGGGGCTAGATGGATGGATTAGCTCCTCCTATCCCAAAATCATATACTATATAATGGGTAGATGTATTCTGGTTTAAAGAATGGCCCCAAAATGCCTTGAATGGAAGTTTGGGCCTCCCTAGGTCAAAATACAATGATCTAGGGTGGGGCTCATACCTATTTGGAGTCCACGGTGCAGGGGAGACCCAACCCATAGTGTCCCACCGGCCGGATCTGGAGATGGCCGGCGATGCCATCGCTGATCCGGCGATGCCATCGATGATCCGGCGATGCATCGCCGTCCGGTGGGCTCTGTTGGGGCTAAGACTTGGGCGCGTGTGGTTTTTGGAGTAGGGCACCCCTCCCATATCCTGCCCGTCCTTCGAAACCCCTTAGGAAGGGTACCTCCTTCATAAAAATGCTCCAACGCCCTACCATTTCCGTTTTTCTTGCTGCCCTATCTCAAAACGCAGCTCCAAATCACTCCCAATTCCTCTCATTGCTAAAAACGACCCTATCCCATGCCTCCAACGTGATTAGCAACCCTCTCCCTCTCCGATATCATCGTTTGAAGTTGCCACAACCTTCATGCAAGGATGAAATCGTGTGGAGCTCCATTCCCCTTTTTAGTTCTCTTTTCCCTTTAAAAATCCAGCCTTTGGGAGCTTGATGCATCCCTCTACAGGGCCTTGATTCGTCTCAGTCCATTTGGGCAACCATTTCTCCACATTTCCTCCGCTTTCCATGGCTATTGTTAAGGCTATTTTAGTTTTTTTTCCCTTTCCACCATCCTCCTTCTCATGTCCCTTTTATTTGATCCTCAGACTTGTGGAAACCTACTTATCCATCCCATTTCTCCACGTTCTTCGCTTGTTTGATTTCTGTTTTACGGATTTCTGTGTTTTGTTGTTGTTGGGTCTAGTGATGTCATAGGTAGAAATGTGTTTGCGTAATGTTTTGGGCTTAATATAGCCGAATGCGTTCCTGTCATAATCCATGTGGAACTTTATTCCATGTATTGTGACAAATTTTGTTGAATGGAGTGCATGCCGTTTCGTTTGCTGTAAGGTATTGTCCCTAGATTGGGTGTATCTTATGGTTTCCACTGCCATGTTCTAAATCCCGGGATTCAGCCTACAAATTGATTTTTATCCCAACCCACCCTCCTACCAAGCATGCCACTTCCAATCCCGACATGGGACTAGGAATGCAGTTCCATTTAACATAACTTAATGCTACTGGCCACATAGGCCCTTGGCGTTTTGGACCTAGTGTTAGCACTCCTAGATTTGAAGGATTTGACGACATAGGAAATCCAATTCCATTTTGATAATCTTGACCCTAAGCGATAGAGTAATTCCCTGTATTAGTAATGGTATGGAACCATTTAGCGTATAAGCTTAGGCTTTGGATTATAGCTACTGAGTTACAGACTAGGCTACTAGTTACCTTAAGTAGTGTAAAGCCTGTATATGCTAAGGAATTATAGGTTAGATTTGGTTGAAGTAGAACCTTATTCCTTCGATAGATCCCCTTATTACTTATAGACTTCTGTTGTAACCCATAGGAAAGTGGTTTTAACTTAGAACCATTCATTCTCAGGGAACATTTATAAATCCCTCAGATTGAACTTAGAATGAACTAGCACGCCCCTTAGAATTGCCTTCCCCAAGGGCTTATTGCGTTCGGGTACGCGGAATAAAGAAAATGCAGTTATCAGCGAAGTATTCACGGTTTGAATCGACTTCTTAATCCTAGTAGTTACCAATGAATCCAATGCTCTGATCAAGTAGAAGATCGGCATCGACTAGGATAGAGGACTGATACAACAAATTTTCTGTCATCGCGGGGCAGAAGGTTTATGTATCCGGCTCAGACCCATTACACAACTATTTTTCCGTGTTGTCCCGACCACCTACAACCAAAAGTTATTGCTTTGCCCTTGGTAAATGTTAAGGACATATAGTCAGTAGAGTATCCAGTAGAGACTTAGATATCTTGCCACCAACTCATACCTGCCCCTGAACTCAACCACAATAGAGATTAGGCTCATCTTTATAATCGTAGGTACCAATGCCATAGAACGCATCATTGGCAAGGGAAAACCACTGTAATGAGAGGTTGTTTCCCAATTCAAGTCAAGGATAGCCCCTAAGTTGCATCTCGTTCCGAGATACGGAGCGATGCATAGATTCTTGAACTTTAAGTAGAACAAAGTTTTAAGGGGGGTAGAACGTATTGAGTCCAATCCAGTTAGGTCAGCTAATGCAACCGTTAGATCAGAGTGGCGCAGCGGAAGCATGGTTAGCCTCTTCTCCACTGGCCCAGGATCGAAATAGCTGAGTTAGGTTCTACATAAGGTTAGGTTATTAAATAGGATTTGAACCTTCCTTAGAAAAAGTACTCCTTACCCTTCACCAATTTCGGAGATGAAATTGTGTTTTAAGGGGAGTAAATTGTAACACCTTGAATTTTTGCCAACCTAGGCTTAGACGTCCTTAGGCAATGGTTTAACCAAAACACATTGGTAACCGCTCAGAACCCAATTCCATAACCAAAGAAATCACTTAGGATTAATTCCTTTAGAAACTAAGCATAAGTTAGCTAGCGCTACGCTGGAGTAGCTGTGAAATTGTCCCTGATCGCTTTAAATATGTTCTACAAGACCCAAAACTAGTAGAACCAATGATGCTATAATATCCTAAAACCTTAGATCAAACTCTAAACCTGTTTGCTCTCAGGAACTCTTTGAAACTTTGTATTGGATTTAGACCGCGCGTCGAAAGTTCGATATATACAATCTTAGACCATTGCGACCGCCTTGTTGGACTTGACAATCGTTTCGAAATTCAAGGCCAACCGATGCTCTGAGGCTATTTCATTGAGCCTGGAGTGAAGAGAGTGAGAATAGGGTTAGATTTGAAAATTTTAATCCAAATCTGGAACGGGACTTGGCGCGTCAGTATTGAGCTTTCTGACCGTCAGAATTCAGCCAAATTACATCCTCGGATCAGGAAAAATTTCTATTTCATATCACGAGACTTGTAGACCTGATCTAGGTGCGATGACCGCTGAACTGAAATTGGACCGCCACGTGCGATATGCGAACTCTTTCGGTTCGAAAACTTGATGTGTGCTAGATCCAGTATGCATGAGCTTAAGTCCGACCGCGTTTGGCCAGGGGACCTCCAGAAATCATCTTTTGGACCGAAACAGCCCCGATTTGGTTAGACCTCAAGTAAACATTGTTCCCAAGCCTAATTTGGAAAGTTTTAAGCTTATAAAAGGGGTTTAAACCCTCACTTCTCTCACCCATCCGAATTTGCTAGAAACCCTAGCAAGAGTGAGAGTTTGTGAGAGATGGTGGGAGAGATTTTCCTGCCACCTGCTGCTGCTGCTACACGTGCTTGAGCGACGTATTCCAATCACTTTGTTGGTGATTTTGACACTTTTCTAGGTAAGGAAAACCCTGTCCACTTGCTGATTTAGCATTTCGTCAAATCAAATAGCAAAGTAGCTGATATAACTTATGAAATAGGTTGCCTGTTCGCCGTAAACGAAGCGTATACGCTCCGTTCGAAACGATACGCCTCTAAGGTAAAAGGTGGGGATTTTAGACGCTTTGATTGGCTGTTTTCAACGCTTTCAATGTCGTTTAATAGTAGATTATCGACGGCAACGCCGTTTGACATGTACAACATGCTTTCCGTTTCCTGTTTCGTAAGCAGACGAAAAATATGAGATTTAGGGCATTTTAGTCATTTGTAGGAAATGCTGTTTGCATCCATATTTTGCTGATATGATTGACATGGCTTTTTATCACCTTAGGATATTAGGAATGCGTGCATAATCATTTTGGCGAAGAGATTCGCCCAAATGCGCACTTTGAGTCGACATACACTATGTAGACTTAAGTGTGTAGACTAAGTGTTTGTAAAAATGTTTGTATTAGTATGTATTGAAGTAAATGGTGTTGTGAATTTGTTTGAGATTGAATTCTCAAATAATATGCTAATGTAAATGATTTCCTTCATGGTGGCTACATGTATGATTTCATTATATGTATGAGATGCATGTGTTAGATGATTTACTTAAGTTATATGTCATAATATGTGTTAACATGCTCACATTGTTGTAATGCATTTTCATTACTTTTATATGATTGAAGAAGTGGATTCACAAATGTTTGGGACTATACCTAGTCCAGGCAGTCGGTAATTGAGTAAATTCATGGTTGGCTTATCTTTGCCACGAAGGACGCGTCGATGAACGCGAGTCGTGTTTGGAGTTGGCGGTAGTGGTTAGGCCACACGAAGTGTTTCATGTACTTCATGTCATTCAGCTTGAGATGCGCTCGTGCTAGTCGAGCCCGTCATGTAACCCGACTGCCCATTGTATGTTCACCATGTATGTGTCATAACTGCTTGAACCTAGGGTACTGAACTTACCGTTGGAAACCCTGTCAACCATGGTACCTTGATCCATAAAGACTCATGAGCCGGGCATGGTGGTATGGGACACCGTACTCGAGCTGTCGGCCTACGCTGGGGCCACAAACCTCCTCGTAGTGACCAGTGAGCACCCTACTTTGAGCAGATTATGGTGGTATGGGATACTATATTCTTGCTGTCGGCCTACACTAATCAGGTGACGAGCCCTTTGTAGTGACCTTGAGTTTATCCTGACACCGCATGGGGACGACGAGTCCTGATGCAGTCTTAAGGATAATTAGGCCTGTATTGATAAGGTGATGGGGGAGCGGAGCAACGAGTGTGTGCAACAGCCCTGACAGCCCTTGCAGCGACCTATAAATATAACATCGTATGAGATTACTAGGAGTGACGACCATAGACAGGATCTGTGTTGGGATTGATATAAGGGAAGTACCTTAGTTTCCCAATCCTCCTGTATGAAAAGGACTAAAAATAACTCGGTAATCATATCACCATCACATTGCATGTGCCTGGAAGATGTGTAGCACTATGGGAAGAAAGCATGCCGCGGGCGTAAGATGGTACCGTAAGAGGAAGATCGTCGGTGAGGGCATCCATCATGTCATGTCATATTGCATTAACAACAGTATTAGGAATGTTTGATTTATTGCTTTACTATTATCGCATGATTGATTTGATAACATGCTAATCTCTGTTCTATTATTCCACTAAGTTGATCACTCACTCCCACGTTACGGGATGGTATTTTCGGATACCCACCAGTCCCTATTTTGGTTACAGATGATGGCGCTGCTTGAGAAGCAGAGCCGGACTTGATGATGATGAGGAGGATCCCTCCTTTATGCGTGTTCTGATTGACGGGATTACAGGGAGGTTGATTGGATGCCTTGACACTTGTCATTTTATATTTTTAGAGCACTCATGTATATTCTTTTTGTTTACTTTTGGAGTATACATGTATGTATATAACCTGGTAACATGTTCACACTCTGGAGACATACAACAGTTTATATATGTTATACATACTAGCACAGTCTTCTGCTTACTAATTTAACGGTCTCTAGAGTATAATATGATGTTTTGGATTAATCCCACTCATGTTTAATACATTAACACAGACAACATTCAATCATACACATTTATGTTGCATAAGTGATGTTCTGGAACTCGGGAGTGGAGTTTTTACTCGACCCCCGATTTTCGGAATGTTACAGGTACGCTGTGAGCTTAATAAGAATAAATCAGCTTAACATCTACATTTGCATGTATATATAATGTATCATTAACTTTGTCAGGTTCATGAAGACATTCAAGGCCTATGTCCGTAACAAGACACGACCTGAGGGTTGTATTGCAGAGCAGTATATCCAAGAGGAGATAGTTATATTCTGCAACCAATATAAAGGAAAACAGAAAACGAGCCTACTGGAAAAGCTGGAAAAACGGTTTAATGGAGTCATTTCAGGACTATGTAAGTTGGAAGATATCATTGATGATGACCTTAATGATGACGATGTTGGTCCAGTAGGTTCGGGTCAAAGTGTTATCCTAGCGGGTATCGAATACGAACAAGCTTGTACATGGGTACTGAAGAGTCATCCTAGTTACGACGAGTGGGAAGGGTATGTACAATAAGCTAACATATATATATATATATATATATCTTCCTTAATTTATGGGATTTCAATATAAACTTGTTATCGAATATCGTGCAAAAAACACAAAGATTTCTTGCAGCGATGATATAAGAGGACCAACAGGGTGCCTAGCGAGGACGAATTCATATCTTGGTTGAAGAGGCAACCAGAGTTCATTGAATCTGACGATAATGAATTTAAAGATGTAGTGAGAGGACCTCTAGCTTTTTCTATGCAATACAATAAATATTGTATTAATGGTTTCCTTTTTGTCACTAAGGACTATGAGGAGAATAAAATGAACCAAAACAGTGGGGTTAGGACAGAGGGCATGACAACCTTCCGATCAAGTACTAAGGATATGAATACAGTGGATGAAAATCAACCTTACTACGGAGTCCTTCGTAGAATTATCCAATTGGAGTACCGAATAGGGTACAAGCCCCTCCTATTTAAGTGTGATTGGGTGAAAGTGATACATCATGGTGTTTCTTTTGATGTCGAAGAGAATTTGAGATTAGTAAATTTGTCAAGTCTTTACATTTCAGACAAAGTCGGTGACGAGCCCTTCATTCTTGCAGAGCATTCCACGCAAGTTTTCTACTCCAGAGATCCAAAAAATCCTGACTGGCATGTGGTCTTGGAGGTTCCAAAAAAAAATTTTGTCGAAGAAGAGACGTGCATTCTATCGGAACGATTAAAGGCTGTAAGTAATGCCGATGTAGGACCTGATCTCACCTCATTAGCAGTGGTTGATGAGTTGATATTCAATGAATCTGAAGATGTCAGTGTTGTGGTCGAGAAAATAAAGAAAAGAAAACGATCAAAGAGAATCTACTGATTTGTTTGTATTTTCTAAGCATGTAACAAAATGATATTTATTAGAGGAAATCTAATCAAGGTTTGGATAATATAGTGAATTTTTTATGCTTTATCTGTGATCTAAATAATTTCTTAGCCATTAGCTATTTTTTTCCTTTTCTTTTCATATTAGGGAAGAAATAGGCACATGGATTCACAACCAGAGGTATTGGGTACGCAGGTGCTTGGGAGTACAGATTCAAGCAACACCAAAGGTAATAAGATATTTCTCCTTAATTATATATGTAAGTTTCCTTTTTCTTATATATTGGCGGTAATCAATGATTTGTATATATAACTGTTACTCTTTTTATGTAATTGTGTCAGCTTCTTCTTCATCCAAAAAGAGAGGCATTACTAGGGGGGTCTCTTTACTTGTCCAACCTGATAGGAAAAAAGTCTTAAAGACGAATGAATTCGGGCAACCAAATGAGGACTGTTCCGATCACAAAGACTTTACATCGCATGTCGGTGTCCTCACCCGTTCTCATATCCCGATCATATACTCGGACTTTCGCCAAGTGCCTCATGAACAAATTCATATGGTCACAGAAAGATTGTCACAGCTTTATGAGTTTGAGGGTCAAAGTTGGGATATAAGTCTTAATTACGTTACAAAATGCATCAATGAAGCATGGAGGAATTACAAGAGAAGATTGACTGCAAAATATATTAACAACAAGGATCCTATTGCTGTGAGAGATGGTCCAGCCCCCCCAGGTATCCCAATGGAGGATTGGAGGGTCTTCATGGATCAACGTAGCACCGAGGAATTCAAGAGGGTAAGCGCAAGGAATAAAGTCAATAGGGCCAAGTTAAAAGGACCCTCGTGTCTTGGGAGGCACAGCATGGCTGTTGCTTTCCATACGATGGTATGTATTTAAAAGTAGATATTATAGTTTAAAATTGAATTTAAATTTAAATTATCATTCATCTAAATCTATTAATAATGTGTATTTGAATGATATGTAATGTGGCAAAGGCGATGGAGAAGAATCTTACCTCTGATGTCGAGATAAGTAGATGTGAAGTCTTCTTAAGAGCCCATACTCGAAAGGACAAAGTTGTCCAGTATCCTGACCTTGCTGTAAGTGCATCCCTCGTACCACTAACTAGTACCTTTATGAAAAGCCTATGTATAACTTTCAATTATAGTGCATTCATTTGTATTTTTTCACAGGAAAAAGTAGATGAGCTCTATAGTAGCAATCTTCCTTCTAGGATGACCGGCATGGATGATGCCCTTACAGAGGTACTAATAAAATTTAAAAATTACTTAAGTTTTATGGTAATTATGAATATCCTAATAACTTGATTTATAATATTTTACAGTTGGTTAGTTCTGATAATAGAGGGCGAATACGGGGTCTAGGTTGCTCAATAACCAAACTAGGACTGAAGAAGTCAGCCCCTGCTCGTTCAAAGGTAGAGCATGTGACAAAAGAAAAAGAGAGCATAACTCAAGAGTTATTTCAGGTGAAGAAAAAAATGGATGATATGAGTCAAGATATAGTTGAGATGAAGAAAACATTGGGCAATATGGAGAAAGAGGGACACTGTACTTGAAATCTCTCATCACTAACAGTCGTTAAATCTACTCAGGCATCATCAGTATGCAAGTATAAAGTTTTTACTATATTGAGCTTACAATTATATTATAAATGCTAACAATACCAATGCCATTTTATGTGTAAATGTAGCAGGATATTATATATATCAGTAAGAGATGCGACTTGCTTCGTTTTGAAAAATGTGGTGTAGTTGCTCATGGTGAAGTACACGAAGTTAATCCAAATGCAACTGTCCATTGCCAACCATTGGAGGATGGAGCTTTTGTTGTTGTCCTGACTGAGGTTATACAACCTCACACTCCTTTGTGGAAAGAAGATGGGTTCGCATCTACACTTGGAGAGGCTGGTCTAGGATCATTTGTGCAATGGGGGAAAGAGGCTTTGAGAATCCTATAATTTGAACAATGTTGGTACTATATAATTGAACATGTGTAGTGTGTGCATTTTGAATTAATTTTGAGCGTGTAGTGTGCATTTTGAACTAATTATGAACTAATTTGGCACTTATTTTTTTTATATTAAATATTGAATGAATTTTGTACTCTATATTTGAACGTATTTATAGTCTTAGGCTCCATTTGGTCATCACATTAGTATTTATGAAAATATTTTTTTTGAAAACCAAATGGAGCCTAAGCCCTTTTTTAACTCCGCCAATGCAACTCCTTGCATTGCAGGTCCCAAGCCCGGGTAAAGGAGGAGGGAGAAGGGCTTTAGAATGAGATCGTTAACTATGGAGGGAGAAGGGCTTTAGAATGAGATCCCAAACCTATGACCTAAACCCGAACCCATTCTCAAATCCTAAAACATATAACCTAAACCAAAACCTATGACCTAAACCCGAACCCATTCTTAAATCCTAAAACCTATGACCTAAACACGAACCCATTCCAAAATCCCAAAACCTATAACCTAAACCAAAACCTAAACCTTATCATAAACCTATAACCTAAACCAAAACCAAAACCTATGAACTAAACTCGAACCCATTCTCAAATCCTAAAACCAATAACCTAAACCAAAACTTATGACCTAAACCCAAACCTATTCTCAAATCCCAAAACCTATGACCTAAACCCGAACCCATTCTCAAATCCCAAAACCTATAACCTAAAACTAAACTAAAACCTTATCCTAAACCTATAACCTATAACTTAAATCAAAACCTATAACCCAAAACAAAACCAAAACCTATGACCTAAACCCGAACCCATTCTCAAATACAAAAACCTATAACCAAAACCAAAACCTATGACCTAAACCCGAACCCATTCTCAAATCCCAAAACCTATGACCTAATCCCAAACCCATTCTCAAATCTCAAAACCTAGAACCTAAACCTCAACCTAAACCTTATCCTAAACCTATAACCTAAACCAAAACCTATAACCAAAACCAAAACCACAACCTATGACCTAAACCCGAACCCATTCTCAAATCCTAAAACCTATAACCTAAACCAAAACCTATGACCTAAACCCGAACCCATTCTTAAATCCTAAAACCTATGACCTAAACACGAACCCATTCCAAAATCCCAAAACCTATAACCTAAACCAAAACCAAAACCTTATCATAAACCTATAACCTAAACCAAAACAAAAACCTATGACCCAAACTCGAACCCATTCTCAAATCCTAAAACCAATAACCTAAACCAAAACTTATGACCTAAACCCAAACCTATTCTCAAATCCCAAAATCTATGACCTAAACCCGAACCCATTCTCAAATCCCAAAACCTATAACCTAAACCTAAACTAAAACCTTATCCTAAACCTATAACCTATAACTTAAATCAAAACCTATAACCCAAAACAAAACCAAAACCTATGACCTAAACCCGAACCCATTCTCAAATACAAAAACCTATAACCAAAACCTATGACCTAAACCCGAACCCATTCTCAAATCCCAAAACCTATGACCTAAACCCAAACCCATTCTCAAATCTCAAAACCTACAACCTAAACCTCAACCTAAACCTTATCCTAAACCTATAACCTAAACCAAAACCTATAACCAAAACCAAAACCACAACCTATGACCTAAACCCGAACCCATTCTCAAATCCTAAAACCTATAACCTAAACCAAAACCTATGACCTAAACCCAAACCCATTCTCAAATCCCAAAACCTATAACCTAAACCTTATCCTAAACCTATAGCCTAAACCAAAACCTATAACCTAAACCAAAATCAAAACCTATGACCTAAACCCAAACCCATTCTCAAATCCTAAAACCTATACCCTAAACCAAAACCTATGACCTAAACCCGAACCCATTCTCAAATCTCAAAACCTATGACCTAAACCCGAACCCATTCTCAAATCCCAAAACCTATAACCTAAAGCTAATCCTTATCCTAACCCTATAACCTATAACCTAAACCAAAACCTATGACCTAAATCCGAACCCTAAACCCTATCCCAAAACTAATAACCTAAACCAAAATGAAAACCAAAACCTATAAACTAAACCCGAACCGATTCTCAAATCCTAAAACCTATAACCTAAACCAAAACCTATGACCTCAACCCGAACCCATTCTCAAATCCCAAAACCTATGACCTAAACCCGAACCCATTATCAAATCCCAAAACCTATAACCTAAACCTAAACCTAAACCTTATCCAAAACCTATAACCTAAACCAAAACATATAACCTAAACCAAAGCTAAAACCTATGACCTAAACCCGAACCCATTCTCAAATCCTAAAACCTATAACCTAAACCAAAACCAATGACCTAAACCCGAACCCACTCTCAAATCCCAAAACCTATGACCTAAACCCGAACCCATTCTCAAATCCCAAAACCTAAACCTAAACCTTATCCTAAACCTATAACCTAAACCAAAACCTATAACCTAAACCAAAACTAAAACCTATGACCTAAACCCGAACCCATTCTCAAATCCTAAAACCTATAACCTAAACCAAAACCTATGACATAAACCCGAACCCATTCTAAAATCCCAAAACCTATGACCTAAACTCGAACCCATTCTCAATTCCCAAAACCTATAACCTAAACCTAATCCTTATCCTAACCCTATAACCTATAACCTAAACCAAAACATATGACCTAAACCTGAACACTAAACCCTATCCCAAAACCAATAACCTAAAGCAAAATGAAAACCAAAACTTATAACCTAAACCCGAACCGATTCTCAAATCCTAAAACCTATAACCTAAACCAAAACCAATGACCTAAGCCCGAACCCATTCTCAAATCCCAAAACCTATGACCTAAACCCGAACCCATTATTAAATCCCAAAACCGATAACCTAAACCTAAACCTAAACCTTATCCAAAACCTATAACCTAAACTAAAACCTATAACCTAAACCAAAACCAAAACCTATGACCTAAACCCGAACCCATTCTCAAATCCTAAAACCTATAACCTAAACCAAAAACTATGACCTAAACCCGAACCCATTCTCAAATCCCAAAACCTATGACCTAAACCCGAACCCATTCTCAAATCCCAAAACCTATAACCTAAACCTAAACCTAAACCTTATCCTAAACCTATAACCTAAACCAAAACCTATAACATAAACCAAAACCAAAACCTATGACCTAAACCCGAACCCATTCTCAAATCCTAAAACCTATAACCTAAACCCGAACCCATTGTCAAATCCCAAAACCTAGAACCTAAACCTAAACCTAAACCTTATCTTAAACCTATAACCTAAACCAAAATCCACAACCTAAACTAAAACCAAAACCTATGACCTAAGCCCGAACCCATTCTCAAATCCCAAAACCTATGACCTAAACCCGAACCCATTGTCAAATCCCAAAAGCTAGAACCTAAACCTAAACCTAAACCTTAACTTAAACCTATAACCTAAACCAAAATCCACAACCTAAACTTAAACCAAAACCTATGACCTAAGCCCGAACCCATTCTCAAATCCAAAAACCAATAACCTAAAACAAAACCTTTGACCTAAACCTGAACCCATTCTCAAATCCCAAAACCTATGACCTAAACCCAAACCCAATCTTAAATCCCAAAACCTATAACCTAAACCTAATCCTTATCCTAACCCTATAACCTATAACCTAAACCAAAACCTATGACATAAACCCGAACCCTAAACCCTATCCCAAAACCTATAACCTAAATCGAAACGAAAACCAAAACCTATAACCTAAACCCGAACCGATTCTCAAATCATAAAACCTTTAACTGAAACCAAAACCTATGACCTAAACCCGAACCCATTTTCAAATCCTAAAACCTATGACCTAAACTCCAACCCATTCTCAAAACCCAAAACCTATAACCTAAACCTAAACCTAAACCTTATCCTAAACCTATAACCTAAACCAAAACCTATAACCTAATCCAAAACAAAAACCTATGAACTAAACCCGAACCCATTCTCAAATCCTAAAACCTATAACCTAAACCAAAACCTATGACCTAAACCCGAACCCATTCTTAAATCCCAAAACCTATGACCTAAACCCGAACCCATTCTCAAATCCCAAAACCAATAACCGAAACCTTATCCTAAACCTTTAACCTAAACAAACACCTATAACCTAAACCAAAACCAAAACCTATGACCTAAACCCGAACCCATTCTCAAATCCTTAAACATATAACGTAAACCAAAACTTATGACCTAAACACGAACCCATTCCCAAATCGCAAAACCTATGACCTAAACCCGGACCAATTCTGAAATCCCAAAACCTATAACCTAAACCTTATCCTAAACCTATAACCTAAACCAAAACCTATAACCTAAATCAAAACCAAAACCTATGACCTAAACCCGAACTCATTCTCAAATCCTAAAACCTATAACCTTAACCAAAACCTATGACCTAAACCCGAACCCATTCTCAAATCCCAAAACCTATGACCTAAACCCGAACCCATTCTCAAATCCCAAAACCAATAACCTAAACCTAAACCTAAACCTTATCCTAAACCTATAACCGAAACCAAAACCTATAACCTAATCCAAAACAAAAACCAATGAACTAAAGCCGAACCCATTCTCAAATGCTAAAACCTATAACCTAAACCAAAACCTATGACCAAAACCCGATCCCATTCTCAAATCCCAAAACCTATAACGTAAACCTTATCCTTAACCTATAACCTAAACCAAGACCTATTACCTAAACCAAAAACAAATCCTATGACCTAAACCCGAACCCATTCTCAAATCCTAAAATGTATAACCAAAACCAAAACTTGTGACCTAAACATGAACCCATTCCCAAATCCGAAAACCTATGACCTAAACCCGAACCAATTCTCAAATCCCAAAACCTATAACCTAAACCTAAACATAAACCTTATCCTAAACCTATAACCTAAACCAAAACCTATAACCAAAATCAAAGCCAAAACATATGACGTAAACCCGACCCCATTCTCAAATCCTAAAACCTATAACCTAAACCAAAACCTATGACCTAGACCCGAACCCATTCTCAAATCCCAAAACCTATGACCTAAACCCGAACCCATTCTCAAATCCTAAAACCTATAACCTAAACCTAAACCTAAACCTTATCCTAAACCTATAACCTAAACCAAAACCTATAACCTAAACCAAAACCAAAACCTATGACCTAAACCCGAAACCATTCTCAAATCCTAAAACCTATAACCTAAACCAAAACCTATGACCTAAACCCGAACCCATTCTCAAATCCCAAAACCTATGACCTAAACCCAAACCCATTCTCAAATCCCAAAACCTAGAACCTAAACCTAAACCTAAACCTTATCCTAAACCTATAACCTAAACCAAAATCCACAACCTAAACTAAAACCAAAACCTATGACCTAAGCCCGAACCCATTCTCAAATCCAAAAACCAATAACCTAAAACAAAACCTTTGACCTAAACCTGAACCCATTCTCAAATCCCAAAACCTATGACCTAAAACCAAACCCATTCTCAAATCCCAAAACCTATAACCTAAACCTAATCCTTATCCTAACCCTATAACCCATAACTTAAACCAAAACCTATGACATAAACCCTAACCCTAAACCCTATCCCAAAACCTATAACCTAAATCGAAACGAAAACCAAAACCTATAACCTAAACCCGAACCGATTCTCAAATCATAAAACCTTTAACCGAAACCAAAACCTATGACCTAAACCCAAACCCATTTTCAAATCCCAAAACCTATTACCTAAACCCCAACCCATTCTCAAATCCCAAAACCTATAACCTAAACCTAAACCTAAACCTTATCCTAAACCTATAACCTAAACCAAAACCTATAACCTAATCCAAAACAAAAACCTATGAACTAAACCCGAACCCATTCTCAAATCCAAAATCCTATAACCTAAACCAATACCTATGACCTAAACCCGAACCCATTCTCAAATCCCAAAACCTATGACCTAAACCCGAACCCATTCTCAAATCCCAAAACCAATAACATACACCTTATCCTAAACCTTTAACCTAAACCAACACCTATAACCTAAACCAAAACCAAAACCTATGACCTAAACCCAAACCCATTCTCAAATCCTTAAACATATAACGTAAACCTAAACTTATGACCTAAACACGAACCCATTCCTAAATCGCAAAACCTATGACCCAAACCCGAACCAATTCTCAAATCCCAAAACCTATAACCCAAACCTAAACTTAAACCTTATCCTTAACCTATAACCTAAACCAAAACCTATAACCTAAATCAAAACCAAAACCTATGACCTAAACCCGAACCCATTCTCAAATCCAAAAACTTATAACCTTAACCAAAACCTATGACCTAAACCCGAACCCATTCTCAAATCCCAAAACCTATGACCTAAACCCGAACCCATTCTCAAATCCCAAAACCTATAACCTAAACCTAAACCTAAACCTTATCCTAAACCCATAACCGAAACCAAAACCTATAACCTAATCCAAAATAAAAACCTATGAACTAAACCCGAACCCATTCTCAAATGCTAAAACCTATAACCTAAACCAAAACCTATGACCAAAACCTGATCCCATTCTCAAATCCCAAAACCTATAACCTAAACCTTATCCTTAACCTATAACCTAAACGAACACCTATTACCTAAACCAAAACCAAATCCTATGACCTAAACCCGAACCCATTCTCAAATCCTAAAACGTATAACCAAAACCAAAACTTATGACCTAAACATGAACCCATTCCCAAATCCGAAAACCTATGACCTAAACCCAAACCAATTCTCAAATCCCAAAACCTATAACCTAAACCTAAACCTAAACCTTATCCTAAACCTATAACCTAAACCAAAACCTATAACCTAATCAAAATCAAAACCTATGACCTAAACCCGACCCCATTCTCAAATCCTAAAACCTATAACCTAAACCAAAACCTATGACCTAGACCCAAACCCATTCTCAAATCCCAAAACCTATGACCTAAACCCGAACCCATCCTCAAATCCTAAAACCTATAACCTAAACCTAAACCTAAACCTTATCCTAAACCTATAACCTAAACCAAAACCGTTAAACCTAAACCAAAACCAAAACCTATGACCTAAACCCGAAACCATTCTCAAATCCTAAAACCTATAACCTAAGCCAAAACCTATGACCTAAACCCGAACCTATTCTCAAATCCCAAAACTTATGACCTAAACCTGAACCCATTCTCAAATCACAAAATCTATAATCTAAACCTAAACCTAAACCTTATCCTAAACCAATAACATAAACCAAAACCTATAACCTAAACCAAAACCAAAACCTATGACCTAAACCCGAACCCATTCTCAAATCCTAAAACCTATAACCTAAACCAAAAACTATGACCTAAACCCGAACCCATTCTCAAATCCCAAAACCTATGACCTAAACCCGAACCCATTCTCAAATCCCAAAACCTATAACCTCAACCTAAACCTAAACCTTATCCTAAACCTATAACGTAAACCAAAACCTATAACCTAAACCAAAACCAAAACCTATGACCTAAACCCGAACCCATTCTCAAATCCTAAAACCTATAACCTAAACCAAAACCTATGACCTAAACCCGAACCCATTCTCAAATCCCAAAACCTATGACCTAAATCCAAACCCATTCTCAAATCCCAAAACCTACAACCTAAAGCTAAACCTAAACCTTATCCTAAACCTATAACCTAAACCAAAATCCACAACCTAAACTAAAACCAAAACCTATGACCTAAGCCCGAACCCATTCTCAAATCCAAAAACCAATAACCTAAAACAAAACCTTTGACCTGAACCTGAACCCATTCTCAAATCCCAAAACCTATGACCTAAACCCAAACCCATTCTCAAATCCCAAAACCTATAACCTAAACCTAATCCTTATCCTAACCCTATAACCTATAACCTAAACCAAAACCTATGACATAAACCGGAACCCTAAACCCTATCCCAAAACCTATAACCTAAATCAAAACGAAAACCAAAACCTATAACCTAAACCCGAACCGATTCTCAAATCATAAAACCTTTAACCGAAACCAAAACCTATGACCTAAACCCGAACCCATTTTCAAATCCCAAAACCTATGACCTAAACCCCAACCCATTCTCAAATCCCAAAACCTGTAACCTAAACCTAAACCTAAACCTTATCCTAAACCTATAACCTAAACCAAAACCTATAACCTAATCCAAAACAAAAACCTATGAACTAAACCCGAACCCATTCTCAAATCCTAAAACCTATAACCTAAACCAAAACTTATGACCTAAACCCGAACCCATTCTCAAATCCCAAAACCTATGACCTAAACCCGAACCCATTCTAAAATTCCAAAACCAATAACCGAAACCTTATCCTAAACCTTTAACCTAAACCAACACCTATAACCTAAACTAAAAGCAAAACCTATGACCTAAACCCGAACCCAGTCTCAAATCCTTAAACATATAACGTAAACCAAAACTTATGACCTAAACACGAACCCATTCCCAAATCGCAAAACCTATGACCTAAACCCGAACCAATTCTCAAATCCCAAAACCTATAACCTAAACCTAAACCTAAACCTTATCCTAAACCTACAACCTAAACCAAAACCTATAACCTAAATCAAAACCAAAACCTATGACCTAAACCCGAACCCATTCTCAAATCCTAAAACCTATAACCTTAACCAAAACCTATGACCTAAACCCGAACCCATTCTCAAATCCCAAAACCTATGACCTAAACCCGAACCCATTCTCAAATCCCAAAACCTATAACCTAAACCTAAACCTAAACCTTATCCTAAACCTATAACTGAAACCAAAACCTATAACCTAATCCAAAACAAAAACCTATGAACAAAAGCCGAACCCATTCTCAAATGCTAAAACCTATAACCTAAACCAAAACCTATGACCAAAACCCGATCCCATTCTCAAATCCCAAAACCTATAACCTAAACCTTATCCTTAACCTATAACCTAAACCAAAACCTATAACCTAAACCAAAACCAAAACCTATAACCTAAACCCGAAACCATTCTCAAATCCTAAAACCTATAACCTAAACCAAAACCTATGACCTAAACCCGAACCCATTCTCAAATCCCAAAACCTATGACCTAAACCCGAACCCATTATCAAATCCCAAAACCGATAACCTAAACCTAAACCTAAACCTTATCCAAAACCTATAACCTAAACCAAAACCTGTAACCTAAACAAAAACGAAAACCTATGACCTAAACCCAAACCCATTCTCAAATCCTAAAACCAATAACCTAAACCAAAAACTATGACCTAAACCCGAACCCATTCTCAAATCCCAAAACCTATAACCTAAACCTAAACCTAAACCTTATCCTAAACCTATAACCTAAACCAAAACCTATAACCTAAACCAAAACCAAAACCTATGACCTAAACCCGAACCCATTCTCAAATGCTAAAACCTATAACCTAAACCAAAACCTATGAACTAAACCCGAACCCATTCTCAAATCCCAAAACCTATGACCTAAACCCAAACCCATTCTCAAATCCCAAAACCTACAACCTAAACCTAAACCTAAACCTTATCCTAAACCTATAACCTAAACCAAAATCCACAACCTAAACTAAAACCAAAACCTATGACCTAAGCCCGAACCCATTCTCAAATTCAAAAACCAATAACCTAAAACAAAACCTTTGACCTAAACCTGAACCCATTCTCAAATCCCAAAACCTATGACCTAAACCCAAACCCATTCTCAAATCCCAAAACCTATAACCTAAACCTAATCCTTATCCTAACCCTATAACCTATAACCTAAACCAAAACCTACGACATAAACCCTAACCCTAAACCCTATCCCAAAACCTATAACCTAAATCGAAACGAAAACCAAAACCTATAACCTAAACCCGAACCGATTCTCAAATCATAAAACCTTTAACCGAAACCAAAACCTATGACCTAAACCCGAACCCATTTTCAAATCCCAAAACCTATGACCTAAACCCCAACCCATTCTCAAATCCCAAAACCTATAACCTAAACCTAAACCTAAACCTTATCCTAAACCTATAACCTAAACCAAAACCTATAACCTAATCCAAAACAAAAACCTATGAACTAAACCCGAACCCATTCTCAAATCCAAAAACCTATAACCTAAACCAATACATATGACCTAAACCCGAACCCATTCTCAAATCCCAAAACCTATGACCTAAACCCAAACCCATTCTCAAATCCCAAAACCAATAACCTAAACCTTATCCTAAACCTTTAACCTAAACCAACACCTATAACCTAAACCAAAATCAAAACCTATGACCTAAACCCAAACCCATTCTCAAATCCTTAAACATATAACGTAAACCAAAACTTATGACCTAAACACGAACCCATTCCCAAATCGCAAAACCTATGACCCAAACCCGAACCAATTCTCAAATCCCAAAACCTATAACCTAAACCTAAACTTAAACCTTATCCTTAACCTATAACCTAAACCAAAACCTATTACCTAAACCAAAACCAAAACCTATGACCTAAACCCGAAACCATTCTCAAATCCTAAAACCTATAACCTAAGCCAAAACCTATGACCTACACCCGAACCGATTCTCAAATCCCAAAACTTATGACCTAAACCCGAACCCATTCTCAAATCACAAAATCTATAACCTAAACCTAAACCTAAACCTTATCCTCAACCTATAACCTAAACCAAAACCTATAACCTAAATCAAAACCAAAACCTATGACCTAAACCCGAACCCATTCTCAAATCCCAAAACCTATGACCTAAACCCAAACCCATTCTCAAATCCCAAAACGTATAACCTATAACCTAAACCTAAACCTTATCTTAAACCAATAACCAAAACCAAAACCAAAACCTATAACCTAAACCCGAACCCATTCTCAAAGCCTAAAACCTAAAACCTAAACCAAAAGCTATGACCTAAACCCGAACCCATTCTCAAATCCCAAAACCTATAACCTAATCCTAAACCTATAACCTAAAATAAAACCTATAACCTAAACCAAACAAAAACTAATGGCCTAAACCTGAACCCATTCTCAAATCCCAAAACCTATAACCTAAACCTAAACCGAAACCTTATCCTAATCCTATAACCTAAACCAAAACCAAAACCTATGACCTAAACCCGAACCCATTCTCAAATCCTAAAACCTATAACCTAAGCCAAAACCTATGACCTAAACCCAAACCCATTCTTAAATCCCAAAACCTGTGACCTAAACCCGAACCCATTCTGAAATCGCAAAACCTATAACCTAAACCTAAACCTAAACCTTATCCTAAACCTATAACCTAAACCAAAACCTATAACCTAAACCAAAACCAAAACCTATGACCTAACCCTGAACCCATTCTCAAATCCTAAAACCTATCACCTAAACTAAAACCTATGACCTAAACCCGAACCCATTCTCAAATCCCAAAACCTATGACCTAAACCCGAACCCATTCTCAAATCCCAAAACCTATAACCTAAACCTAAACCCAAAACCTATAACCTAAACCAAAACCAAAACCTACAAACAAAACCCGAACCCATTCTCAAATCCTAAAACCTATAACTTAAACCAAAACATATGACCTAAACCCGAACCCATTCTCAAATCCCAAAACCTATGACATAAACCCGAACCCATTCTCAAATCCCAAAACCTATAACCTAAACCTAAAACTAAACCTTATTCTAAACCTATAACCTAAACCACAACCTAAAACCAAAACCAAAACCAAAACCAATGACCTAAACCAATAACCTAAACCACAACCTATAACCTAAACCAAAACCAAAACCAATGACCTAAACCCGAACCCATTCTCAAATTCTATAACCTATAACCCAAACCAAAACCTATGATCTAAACCCGAACCCGTTCTCAAATCCCAAAACCTATGACCTAAACCCGAACCCATTCTCAAATCCCAAAACCTATGACCTAAACCCGAACCCATTCTCAAATCCCAAAACCTATGACCTAAACCCGAACCCATTCTCAAATCCCAAAACCTATAACCTAAACTTAAACCTAAACCATATCCTAAACCTATAACCTACACCAAAACCAAAACCTATGACCTAAACCCGAACCCATTCTCAAATCCTAAAACCTATAACCTAAACCAAAACCTATGACCTAAACCCGAACCCATTCTCAAATCCCAAAACCTATGACCTAAGCCCGAACCCATTCTCAAATCCCAAAACCTATAACCTAAACCTAAACCTAAACCATATCCTAAACCTATAACCTAAACCAAAACCTATAACCTAAACCAAAACCAAAACCTATGACCTAAACTCGAACCCATTCTCAAATCCTAAAACCGAAAACCTAAACCAAAACCTATGACCTAAACCCGAACCCATTCTCAAATCCCAAAACTTATGACCTAAACCCGAACCCATTCTCAAATCCCAAAACCTATAACCCATACCAAATCCTTTTTCTAACCGTATAACCTATAACCTAAACCAAAGCTTATGACCTAAACCCGAACCCTAAACCCTATCCCAAAACCTATAACCTACACCAAAATCAAAACCAAAACCTATAACCTAAACCCAAACCGATTCTCAAATCCTAAAACCTATAACCTAAACCAAAACCTATGACCTAAACCGAACCCATTCTCAAATCCCAAAACCTTTGACCTAAACCCAAACTATTTCTCAAATCCCAAAACCTATAACCTAAACCTAAACCTAAACCTTATCCTAAACCTATAACCTAAACCAAAACCCGTAACCTAAACCAAAACCAAAATCTATGACCTAAACCCGACCCCATTCTCAAATCCTAAAACCTAAAGCCTAAACCAAAACCTATGACCTAAACCCGAACCCATTCATAAATCCCAAAACCTATGACCTAAAACCGAACCCATTCTCAAATCCCAAAACCTATAACCTAAACCTAAACCCAAACCTTATCCTAAACCTATAACCTAAACGAAAACCTATAACCTAAAAAAAAACCAAAACCTATGACCTAAACCCGAACCAATACTCAAATCCAAAAACCTATAACCTAAACCAAAACCTAGGACCTAAACCTAAACCCATTCTCAAATCCCAAAACCTATGACCTAAACTCGTACACATTCTCAAATCCCAAAACCTAAAACCTAAACCTAAACCTATAACCTAAACCAAAACCTATAACCTAAACCAAAACCAAAACATATGACCAAAACCCGAACCCATTCCCAAATCCTAAAACCTATAACCTAAACTAAAACCTATGACCTAAACCCGAACCCATTCTCAAATCCTAAAACCTATAACATAAGCCAAAACCTATGACCTAAACCCGAACCCATTCTCAAATCTCAAAACCTATGACCTAAACCCGAACCCATTCTCAAATCGCAAAACCTATAACCTAAACCTAAACCTAAACCTTATCATAAACCTATAACCTAAACCAAAACCTATAACCTAAACCAAAACAAAAAACTATGACCTAAACCCGAACCCATTCTCAAATCCTAAAACCTATAACATAAACCAAAACCTATGACCAAAACCCGAACCCTTTCTCAAATCCCAAAACCTATGACCTAAACCCGAACCCATTCTCAAATCACAAAACCTATAACCTAAACCTAAACCTAAACCTTATCCCAAACCTATAACCTACACCAAAACCAAAACCTATGACCTAAACCCGAACCCATTCTCAAATCCTAAAACCTATAACCTAAACCAAAACCTATGACCTAAACCCAAACCCATTCTCAAATCCCAAAACCTATGACCTAAACCCGAACCCATACTCAAATCCCAAAACCTATAACGTAAACCAAAACTAAAACCTTATCCTAAACCTATAACCTAAACCAAAACCTATAACCTAAACCAAAACCAAAACCTATGACCTAAACTCGAACCCATTCTCAAATCCTATAACCTAAAACCTAAACCAAAACCTATGACCTAAACCCGAACCCATTCTCAAATCCCAAAACTTATGACCTAAACCCGAACCCATTCTCAAATCCCAAAACCTATAACCCATACCTAATCCTTTTTCTAACCGTATAACCTATAACCTAAACCAAAACCTATGACCTAAAGCCAAACCCTAAACCCTATCCCAAAACCTATAACCTACACCAAAATCAAAACCAAAACCTATAACCTAAACCCGAACCGATTCTCAAATCCTAAAACCTATAACCTAAACTAAAACCTATGACCTAAACCGAACCCATTCTCAAATCCCAAAACCTTTGACCTAAACCCGAACTATTTCTCAAATCCCAAAACCTATAACCTAAACCTAAACCTAAACCCTATCCTACACCTATAACCTTAACCAAAACCAAAACCTATGACCTAAACCCGAACCCATTCTCAAATCCCAAAACCTATAACCTAATCCAAAACAAAAACCTATGAACTAAACCCGAACCCATTCTCGAATCCTAAAACCTATAGCCTATACCAAAACCTATGACCAAAACCCAAACCCATTCTCAAATCCCGAAACCTATCACCTAAACCTTATCCTAAACCTATAACCGAAACCAACACCTATAACCTAAACCAAAACTAAAAGCAATGACCTAAACCCGTACCCATTCTCAAATCCTAAAACCTAAAACCTAAACCAAAACCCATGACCTAAACCCGAACCCATTCTCAAATCTAAAAACCTACAACCTAAACCCGAACCCACCTATTCTCAAATCCCAAAACCTATAACCTAAACCTAAACCTAAACCTTATCCCAAACCTATAACCTAAACCAAAACCAATAACCTAAATCAAAATCAAAACCTATGACCTAAACCCGAACCCATTCTAAAATCCTAAAACCTATAACCAAAACCAAAACCTATGACCTAAACCCGAACCCATTCTCAAATCCCAAAACCTATGACCTAAACGCGAACCCATTCTCAAATCCCAAAACCTATGACCTAAACGCGAACCCATTCTCAAATCCCAAAACCTATAACCTAAACCTAAACCTAAACCTTATCCTCAACATATAACCTAAACCAAAACCTATAACCTAAATCAAAACCAAAACCTATGACCTAAACCCGAACCCATTCTCAAATCCCAAAACCTATGACCTAAACCCAAACCCATTCTCAAATCCCAAAACGTATAACCTATAACCTAAACCTAAACCTTATCTTAAACCTATAACCTAAACCAAAACCAAAACCTATAACCTAAACCCGAACCCATTCTCAAATCCTAAAACCTAAAACCTAAACCAAAATCTATGACCTAAACCCGAACCCATTCTCAAATCCCAAAACCTATAACCTAATCCTAAACCTATAACCTAAAATAAAACCTATAACCTAAATCAAACAAAAACTAATGACCTAAAACCGAACCCATTCTCAAATCCCAAAACCTATAACCTAAACCTAAACCCAAACCTTATCCTAAACCTATAACCTAAACGAAAACCTATAACCTAAAAAAAAACCAAAACCTATGACCTAAACCCGAACCAATACTCAAATCCAAAAACCTATAACCTAAACCAAAACCTAGGACCTAAACCTAAACCCATTCTCAAATCCCAAAACCTATGACCTAAACTCGTACACATTCTCAAATCCCAAAACCTAAAACCTAAACCTAAACCTATAACCTAAACCAAAACCTATAACCTAAACCAAAACCAAAACATATGACCAAAACCCGAACCCATTCCCAAATCCTAAAACCTATAACCTAAACTAAAACCTATGACCTAAACCCGAACCCATTCTCAAATCCTAAAACCTATAACATAAGCCAAAACCTATGACCTAAACCCGAACCCATTCTCAAATCTCAAAACCTATGACCTAAACCCGAACCCATTCTCAAATCGCAAAACCTATAACCTAAACCTAAACCTAAACCTTATCATAAACCTATAACCTAAACCAAAACCTATAACCTAAACCAAAACAAAAAACTATGACCTAAACCCGAACCCATTCTCAAATCCTAAAACCTATAACATAAACCAAAACCTATGACCAAAACCCGAACCCTTTCTCAAATCCCAAAACCTATGACCTAAACCCGAACCCATTCTCAAATCACAAAACCTATAACCTAAACCTAAACCTAAACCTTATCCCAAACCTATAACCTACACCAAAACCAAAACCTATGACCTAAACCCGAACCCATTCTCAAATCCTAAAACCTATAACCTAAACCAAAACCTATGACCTAAACCCAAACCCATTCTCAAATCCCAAAACCTATGACCTAAACCCGAACCCATACTCAAATCCCAAAACCTATAACGTAAACCAAAACTAAAACCTTATCCTAAACCTATAACCTAAACCAAAACCTATAACCTAAACCAAAACCAAAACCTATGACCTAAACTCGAACCCATTCTCAAATCCTATAACCTAAAACCTAAACCAAAACCTATGACCTAAACCCGAACCCATTCTCAAATCCCAAAACTTATGACCTAAACCCGAACCCATTCTCAAATCCCAAAACCTATAACCCATACCTAATCCTTTTTCTAACCGTATAACCTATAACCTAAACCAAAACCTATGACCTAAAGCCAAACCCTAAACCCTATCCCAAAACCTATAACCTACACCAAAATCAAAACCAAAACCTATAACCTAAACCCGAACCGATTCTCAAATCCTAAAACCTATAACCTAAACTAAAACCTATGACCTAAACCGAACCCATTCTCAAATCCCAAAACCTTTGACCTAAACCCGAACTATTTCTCAAATCCCAAAACCTATAACCTAAACCTAAACCTAAACCCTATCCTACACCTATAACCTTAACCAAAACCAAAACCTATGACCTAAACCCGAACCCATTCTCAAATCCCAAAACCTATAACCTAATCCAAAACAAAAACCTATGAACTAAACCCGAACCCATTCTCGAATCCTAAAACCTATAGCCTATACCAAAACCTATGACCAAAACCCAAACCCATTCTCAAATCCCGAAACCTATCACCTAAACCTTATCCTAAACCTATAACCGAAACCAACACCTATAACCTAAACCAAAACTAAAAGCAATGACCTAAACCCGTACCCATTCTCAAATCCTAAAACCTAAAACCTAAACCAAAACCCATGACCTAAACCCGAACCCATTCTCAAATCTAAAAACCTACAACCTAAACCCGAACCCACCTATTCTCAAATCCCAAAACCTATAACCTAAACCTAAACCTAAACCTTATCCCAAACCTATAACCTAAACCAAAACCAATAACCTAAATCAAAATCAAAACCTATGACCTAAACCCGAACCCATTCTAAAATCCTAAAACCTATAACCAAAACCAAAACCTATGACCTAAACCCGAACCCATTCTCAAATCCCAAAACCTATGACCTAAACGCGAACCCATTCTCAAATCCCAAAACCTATGACCTAAACGCGAACCCATTCTCAAATCCCAAAACCTATAACCTAAACCTAAACCTAAACCTTATCCTCAACATATAACCTAAACCAAAACCTATAACCTAAATCAAAACCAAAACCTATGACCTAAACCCGAACCCATTCTCAAATCCCAAAACCTATGACCTAAACCCAAACCCATTCTCAAATCCCAAAACGTATAACCTATAACCTAAACCTAAACCTTATCTTAAACCTATAACCTAAACCAAAACCAAAACCTATAACCTAAACCCGAACCCATTCTCAAATCCTAAAACCTAAAACCTAAACCAAAATCTATGACCTAAACCCGAACCCATTCTCAAATCCCAAAACCTATAACCTAATCCTAAACCTATAACCTAAAATAAAACCTATAACCTAAATCAAACAAAAACTAATGGCCTAAACCTGAACCCATTCTCAAATCCCAAAACCTATAACCTAAACCTAAACCGAAACCTTATCCTAATCCTATAACCTAAACCAAAACCTATAACCAAAACCAAAACCAAAACCTATGACCTAAACCCGAACCCATTCTCAAATCCTAAAACCTATAACCTAAGCCAAAACCTATGACCTAAACCCGAACCCATTCTCAAATCCCAAAACCTATGACCTAAACCCGAACCCATTCTCAAATCGCAAAACCTATAACCTAAACCTTAACCTAAACCTTATCCTAAACCTATAACCTAAACCAAAACCTATAACCTAAACCAAAACCAAAACCTATGACCTAACCCTGAGCCCATTCTCAAATCCTAAAACCTATCACCTAAACTAAAACCTATGACCTAAACCTGAACCCATTCTCAAATCCCAAAACCTATGACCTAAACCCGAACCCATTCTCAAATCCCAAAACCTATAACCTAAACCTAAACCCAAAAGCTATAAACTAAACCAAAATCAAAACCTACGAACAAAACCCGAACTCATTCTCAAATCCTAAAACCTATAACTTAAACCAAAACATATGACCTAAACCCGAACCCATTCTCAAATCCAAAAACCTATGACATAAACCCGAACCCATTCTCAAATCCCAAAACCTATAACCTAAACCTAAAACTAAACCTTATTCCAAACCTATAACCTAAACCACAACCTAAAACCAAAACCAAAACTAAAACCAATGACCTAAACCTATAACCTAAACCACAACCTATAACCTAAACCAAAACCAAAACCAATGACCTAAACCCGAACCCATTCTCAAATCCTATAACCTATAACCTATAACCTAAACCAAAACCTATGATCTAAACCCGAACCCGTTCTCAAATCCCAAAACCTATGACTTAAACCCGAACCCATTCTCAAATCCCAAAACCTATAACCTAAACCTAAACCTAAACCTTATCATAAACCTATAACCTAAACCAAAACCTATAACCTAAACCAAAACAAAAAACTATGACCTAAACCCGAACCCATTCTCAAATCCTAAAACCTATAACCTAAACCAAAACCTATGACCTAAACCCGAACCCTTTCTCAAATCCCAAAACCTATGACCTAAACCCGAACCCATTCTCAAATCCCAAAACCTATAACCTAAACCTAAACCTAAACCATATCCTAAACCTATAACCTACACCAAAACCAAAACCTATGACCTAAACCCGAACCCATTCTCAAATCCTAAAACCTATAACCTAAGCCAAAACCTATGACCTAAACCCGAACCCATTCTCAAATCCCAAAACCTATGACCTAAACCCGAACTCATTCTCAAATAGCAAAACCTATAACCTAAACCTAAACCTAAACCTTATCATAAACCTATAACCTAAACCAAAACCTATAACCTAAACCAAAACCAAAACCTATGACCTAACCCTGAACCCATTCTCAAATCCTAAAACCTATCACCTAAACTAAAACCTATGACCTAAACCCGAACCCATTCTCAAATCCCAAAACCTATAACCTAAACCCGAACCCATTCTCAAATCCCAAAACCTATAACCTAAACCTAAACCCAAAACCTATAACCTAAACCAAAATCAAAACCTATGAACAAAACCCGAACCCATTCTCAAATCCTAAAACCTATAACTTAAACCAAAACATATGACCTAAACCCGAACCCATTCTCAAATCCAAAAACCTATGATATAAACCCGAACCCATTCTCAAATTCCAAAACCTATAACCTAAACCTAAAACTAAACCTAATTCTAAACCTATAACCTAAACCACAACCTAAAACCAAAACCAAAACCAAAACCAATGACCTAAACCTATAACCTAAACCACAACCTATAACCTAAACCAAAACCAAAACCAATGACCTAAACCCGAACCCATTCTCAAATCATATAACCTATAACCTAAACCAAAACCTATGATCTACACCCGAACCCGTTCTCAAATCCCAAAACCTATGACCTAAACCCGAACCCATTCTCAAATCCCAAAATCTATAACCTAAACCTAAACCTAAACCTTATCATAAACCTATAACCTAAACCAAAACCTATAACCTAAACCAAAACAAAAAACTATGACCTAAACCCGAACCCATTCTCAAATCCTAAAACCTATAACCTAAACCAAAACCTATGACCTAAACCCGAACCCTTTCTCAAATCCCAAAACCTATGACCTAAACCCGAACCCATTCTCAAATCCCAAAACCTATAACCTAAACCTAAACCTAAACCATATCCTAAACCTATAACCTACACCAAAACCAAAACCTATGACCTAAACCCGAACCCATTCTCAAATCCTAAAACCTATAACCTAAACCAAAACCTATGACCTAAACCCGAACCCATTCTCAAATCCCAAAACCTATGACCTAAACCCGAACCCATTCTCAAATTCCAAAACCTATAACCTAAACCTAAACCTAAACCTTATCCTAAACCTATAACCTAAACCAAAACCTATAACCTAAACCAAAACCAAAACCTATGACCTAAACTCGAACCCATTCTCAAATCCTAAAACCTAAAACCTAAACCAAAACCTATGACCTAAACCCGAACCCATTCTCAAATCCCAAAACTTATGACCTAAACCCGAACCCATTCTCAAATGCCAAAACCTATAACCCATACCTAATCCTTTTTCTAACCGTATAACCTATAACTTAAACCAAAACTTAGGACCTAAACCCGAACCCTAAACCCTATCCCAAAACCTATAACCTACACCAAAATCAAAACCAAAACCTATAACCTAAACCCAAACCGATTCTCAAATCCTAAAACCTATAACCTAAACCAAAACCTATGACCTAAACCGAACCCATTCTCAAATCCCAAAACCTTTGACCTAAACCCGAACTATTTCTCAAATCCCAAAACCTATAACCTAAACCTAAACCTAAACCTTATCCTAAACCTATAACCTAAACCAAAACCCGTAACCTAAACCAAAACCAAAATCTATGACCTAAACCCGAACCCATTCTCAAATCCTAAAACCTATAGCCTAAACCAAAACCTATGACCTAAACCCGAACCCATTCATAAATCCCAAAACCTATGACCTAAACCCGAACCCATTCTCAAATCCCAAAACCTATAACCTAAACCTAAACCCAAACCTTATCCTAAACCTATAACCTAAACGAAAACCTATAACCTAAAAAAAAACCAAAACCTATGACCTAAACCCGAACCCATTCTCAAATCCAAAAACCTATAACCTAAACCAAAACCTATGACCTAAACCTAAACCCATTCTCAAATCCCAAAACCTATGACCTAAACCCGTACACATTCTCAAATCCCAAAGCCTATAACCAAAACCTAAACCTATAACCTAAACCAAAACCTATAACCTAAACCAAAACCAAAACATATGACCAAAACCCAAACCCATTCTCAAATCCTAAAACCTATAACCTAAAATAAAACCTATGACCTAAACCCGAACCCATTCTCAAATCCTAAAACCTATAACCTAAGCCAAAACCTATGACCTAGACCCGAACCCATTCTCAAATCCCAAAACCTATGACCTAAACCCGAACCCATTCTCAAATCGCAAAACCTATAACCTAAACCTAAACCTAAACCTTATCATAAACCTATAACCTAAACCAAAACCTATAACCTAAACCAAAACAAAAAACTATGACCTAAACCCGAACCCATTCTCAAATCCTAAAACCTATAACATAAACCAAAACCTATGACCAAAACCCGAACCCTTTCTCAAATCCCAAAACCTATAACCTAAACCTAAAACTAAACCTTATTCTAAACCTATAACCTAAACCACAACCTAAAACCAAAACCAAAACCAAAACCAATGACCTAAACCTATAACCTAAACCACAACCTATAACCTAAACCAAAACCAAAACCAATGACCTAAACGCGAACCCATTCTCAAATCCTATAACCTATAACCTAAACCAAAACCTATGATCTAAACCCGAACCCGTTCTCAAATCCTAAAACCTATGACCTAAACCCGAACCCATTCTCAAATCTCAAAACCTATAACCTAAACCTAAACCTAAACCTTATCATAAACCTATAACCTAAACCAAAACCTATAACCTAAACCAAAACAAAAAACTATGACCTAAACCCGAACCCATTCTCAAATCCTAAAACCTATAACCTAAACCAAAACCTATGACCTAAACCCGAACCCTTTCTCAAATCCTAAAAACTATGACCTAAACCCGAACCCATTCTCAAATCCCAAAACCTATAACCTAAACCTAAACCTAAACCATATCCTAAACCTATAACCTACACCAAAACCAAAACCTATGACCTAAACCCGAACCCATTCTCAAATCCTAAAACCTATAACCTAAACCAAAACCTATGACCTAAACCCGAACCCATTCTCAAATCCCAAAACCTATGACCTAAACCCGAACCCATTCTCAAATCCCAAAACCTATAACCTAAACCTAAACCTAAACCTTATCCTAAACCTATAACCTAAACCAAAACCTATAACCTTAACCAAAACCAAAACCTATGACCTAAACTCGAACCCATTCTCAAATCCTAAAACCTAAAACCCAAACCAAAACCTATGACCTAAACCCGAACCCATTCTCAAATCCCAAAACTTATGACCTAAACCCGAACCCATTCTCAAATCCTAAAACCTATAACCCATACCTAATCCTTTTTCTAACCGTATAACCTATAACCTAAACCAAAACTTATGACCTAAAACCGAACCCTAAACCCTATCCCAAAACCTATAACCTACACCAAAATCAAAAACAAAACCTATAACCTGAACCCAAACCGATTCTCAAATCCTAAAACCTATAACCTAAAGCACAACCTATGACCTAAACCAAACCCATTCTTAAATCCCAAAACCTTTGACCTAAACCTGAACTATTTCTCAAATCCCAAAACCTATAACCTAAACCTAAACCTAAACCTTATCCTAAACCTATAACCTAAACCAAAACCCGTAACCTAAACCAAAACCAAAATCTATGACCTAAACCCGAACCCATTCTCAAATCCTAAAACCTATAGCCTAAACCAAAACCTATGACCTAAACCCGAACCCATTCATAAATCCCAAAACCTATGACCTAAACCCGAACCCATTCTCAAATCCCAAAACCTATAACCTAAACCTAAACCCAAACCTTATCCTAAACCTATAACCTAAACCAAAACCTATAACCTAAAAAAAAACCAAAACCTATGACATAAACCCGAACCCATTCTCAAATCCAAAAACCTATAACCTAAACCAAAACCTATGACCGAAACCTAAACCCATTCTCAAATCCCAAAACCTATGACCTAAACCCGTACACATTCTCAAATCCCAAAACCTATAACCTAAACCTAAACCTATAACCTAAACCAAAACCTATAACCTAAACCAAAACCAAAACATATGACCAAAACCCGAACCCATTCTCAAATCCTAAAACCTATAACCTAAACTAAAACCTATGACCTAAACCCGAACCCATTCTCAAATCCCAAAACCTATGACATAAATCCGAACCTATTCACAAATACCAAAACCTATGACCTAAACCTAAACCTAAACCTTATCCTAAACCTATAACCTAAAACACAACCTATAACCTAAACCAAAACCAAAACCAATGACCTAAACCCGAACCCATTCTCAAATCCTAAAACCTATAACCTAAACCAAAACCTATGACCTAAACCCGAACCCATTCTCAAATCCCAAAACCTAGGACCTAAACCCGAACCCATTCTCAAATGCCAAAACCTAAAACCTAAACCTTATCCTAAACCCATAACCTAAACTAAATCCTATAACCTAAACTAAAACCAAAACCTATGACCTAAACCTGAACCCATTCTCAAATCCTAACACCTATAACCTAAACCAAAACCTATGACCTAAACCCGAACCCATTCTCAAATCCCAAAACCTATGACCTAAACCCGAACCCATTCTAAAATCCTAAAACCTATAACCTAAACCTTAACATAAACCTTATCCTAAGCCTATAACCCAAACCAATACCTATAACATAAATCAAAACCAAAACCTATGACCTAAACCCGAACACATTCTCAAATCCTAAAACCTATAACCTAAACCAAAACCTATGACCTAAACCCGAACCCATTCTCAAATCCCAAAGCATATAACCAAAACCTAAACCTAAACCTTATCCTAAACCTATAACCTATAACCTAAATCAAAACCTATAACCTAAACCAAAACCAAAACCTATGACCTGAACCCGAACCCATTCTCAAACACTAAAACCTATAACCTAAACCAAAACCTATGACCTAAACCCGAACCCATTCTCAAATCCCAAAACCTATAACCTAAACCTAAACCGAAACCTTATCCTAAAGCTATAACCTAAACCAAAACCTATAACCTAACCTAAAACCAAAACCTATGACCTAAACCCGAACCCATTCTCAAATCCTAAAACCTAAAACCTAAACCAAAACCTATGACCTAAACCCGAACCCATTCTCAAATCCCAAAACCTAAGACCTAAACCCGAACCCATTCTCAAATCCTGAATCCTATAACCTAAAACAAAACCTATGACCCAATCCCGAACCCATTCTCATATCCCAAAACCTATGACCTAAATCCGAACCCATTCTCAAATCCC
Organism: Magnolia kwangsiensis; assembly: GCA_037074715.1. Lineage (NCBI taxonomy): Eukaryota > Viridiplantae > Streptophyta > Magnoliopsida > Magnoliales > Magnoliaceae > Magnolia > Magnolia kwangsiensis. The sequence continues at coordinate 19,837,257 of CM073581.1, forward strand.
AAAACCTATAACCTAAATCTAATCCTTATCCTAACCCTATAACCTATAACCTAAACCAAAACCTATGACCTAAACCCTATCCCAAAACCTACAACCTAAACCAAAATGAAAACCAAAACCTATAACCTAAACCCGAACCGATTCTCAAATCCTAAAACCTATAACCTAAGCTAAAACCTATAACCTAAACCTAACCCATTCTCAAATCCCAAAACCTATGATGTAAACCCGATCCCATTCTCAAATCCCAAAACCTATAACCTTGTAACGCCCGTGAAAAATCCATACTTGGGCTCGAGTACCAACTCGACCCGAAATCGCGTAAAATTAATTTCCATGGAAATTAAGCGTAAGTTAGTTAGCACAACGCTAGAGTAGCTGAGAAATAGCCCCTGATCACTTTAAATACGTTCTACAAGACCCAAATCGAGTAGAACAAACAACTCTACAATACTCTATAACCTCGGATCAAACTCTAAGCAGGTCTGTTCTCTGGACCACATTGAATTTTTGTATTAGATTTAGACCGCGCGTCGAAGGTCCGATACCTCCTATCTTAGACCGTTAGAACCGCCCAACTGGACTTGACAATCATCTCGAAAATCAAGTCAAACCGATAATCACAGACTATTTCGTTGAACCCGGACTGAAGAGACCGCGAATAGGGACAGATTTGAAATTTCAAATTCAAATCTGGCACACGACTTGACGTGTCAGTATTAAGCGTTTTGACCGTCAGAATTCATCCAAATTACACCCTCGGATCAGGAAAAATTTCTTTTTATTATCATGAGACTTTCAGCCCTGATCTATGTGCGGTGACCGCTGAACTGAAACTGGTCCGCCACGTGCGATCTGCGAACCCTGCCAGACTGAAAACTTAATACGTGCTACATCTGGTACGCATGAGCTTAAGTCCGATCGCAATCAACCAGGGGACCACCAGAAAGCAGCTTTTGGACCGAAACAGTCCCGAAATGGATAGGCACTAAGTAAACTTCGTTCCGGAGCCTGTTTTCGGCATTTCTAAGCTTATAAAAGGGGTTGAAACCCTCATTTCTCTCTCCCATCCGAAAATTGCAAACCCTAGAGAAAAGGAGAGAGAGTTTGAGAGAGAGATTGGGAGGGATTTTTCCCATTTCTGAGCCGCCGATTGTTACTGTTTCAGCAACTCTTCCCAATCACCTGGACGGTGATTTCTCCGCTTTTTTCAGGTATGGAACGACCCTAAATGTTGCTGATTTAGGGTTTATCCAGATTTAGGGCGTGTTAGCTAACGTACTTCATAAATCAGGTCCTCCTACTGCCGTAAACGAAGCATACACGCTCCGTTTAAAATCCCGCATCCGTAAGAGACTAGGTGAGAATTTTAGACGCTTTGATTGACGGTTTACAACGCTTTCAATGTCGTTTAATAGTAGATTATCGACGGCATCGCCGTTTGACATGTACAACATGCTCTCCGTTTCCCGTTTCGTAAATTAACGAAGAACATGAGATTTAGGGCATTTTAGTCATTTGTAGGAAGTACGGTCTACAATCATATTTTTTTGACGTGATTGACATGGTTTGTTGTCGCATTAGGGAGTTAGGAATGCTTGCATAATTAGTTTGGCGAAGAGATTCGCCTAGTTGCGCACTTTGGGTCGACATACTATATGTAGACTTAAGTGTGTAGTGTATGTGTTTGTATAAATGTTTGTATTAGTATGTATTGAATTGAATGATGTTATGAGATAGTTTTTGATTGATTCTTCAATTAATATGCTGACCTAGATGATTTTCTACATGTTGATTATATGCATGATTTCATTACATGCATGGAATATGTGTGTTGGAAGATTTGCTTAAGTTGAATGTTATAACATGTGTTAACATGCTCACATGATTGTATTTCAATTTCAATACTCTCACTTAGATTGCTAATGTGATTCCATAAATGTTTGGGACTAGACTTAGTCCAGGCAGTCGGTAACCGAGCGAATTCGTGGCTGACTGGTCATAGCCACGAACGACGCGTCGATGAACGTGATTCGTGTTTAGAGTTGGCGGCAGTGGTTAGGCCACGCGAAGTGTTTTACGCACTTCATGTCGTTCGACTTGAGATGCGATCGCGCTAGTCGAGCCCGTCAAGTAACCCGACTGGCCGATGTATGTTCACCTTGCATGAGTCATAACTGCTTGAACCTAGGGTACTAAACTTACCATTGTAAACCCTGTTAACCATGGTACCTTGATCCACGAAGACTCATGAGCCGGGCATGGTGGTATGGGACACCGTGGTCGAGCTGTCGGCCTACGCTGGGGGCCACAAACCTCCCCGTAGTGACCAGTGAGCACCTAGACTCGTGAGCAGATTATGGTGGTATGGGACACTATATTCTAGCTGTCGGCGTACACTGATCAGGCGACGAGCCCTTTGTAGTGACCACGAGCGTATTCTGAGTCCACGGGAGGCGACGACCCTTCCGTTGCAGTAGAGTACGGTAGGCCTGTATTGATAAGGTGATGGGGGAGCGGTGCAACGAGTGCGAGCAACAGCCCTGGCAGCCCTTGCAGTGACCTACGAAATATACATCGTATGAGATTACTAGGAGTGACGACCCTAGACAGGATCTGTGTTGGGATTGATACAAGGGAAGTACCTTAGTTTCCCAATCCTGCTGTTTGAATGGACTAATAACAACTTGGAAATCATATCACCATAGCATTGCATGTGCCTGGAAGATGTGGAACACTCTAGGGAGTGTGGCATGCCGCGGTCGTAAGATGTTGCCGCATGAGGGTGATCGTCGGTGAGGGCATACATCACGTCATGTCATCTTGCATTAACAACAGTATTAGGATTGTCTGATTTACTGCTTTACTATTATAGCGTGATTGAATTGTGAACATGCTAATCTTTGCTCTATGATTCCACTGAGTTGATCACTCATTCCCACGTTACGGGATGGTGTTTGCAACACCCACCAGACCCTGTTATAGATGCAGGTGAGGCCGAGATCCAGGAGGTGGAGCCAGAGATCGACGAGGACCAGGACGAGTTCTCGTATATGTAGTATCATGACGGCTTCCCGTAGGCGACCTGGATCGAGGGGACATCAGTGGGACTATTTTGAACATTATTTTTTTTGTTTATGTATATGTATATCAGACTCAGAGATGTAGTCATACTTTGGAGACAGATGAGATTTACTTTATTTTTCCTTACGGTGATATATATATTGTTTAGTCTTCCGCTTGCTTTTATCACTGGATCTGAAGTATGAATTGCAGTTTTGGTATACTTTTACTCATGTGAATGCTTTAAATCAGACAACATTGAATCATAACCATTTTTGTTGCATAAGTGACGGTCTGGAACTCGGGAGTTGAGTTTATACACGACCCCCGATTTTCAGGGTGTTACAAACCTAAACCTAAACCTAAACCTTATCCTAAACTTATAATGTATAACCTAAACCAAAACCTATAACCTAAAGCCAACCAAAACCTATGACCTAAACTCGAACCCATTCTCAAATCCCAAAACCTATGACCTAAACCTATAACATAAACATAAACCTAAACCTATAACCTATAACCTAAACCCGAACACATTCTCAAATCCAAAAACCTATAACTTAAACCTATTCCTAATCCTAACCCTATAACATATAACCTAAACCAAAACCTATGACCTAAACCCTATCCCAAAACCTATAACCTAAACCAAAATCAAAACCAAAACCCATAACCTAAACCTAAACCCATTCTCAAATCCCATAGCCTAAACCAAAACCTAAACCAAAACCTATAACCTAAACCCGAACCGATTCTCAAATCCTAAAACTTATAACCTAAACCAAAACCTATAACCTAAACCCGAACCCATTCTCAAATCCAAAAACCTATAACCTAAACCTAAACCTTATCCTAAACCTATAACCTATAACCTAAACTAAAACCTACAACCTAAACTAAAAGCAAAACCTATGACCTAAGCCCGAACCCATTCTCAAATCCTAAAACCTATAACCTAAACCAAAACCTATGACCTAAACCCGAACCCATTCTCAAATCCCAAAACCTATGACCTAAACCCGAACCCATTCTAAAATCCTAAAACCTATAACCTAAACCTTAACCTAAACCTTATCCTAAGCCTATAACCCAAACCAATACCTATAACATAAATCAAAACCAAAACCTATGACCTAAACCCGAACACATTCTCAAATTCGAAAACCTATAACCTAAACCAAAACCTATGACCTAAACCCAAACCCATTCTCAAATCCCAAAACCTATGACCTAAACCCGAACCCATTCTCAAATCCCAAAGCATATAACCAAAACCTAAACCTAAACCTTATCCTAAACCTATAACCTATAACCTAAATCAAAACCTATAACCTAAACCAAAACCAAAACCTATGACCTGAACCCAAACCCATTCTCAAACACTAAAACCTATAACCTAAACCAAAACCTATGACCTAAACCCAAACCCATTCTCAAATCCCAAAACCTATAACCTAAACCTAAACCGAAACCTTATCCTAAACCTATAACCTAAACCAAAACCTATAACCTAACCCAAAACCAAAACCTATGACCTAAACCCAAACCCATTCTCAAATCCTAAAACCTAAAACCTAAACCAAAACCTATGACCTAAACCCGAATCCATTCTCAAATCCCAAAACCTAAGACCTAAACCCGAACACATTCTCAAATCCTAAAACCTATAACTTATCCTAAACCTATAACCTAAACCACAACCTATAACCTTAACCAAAACCAAAACCTATGACCTAAACCCGTACCCATTCTCAAATCCTGAATCCAATAACCTAAAACAAAACCTATGACCCAATCCTGAACCCATTCTCATATCCCAAAACCTATGACCTACACTCGAACCCATTCTCAAATCCCAAAACCTATAACCTAAATCTAATCCTTATCCTAACCCTATAACCTATAACCTAAACCAAAACCTATGACCTACACCCTATCCCAAAACCTACAACCTAAACCAAAATGAAAACCAAAACCTATAACCTAAACCCGAACCGATTCTCAAATCCTAAAACCTATAACCTAAACCAAAACCTATGACCTAAACCTAACCCATTCTCAAATCCCAAAACCTATGACCTAAACCCGATCCCATTCTCAAATCGCAAAACCTATAACCTAAACCAAAACCTAAACCTTATCCTAAACTTATAACGTATAACCTAAACCAAAACCTATAACCTAAACCTAACCAAAACCTATGACCTAAACTCGAACTCATTCTCAAATCCCAAAACCTTTGACCTAAACCTATAACATAAACATAAACCTAAACCTATAACCTATAACCTAAACCCGAACACATTCTCAAATCCAAAAACCTATAACTTAAACCTATTCCTAATCCTAACCCTATAACATATAACCTAAACCAAAACCTATGACCTCAACCCTATCCCAAAACCTATAACCTAAACCAAAATCAAAACCAAAACCTATAACCTAAACCCGAACCGATTCTCAAATCCTAAAACCTATAACCAAAACCAAAACCTATGACCTAAACCCGAACCCATTCTCAAATCCCAAAACCTATGACCTAAGCTCGAACCCATTCTCAAATCCCAAAACCTATAGCCTAAACCTAAACCTAAACCTTATCCTAAACCTATAACCTATAACCTAAACCAAAACCTATAACCAAAACTTATGACGTAAACCCGAACCCATTCTCAAATACTAAAACCTATAACCTAAACCAAAACCTATGACCTAAACCCGAACCCATTCTCAAATCCTAAATCCTATAACCTAAAACAAAACCTATGACCCAATCCCGAACCCATTCTCATATCCCAAAACCTATGACCTAAACCCGAACCCATTCTCAAAGCCCAAAACCTATAACCTAAATCTAATCCTTATCCTAACCCTATAACCTATAACCTAAACCAAAACCTATGACCTAAACCCTATCCCAAAACCTACAACCTAAACCAAAATGAAAACCAAAACCTATAACCTAAACCCGAACCGATTCTCAAATCCTAAAACCTATAACCTAAACCAAAACCTATGACCTAAACCTAACCCATTCTCAAATCCCAAAACCTATGACCTAAACCCGATCCCATTCTCAAATCCCAAAACCTATAACCTAAACCTAAACCTAAACCTTATCCTAAACTTATAACGTATAACCTAAACCAAAACCTATAACCTAAAGCCAACCAAAACCTATGACCTAAACTCGAACCCATTCTCAAATCCCAAAACCTATGACCTAAACCTATAACGTAAACATAAACCTAAACCTATAACCTATAACCTAAACCCGAACACATTCTCAAATCCAAAAACCTATAACTTAAACCTATTCCTAATCCTAACCCTATAACATATAACCTAAACCAAAACCTATGACCTCAACACTATCCCAAAACCTATAACCTAAACCAAAATCAAAACCAAAACCTATAACCTAAACCCGAACCGATTCTCAACTCCTAAAACGTATAACCAAAACCAAAACCTATGACCTAAACCCGAACCCATTCTCAAATCCCAAAACCTATGACCTAAGCCTGAACCCATTCTCAAATCCCAAAACCTATAACCTAAACCTAAACCAAAACGTTATCCTAAACCTATAACCTATAACCTAAACCAAAACCTATAAGCAAAACTTATGACGTAAACCCGAACCCATTCTCAAATCCTAAAACCTATAACCTAAACCAAAACCTATGACCTAAACTCGAACCCATTCTCAAATCCCAAAACCTATGACCTAAACCCGAACCCATTCTCAAATCCCAAAGCATATAACCAAAACCTAAACCTAAACCATATCCTAAACCTATAACCTATAACCTAAATCAAAACCTATAACCTAAACCAAAACCAAAACCTATGACCTGAACCCAAACCCATTCTCAAACACTAAAACCTATAACCTAAACCAAAACCTATGACCTAAACCCGAACCCATTCTCAAATCCCAAAACCTATAACCTAAACCTAAACCGAAACCTTATCCTAAACCTATAACCTAAACCAAAACCTATAACCTAACCCAAAACCAAAACCTATGACCTAAACCCGAACCCATTCTCAAATCTTAAAACCTAAAACCTAAACCAAAACCTATGACCTAAACCCGAACCCATTCTCAAATCCCAAAACCTAAGACCTAAACCCGAACTCATTCTCAAATCCCAAAACCTATAACCTTATCCTAAACCTATAACCTAAACCACAACCTATAACCTTAACCAAAACCAAAACCTATGACCTAAACCCGAACCCATTCTCAAATCCTAAATCCTATAACCTAAAACAAAACCTATGACCCAATCCCGAACCCATTCTCATATCCCAAAACCTATGACCTAAACCCGAACCCATTCTCAAATCCCAAAACCTATAACCTAAATCTAATCCTAATCCTAACCCGATAACCTATAACCTAAACCAAAACCTATGACCTAAACCCTATCCCAAAACCTACAACCTAAACCAAAATGAAAACCAAAACCTATAACCTAAACCCGAACCGATTCTCAAATCCTAAAACCTATAACCTAAACCAAAACCTATGACCTAAACCTAACCCATTCTCAAATCCCAAAACCTATGACCTAAACCCAATCCCATTCTCAAATCTCAAAACCTATAACCTAAACCTAAACCTAAACCTTATCCTAAACTTATAACGTATAACCTAAACCAAAACCTATAACCTAAACCCAACCAAAACCTATGACCTAAACTCGAACCCATTCTCAAATCCTAAAACCTATGACCTAAACCTATAACATAAACATAAACCTAAACCTATAACCTATAACCTAAACCCGAACACATTCTCAAATCCAAAAATCTATAACTTAAACCTATTCCTAATCCTAACCCTATAACATATAACCTAAACCAAAACCTATGACCTAAACCCTATCCCAAAACCTATAACCTAAACCAAAATCAAAACCAAAACCTATAACCTAAACCCGAACCGATTCTCAAATCCTAAAACCTATAACCAAAACCAAAACCTATGACCTAAACCCGAACCCATTCTCAAATCCCAAAACCTATGACCTAAGCCCGAACCCATTCTCAAATCCCAAAACCTATAACCTAAACCTAAACCTAAACCTTATCCTAAACCTATAACCTATAACCTAAACCAAAACCTATAACCAAAACTTATGACGTAAACCCGAACCCATTCTCAAATACTAAAACCTATAACCTAAACCAAAACCTATGACCTAAACCCGAACCCATTTTCAAATCCAAAAACCTATAACCAAAACCAAAACCTATAACCTAAACCCGAACCCATTCTCAAATCCCCAAACCTATAACCGAAACCAAAACCTATGACCTAAACCCGAACCCATTCTCAAATCCCAAAACCTATGACCTAAACCTATAACTTAAACCTAAACCTAAACCTATAACCTATAACCTAATCCTGAACCCATTCTCAAATCTAAATACCTATAACGTAAACCTAATCCTTATCCTAACCTTATAACCTATAACCTAAACCCAAACCTATGACCTAAACCTAAAACAAAACTAAACCAAAACCAAAACCTACGACCTAAACCTGAACCGTAAACCCTATCCCAAAACCTATAACCAAAATCAAAACCAAAACAAAAACCTATAACCTAAACCCAAACCGATTCTCAAATCCTAAAACCTATAACCTAAACCAAAACCTATGACCTAAACCCAAACCCATTCTTAAATCCCAAAACCTATGACCTAAACCCAAACCCATTTTCAAATCCCAAAACCTATAACCTAAACCTAAACCTAAACCTTATCCTAAACCTATAACCTATAACCTAAACCAAAACCTATAACCTAAACCTAAACCTATAACCTATAACCTAAACCCGAACCCATTCTCAAATTCAAAAACCTATAACCTAAACCTAAACCTTATCCTAAACCTTTAACCTATAACCTAAACCAAAAACTATAGCCTAAACCAAAACCAAAACCTAAGACCTAAATCCGAACCCATTCTCCCATCCCAAAACCTCTAAGCTAAACCAAAACCAAAACCTATAACCTAAACCTAAACCCATTCTCAAATCCCATAGCCTAAACCAAAACCTAAACCAAAACCTATAACGTAAACCCGAACCGATTCTCAAATCCTAAAACTTATAACCTAAACCAAAACCTATAACCTAAACCCGAACCCATTCTCAAATCCAAAAACCTATAACCTAAACCTAAACCTTATCCTAAACCTATAACCTATAACCTAAACTAAAACCTACAACCTAAACTAAAACCAAAACCTATGACCTAAGCCCGAACCCATTCTCAAATCCCAAAACCTATAACCTCAACCTAAACCTAAACCTTATCCTAAACCTATAACGTAAACCAAAACCTATAACCTAAACCAAAACCAAAACCTATGACCTAAACCCGAACCCATTCTCAAATCCTAAAACCTATAACCTAAACCAAAACCTATGACCTAAACCCGAACCCATTCTCAAATCCCAAAACCTATGACCTAAACCCGAACCCATTCTAAAATCCTAAAACCTATAACCTAAACCTTAACCTAAACCTTATCCTAAGCCTATAACCCAAACCAATACCTATAACATAATTCAAAACCAAAACCTATGACCTAAACCCGAACACATTCTCAAATCCTAAAACCTATAACCTAAACCAACACCTATGACCTAAACCCGAACCCATTCTCAAATCCCAAAGCATATAACCAAAACGTAAACCTAAACCTTATCCTAAACCTATAACCTATAACCTAAATCAAAACCTATAACCTAAACCAAAACCAAAACCTATGACCCGAACCCGAACCCATTCTCAAACACTAAAACCTATAACCTAAACGAAAACCTATGACCTAAACCCGAACCCATTCTCAAATCCCAAAACCTATAACCTAAACCTAAACCGAAACCTTATCCTAAACCTATAACCTAAACCAAAACCTATAACCTAACCCAAAACCAAAACCTATGACCTAAACCCGAACCCATTCTCAAATCCTAAAACCTAAAACCTAAACCAAAACCTATGACCTAAACCCGAACCCATTCTCAAATCCCAAAACCTAAGACCTAAACCCGAACCCATTCTCAAATCCTAAAACCTATAACCTTATCCTAAACCTATAACCTATAACCTTAACCAAAACTAAAAACTATGACCTAAACCCGAACCCATTCTCAAATCCTGAATCCTTTAACCTAAAACAAAACCTATGACCCAATCCCGAACCCATTCTCATATCCCAAAACCTATGACCTAAACCCGAACCCATTCTCAAATCCTAAAACCTATAACCTAAATCTAATCCTTATCCTAACCCTATAACCTATAACCTAAACCAAAACCTATGACCTAAACCCTATCCCAAAACCTACAACCTAAACCAAAATGAAAACCAAAACCTATAACCTAAACCCGAACCGATTCTCAAATCCTAAAACCTATAACCTAAACCAAAACCTATGACCTAAACCTAACCCATTCTCAAATCCCAAAACCTATGACCTAAACCCGATCCCATTCTCAAATCCCAAAACCTATAACCTAAACCTAAACTTAAACCTTATCCTAAACTTATAACGTATAACCTAAACCAAAACCTATAACCTAAACCCAACCAAAACCTATGACCTAAACTCGAACCCATTCTCAAATCCCAAAACCTATGACCTAAACCTATAACATAAACATAAACCTAAACCTATAACCTATAACCTAAACCCGAACACATTCTCAAATCCAAAAACCTATAACTTAAACCTATTCCTAATCCTAACCCTATAACATATAACCTAAACCAAAACCTATGACCTAAACCCTATCCCAAAACCTATAACCTAAACCAAAATCAAAACCAAAACCTATAACCTAAACCCGAACCGATTCTCAAATCCTAAAACCTATAACCAAAACCAAAACCTATGACCTAAACCCGAACCCATTCTCAAATCCCAAAACCTATGACCTAAGCCCGAACCCATTCTCAAATCCCAAAACCTATAACCTAAACCTAAACCTAAACCTTATCCTAAACCTATAACCTATAACCTAAACCAAAACCTACAACCAAAACTTATGACGTAAACCCGAACCCATTCTCAAATACTAAAACCTATAACCTAAACCAAAACCTATGACCTAAACCCGAACCCATTTTCAAATCCAAAAACCTATAACCAAAACCAAAACCTATAACCTAAACCCGAACCCATTCTCAAATCCCCAAACCTATAACCGAAACCAAAACCTATGACCTAAACCCGAACCCATAATCCCAAAACCTATGACCTAAACCTATAACTTAAACCTAAACCTAAACCTATAACCTATAACCTAATCCTGAACCCATTCTCAAATCTAAATGCCTATAACGTAAACTTAATCCTTATCCTAACCTTATAACCTATAACCTAAACCAAAACCTATGACCTAAACCTAAAACAAAACTAAACCAAAACCAAAACCTATGACCTAAACCTGAACCGTAAACCCTATCCCAAAACCTATAACCAAAACCAAAACCAAAACAAAAACCTATAACCTAAACCCAAACCGATTCTCAAATCGTAAAACCTATAACCTAAACCAAAACCTATGACCTAAACCCAAACCCATTCTTAAATCCCAAAACCTATGACCTAAACCCAACCCATTTTCAAATCCCAAAACCTATAACCTAAACCTAAACCTAAAGCTTATCCTAAACCTATAACCTATAACCTAAACCAAAACCTATAACCTAAACCTAAACCTATAACCTATAACCTAAACCCGAACCCATTCTCAAATTCAAAAACCTATAACCTAAACCTAAACCTTATCCTAAACCTTTAACCTATAACCTAAACCAAAAACTATAGCCTAAACCAAAACCAAAACCAAAACCAAAACCTAAGACCTAAACCCGAACCCATTCTCCCATCCCAAAACCTCTAAGCTAAACCAAAACCAAAACCTATAACCTAAACCCAAACCCATTCTCAAATCCCATAGCCTAAACCAAAACTAAACCCAAAACCTATAACCTAAACCCGAACCGATTCTCAAATCCTAAAACTTATAACCTAAACCAAAACCTATAACCTAAACCCGAACCCATTCTCAAATCCAAAAACCTATAACCTAAACCTAAACCTTATCCTAAACCTATAACCTATAACCTAAACTAAAACCTACAACCTAAACTAAAACCTACAACCTAAACTAAAACCAAAACCTATGACCTAAACCCGTACCCATTCTCAAATCCCAAAACCTATGACCTGAACCCGAACCCATTCTCAAATCCCAAAACCTATAACCTAAACCTAAACCTTTAACCTAACCCTGAACCCATTTTAAAATCCCAAAACTTATAACGTAAACCAAAACCAAAACCAAAACCTATAACCTAAACCCGAACCCATTCTCAAATCCTAAAACCTATAACCTAAACATAAACTTATCCTAAACCTATAACGTATAACCTAAAGAAAAACCTATAACCTAAACCAAAACCAAAACCTATAACCTAAACCAAATTCTAAAACCTATAACCTAAACTAAAACCAAAACCAAAACCTATAACCTATAACCTAAACCTGAACCCATTCTCAAATCCCAAAACCTATAACCTAAACCTAAACCTAAACCTTATCCTAAACCTATAACTTATAACCTAAACTAAAACCTATAACCTAAACCAGAACCAAAACCAAAACCAAAACCTATAACCTAAACCCGAACCCATTCTCGAATACCAAAACCTATTACCTATCCCTAAACCTTAACCTATAACCTAAACTAAACCTATACATATAACCTAAAACTATTCCCAAATCCCAAAACCTATAACCTAAACCTAACCTTTCCCAAAACCTATAGCCTAAACCAAAACCAAAACCTATAATCATATGGCGAGATCATTTCTTTTGTGTCAATTTCATTCCTCTTCGAGTTTTTTTTTTTTTTAATTTCATTAAGGAAAAAAAAAGTTGTTATACATGATGCACTTCTTTCACATTGTCTTTCTTTTTCCTAATGGGTATTCTAATTTATGTATGACATGACTGTTTGTAGGATGATGGAATATACGAAGCTGTTGAAATTTTAGGGTGGAGTCAAGCACATTCCTCTAATGAAGCCAAAGATTTGTATTTTCAGCATTATTGTAATTTTAATTGTAATTGATTGAATGAATTGGAGTGTAATTGATTGTAATTGATTGAATGAAAGATTGTAATTTGATTGTAATTGAATGAATGAATAAGTGATTGTAATTGAATGAATAAATGATTGTACAGGTGGTAATTGAATGAACAAATGATTATATATAATTTTATAAGGTACAAAATAGCTACGGCTATTGACCATAGCCATTAATATGACAGGTGTAGCCTTTTTAATTTAGGCATATTACTACGGACTTTCAGTTACAAATAATATCCGTAGCCATTAATTTGATAGGTGTAGCCTTTTCAATTTAGGCATATTGCTACGGACTTTCAGTTACAAATAATATCCATAGCCATTAATCTGACAGGTGTAGCCTTTTCAAATTAGGCATATTGCTACGGACTTTAGCTACGAATAATATCCATAGCCATGAATCTGACAGGTGTAGCCTTTTCAATTTAGGCATATTGCAACAGGCTGTTAGCTACAAACAATATCCATAGCAGTTTGAAGTTTTCACTACAGATAAAATCGCCACGGATTTTAACTGTAGCTATTGTACTCTATAGCTACGAAATAACTCCGTAGCCATAGGTTTTGGACCTATTGTTATGGTACCTACGGCAACGACCATGCTACGGATAAAAACCGTAGCCATAGGCCTATGGCTACGGTTTTTATCCCTAGCCTTTGCTCGATTTTTTGGTAGTGGTAATTTGGGGCCATCTATACCGTAGGATCAGAGGTGTGAATAGATCCATCTACTCTAGTAGTAGATAGGCGGGCCGTTGGAGCATTAATCTTCTGCTTTGTGAGGGTTCCAAAACTCGTGTAGACCATCAGATCGAGGGCTCACCTTCCGAGCTTCCCAAAAGTAACATGTGATCGAACCTTGGTAATAGGTGTTTGATCTAAATTAGGTTGCATTCCTACAGTAGTGGTGTTTGCGAGGATCATTCCTTTCTCTGGACAGATATTATCTATTTCTTCATATGGTCTAGCTTCACCTGTAATGAAGATAAACCATCTCACGCATTAGCTACAGACTGTAATGCATTGCCACCAATTTGGTCATCCATCAATCAATCACCTCAAATTGATTAAAATTTTTTAATAGTTCAATTGCTAGCTCACCCAAAGTTCACAAATGCAATTCAATTCAATGCCACATCCAAACTCACCCTCATATATCATTAAACATCTCCAGATTCAAGAACTCTCCCCTAGAGTTATTGAATTTTTTAAAGTAATACATGTATAGGCTATGGTGTCATTTGAGACTTTTGCAAAGTGCATAAATGCTTGAAAGAGGGCACATGTGGGAGGTCCACTACCCTGCACCAGGCAGGACTGACCAAGGTTTGCAAATTAGAGTGGCACTTAGATTTGCTAGCAGATTCCAATCTATCTAACAAGTAAGAATCTTTTTTTTCTTCTTTGAGAAATGACACCAAAGAGACCCAACAGAAGCTCTGTAAGTACACTCAGTTTTGCATTAATTCCATTTGTACAATTGATCAGATGACTAACATAGTCGATTCCCTTGATTTTTGGGCTATGGCCTATCTGTATGATTGTGCAGGCCACTGCATATGGGACAAATTGATGGTTGACCAAGCATGTTTTAGCTGTCCATTTGTTTTCTAGATTGTGCTTGATCTGATGGATCGACTGCTAGATCTGATTGATTACTGAACCAAGCCGTTGAAGGAACAGGGCCCAACTGATGGACAGCTTGGATCTTGCAGTCATTTTCTATCTAGGCATATGTGATGGCATGTAAAGTGGTTGTTGGATTGTAAATGCTTGAGATTTTCAAGTCTTATTACATCGTCAAGCATTCAAAGAAAGGATAGTAAGTGCTGAGCAATGGAGTTCAATTGGTTGGTTCATGCTGATGCTATTATAGATGAACTAAAGTCCATGTAACTACATGCTTAGATGATCAGAACTGTTCCTCTAGTAGACACAGTCCAAAAATAAGTAAGCACTTGGCCTAAAAATTAGAAGATCAGGCCTATTGATCATCACCCAAATGAGGAGAGTGCAGTGGGACTGGGAATCGCAATGGATGAGTGCTTTACTGACCACAAGTAATTTTCTCTTGATTTGTTGTGATGTATGCAATAGGGATACTTATCTCCTTTTACTTGACCTATGTAATGATCAAATCATCAGCTATCCCTTAGTGAAACGGCCCTCTTATTGGGATAATGTTAATCCGTTATTAATCAGAATCTTTCAATGGGTAAAAATGATTTTACAAAATAAGTAATAATAATAATATTATTACTACAAAATCAAACTAATCAAAAGCTTGATTAATAAGCTGATGTGGGGGATTACCATGGATCTCCACTCAAGAGGCTTTATATATATGGGGAAGATGTTCTGGTGAGGCCAATGTTGTGGATCTCTGAAACATGGGCCCCACTCGTATAAAGTAAAAACCCCAATATGGTTTGCATATTGCCTATGAGGAGGAAGAAATGATTTTGAACAGGAAGAAGCCATGGAAGTGATGTGGGCATGAACACTAGTTTTTTTTAAAGTTTTTTTTAGTTTTTTTTTTTAAGGAAAAAGAAAAGAAAGCCGGTAGGGGAAGAATAATGAACTGAACACAAAACACCCCCTCCTTCTTCTTGGGGACGAGCTTCCCTTCGATGGTGGTGTCTAGGTTGTAGGTAGAGATGCTGATGTCAACACAAATGTCAATCAATCTGCAGTAGATGCCGTAATTTGTTTCGAATCAATAGTCCAAATCCTAATTGTTGATGGAACGAAAGTCAATCGATTTGCGATCTTCTATAGCTGCAGAGATAGAGAGGGAGGGAGAGAGGAGCAGGAGAGAGAGAGAGAGAGAGGGCAGAGATCAAGAGGGAGGGAGAGAGAGAGAGAGAGGGATCGGGAGAGAGACAGAGAGAGAGAGGGCTGGGAGTGAGGGAGCGGGAGAGAGATTAGGGCTGGGAAGCAGGGTTATTTTAAATGATTTTAAACTCGCAAGTATACGAATCAGATGTAGATATAGTACGTATTAAGAGATCATTCCCACAAGGACTGTTGTCACAATTCAAAATTTATGACTCTTCTTAACTAATCCAACAAAGGGTTTGGCGAACTATTAAGTACACTATCAAAAATCTATGAAAAATAATCGAGAGCAATAAGAAAAATTCAATCAAGGAGAAGACTAGGACTTTCGAATCCACCCCTAATTATCTTGACCCTTGTTTTACCTGTTAATTCACCCTAATTCAAATTGATATAAATTTAATAAATAAAGCACACTCTATGTCCTTGGTCGGGCACATAGAATGTAATAATCCTTTATAGCATACGGATCACATCTTTCCATCCATGGTCAGGCATGAAGAGATGTAGATTCCTATTTGTTTCTCTATAGGAAATCTGTTCATGGTCAGACACAAGCACCTAGAATAAGATTCCAAACAACATCCACATCTAGACTTTGGTTAAGCTCATAGAATGGAGAAGTACGGAGTTATCATTCAAGCACACTAGAGAAAGAAATAAATCAATCAAATCCAGATAAAATAAACATTCAACAAAAGTTGTTCAAATTAGGGGCTTCATCTCAACCTTAACTAAGAAATTTAGCCCAACATGATGGGATTAGATCTCTAAAAAATAAAAAATAAATAGTAAAATAAAAATAAACAGAAAATTGAAACTATCTTGCATGTCACGGCTGCTCAGCTCTTTGCCTGCCTTCCCTTTTCTCCGGATCTGCCCTCCTTCCTCACGTCTTCTCTCTCTCTTTTTATAGGCAATGCAGGCGGTGGAGTGGAGAACCGACTTGCTAGAGTCGCTACATGCATAAGGCTGGAGTCGGCTAAAGATAAAAGGCCGTTGCGGAAGCTACGTGCGTAACTACTTTACGCAGCCAAGAAGGCATGCAAAACAGCACCACATCCCTTGCTTATTTTTTAAAGAAAAGCCGTCTCTTGGACCATTTTTGACTTCTCTACACAATGGATGACTCAGATCATGCATCTAATCAAAGATGGTGGGCCACGAGATCCCAGAACTCACGGACGTGCGAAACAGAGGACTTACAAAGTCTCTTATGATGTTCTGATGGTGGGGCCCACTTTGCTTCTATTTTGATAAATCTACGCCGTCCATTATATGCAGGATGAAATTTCAAATAGGAAAAGTTAGTTTTTGCTTGGATTTAGCCCGGCCGAAGGAAGAAAAACACACTGCACTGGTTTGAACATTGCAGGACTACTTGCTTGTGACCTCTGTAGCAGGCACATGTGCTTGCATGGCTGACAATGGTCAGCATGGTTTTGAAGTTTGTGAACCCATCTACAAGATGGACGGCTTGGATCATCCGTACGCGCAATGAGTGAGGCCCACTACCGTCCGCAAAATGGATAGTGTCAGTCCGTTACACGACAGTGAAAAAGGAAATTTCCTTTTTGAGAAGAAGACATGGGTCAGCGCTTGCTGACCCGCCTCTCGATTCTGGTGTGGCGCGGGCATAATGTACATGACGTACACGCACCACGTACAGGGCCCACTGCAATAATTGTGAAAAATCCAATCCGACCAATTAATTGGTCTCCCCTTTTAAAGCGTTGAATCCAAAGTTGAGGCATATCCAGATAGCAGGTGGGCCTCAAATTGGAGATTAATGGGCTGATCTGTCCGTTGCCCTACTTCTCGAGATATTCAATGGCTGAAATTTCATTTGTGCGGTTAATTTATGGTCCCCAAACCATGTATGAAGTTTCAAGTTGAATGGATGGTTGGAACCATGTGATCTTGAATTTTATACCAATTTTGAGCCTCTTTAACATGAATGGCTTGATTTCCTCAGATCCCTGGTGTGTAAATCCTTCGATCTTAGTCCTCTGGAGTTTGTCACTTGCTCTGATGACTTTGGAGCGTCAAATCCACGCTTGTAGTACTCTTTTTCAGTCAACGCTCATGATTACTCCCTGCAACGAAAACACGATTAAAATATTACATTAAGCATTATCATGTACGTAAAATTGGGTAATAATTGGGGTCTAATATGAAATGTTTGACCCTCATCAGTTTTGTTTTTAGTTTTGAATGGTCTAAAAACCATGTAAAAACTAAAGACTGTGGTATATAACCGTTTCAAATCAGAAACGGTTTAAAGCCGCCGCTGAACCAAAATCCCAACTGTTTCAGTTTAAGGATTTTGGTGTAGTGAAATGGAGGTGAACATGGATTCTATATTAGAATGAAAAATAGAGAGAAGTTGTACAAATGGAAAGAAACTGATCATGAAACACCAATAGCCAAAGTGAATCTTATCACTGTCCAATCAAATCCAAATTATGAGACACATGCCCCATTCCATCACAACATATCTTGAAAAGTCAAACCAAATTGATCAGCTTCCCAGCTTTCCCAGCCCTACATTGTTCCTGTTGCTACCAAGCTCCTCATCTCATACGGAAGCTCACCCCTTCTTCAGAATAGGCTATTAGCCAGACCCTAAGCCTAGCTTGGCCATCCACCACATAAATACCTTTTATGAAGGAATGGGCTATCTTGAAATTTATGACTGCTCTCAATCATATGATAGCCTCTACTCTGTATGGGCTGGTGCAAAACATAATTATTGGAATCAACAATAAATTTATGAAAATTACACAATAACTTTGAGAATGCAAAATCTCTCAGATCTATCTGATCATTTGACTCAAAACACAGTTTGTAATACAAAACAAAACCACAAAATTCTCACTCTATTTCAAAATCGAAGTGAGTGCATAAACAAAACCACAAATGTCTCAGTCCTTATATTTTACCTCGCGTGCAAGATTACCAATATAGACGGTTGTATATGCAAGGTTATTTTCAGGGACTTCGTCACTTTATCAGAAGAAATCAATACCCAAAACCTCAATGTTGTAGGCTGGTCCCAACTTTATCGAAAGAAATGCTCGAATTTAGAAATAAAAAAATAGGTTCAGTTAACTCACTTCCATTACCAATTCCAATTCTGTTTTCTATTACAATTAGCGAATTCAATACTTAACATGCCCCCGCCCCACCTCAGAAATTCATGGATAATTCATGAGTCAACTACAGGATTTTAAAAGATGAAGAAGAAGTCAACTACAGGATTTTAAATGGTGATAACTAAGATTGAGAATAATACCTGCTGATTACGGAAAGAAACAATGCCAAATCCTCTTGAACGCCCAGTTTTATGATCCCACATGACCCATACATCTCTGTAAAATGAATTATGTAGACACCAAGTTTATAACCACATCAACAGATGGAGTAGCAGAAGCTTCCCAAGTATACTCAAGCAAAATAAGAAAAAAATGGAGTTTCATCTTTCCTCCAGAAAAGAAAAAATCAGGAAAAAAAAATAGCAAACAATATAAACTATCAAATGTGGTACTTTAAAAACAAGGAACTCACGAAGAGCTGAAATATACTGAAAAGCATGGAAACAGAGTCGCCTCAGTGAATTCAGGACTTAGGTCACCAACAAAGATATTGAAGTGGCCTGAAGCACATGAAAAAAACAACAAAGAATGATTAGTAGAGAGAAGCACCACGGTGTGCCAACAGAAACAACAAATAAAGAACAATAAAAGAGAAGAAACAAGTATGGAAGTAAATAGTAACCTGAAGTATCCTCCCTCTGGCCATTGGCATATGCCCAGTTCACCTTGAATGCCTGACCGTAACTACAGAAGACAGAAGCCACCATTTGAGAATCATGGTTGCAAGAGCCACTGACCTTCGATCATGGTAGTCCACAAAACCAAAAGATGATACAACTGATCTCTAAAAATTCAACATCTAACCCCAGTTTTTGCTCTTTTCTATCAAGTAGAAAGAACCAAGCTATTGGGGTTTGACTTGAAATGAGTTCCCTGGTTAAAACTCCGTTGGTGTTCTTTTCCATCAGAACAGAACTAAGAAATTGGGGGTTCACTGGTACATATTTACCACCCTCCCCCTCTCTCAGGCACTAAGCAGTTTTCTGAGTGACTCATTTTTAAAAAGGTTATCATTGAAAAGAGCACCTAAGTTTTAGTCATGCTCAAGCTATGGCCATGTTAGATTGAATCTTCCACTCTTTCTTCCAATCAACAAGCCTAGTACTAGCAGTCCTATTATGGCCTCATCAATGACCCACTTCATCGGAACTGTGGCAACCCTAACCACAATAGGTCCACACAATGACCCATACAACATTACCTTATTTCTTGCAAAAAGTTTATTAGAGGCCCCATGATATGAAGTTATGACCAGACAAAGTAGTAAAAGAATTTAACATAGTATAGCCTCCACCGATATACTAGATGTTATTTAAAAAATAAAAATAAAAATTACAATCTCTATCAATATCTTAAACATACTAAAAATATTTTCTAGATAAAATTAGGAAAAAAAATAGCAAACAATATAAACATACCAATAAAACTACTATTCACATTTCTAGATAGAACACTCCTCAAATTCATTAAAAACATAACCAACCAAGATCAATGTCAAGGAGCATGATAAATAAATGTCATTACTCAATATAAAAAGAGAACATAAAATATTCCATATTTGACTTAGCAAAGAAACTTCAGACCTTGGAAATAAAAGTCACATTGATGAAAAGGCTTTGATTCGGAGAGCAGGTCAGCTCGCAGAAAAAATTTAAAAAGTTCCTAAGGCATGCAAGGCAACCTACGAGAAAAGGAATTGCCTACAAGCATAATCACATGATCCAATGAATGATTACATGACGATAACCAAAATAGATGCAAAGCTTACATAAAATAACGTCTAAATAGAGGTACAAAAAACCATACCCAGAAGGGATGAGCTCGACCAAAAAAAAAAAAAAAAAAGGAATGAGAATTGCGTCGTTCTAGAAGTAGTCTAATAAAGAAAAGTTTTTCTCAATTTTATAACTTTATACTGCCTGAATATATTATGCCAAACTTCAAAATGATGAAACTCCACAATAAAAATTGATCAGAATTACAGGCTAAGCACACACACCAAAGAAAAAATAATCTTGCCTAGTACTGAAAGTAGATTTTAAATTAGAGGGAACACTGAAAATCGGCGCCCACACTGATGGCGTATGTTTGTTTTAGTGGTGGGGGTGATTAGGCTAATTTATGGATATTGGATTTGCCACTGGCCAATTAATCTCAAAATCCCATAGTAGGCTAGTACCCACGGAATACGTAAGGTTGGAAAAATCTGAAGACTCTCTTGCCTTAAATTGACTCCTGGTCTACGATCTGGAATTTTGGGTAAGGGATCTCGGTTACAAAGAGGGAAGGTGTTAGGAACCATTTCTGCCCGTACAAATGTATAGTCTCTACTTAGTGTGGTAAGAAATCTCAAGGGATAAATGATATGGTCGGATTGAGACTAGGCACACATGGGTTTCTGATGCGGCAAGATCCAAGATTTTGGCAAGCCATAGAGTTTGCATCCAATGATGTGTCTAGATGGTGGATATAATGATGTTTATGCCCAAAGATGAAAAAAAGTGGACTACATTGCTAGGAATTTCTAATGTGACAGGATCCAATGTATGGCAAGTCAGAGAGCATACATTTACTAGATATCTAAAGAAACATGGTTGAGAAAGGAATAGATGTCATGATGAATGCTTGTATGTAGATGAGATGATCTTCGGCTTGCTCTTGAGTAGGCTAAGACATGGATTGTGCCATGATCAAACCAAGCTAGACTTGGGGATTGGGATGGTTGGGAAGGTAGGGAGGAGGCTAAGGGGATAGCTAAATAATCTAGACTTAGAGGCTCAGGAACTTCTTCTCACCCTCACTTTCACTCTCTTTTATTCTCTTCCTTTCTCTCTCACAATTGGATTTGGAAAGTGAAAGTTGTTGTGTGAAATGTGAAAAGGAGAGGGATATTTATAGCCTTTTCTGATGGTAATGTAGTAATTGTTGGGCTTATGAAGGGTAAAAGCTGACATAACATCTTGCGATTAGTTGAAGAGAGAGGAATGCCACATGGTGTGCTCTCATTGGCTCTTGCGGGTTGGTAAAATGGTAAATAAAGTGGACTGGGGGGATAAATCCATATGAAACTTGACTTTAGGACAAGGGACAACTGTTGCTCGGAGGACACACATGTCTCATGCACTACAGTAATTGAATTACCGTCGGTGGTAGTCAGACTACTGCCCAGGCCTGGTTAGGGCCGGGCCTTGACTGGTGGGTTTTATTTGATGTTTCACTTTGTCTAGTAGTCCAACTTTTCAGACTTTTAAGTTCAAATGGGTGTGCTTTGGCTTGAGTGGTGGCTCGTGTTGGCTCGGGTCAGGTTTTTTTTTTTGGATCAGGGTTTGGTTTGGATTAGGGTTTTGGGATCAGGGTTTGGTTTAGATTAGGGTTTTGGGATTAGGGTTCGATTTGGGGTTAGGGTTTGGTTTGGATTAGACCATGGTTCTTGGATTATCTTAGCTATCTCAAGATATTAGCCTGGATGGGGTATCTACAGATGCCCCTCTTTGGCCGAGGTTGCGAGCAACTGAGCACCAAAGTAAGTGGACACCCCACACTTCTAGTTAGAAAAGGTAATAGTTCAAATCTGTTGCATGTCATTGTATCATTATCAGTTGATTGTTTAGAAAATAGATGACTCGCACATATCATGAGGGTTGAAGAAAATGTTATAAAAATCTATGTGCGTTCTATGACATTACGGGTCACCAATCACAACCTTTTCACGTCATATTGTTAATAGCATTAGAGGGTAAGTCTGAAAAGTAGGACCTCTGCGCGTTCTGCAGCTTTATAAGGAGTCTCATACTGTCCGTTTCCTTTACTACATAGTCAAATACTTGTTCCATTTGATCATCAAAGTGGTTAGTTGCCTTATGCATTCTGCGGCCTTACGGGGAACTCACTATGCCAACTTGGACTCGATCAGACTTTTCAATCATCCTAGACTACGTATGTGCAGATAATCTTTTACCATGCAGTCTTCTGACTCTAATATTATGGTTACAATGGATTATCTTCACTTTAATTTTGATTATTTTTCCTAGAGATAGATCAAATCATTTTTACTTGCATTTGTATCATACGACTGTCCAGATATAGAAATCGGGCCAATCGTACTTGTATCATGTACGGATTCGATCATCCCCCGGGGAAATCGAAAGGGATTAAATCTTATTTCACTATTTGCACTGACTGCAATTGGAGAATATAGAAGATTCCTCGATGTACTTCGTACCGCGTACATTTTCTTAAAGTTTTTTGCTTGAAAACTATCCTCTTTGGAACTAGACTCCTTGGGGATTTTATTTGAAAATATTTTTGAATTTTTTGAAAAATATTCGTTCGATCTCGCGGGAGGGCGTTGTCATTCAGTTTTATAGAACGGTACAGATCAGATAGTCAGATGGCCTCCACTAATAACTTAATAGGGCATTAACTATGATTTATTGTAATATCCTTAGTGTTTTCTCTTGATAATTTCATTTTTGCAGTAATTTATCATGATTCCCAATTTCTCATGAGATATTAAAGCCTTCTCATGAGAGAATCTCACTTTTTAAATTTTTTTGTTTAGCTTTCACCAATGGATACAATGGTCGCCCAGTTATCCCATCAACTCAAGGGAGACAGGCACGTTGTCCCAAGGGAATCTGGCCAAGGGTGGCAGTCCGTCTACCGCTGGTCACCCATTTTATCTAGCCGTCTGGTGTAGGCGCTGGTCCAGTCATTACACCCCTCCTTCCTATATCAACTCCTATTAATTCGATCCAAGGAAGCCATTGTAGCTCCCTGGAAGGTCTTGGGTGTGGATTTGTGTATCTTTTGTAGCTTTTCCTTGTCTTTCATCCTTCTTCATTTTTTTGGTGGTTGATCAGTGAATTTTTGTTATTTTTGTTGGACCATTTGTGGGGTTCTTGGAGGACCCACTTATAGCCTTGGATCTTTTTTTTTTTGGGCCTAGGAAAACTATAATCGGGACCATCGATCATTTTTTCCTTGATTTCCAACCATTAAATCTTACTGAAAATTCCTGATTTAGACGAAGGATTGTTAGATTCCTTTTTTTTTATAGTTTAGAGTGGGGTGTGATAAGAAAGGGAGCCCCACTCTTATGATCTTTTTATTTTTTACTTTTTGGTGTTTTTTTTTTTTTGATCTGGACCGTAGGATGGATGATTTGGGGTCCACTTGAACATTCTGATGGTTTGGATCTTGATTGTGGCCATCATTTATGGAGTGGATCACATTCTTCTTCATGATTTTGGCCATGTATGGAATTGGTTTCTCAGGTGGGCCATGGATCATGGATTGGGGATATGGGCCTTATCTAGACATATGAGCCATGGGCCATGAAATTGGTCTTTGTGAGGAATGGGCCTAGCCCTGGACACTGGATTTGAGCTTTTAGAACTTGATGGATTTTTGGGCCTTTTGATCTTTTGAGTTCATTGGAGTTTTAGACTTTGGGCCCATTGGGCCTTAGGCTTTTAGGCTTGGTCCTTGGACTTTTGACTTGGGCCTCTGACTTTTAACTTGGGCCTTGGTCTTTGACTTTGACTTGGGCCTTAGGCTTTGACTTTGACTTAGGCTTTTGACTTTGTACTGAGAAGGATACTTACCTGTGGATCTTGCTTGTGCAGAATGCCTCGCCGCAGTAGGAATGAGGTTGGTCTTTCTAGTTAGTCGACTGATCCATGTTTCGTACCCCGAGAGGGTTGACACCTGTTTAACATGGCTAGGGAAGGTGGTGCTCCTGCGATCTTGAGGGGGGGTGGAGTTAGGACTCACTAGCCAGATTGGTTTAAGGATCCACAACCTCTATTTTTTGATATATTGGAGCGCACTCCTTTTCCCATCCTTTTTAGGTTCGTTTAAGTAAGACGAACATGTCCCTCTTGTCTATGTTGACAGATAAGTGGTATGCAGAGACTCATACTTTTCAGTTACTCTTGGGGGAATGGGAGATCACCCCATATGACATTTATATGCACTTGGGTCTTAGGAATGATGGGGGATCCGTTCCATTTGAGGAAGAGCTCCTGGTACCTTCAGTCAATGATTAGATGAGCCTATTAGGGATGATGTCAGATCCTTCTTATTTTTCTAGCCATCGCTTCAAACTACTTTAGCTGTCTGTAAATTTTGCTCTGTGCATTCCTAAGACCGAGGCCACGGCCTTTGTGAAGGCCCGCGCCTTGATATTGTATACTATGGAGCGATGATCTTTTGTCACGGGAATGTCTGGTGAGTTCCCGTCTATTGTCACTTATGGCCGATATCACTTTTCCCACGTCGCACAATTGGAATGTGGCTCTCCTTACCCATTTGATGATGGGCTAAACAAAGCTAATCACTGCATCAGCAGGTGTTTAACTGGTTTTTATCTAGTCATCGAGATATGATTAAGCCCTTTCTTCTGTATCTTCTTTTGGGATGATCGGTTATAAATTCTGATTGTGGCATCATGTAGGTTTGCTTATTTGAACATTTCCCGCACTTGGCACCCATTCTGATCAATCATTCACCTCCTTTTCCGTGCATGATATTATGGTATAAGGATAACCACGGCGGTACGTGCATGTTTTTTGATCTTACGTGGAGGTCGAATGTTGATGCCCTTGTCCCTGATGATGTGAGTAGTTACCCTGCCTGTATTATCTACTTCCTTCTTACCCTTTTGTCCCTAATCTTCTTATCTTCTGCAGTTTCATATTAGGCCGTATCTTTGGTCGAATGTGGCGCTTACTCCAGCATCTCAAAAGGCTTTTCAGGCTTCACGATGGCGTCGCATCTTACAAGATCCTCGGGTAACAAAGTGGTATCTTGGAGAAAGGCTTTTCTGACAGTCGACTGGCAATCCCTTGGTTCCTCTCAGCCCATCGTCTGGTCCGTCTAATTGGAGGTCAGTGCCTGAGCAGGAGTTGACTGCTGCTTTGAAGGGGTTTGATACTAGCACCTTTGTCGATCCATCAAGGGAGTACAACTCCTGGTGTGAGCAACATAGTATCAGCCCTATTCTGTAACCTTCCTAAGCTCCGAGAGGTGGTGCACATTTTGCCGGAGTTGGATTTCTGGGGCTACATGTTCGCTAGAAGGATATGGACAATTATATACCTAATGATGATTAGCTTCATTGTATCATGTGGTCATGTATCACCAGCAGTATAATTTTCTATATATATGAAACTTTTTATTGCCTAATGTTGCTTTTTGGACTATATTTTGAGTATTTTTGTGATCCTAATTGAGGCAATGGTGGAAGATTAATGTTCCACAGCCTATGAAGTGGGCCCCACCCTTGATTGCATTTGGAAGTGTGCTCGGGCGGTAGTTTGACTACCGCCGGTGGTAGTTGGACTACCGTTGTTGACCTTTTCCTTCCTTTTTTGTCTTGTTAGGTGTAGTAGTGTTACAGAGATGTCAAGGTCTGACGACGGTAATCCAATTACTGCCGGCAGTAATCATATTACCGCCACCGTCCATCTTTTCTTCCAACAAGCGTCCTTCTTGTTTGTCCATTTCTTAGCCCTTTTTCTGGTTTATTCCCTTCTCGCCCAGACCTCCCTAATCATTCCCTTTGTCTCCTTCTTCTTCCTTTTTATCCCCATTCTTTGTCTTCTTCTCCTCTTTGTCCTTTATCCTTTATCCTCATTATGGCTGGTCTTAGAAAGGATGTTGGTGGGGCTAACATCAATGATGGAAAGGTTTTTGATGGCATGGTAGGTGAGGGTGGATTGATGAAGATTAATGGTGGAGTGATGGTTCTTTTTGAAGTAGTTAATGTTATTTATGGCACTGCTCCTAGCACCATTAATGGTGGAGATGGAATGTGTTTGGATGGATTTGGTATTTTGGTGGTTTGGATGGGTTTGATGGTTCCATGCTAGGTGGGCCATCAGATATTATGGATGTTGGTAGGATGGCCATGGGAGGACCATTGGATGGTGTTGATGATATCGGGATAATAAAGGATGGCTCGCATCTTGGTTGGACACATTTAGGTGGTAGGGATGTCATGTTGATGGGTTTGGATGGTATGGATGGTGAGGATTGGGCCCGGATAGGTGGCGGACCCCATTATGATGATTTGGGTGATTTAGATTTGGCGGGTGATGGACCCCTTGTGGATGGCTTGGGTCAGATTTTTTACGTGGATTTCAAGGTGGTGATGGGTGATGGGATAGGTAGTTGTTGCTATCGGGGATCTGGGTGTTGGCCCTATTGGCTACTAGGATGGTTTGGGTGTTGTGGCTCCTAGGGCCTGTACTTTTCAAACTACTCCTGATGTAACGGTTGTGGAAGGTTTGAGTCCACCTGCTACATCTTTCCAAGATACTCTTCGGGATGTAATGGGTGAGTCGGGCTTTTTCCGACACCATGAGATCGATATGTTGGACGAGGGTATGCCTATCTTTGACGACTCACTTATTGATCATGGATTCCAAATCGTAGAGGGTGTACCTGTTCAGACTTGTCGGTTGCAGCCATGTGGCACATGTTCTGAGAGGTTGCACATCTGGATCGAGAGCTTGACTATAACAACCCATACTTTTGCGTACTCGGGTATTACCATGACATCATAGCTTATTAAACCATTCACATACACACTAGTCAAAATCTAACAGTAGGAATGATCTTCGTCTAGAGATCAAGCTATACAACCCTTGATGTTAAAGGTAAACCGTCACACCATCACGAAACCCACATTTTTGCCCGAACCTAACCCTAGAGATTAACCTACATTTCTAGATTGAGTCCATAATGACTGATTTTCCAGTCTATCACTGGATCATTAAATTAATAGTTAAACTACAAATTTAATGATTCTTAAAGACCTAAGAACCTACATGAGTCAGATATGGATCGATCTAACTGAAAGATGCCTAGAACTGGCCACAAACATTGTAGATCATCCTAAACAAAGCAGATTAAACCGTTCATCATCCAAGTTGGGAATCAGATTATTAAAGCCCACCATGCATATGGGTCCAACTTAAGAGTTCATCACTTAATCATCACACATATACGACCAAACTCCAAAGACAACTGTTAAATCCCATTTAGACAGACCCTAGAACTCTATTAACTGTTAATGATTAACTTGAATACAATTTGGCCATTAGAATGATAAGAATACAACTAAATAATTAAGAATCTAGATTTGTAGCCCATTCAAGGATCAAGATGCTCTGGCTGTCAAAAAAACCATCAAAATGTAATTCCACTGACTTTGGAAACCTATAGGACCACTAAGATCAGGATTGGAAGCCATTCGACCGCTACATTTTATAGAATTGACACTAATAATGAATTCCATGAAGTTTGGCCCACCTGACCCTTTTTAACATGCAATTTACTAATTAAAAGTTATTGGTGGACCTCCCAAAAATAAATGGTCAGTGTAGATCGGCTTAGATCATTATGCGGACCCCACATTTCATCAGAGCATGTGCACAGATAGGGTGCACACGCCACGCACCATGCCAAAGCATCAGGTCAAACCAATGTTGACCCGATAAAAACCATAAAAACAGGGAAATTTGAATTTCCTCTCCCGCACGGCATTGTGCACACTGATCATACGTTTGACAATGTAAATGATCATCCATCTGAATACATTAGATAAATCTAAGCTGTACATCTGGTAGACAGGGTCCCACTGACCCTAACCATGCTGAAACCTAGGATGGAAAGTCACCTACATCGGCTTGATCAATGACCAATCAAGCATTGCTAGGAAAAGGCACTAACGAGGTGGAAAAATCCACATCTGCAGTAGTGCTGGAAGATCCATCCATTCTGATTAGTCAGTCGCCAGCCACGCACGTAGGGGAGTCCCTGTCACACCACCTATTTGTGAAAACAACGCCTCCCTCAGCAAAAAGCAAAATTGATAGTTTCCATTTCAGACTAGTGAAAATCTCAACCATCTCTGCCATCTGGAAGCTTCCCTCAGAGCATCCTAGATGTCTGAACTAGGGCAATTCGAAACATCTTGTAAGGGAGCTGAGAAATTGGTGAGACGTAGCCACGTCTCTAACCGTCCCCATTTTAATAAGGATCTTAAGCAACGACTCTCCTCACACCGTGAGATGGACACCACATTACTTCTGAGCCATATTAAGACCGTCCAAACGGCCCTGATCAATGGATAAACCGCCCGGTTGAAAAATGCCATTTTCATCTTCCATCTTCCTCAAACTGACTGTAAAACCCAACTTCTGCAAAAATGGGCCCATTCACTCATCCGGACCGTTCATCATGCGGCCCACTCTATTAAAAACCCATCAGGTGAGATCGTATCAACCCCTACACTAGATCTAATGTTTGGGGAGGCCCTGATGACAAACCATTCCCAATTTACTTACATAATCTACACGCTAATCCTCATGATTAGCTGCAGAACCCTCCAGAAGCAGAATGGCTATAAATAGCCGTGAATTAGGGTGAATCCCAAGGAGGTAGGAAAAAGAAAGAAAATAGTAGAGAGAGAGAGAGGGATTTTTTCTTTTGGCACTGCTGGATCGAGTTACAGGTAGCAACCCGACTCGGCCTGAGTCATCAATCTGCTGAATCTGCTGAGAGAAGATTGGGAGTGAGGAAAGTGAAAGACGAGAGAGAGAGAGAAACAGAGGAGCAGAAAAGAAAGGAGGAAAATCTGAAAGAAAAAGAAAAGGGGAGAACCAGTGGAAGGACCAAGTGATGCTATGGACGGCTTGTTGTCGAGTCGTCGTCCTAGCTCAGTCAACTCACTCTGCCTCTGACACTAGGCGGGTCTGTTAGGCCGAATAAAGGAGAAGGAAAGATGGATAGAAGATAATGGAGAAAACAAGAGAAGGGTAGGTGCAAATGCACCTCTGTTGCACCGTGTGTGCAGACTCGTTGGCAAGTCGAACCGAGTTTGGCTGAGTCCCATTGTTGGGCATTAATTGTAGATAGGAGAAGGGGAACAGAAGTAAAAGCAAATGAGAAGAAAGAAAGAAAAGGAAGATGGAAATGAAAGGTGGGAGTACAATCCAGTCGAGTTTGGGTTGCAGGGCTGATTTGAATCCAAGTCGAGTTTCACTGAGCATGTCTGAGTCTAGACTGAGCCCATTTCTAGTCATCTAGTGAGGAGAAGAAGAAAAATAAAGGGAGAGTGTGGGAGAGAGAATGAAGAAAGAAGGAGAAAGAGAAGGAAGATAATAAAGAAGAGGAAGAAGAGAAGCGAGTTGCTGAGTCAACTCGATTCAAAACCGAGTTAGGTCTCTAACTCACTGGCTAGTCTGGTCCGGACCTTGCTGGGAATTCCCAGTAAAAGAAGAAGAGAAGAAAAGAATAAGGATGGGAATGAAGAAGAAAGAGAGGGTGAGAAAGTTACGGGCTGCTGAGTTAAGCTGAGTTGACTCAGTTGGACCTTTCCCAAATGTTCCACATTTAATTCCACGGTCAAACCAGGCTTGAATCCATGCAAGTTCAAATTCCCACATTGCTTCATTCATTTCATTCAATCCTAAAGCTAGTTTTAAGTATAATGTGTAGAAATGTTATAACTGTGCATATGTTGATTTCACTCCTTTGAATCATTAATTGATATTGACAATCATGATTGAATTTTTAGACCTTGTTACTCTAATTCATTTGATAGTGGTTTTTATTACACTCCTTATGCCACATTTGGAATTGCTTAATTACATGTACATTTCTACTAGTTATAACATGAGGTAAGGAACATTGTTTCCATCCATCTTATAAATGGTAAAATTGTCCCATTACTCCCTACACATGCTAGACCCATTTTAGTTTGAATCTAATGTGCATTAAAATTTAGAATAATACGAATAGTAGCTTATTTCTCTTATTCCTATTTTCTAGTGATGAACATGAGTTATTACTTTATTTGTCATTACTCAAATCCTATATCTATTAACCATGTAATTAGAATTTAGGCTTGCACTTTCTATGATATTTTAGAAGTTACTTGATTTTGGGCATGGTCCTACTAATGATGACAGGAAGCATGATATTTCATTTCATTTGATTTTACAAACTAAGATTATGTGTGGGATATTATTTTCCATGAAAAATGTAGAATAAACTTATTACAATCTTGCAAGATTGAAATATCATATAATTGGGCTCATTTGGACCTATAAAAATGTAAATGAATCTATGATCAAAATCAAGCTTGGATGTTTAATATCTTGTGATCTTTGACAACGTCTATGAAGGTCACCTTGTTAATCCATGGAATGTGCATGAACATCATAATACATGACATATGAGATTTTTCGAGTTCCCGATGTAAGTCACACTCTGATTGAATTCCTAAAGGCTCTAGCACTTCAATTAATCTCACAGAGCATGTGCATTTGTGCCACTTTGGGTGTTCTTTCTTTACATGAGACTTTTCCTGGATTAGACACTCCTCGGGCATATCCTGTGTATTTTTCCAAGAGATATCCTTGGGCTCACTCACTTACATGGCTTTTTCCAAGTAGATAATATACTGCGAGCGATCTGTATGGTCTTTTCTGGGTGGCTAGTTCTCCTTGGGCGTACCTATGAGTATTTTTTCGGGTGACATTTCACCTTGGGCGACCCTTTATTTTGATAGCTGGATGTGCATCCCCAGATCTATGACTTGTACATACATTCATACACCCATACATTCATTTATAATTTCATGATTAGTCTCCTTGTAATTTAAATATGTTGATTTAAACTATTTTAGAATGATATGATATGCATGAATCCTTGAGGGAAGTTCCCACTAAGTTTTCACTCACCCAATAGTGCGGTTACACCAAATAGATGCGGGTTTAATGACAGGTGAAGACACCTATGATGGGATCCTAGGGACGGCTGAGGTGGAGTTAGGAAAGAAGGGCCTCTATGCCATTACAGTTGAGCCATTGGAACTCGACTGATAATTTAAGATTTACTTTCTTTCATATTTCAGATTTTTTATTTTGTTTGAATTGTAATAAAATATTTCCCCTGTTGTGGGATTTCATTTTGTTCCCATTTACATGTATTAAACTCCCTTTTTATTACTCTTGATATCCTTAATTTATGTAATGTTTCCTTACTCCATGTTATGAAATTTGTGCTATGTAGATGTATGTTAGTCTATTTCATAAAGTAATACTCGGGCTCTCAATGAGGAGCGACTATCCTCGGGTTTTGAGAACCAGGGTGTTACATTGACCAAGTCTGAGGTCTTTGAGCTGGGCTACTTGGGTTTCCGGGGGGGGGGGGGGGGGGGGGGGGGTTCTTTATCTCCACAGAGTTTGCCTTGATTGGCGACTGTTGAGTGTGGCGTCACATGATTGGGTTCTAGAGTTGAACCTATTTTCTTTCAATGATTTAGAGCTGGGCCCTTCTTTAGAGGAGTTTACACATTTGTCTGGTCTTCCTCTTACTTAGGAGCCTTATATCCCTTCATCCAAGCCGGTTCGTCCTACTGATCTGGGCCCATGGTTTGGATTTTCAGCAGCATTCCCCACTACATAGAGCGGAGCTGATAAGTTTTCACTTGATCTTTTGTATGATCATTGTTTGACTGCTCGAGGGGGTCTAGGATCTGATCGCCAGCTTTAGTGTTTGAATGCAATGATCTTTTGTGTCTTAATGGAGTTACTCTTTTCAGGCTGGTGACAATCGTCTCTAACGATTTTACTTGATGTGTTCCGCCGCACTCTAGGCTGTCGGAGCGTTGTCTCAGTGGTGCTGGCAAAGCTCTTTTCAGGCTTGACTGAGTGCTCGCTTGGACATACTCGCATCCTCTGGGGCTACTGTTCATTTCTTCAGGTATTTTTTTTCTTTTGTCCTCTTTTCCTTTCCTCTACTCTGTTATTTGCTTGCAACTTGAGCTCGATTCATACCTTTCCCTAGGTATGGTTGTGGGAGCACCTTTATATGACTCCTCCGCTTGTGTGGCCTGCCTCTCACCATGGCGATGTGCTATCTTTATTGCTTGATGGCATTCCTCTTGGTATTGAGGCTACTGAGTCACTCTATTGTAGTATGTTTTCTCAGCTTCGAGGATAGGAGATTAGCTAGGAACTCGCACTCTTTTATTGTTGTTAGGCCTCCGAGGGTACTGCTCTTATCATCCAGTAGGATTTCTCTGACAGTTCAGCTTCTAGTAGAATATTCCTGATTTTACCTTTTCTGTATTTGAACATGCTCCTCTTCCTTCTAGCCTGATTCCTTTGTACTAACAAGTCTGGATTTCTTGGCATGATTGCTTGGATGGGGCAGCTTTGGAGTTCGAGTCTTGGCCTCCTCCTTTGGTGATAGTGTCATACCAGCGATGGGTGGCAGAGCAATTGCTTTATCGTCAGGACCCTGGTTGGCACTTGACGGATGAGGCCGACGATCAAGATATGGCTGGCGATCTTCAAGCATTGATGACCCATTTGAGGCATTCGAGGAGTGACCCTTTATTGACTTATTGCTCCTTCTTGTGACACACAACCATCTTATATCTGAGCTTGCGATTCTTCGTCACTCCTACAAGGATATGGCCCATTGGCTAGTGGTGGGGCGGTGGTATGATGAGAGCATGATTGCTTTGCATCGCTTGGAGAGGGACGAGGCCTTCCACCTGCGCATGGAGGTAAAGCAACTTAGACAGAGATTGTCGATGTATGAGGGATAAGATAGTGGCTTACCTTAGGATCCATGGTTTTGATGGCAGCTTGTTCTGTGTAAGCATGCATGTTTTTGTTTTGATTTTATAAAGAAAGAAAAACGATATACAAAAGGATTTTTGAAAGAAATGAATTTTTTATTTGTACCAAATTTATCAGTGTTCACTCATGTTTGGATTTGTGCTTTAGATGATTGGGATCGGAATGTTAGGCTCAGCCCATGTTGTGTTCAGTAGTCTGGGTTGTGTACTAGAGATCTTGGTTCCTTAGGAGTGTGCACTAGGGATTGTCACCTTTGGATTTAGGTAGAGTCTGACAGAATTCTAATCTAGAATGGGTCTTTTCCTTGCATCTATTCGTTTCGCTCATTGCCTCCACTGCTTTTGTACCTACACTTATATATATATATATATATATATATATATATATATATATATATATATATATATATATATATATATATATATATATATATATATATATATATATATTATTGTCATTCTTGCCCGTAGCGCCCTTTCAGGTTTTCACTACAACTAGTTTTCCCATCATTTTTGCCCATAGCGTCCTTTCAGATTTTCACTCCGTCTCAGGTTTTTGTTCATACCTGCCCCTTAGCAGTTGTGCTCTTTTTACCCTTGACACCCTTTCAAGTTTTCACCAAGTCTGATACATGCCCGTTGTTTTTACTCGAGCCGCCCTTTCGAGTTTTCAACTCACCCTTTTCGCTTAGGCATGTCTTTCTTTTATTATTATTATTTATTTTTTGGAAGTGCTGGAAGAGATAAAGAGACTTCCTTCATAGTCGGCCGACCAGTTACCCCTCCTATCTGTCTTTAGATTACAATCGCAAGCTATTTTGTTTTGGTCGGATTGTTTTGAGATGTGGGATGACTTTATTTCCTCCATTTTTGCATTCTTGTTGGAGTTTTTTTTTTTTTTTTTTTTATCTTTTTTCTTCATTTTTTTGTTTTGTGGGAGAATGATAGGTGAACTTTTCTTCCTCTTCTCTTTTTTATGAGAGAAAGGATGGGTGAACTTTTTATTATTATTTTTTTTTAGTTTAGTGATTGTAACCATTGACAAAGATAGGTGGGGTTTCCCATGATAGATCTTCACATTGTCGACGTTGATGAGCACGAGCAGATTTCTCGTCTTAGATTAGTGAGCCATAGGGCACCTCAAAGGAGTACCTCTCGATTGATCAGCGGTCCGTCCCATAAAGGTTTGAACTTTCCTCAGGGATCTAGCAAGTTCGGTGGTAAGATATGCTTCATGACCATGCCGCCAATTTTGAATCTCCTCTTTCAGGCCCTCTTGTTGTAAGCCCGTGAGATCCTTCTTTGGTAGCATTGAAAGTTACTTAGCACACACATGCACTTTCGTCTACCAAATGTGGTTGATCGTATCTTGCTTGTTGCCACTGACCTTCCTTGACTTCGCTTTCCAATAGTATTCAGAGTGATGGGATCTCTATCTCGACTGGTAACACTGCTTCCATTCCGTATGCAAGTATGTATGGAGTTGCGCCTGTAGCAGACCGTACAGACGTCTGATAAGTCCAGAGTGCATAAGGAAGCATTTCTGACCAATCACGATAGGTTTTGACCATTTTCTCAAATATGCGAATGATAGTCTTGTTTGCATCTTCGACCCCACCATTCATTAAAGGACGGTAGGGGTTTAACCGATGACGCTTGATTTTGAATTTGTCAAGGAAATCTCCTTTTATTAATGAACGGAGTTCCGTGGTCTGTGATAATGGCCTGAGGAATCCCATACTGGCTGATGATATTGTTCTTCATGAACTTGATCACATGAGATGTTGCGATGGTAGTGTAGGATGTTGCATCTATCCATTTAGTGAAGTAGTCTACAGCCACCAGGATGTATTCATCCCCGTTTAAAGGTTTGGGGTTGATTTTGCCGATGATGTCAAGTCCCCACATAGAGAAAGGCCATGGTGTCGTCAGGTTGTATAGCTTAGAAGCAGGCACATGAATCTGGTTCGCATGCTCTTAACACTTAAAGAACTTCCTGACATGTTTGCAGTAATCTGTCTCCATCGTTAGCCAATAGTAACCGAGCCATAGGATCTTCTTTGCCATCATATGTCCGTTCATGTGTGGGATGCATAGTCCTTTGTGGATTTCTGACATGATCTAAGTTGCTTCTATTTCATCCATGCAACGAAGGATTGATTGAAGGATCATTTATAGAGGATGCCCCCAGTGATCGTGAATTAGGCCGCTAGCCATTGGATAGTGCAACGATCGGTTGATGCCACTCCTTCCGGATACTTCTGATGCTCAAGATTTTCTTTGATTTCGGTGTACCACGACTGATCATTCAAAGAGGTTTCGGCTTCATCGATCTGCAAACAGAATGCGGGTTCCTCCTGGAGTTCGATGGTGAGTTACCATTCAGTAATACCTCTTGGGATCTCTAACATTGAAGCGAGGGTAGCCAGAGCATCTGTAAACTAATTCTTAGTTCAGGGCATATAAGAGAATGTGATATCTTCAAATTCCTCAGTCAGATTCTCCAGATAAACATGATAAGGGATCAACTTTTCATTCTCGATCTTGTAGTCGCCATTTGTTTTATTGATGAAGAGCTGTGAGTCTCCGAAAACCCGCAACTTCTTTACGTTGAGGATGATGGCTTCTCTTATATCGACAATGCATGCTTCATATTCAGCCACATTGTTGGTGCATTGGAATGCCAATCGCCTAGAGATGGGGATTGAGACGTCATCGAGAGAATAGAGTATTACTCCAACCTCGCTCCCTTTTAAGTTTATGGCTCCGTTGAAGAAGAGTGTCCACTCTCTTGGCTTTCTTTCTTCTTCTTCCTCAATCAGGAGGATGTCCTCAATAGGGAAGAAGGTCTTCAGTGATTGGTAATCAAATAGAGAGTATGTTGCTAAGTGGTCGGTCGGTGTTTGCCCCTTGATCACTTTTTGAGTGACATAGGTGATATCAAACCCGGAAAGTAGCAATTGTCATTTTGTGATTCTCCCCGTTAGCACTAGTTTCTTGAACAAGCACTTTAACAGGTCCATGCGAGTAAGAAGAAGGATTAGGTGACTGATCATGTATTTTCTTAAACGTTGCGTCATCCAGACCAGGGTGAGACACGTTTTTTCTAAGCTTGAGTATTTAGCTTCATAGCTTATGAACCATCGGCTTAGATAGTAAATCGCTTATTCCTTTCTTCCTATATCATCGTGTTGGCCGAGGACACATCTGATTGCTTCTGCTGTGAAAGAAATGTACAGTAGTAGTGGCCTGCCTGGTGTAAGCAGCATGAGCACTGGAGGGTTTAGCAGATACTTCTTGATTTTATCGAAAGACACTTGGCAGTTGTCGTTCCATTCCTTTGGCGCGTTCTTCCTTAGAAGCTTGAATATGGGCTCACAAATAGGTGCGAGCTGTGTGATGAATCAGCTAATGTACTGGATCCTTTCGAGGGAACCTCGAATCTCTTTTTCGGTGTCGGGTGGTGGCATCTTGATGATTGCTTTGATCTTGGTCTAGTCCACCCGGATGCCATCTTCATTGACGTTGAATCTTAGCAGTTTATCTTTGGTTGTGCCGAAGATGCACTTTTGCGGGTTGAGGTAGAGCTTGAACTTTTCTAGTCTATCGAAAAACTTCTTGTTGTCTTCAAAATGTCCTTCGATCGTGTGATATTTGACAATCATGTTATCCACATAGACCTTCATTTCCTTATTTATCATGTCGTGGAACAAGGTGGTCATGGCTCGCTAATATATAAGTCCTGCATTCTTCAACACAAAGGGCATAACCCGATAACAGAAGGTTCCCCACGGCGTGATGAAAAGTCTTCTCACGATCTTCAAAGGCCATCTTGATTTGATTGTAGCCGGAGAAGCTATCCATGAAGGAGAACATATTGTGTCCGGAAGTATTATCTACTCGTGTATTGATGTGAGGCAAAGGGAAATCATCTTCAGGACTTGCTTTATTGAGGTCCCTAAAGTCGATGGACATCCTGACTTTACCATCCTTCTTTGGAACTGGTACAATATTTACGAGTCATTCCAGGTAGTTGAAGACTACTAGGAACCCCATATTGTATTGCTTGATGACTTCATCACGGACTTTTAGGGCCCATTCTGGCTTCATTCTTCAGAGCTTCTGTTTAACAAGCATCGTGTCTGACTTTGTAGGCAAGTGGTGTACCACTAATTCTTCATCAAGCCTTGACATATCTTCATACGAGAAAGCAAAGTTGGACAACCTTGGCCTTAAGAATTCTATCATCCTTTGCTTATACTCCGGAGGTAGTGATCTACCGATGCACATTTCTCTAGGGAGTTCCAGTGATCCCAAGTTCACAACTTCAAAATCGTCTGGTACGACATTGGCCTTTGTTTCAAAACTTTTGAGGGAATGCTCAAGTTTGAGAGTTGTATCATCATTTCCCTCATTCTAGGCTTCATCGAAACCCATGAGTTTAAAGTCTAACTCCAGATTGAAATTGTATGAGTTGACCTTGAACTCTGGCGCTATGAGTGATATTTTTGTCACAGTGAGTTTTGAAGGATTTTCTGTTGTTTTTGGTTTTTGAAGATTTTTTGATGTTTTATGATTTTGAGAAATATTTGATGTTTTTGTGATTTTTAAAATATCTAATGTTTTTATGTTTTGAAGGTTTTTTTATTTTTGTGTGTCGCCAAGGGATCCTAAAAAGGATAGTGTTGTAAACCATGATTATTCTTGTCCTACTTTGGGATACCAACTGCTATTTACATTGACATTTTTTTTATATTAGCATCCATGGATGGCCTATCGGCTGCTTCGATTATTAGGGGGATGGCTGTCTAGCTCGGTTCGTTCCTGTAACACCCTGAAAATCGGGGGGTCGAGTAAAAACCCAACTCCCGAGTTTCAGACCGTCACTTATGCAACAAAAATGATTATGATTCAATGTTGTCTGTGTTAATGTATGAAACATAAGTGGGATTACGCCAGAACAACATATCATACTCCAGAGACAGTTAAAGTAACCAGCGGAAGTCTGTGATAGTATGTATAACATATATATACTGTTGTGTGTCTCTTGAGTGTAAACATGTTACCAGGTTAAACATATACATGTATACCTTAAAATAGAAAGAAAGCATATACATGAGTGCTCTGAAGATATAAAATGACAAGTGTCAAGGCATCTAATCAACCTCCCTGTAATCCCGTCGATCAGAACACGCATAAAGGAGGGATCCTCATCATCATCATCAAGTCCGGCTCTGCCTCGCAGGCTGCACCATCATCTGCAATCAAAAAAAGGTCTGGTGGGTATCCAGGAACACCGTCCCATAACGTGGGAGTGAGTAGCTAACTCAGTGGAATAATAGAGCAAGGATTTACATGTTCTCAAATCAATCATGCAATAATAGTAAAGCAGTAAATCAGACAATCATAATACTGTTCTTAATGTAATATGACATGACGTGATGTATGCCCTTACCGACGATCTCCCTCATACGGCGCTATCTTACGACTGCGGCATGCAATCGTCGCTCAAGTGCTCCACATCTTCCAAGCACATGCAATGTTATGGTGATATGATTTTCGAGTTGTTATTAGTCCATTCAAACAGCAGGATTGGGAAACTAAGGTACTTCCCTTGTATCAATCCCAACACAGATCCTGTCTAGGGTCGTCACTCCTAGTAATCTCATACGATGTATATTTTGTAGGTCGCTGCAAGGGCTGTCAAGGCTGTTGCACGCACTCATTGCTCCGCTCCCCATCACCTTATCAATACAGGCCTACTGTACTCTACTGCTACTGAAGGGTCGTCGCCTCCCGTAGACTCAGAATACGCTCGCGGTCACTACAAAGGACTCGTCGCCTGATCAGTGTAGGCCAACAATAAGAATATAGTGTCCCATACCACCATAATCTATTCACGAGACTAGGTGCTCACTGGTCACTATGTAACGCCCGTGAAAAATCTGTACTTGGGCTCGAGTACCAACTCGACCCGAAATCGCGTAAAATTAATTTCCATGGAAATTAAGCGTAAGTTAGCTAGCGCAACGCTAGAGTAGCTGGGAAAGAGTCCCTGATCACTTTAAATACGTTCTACAAGACCCAAATCGAGTAGAACAAACAACTCTACAATACTCTATAACCTCGGATCAAACTCTAAGTGGGTTTGTCCTCTGGACCACTTTGAATTCTTGTATTGGATTTAGACCGCGCGTCAAAGGTCCGATACCTCCTATCTTAGACCGTTAGAACCGCCCAGCTGGACTTGACAATCATCTCAAAAATCAAGTCAAACCGATAATCACAGACTATTTCGTTGAACCCGGACTGAAGAGACCGCGAATAGGGACAGAATTGGAATTTCAAATTCAAATCTGGCACACGACTTGACGCGTCAGTATTAAGCATTCTGACCGTCAGAATTCATCCAGATTACACCCTCGGATCAGGAAAAATTTCTATTTATTTCATGAGACTTTCAGCCCTGATCTACGTGCGGTGACCGCTGAACTGAAACTGGTCTGCCACGTGCGATCCGCGAACCCTGCCAGACTGAAAACTTAATACGTGCTACATCTGGTACGCATGAGCTTAAGTCCGATCGCAATCGACCAGGGGACCATCAGAAAGCAGCTTTTGGACCGAAACAGCCCCGAAACGGATAGGTACCAAGTAAACTTCGTTCTGGAGCCTGTTTCCGGCATTTTTAAGCTTATAAAAGGGGTTGAAACCCTCATTTATCTCTCCCATCCAAAAATTGTAAACCCTAGAGAAAAGGAGAGAGATTTTGAGAGAGAGATTGGAAGGGATTTTTCCCGTTTCCGAGCCACCGATAGCTACTGTTTCAGCAACTCTTCCCAATCACCTAGACGGTGATTTCTCCACTTTTTCAGGTATGAAACGACCCTAAAAGTTGTTGATTTAGGAATTACTTGGATTCGTAGCGTGTTAGCTAACGTATTTCGTAAAACAGGTTCTCCTATTGCCGCAGACGAAGCGTACACGCTCCGTTCAAAATTCCGCATCCGTAAGAGACTAGGTGAGGATTTTAGACGCTTTGATTGATGGTTTACAACGCTTTCAATGTCGTTTAATAGTAGATTATCGACAGCACTGCCGTTTGACATGTACAACATGCTCTCCGTTTCCTGTTTCGTAAATTAACGAAGAATATGAGATTTAGGGTATTTTAGTCATTTGTAGGAAGTGCGGTCTAAATTCATATTTTGCTGACGTGATTGACATGGTTTGTTGTCGCATTAGGGAGTTAGGAATGCTTGCATAATTAGTTTGGCGAAGAGATTCGCCTAGTTGCGCACTTTGGGTCAACATGCTATATGTAGACTTAAGGGCGTAGTGTATGTGTTTGTATAAATGTTTGTATTAGTATGTATTGAATTAAATGATGTTATGTAGTAGTTTGAGATTGATTTCTTAGTTAATATGCTGACCTAAATGATTTCCTACATGTTGATCTTATGCATGATTCCATTACATGCATGGAAAGTATGTGTTGATGATTTGCTTAAGTTGAATGTTATAACATGTGTTAACATGCTCATATGATTATATTTCAATTCCAATACCTTTACATATATTGCTAATGTGATTCCATAAATGTTTGGGACTAGACTTAGTCCAGGCAGTCGGTAACCGAGCGAATTCGTGGCTGACTGGTCATAGCCACGAACGACGCGTCGATGAACGCGATTCATGTTTGGGGTTGGCGGCAGTGGTTAGGCCACGCGAAGTGTTTTACGTACTTCATGTCGTTCGACTTGAGATGCGATCGCGCTAGTCGAGCCCGTCAAGCAACCCGACTGGCCGATTTATGTTCACCTTGTATGTGTCATAACTGCTTGAACCTAGGGTACTGAACTTACCATTGTAAATCCTGTTAACCATGGTACCTTGATCCACGAAGACTCATGAGCCGGGCATGGTGGTATGGGACACCGTGGTCGAGCTGTCGGCCTACGCTGGGGCCACAAACCTCCCCGTAGTGACCAGTGAGCACCTAGACTCGTGAGCAGATTATGGTGGTATGGGACACTATATTCTAGCTGTCGGCCTACACTGATCAGGCGACGAGTCCTTTGTAGTGATCGCGAGCGTATTCTGAGTCCACGGGAGGCGACGACCCTTCCGTTGCAGTAGAGTACAGTAGGCCTGTATTGATAAGGTGATGGGGGAGCGGTGCAATGAGTGCGAGCAACAGCCCTGGCAGCCCTTGCAGTGACCTACGAAATATACATCGTATGAGATTACTAGGAGTGACGACCCTAGACAGGATCTGTGTTGGGATTGATACAAGGGAAGTACCTTAGTTTCCCAATCCTGCTGTTTGAATGGACTAATAACAACTTGGAAATCATATCACCATAGCATTGCATGTGCCTGGAAGATGTGGAGCACTCTAGGGAGTGTGGCATGCCGCGGTCGTAAGATGTTGCCGCATGAGGGTGATCGTCGGTGAGGGCATACATCACATCATGTCATCTTGCATTAACAACAGTATTAGGATTGTCTGATTTACTGCTTTACTATTATCGCGTGATTGAATTGTGAACATGCTAATCTTTGCTCTATGATTCCACTGAGTTGATCACTCACTCCCACGTTACGGGATGGTGTTTGCAACACCCACCAGACCCTGTTGTAGATGCAGGTGAGGCCGAGATCCAGGAGGTGGAGCCAGAGATCGACGAGGAACAGGATGAGTTCTCGTATATGCAGTATCACGACGGCTTCCCGTAGGCGACCTGGATCGATGGGGTTTCAGTGGGACTATTTTGAACATTTTATTTTTGTTCATGTGTATATATATGAGGCTCAGAGATGTAGTCATACTTTGGAGACAGATGAGATTTACTTTGTTTTTCCATACAGTGATATATATATTATTTAGTCTTCCGCTTGCTTTTATCACTGGATCTGAAGTATGAATTACAGTTTTGGTATACTTTTACTCATGTGAATGCTTTAAATCAGACAACATTGAATCATAATCATTTTTGTTGCATAAGTGACGGTCTGGAACTCGGGAGTTGAGTTTATACACGACCCCCGATTTTCAGGGTGTTACACACTATGGGGAGGTTTGTGGCCCCAGCGTAGGCCGACAACTCGACCACGGTGTCCCATACCACCATGCCCGGCTCATGAGTCTTCATGGATCAAGGTACCATGGTTAACAGGGTTTACAATGGTAAGTTCAGTACCCTAGGTTCAAACAGTTATAACTCATGCAGGGTGAACATACAACGGCCAGTCGGGTTACTTGACGGGCTCGACTAGCGCGATCGCATCTCAAGTCGAACGACATGAAGTGCATAAAACACTTCGTGTGGCCTAACCACTGCCGCCAACTCCAGAACACGGCTTGCGTTCATCGACGCGTCGTTCGTGGCTAAGAAAAGCTAATCACGAATTCGCTCAGTTACCGACTGCCTGGACTAAGCATAGTCCCAAATAATTATGGAATCACATCAGCGAATCATATGAGAGTATTGGAATTGAAATACAACTATGTGAGCATGTTAACACATCTTATAACATACAACTTAAGTAAATCATCAAGCACATACATTTCATGCATATAATGAAATCATGCATATAGTCAACATGTAGGAAATCATTTACATCATCATATTAATTGAG
This sequence comes from Magnolia kwangsiensis, assembly GCA_037074715.1. Taxonomy (NCBI): domain Eukaryota; kingdom Viridiplantae; phylum Streptophyta; class Magnoliopsida; order Magnoliales; family Magnoliaceae; genus Magnolia; species Magnolia kwangsiensis. The sequence goes on from CM073581.1 coordinate 19,880,808, forward strand.
AAATCTATCTCAAACTAATTCATAACATCATTTAATTCAATATATACTAATACAAACATTTATACAAACACTTACACTACACACTTAAGTCTACATATAGCATGTCGACCCAAAGTGCGCATTTAGGCAAATCTCTTCGCCAAACTAATTATGCACGCATTCCTAACATTCTAATGCGACAACAAATCATGTCAATCACATCAGCAAAATATGAATGAAACTGTACTTCCTACAAATGACTAAAATGCCCTGAATCTCATATTCTTCGTTGATTTACGAAACAGGAAACGGACAGCATGTTGTGCATGTTAAACGGCGTTGCCGTGTCGTTTCAAACGGAGCGTATACGCTTCGTCTACGGCTACTAGAGGACCTGTTTTACAAGATCTATTAACTATCAATCTATGGAACGAAAGAAACATCAAATCAGAAACTTTCTAGGGTTATTTCTTACCTGAAAACGTGGAGAAATCACCGGCTGAATGATGGAAACGTGTTGTTAAAGCACGTGCAACAGGCGGTGCAAAGACAGGAAAATTCTCCCCTAATCTCTCTCACAAACTCTCACCTTTTCTCTCTCCCAATCTAGGGTTTCTCTCAAATTCGGATGAGAGAGAGGAGTGAGGGTTTCAACCCCTTTTATAAGCCTAAAAATGCCCAAAATAGGCTCAGGAACAAAGTTCACTTAGTGCATAACCAAATCGGGGCCGTTTCGGTCCAAAAGATGATTTCTGGTGGTCCCCTGGCCGAACGCGATTGGACTTAAGCTCAAGCATACAGGATCTAGCATGCATCAAGTTTTCAGTCCGGCAGGATTCGCAGATCGCACGTGGCGGTCCAGTTTCAGTTCAGCGGTCACCGCACGTAGATCAGGGCTGTAAGTCTCATGATATGAAATAAAAATTTTTCCTGATCCGAGGGTGTAATTTGACTGAATTCTGACGGTCAGAAAGCTTAATACTGACACGTCAAGTCGTGTGCCAGATTTGAATTTCAAATTTCAAATATGTCCCTATTCGCACTCTCTTCAGTCTGGGCTCAATGAAATAGCCTGTGATTATCGGTTGGACTTAATTTTTGAAATGATTGTCAAGTCCAGCTAGGCGGTTCTAACGGTCTAAGATAGCAGGCATCGGACTTTCGACGCGCGGTCTAGATCCAATACAGATTTTCAAAGTGGTCTAGAGAACAAACCTGCTTAGAGTTTGATTCGAGATTATAGAGTATTATAGAGTCATTGGTTCTACTCGATTTGGGTCTTGTAGAACGTATTTAAAGTGATCAGGGACTATTTTCCAGCTACTCTAGCGTTGCGCTAGCTAACTTATGCTTAGTTTCTAAAGGAATTAATCCAAAGTGGTTTCTTTGGCTATGAAATTGGGTTCTGAGCGATTTTCCAGGTGTTTTAGTTGACCCACTGCCTAAGGACGTCAAATCCCAGATTGGCCAAAATCTGGGGTGTTACAGTTCCCCCTTTTGATACCCTTCTCTGTTTGTACTTATGGGTAATCCGTCTGGATGACCATGATGCCTACTGGACCGGGTTCAAAGTCTGTGTCTAACTTGACCTCTTCACTTAGAAGTTGGAGCTCCTCAAGTTCCTCAGGTCCACATTGTGGTAGGATCCTAATGTCTGTCCAGTCAAGGGAAGGCCACTTCCCTTTCTCGATCCAATGGAGGGGCTACTTCTGCCCCTTGTGTGATTAAGCGGTTGGTGGGGGTGTCCCCTTTTGGCTGTTTGTGGGGATGGGTGCCTCCCTGCTCTTATCTGTGGACCTTGTCATGGGCACCTCTAGTCCTGGGTCCTCCTCGAGTGACCCTACTTCCATGCCCCTAGCTTTGTTTGATGGATCCGGGGGTTTTATCCTTAGCATTATATGTGCTTTTGAAATCTTAAGGATTTTGTCCCACCGTATTAACGGCCAAGTAGTCTCCTAGCTGGAGTGTTCGGTTAATTTGAGCCGCTGAAGGTGATTCTCAAGAGAATTCACCGTGTCACCATAAACTGCCCCGGACTTTACAAACTTAATGGGTGTACATTTGAATGGTTGCCTCTTTTTAGGCCTTACGGCCTAATCCTCTGGTGTCATTTGATATCCCAGTCCCTATCTTCGCTCGTTAGCTTGAGCTTTCTTTATTACCATACCCTTTTCATGGAATTCAGTACGGTAGTTCAAGATTAGCCATTCGACTGAAGGGATGACATATTTGGCAATGAGAGGGTAGGTATTGGCTATTGAATTCACAATTTTGAACTCGAAACTGTGGTACGATATGTCACCCTCCATGTGTCAGATGTCTATTACTAGGATGTCAGGTTCTGGGATATTGAATGCCACTAGTAGAATGATTTTTGGTTTGGCCAGTACTAAGATGATTTGATTTCCCGAAGGGAATTTAACCCTTTGATGGAGAGTGAACGGGATGGCTCCAATGGAGAGTGAACGGGATGGCTCCAACAGCATGGAGCCACGGTTTCCCCAATAGAAGGTTAAACGAAGCAGGAATGTCAGTGATCTGAAATGTGACAAGAGTCATGTCGGGTCCAATTTGTAACTCAATGTCTATTTTTGCCTCTACATGCCTTCGAGAGTTATCAAAGGCTCTAACACTCATAGTACTGGGCCTGAAAGAAGATGGTTCGATCCTTAAACATTTGGCAGTCCTTAAAGGGGAAATGTTTAAGCTTTATCCGTTATTAATGAGTACAAGTGGGACCATGAGGTCCTTGCAACGAATAACTATATTGAGTGAGTGCCCATGTTTGCTACCTTCAGGTGTAGCTCATCATCAGAGAATGTGATGGCTTGTGATGTGAGAAGTTGTCCAATCATGCTTGCCACCATTTCAAGTGGTACTTCAGGAGAGATGTGTGCATCATTCATAGTTTTCACAAAGATTTCTCGATGCGATCTCGATGTGCATAGGAGTTCCCAGATGGAAATTTGTGAGGGAACGGACTTGATCTAAGTTGCTACATCGTAGACAAAGTCAGCTTTATGGGCCATTCCTGGTAAAGTTTCTCGGGTTTCTTTTGGATTCTGATTGTCTCTCCTGAAATATCTACTGCTATTGCCCACTTCGGCTCACTCAGGGTAGTATCATGGGACCGCCTTCGTGTTGTAGGAAGGAACCATCCTCCCTTCCAGATATATCACCGGTTCTTGAGGTGGTGGAGTTGTTTCCGGGACTGTTTGTGGTGGACTTGAGGATTTTTCTTGGAGTACAACTAAGTCCTCATTGGTTTTTATGATGGGACTTTCCTCCTTCTTTTGGTGTTCATTTTACGAAGCAGGCATCCTTTAGGCATACGTCAGCTGGTGAGGTAAGAGGAACCTTGGCGGTCGGACTGGGGGTGCCCCTTATAAAGTTAGCGGAGCTAGATCGAGGAGACCCACTGGTAGAATGATGGGTTTAGAGATTGACCTGTTGGGAGATGATGCTAGATGTGCCCCTTGTAGCATGAAAGGCTGAGAGTTCAACCTGTTGGATGTTGTTCATGCCCCTTGGAGGATGAGAGGTGGAGCTATCGGTGCTTGTCAGTATCCTCATGTCTGATTTGTTGTATTGGGCATGATTGCTTGTACGGAATGATGTGGGAAGGAGTATATGGGGTGCTCCTCTTCGATGTTGTTGACAGTAAAGCTGCCAGATGTGTTGGGTCCTTCCTGATGCGATGGCAAAGGATTATGGAGGATGTTGGCTTGAGCCGCATTGTTAGCCTGTGGGGTGATCACAATCTTCTAACTTTCGATCAAATCTTAGACTGTGTTTTTTAAAGTAAAACAACGGTCTGTTAGATGGCCAGGAGCCTGGTAATATGCACAGTACTGGTTTTCATTGTAGCTTAGGGGTAGGGGTTTGACGCCGAGGTTGGAATGGAGTCAACAGTTTCTTTTGCAACAACATAGTCATGACCTGACTGTATGTTTGTGCTAGAGGAGTGAACTTCCTGCCCAGCATCCCTTGCTTGTACGGGTTTTGCGCATTTACCCTAGGCTGTTGCTGATGTTGTTGAGGCAGTTGTGCCTGGTATCCCTGTTGGGCTTGCTGTGGTTGGTACTGTTTGTTTGGTTGTGGCTGGTACAGTCCATTTTGTTGTGACTCCAGTTACGGAGAGTACTGGTTACCTTGAGTGTTGGCGATAATATTGTTAACTTCTATGGTGCGTTGTGTGGGAGCGGTGCCGTTTCCATTCCCATATTTGATGGACTTCCCCTCGACTTTGTTTCTTTTGATTGAGGGGGCCTGATGCGGCTATGGGAAAATGGTTCCAGCTCTTATCCCGGCTTCTACTTGTTCTCCAGCTCAGATGAGCTGGGAAAAGTTCACATATGGGTATGAGATCAGATATCTTGAGATATTTGGATTTACCGAATGGACAGTCACAAATATTTGTTCCTCATCATCGATGGGGCTTCTCATTCGGGCTGCCATGGCCCGCTATCATCCCACATAAGCTCACAATGACTTATCACTTTTTTGCCTCAAGGCAGCTAGATCGGCTCTTCTCGGAGTTATATTTAGATTGTAGGAAAATCGATCAATGAATGCCTGGGAGAGCCTCTCCCAAGTCCTAATCTGATGACTATAGAATGATGCGTACCATTTTAAAGCGTCACCATTTAGAGATTTCTAAAAAAGTCGTATTAAGGCTCTATCATTCCCTTCTATCGCATTGAGTTCCCCACAAAAGGGCTTTAGATGTGTTGTGGGGCACTTGCTACCATCATATCTTTTGAATTTTGGTACCTTAAAATTCAGAGGTACCCGAGCAACTGGAAAGGAACATAAATCCCTGAATTTAGTGGATGGGAGATCCACTCCTTGTTGCCTCCGCAGATGGTTCTGCACATTTTGCAATTGTTCTTGCATCTCATCCATTTCTGATTTGGTGGAGTGCGGGTATCTTCTGCCTTGAAGTAGGGCTTGTGTTGCTTCCTCCTCTTAAGGGTCGATTTCCTCGGCCCTTTAATTTCTAAGAATAGGGGGTTGTTGGAAAGAAGATGGACTCCTAGTGGCAGGCAGTAGATGGAATTGAACTCCACTCCCTTTTGAGGGAGGGTGTGATGTACGAAAATTTCTCCTGCTTAGGGTATCTACAATTTCAGAATGTTGCTCCCATTAGGGGGAGTAAGTTGGACTTGAAGCAGACCCCCTCATGGGCATCCGCCGGTTCTTGTCTGTGATTCCCATTAAGGGGAACTTGTGTTGTAACCTGATTGCTATGATGTGTTGAGTAACGATATGCAGGAGGGTTGCTCCTATTTTTTGGTTTTTGTTGATCTTATACTAACTCCTCTGGAAGAGGGAGAATAAGATTTGCTAGAGGAATGAGGGAGAAGAAAAAAGGAGTTTGCGGGATCGAGCTATTTTGCACATTAGGTTGTGTTGCCTACATGTTTGGTATGACACTTGTCACTAGGCAAATCAATAGCTCTTGCATTGCTTTGAGACTTTGTGCCACCTCATTTATGGTTATAGTAGCTAGTGGCTCTGTTCGAGCTACTGGAGGTGCTGGTGTTGGCATTGGTGCCGATGTTGATACTTCAGGAGCTGGCAGAGTTGTCGACTCTTCTTCATGGGTAGCTAAAGCTACTCGGGATTGAGTTATCATAGCTTGGATTGATGTCCAAAAAAGTATAAGCCAAAGATGTTTTTAAAATACAGTGATGAATGTCCCTTAAGATTGAAATACCACATGTTTTTGGGTCGGGTCTCAGCTAGTGCGTGCTAGCACATCCCCAGTGGAATCGTCATTCTATGAACTTTGAAAATCGACGCCCATGTTGATGGCATATGTTTGTTTTAGTGATGGGGGTGATTAGGTTGATTTGTGGATGTTGGAGTCGCCACTAGACAATTAATCTTGAAATCCCACAGTCATTTAGAACCTGCGGAATACATAAGGTTGGAAAAATCTGAAGACTCTCCAACTAGAAATTGACTCCTGGTCTGCGATCCGAAATTCTAAGGGACCTCGGTTTCAAAGAGGGAAGGTGTTAGACACCCTCTTTACCCGTACAAATGTACAGTCTCTTCTTAATGTGTTAAAAAATCTTAAGGGATGAATTATATGGTCAGATTGAACCTAGGCACATAGGTTTCTAGTGCGATAAGATCTGAGATTTCAGCAAGCCACAGAGCTTACGTCCAATAATGTGTCTAGAGGGTGGATGTAATGATGCTTATGCCCAAAGATAAAGAAAAGTGGACTAGATTGCTAGGAATTTCTAATGTAACAGGATCCGATGTACAACAAGTCACGGAGCATACGTACACTAGAGATCTAGAGAAGGAGGGTTAAGAATGGAATAGATGTCATGATGAATACCTGTATGTAGATGAGATGATATTTGGCATGCTCTTAAGTAGACTAAGACATGGATTGTGCCATGATCTATCCGAGCTAGACTTGGGAATTGGGATGGTTAGGAAGGTAGGGAGGAGGCTAAGAGGATAGTTGAAAAATCTGAACTTGGAGGCTCAGGAGCTTCTTCTCACCCTCACTCTCACTCTCTTCTCTTCTCTCCCTTTCTCTCTCACACTTAGATTTGGAAAGTGAAAGTTGTTGTGTGAAATGTGAAGAGGAGAGGGCTATTTATAACCTTTTCTGATGGTAATGTGGTAATTGTTGTGCTTATGAAGGGTAAAAGCTGACATGGCAGCTTGGGATTGGTTGAGGAGAGAGGAATGCCACATGGCGTGCTCTCATTGGCTCTTGGGGGTTGGTAAAATGGTAAATAAGGTGGGTTGGGGGGTAAATCCATATGAAAGTTAACTTTGACACGAGGGACATCTATTGCTCGGAAGACACACATGTCTCACATGCGGCGATAATTGGATTACTATCGGCGGTAGTCAGACTATTGCTCAGTTTTGGTTCAGGCCGGGCCTTGACTGGTTGGTTTTATCTGATGTTTATATTTTTCCATTAGTCCAACTTTTCAGACTTTTAAACTCAAATGGGTGTGCTTTGGCTTGAATGGTGGCTCTTGATGGCTCGGGTCAGGTTTTTTTTTATCACGATTTGGTTTGGATTAGGGTTTTGGGATCAGGGTTCGGTTTGGAGTTAGGGTTCAGTTTACGGTTAGGGTTTGGTTTGGGGTTAGGGTTTGGTTTGGATTAGACCATGGTTTTTGGATTACCTTAGCTTTCTCAAGATATTAGCCTGGGTGGGGTGTTTACATGGGCACTGTGCCATCAAGAGAACTCATGGAAAAAAATTAAGGTTTTATCATTTCACGGAAATTGAATGAACATTTATTTCATCTTGATGCTTGTGGATTAAAAAATACTAGATCTGCATGGGCCTCCTAATATCCATAAATGAGGAACAGGTAATATGGAATCATGCACCATAAGCAACATTCTCAGATGTATTCATCAAAGAAACAATCTCAGTGACGTGGTTGTTGGCAGTAATTAACACCTTTGTCGGAGTATCAAAACCTTAATTTGTAAAAAATTAGTTCAAGATCAAAGATTTATCACCTCAGAGATACAATGAAATGCCTATAAATCTACGGTAGATGTCATTTGTTTGAAGATTGAGAATCAAAACTCTATTTCACGAAAATTGGATCCGAGATCGAAGATTCCTCGCCTCAGAGGCAGTCTTTTGCAACTGTAGACATTGAGAGGGATGGAGATCGGGAGATCGGGAGCGGACGAGAGAGAGGGGGAGAGATCAAGAGGGAGGGGGATTTAGAGTGAGGGAGCGGGAGAGAGATAGGGAGAGATCGAGAGGGAGGGAGTGAGGCAGTGAGGGAGCCGGAGAGAGAGGGAGAGAGATCAAGAAGGAGAGAGGGAGGGAGGGAGAGAGATAGAGAGAGAGAGAGAGAGGGTGCGATGCAAATTGGGTTTATTATAGTTTTAAAATGGCTCAGAATTGTTGTAGATTTGGAACGATTTTAAGCAACTCTAGAACCAAAGCCATTGTTGTTCCTAAATGGCGTTTTTGGTGTGTGTGTATATATATATATATATATATATATATATATATATATATATATATATATATATATATATATATATATATATATATATATATATATATATATAATGTGTTGGGCATTACTGCTCCAACGATGTGAGACTCTCTTTGGACAAGGAAGGGGTGCCGCTCATGGGACCCATCATGATTTATAGGTTTAATCCACACCGTCCATTGGTTTCTTCATATCATTTTAGGCCACGGGCCCAAAAATTGAGGTAGATTCAAAACTCTAATGGGACACACAATGGGGTAGATTTAAATTCTAGGTTAGTTATACCACTCTAAACTAAATATAATAATGATGTCCACCTTTGACACCTTCCTAGGGCCAACTGCAAAGGTTACTTTCTATCCAATTGATTGAGAATACCTATGAAATGAAGTTGATAATAATAATAAATGGGATCCATTTACAACTCAAGTGGACCACACTACAAGAAACGGTGTTGATTTAGCACACCATTAAAGCTTCCTGGGGCTCACTATAATGTTTGTTTAACACACAACCATATGCAGGTCAGACCCCACCTTGATGAATGTGTTTTATCTGGGCCATTAATCTTAGGGCCACTTGGATATATGTATTGTATCTTAGTCAAATATGGCTGGTCCAAATCTCAGGTGGACTGCACTGTATGAGGATAGTGTGATTGAACATTTGTTATTAGAAAACTCTTAGGGTGAATTAAAATGACCACATGCCATTTAAATTATTTACATTTTGGTTATATACACACTGGCCAAACCATCTTACTATACCAATGGTCCAATTTGAGGGGCTAATTATGGACCTTACCTCGATGTAAGTATTGCATATTTAACCATTTATCAATTAGGCTAGCTCATTCTAGAGCATGATCCTAAGATGACCTAAATCCAATTCCTGAATAAGTCAGACAAAATGAAATAGTGTTAATTGAATGTCTAACTTTCAAACTATTGTGAACCCACTTGATGTACGTATTTTATTCTCACCATTCAATCATTTCGCTAACTAAATGGTTCGATCATGGAGCCCGTTGACATGTGCCTTGTGCATATGAATTGTTCTTCCTTGTACTACATTAATGTATGTGAGTTACCTATATTGTCGATTTGTTGGGACCCATCGGAATTCTTATGTGGACCCATCTACTGGCAAGACCACTTGGAAGCAAGACCCACTGCATTGTATGAGACAAACCCATGTCACACAACATCGACTAACTTTTATGTTTATATTATATATCCAAGTCGTTTAACTTAAGGCCCACTGTATCTTATGAGTAATACCTATGCCTTCCAAACCATTGTAGAACCACTATGATAATTATTTGCAATCCAACCTACTAACGACCCACTTGAAAGTGAAGCCCACTATATTATATGAGCTTTATCAGCATCACCCATCCTGTGGCTCATTTTCTATATGCTATATCTATTCTTTCCATTTCATAATCATTTGATGCATGTATTTTATATCACGACCACTCATTAACCATAAGGTCCGATTAGGATATAATAAAGTGGTCCCAATAGATGAAAACCATGTTAGGCTAAAGCTATTAATGGAATATATATCATGCGAAGAAAATGGTGTAATTGTGAATACAAATAATGCTCGTGATTGTGATAGCTATGGATGATATTAGTGATGTTAGTGATTTTGGTTAATAAAAGTATGTGATTTAAGATCTTGATTAACGTTGTTCTACTTCTTTGCATACTAAATTTATTTATATTACCATGTTGATGTTGATCATACTCATACACCATAGAATGATGGTATGTGCAAGTGTACTTTAATACATTTATTCATGACCAAGATATATCCTTTATAGTTTAGTCACATGACTGTGGATTGATATAGTTGATAGTGGCACATGATTATTATATGTAATTTTTTGGCCTAAAGGTTAAGCAGACCTTAAACTCATGTCATTACATGCACTTGAACGTATGCCCTATCATAATTGCTTGAATTCATGCATAATTATGACATACATGATAATCAAAATACCACAGATGTGCCGTATAACATGAGTTGGATCTTGACGAAAAAAAGTGCATCTATGTTGATGGCATGTTTTAGCCTTAAAAGGGACAAGACACCAAAAATGCAAAAACAGTAGGGGATGATGTGCCTCTTAGGTTAAAAGTCCCTAAACCCTGATGCTAGTTAGGGATGCCTTAGTGTCGGGCCGAGTGGATACATGCATCATGGATTTAACTCCCACTAATAAGGTTGGGCTGAGAAGAGGTGGGTCGAACCTGCTTAAGGGCTGAGGTGCAAAGATGGACTGGTCTGACTCGCCGATGAGGAGAAGCGCAAATGAGGTCCATTACTGGCATGCCAGGTGGAAGTCCACCACATGATGAGTATGCGAGGTCAATTACTGGTGTCGTGTGTGCATGGGTGTTGACCATGGTCTTTCTCGAGATATACAGTTATGATATGGCATGACAACTTAATGATGATGATGTAATTATGAATATGTGTAATACGGTATGACTGTGGTATAGGAGAAATGAAAATGTGACTTGGTGATGCTAGTAACATTTGACTCAAAGTATTATTATGATGCATATGCATTGTATTGGCATTGGTATCATACCTTACATACTGCATGCCTTTAACCATACATGATTTGTTCGTGGCATATTTATCTTTCATGCATGTAGGACACACTACACACATGTTTTTACTCATTGGGCTTTAAAAGCTCAAGCTTACCTTTATAATTTTTTTAGGACAGTACCAAAAGCAGGAGCAGCAGATGATGCCTATCTCGTTATCTTTAGACATTATGCTTCTCATTCATTTTGATAGATATGTACTATTGTGAAACAATTGTATCGTAAATATATTTTATAATAAAAGATGGTTATTTTACTTGTGTTAGAAATGCCAATATTTATGCTCAATATCTATTTAAAAAAATTCTCCTAAATTTTATAGTCAGGCGCCGAGATCGAGACTTGGTGTACAAATGCCGGGTGCTGAACTCGGAGTTCGACACATCACGATCCAAGCCTAAGAGAGAGACTCAATATGAGCCTTTATTCAAGCGAGACACACACTGCTCTTGTAACTTTTTTTTTTATGTGTGTGTGTGTGTATGTACGTATGTGTGTGTGTGCGTATATATATATATATATATATATATATATATATATATATATATATATATATATATATATATATATATATAGATTCTTTTCTTTGTAATCATGTATACAATAACCTTAGAATCATGTACATTGGAGTAGACCACTTTTCAACTGCCAAAAATAGATGCATCAGACTGTGCATCGAGTGGGCCGCACTATGCTACCACATAGCCAACCATGGCCCCACATGTTGCCATGGGTATAGCCATGCAGGCTACAAAAGCTGTCCACATGGGACAACAGTGTGAGCTTCATACGCTGTCTAGGTGGCAAGCATGGTGGGCTCCACATGCTTCCTACATTGGACAGTCAGGTGGGCCTCATGCATTGACAATTTAGGTAGGCCCAGTGCATGGGAAAAAGAGAAAAGATTAGAAATGGTGGGCCCTACCTTGATGTGTTTGCTGATTTTTTTTTTTTATATATACCCATAATAGACTGGTTGTGGTAAGATATGTGGCCTCAATTAAAAATTGTAGTCATCCTATAATCAAATGGTCCATACTCAAACATTATAAGAGACATGTAGATTTCACCTATAACCTGTAAATAAAAGCCAATGTATATATGTACATATAGTGATGAGACCCATAAATGTGATAAGACAATACTATAGTGTGGTGCAATCCATAAATGTGATAAGACGATACTATAGTGTGGTGGGATCCATAAATGTGAGGGGTCAGTGTTAAATATATATTTAGTGATGAGCCCCACTTTCTTTAACCACATTTTAATGGGCTCCACTATACATGTATATAACATGTATTTTGACATTTGGGAAACAATCGAAACCACTTTTAGAACCTTACTATGTGATGGTGGACCACAAGAGGTAATAATTATTTATGTGGGCCCTGCCACAACCCATGTACAAAATTCTAAAATGTTTAATAATAGGCTCCACATAATTCAATAGAGTACTAGAGTGGACCCCACAATTTGAAAACTACTATAATTAGAAAATTCTAAGTTTAGACAATTAAGTTTTTAGATTGGACCACTAAACCAACCATTCTTAGGAGATTGGCTCGCCTGGGCCACTAGATTTGTGATATGATAATAAAGGAATTGTTAATTCAATGGTTTTATTTGTTAGATAGAATCTTACTTTGATTATGGAGCTAACATGAAGGTTAGGTACCCAACTAAGGTTGGAAAATCAACAATATTAGTTAGTAATTCCTTCATTCTTTGTGTCATCCACTCAACCTTTGAATTTTGATCATGGTTAAGAGGACTCGTTGGAGTAAGAAATCATCCGAAGAGGCCATATTGAGACATTATCAGTTAAGCATAGAGAAAAATTACTTTATGCATGTCTACTACTCAATTTGGGTAAGTGTTTACTTATGTGGATGGTTTTATCATATGCATGTCATAACTTTGCATTAATAACAACTATTTTGTACTACATTAAATTACTATGCTTGTTCACATGCATTATCATAAATCTAAAAATTTGAGGGAATAATGAGTAATATTCCTTAAGTGTGAACACCAGATAACTCAGGGAATAGATGGGAGGACCCTAGTTTGTACCATTAAGGCCTCCACTTCGGACGAAGGGTTGGGTAGGGAAAGAGTTTAATAAGCTCGTAATGGTTACTAATTGAGTGAGGCCGAGAGATTGCCTATAGTGGGTAGGTTAGTTGACATGTAAGGCTTTTACGCCTGATATGTAGACCACCTCTCGAGATAGGAATAAACATATGTAAGCTAGGTGGGTGTTGGAAGGCCTAGATGTAATAGACTGGGCCATGTTAGTTTAAATGGTTAATTGTATTGAAAATATGTGGAAGATTTCATGTACTCAGAATATTTATGCACTGACTTCTATTATTTATGAATCCCGTATGAAATGTGTTGAGGCTTAAATATTACATATTTATCCCCTATTTCACAGTGCTTTCCAATGCAAATTAGCGTTAAAGTTGCTTAATTGAATATGTTTTCATCTTGTGGAGAGATTTCAAAGTCTAAGTCAAATACAAGCTTAAAGTAATGAATCAAAGCCTAAAGGAGTGGAGCGATTGAAGATTTAAGAGAGCTTAAGGGATGATGATTAAGTATATTCATGCATGTGGACTAAAGTAGATCAAGAGGAAGTCAAACAGTACTTGAAAACAAGTGACGAAGTCAAGAAAATAAGTCCTAAAAATTGAGGACAAGAAAATGAAATCCTAAGACTGCATGCTCATAAATACAAATCATCTTGATCGATCGACAAAGTTATCAATCGATTGACAGAGCCATCGATCGATCGGCAACCAAGGATTGATCAATCGAAACTCCCCTAATTTATTCAGATTACTTATAGGACAATTTTTGGTATATTCGATCGATTGGGTTTGATCAATCGAATGTGAATAGATTTTTAAATTCTGGTCACTAGAAGTTATTAGAGACCATCGATTGATCAACAGTCGCAGTGACTATGTAAGTTCGTGATTTTTTAAGGGTGGTACAAAAGTGTAAAAAATTAATCTATTTAAAGGGTTGTTTAGGACTTTTTAGGTATCTTTTAGAGCTTGGAGAGAGAGAGAGAGAGAGAGAGAGAGAGAGAGAGAGAGAGAGGGCTTGAGTGAAACGCCAACAATGTCCTCCCTCTTCAATTTCCTTTTAGGTTTTAGTAGATAATTTCTTTTTCTTTTTCTTAAGAGTTAGTTATGTCTAGCTAATCTGTTAGCTAAGGCTAAGGGGTGAAGTTTCTAGTTTATTGTAATGTCTTAGTTTATTGATTTATACATTGGATTTTATGATGAATATTTAATTGAATTGGGTTTGAATTTACTTTAAAGATTTTGAGTTTTTATTTCATGATCCGTTATGACTCAGAGTACATTGGATTCTTTGAAGTGCAATTACTTAGCTTGATTGGAGAAGGAATCAATCTGTAAAATTTCTTGTCTATTGTAGACTTTGCGTCACGCCCTAAACTCGAAAACTAGGCTCACAGAATTCCCGATCCTACAAGGAGGATTTTCAATATGAATTATTTTTTTGTAAAGGAGCATAACTGCAAGTGTACCCAAATCACAAGAGCAACATCATCATCACATATCCACTAATAAAATCATTCAAGTACAATGCTGAAAGAAAAATACATATGTGAAATAAGAACTCCAAACACTACAAAAAAGAGGGTTTTTAGCGACAAAATTTTAAATTTGTAGTTAAAAGTCACTTTTAGCGATGAACATTTTCGTCGAAAAGGCAGGAAACAATTTTTCACTAAAATCGAAAGGTTTAGTTTTAGCTACGAAAATTTTCGTAGCTAAAAAACGTGGATGAGACTTTTAGCGACGAAAAGTTTCGTCGCTAAAGGCTGCAAACACCTTTTCAAAAAAATCGAAAGGTATACTTTTAGCTACAAAACTTTTCATAGCTAAAAAACATGGATGGAACTTTTAGCGATGAAACGTTTCGTTGCTAAAGGCTACAACAATTTTTCAAAAAAATCATAAGGTATACTTTTAGCTGTGAAAATTTTCATAGCTACAAAACGTGGATGATACTTTTAGCGATGAAAATTTTTGTCGCTCAAGGCTGCAAACATTTTTCAAAAAAATTGAAAGGCTTACTTTTAGCTACAAAAATTTTCGTAACTAAAAAATGTGGATGAGACTTTTAGCAATGAAAATTTTTGTCCCTAAAGGCTGTAAACAAATTTTTTTAAAAAATCGAAAGGTTTACTTTTAGCTACGAAAATTTTCGTAGCTAAAAAACATGAATGAGACTTTTAGTAATGAAAAGTTTCGTTGCTAAAGGATGTAAACAATTTTTGAAAAAAATCGAAAGGTTTGCTTTTAGCTACGAAAATTTTTGCAGCTAAAAAACGTGGAAGAGGCTTTTACCTATGAAGCGTTTCATCGCTAAAGGCTGTAAACAGTTTTTGAAAAAAAATTGAAAGGTTTTCTTTTAGCTTCGAAAATTTTCGTAGCTAAAAAACATGGATTAGACTTTTAGCTACGAAATGTTTCATCGCTAAAGGCTTTTTAAAAGATTCTAAGTTTACTTTTAGCTATGAAGACGCTATTGAGACTTTTACCTATGAAATATTTCATAGGTAAAAGTCTCTTTTTTAAAAAAAAAAAAAATTCATCTCAAATTTCCTGATATACACCTGTTAGAATATAATTCATCATATTCTACCTGATATACACCTGTTATATAATATATTTCATCATATTCATATTCACATCCATCTAAACCCAAACTATGTAAATCCATCTAGACATAAACTACATTCATCCAAAATTAAACTGCATCCATCCAAACACAAACAATCCTATGGAAAAAAAAAAAAAAAAACAAATGAAAAGAGAGAGAACATATGAGAAGTGATCTAGAAAAATGAAAAGAAAAATAACCTAAACCTAAACATAAACCTAAACCTATAACCTACACTTATAGGTTTAGGTTATAGGTTTAGGTTTAGGTTTTAGGTTTAGGTTATGGTTAGGTTATAGGTTATAAGTTTAGGCTATAGGTTATGGATTATAGGTTATAGGTTAAGGTTTAGGTTATAGGTTTTGGTTTAAGTTAAGATTACAGGTTTAGGTTTAGGTTTAGGTTATAGGTTATAGGTTATAGCTTTAGGGAATTGAGAATAGGTTAAGGTTTAAGTTTAAGACATCAAGTTCTGGTTCGGGTTCAGTATCGGGTTTAGGTTTCGATTTTCAAGTTTAGGTTTAGGTTTAGGTTAGGGAGTTGAGATTATGATTAGGTGTAGGTTTAGGTTTATGGATTTGAGAATACATTTAGGTTTTAGGTTTAGGTTATAGGTTTAGGTTTAGGTTATAAGTGTAGGTTTAAGTTTAAGACATCAAGTTCTGGTTCGGGTTTAGTATCGGGTTTAGGTTTCAGTTTTCAAGTTTAGGTTTAGGTTTATGTTAGGGAGTTGAGATTATGATTAGGTGTAGGTTTAGGTTTAGGTATTTGAGAATACATTTAGGTTTTAGGGTTAGGTTATAGGTTTAGGTTTAAGTTAGGTTAAGGTTTAGGGAATTGAGAATAAGTTAAGGTTTAGGTTTAGGACATCGGGTTCGGGTACGGCTTTAGGTTTGGGGTTTCAAGTTTAGGTTTAGGTTAAGGAGTTGAGATTAGGATTAGGTGAAGGTTTAGGTTTAGGGATTTGAGAATACATTTAGGTTTTAGGTTTAGGTTATAGGTTTAGGTTTAGGTTATAAGTGTCGGTTATAGGTTTAGGTTTAGGAAATTGGGTTCGGGACCGAGTTTAGGTTTGGGTTTTCAAGTTTAGGTTTAGGTTAAGGAGTCAAGATTAGGATTAGGTGTAGGTATAGGTTTAGGGATTTGAGAATACATTTAGGTTTTAGGTTATAAGTGTAGGTTATGGGTTTAGGTTTAAATTAGGTTATAGGTTAAGGTTTTGGGAATTGAGAATAGGTTAAAGTTTAGGTTTAGGGATTTGAGAATACATTTAAGTTTTAGGTTATAAGTGTACGATATAGGTTTAGGTTTTAGTTAGGTTATAGGTTAAGGTTTAGGAATTGAGAATAGGTTAAGGTTTAGTCTTAGGAATTTGAGAATACATTTAGGTTTTTAGTTTTAGGTTTAGTTTTAGGTTAAGGTTATAAGTTTAGGTTTAGGTTTAAGTTTAGGTTATAGGTTATAGCTTTAGGAAATTGAGAATAGGTTAAGGTTTAGGTTTAAGAAATCAAGTTTGGGTTCGGGATAGGGTTTAGGTTTGGGTTAAGGTTTAGGTTTTAGGTTTAAGTTAAGGTTAGGTTATAGGTTATAATTTTTGGTTATATGTTATAGGTTATAGGTTAAGGTTTAGGTTATAGGTTTTGGTTAAGGTTTAGGTTAAGGTTTAGGTTATAAGTTATATGTTATAGGTTATAGCTTTAGGGAATTGAGAATAGGTTAAGGTTTAGGTTTAGGAAATCGGGTTCAATTTCAGGATAGGGTTTAGGTTTAGGTTTTCAAGTTTAGGTTTAAGTTTAGATCAGGGAGTTGAGAATATATTTAGGTTTTAGGTTTAGGTTTTAGTTTACAAGTTTAAGTTATAGGTTTAGGTTTAGGCTTTAGGCTTTAGGTTTAGGTTAGGTTATAGGTTATAAGTTTAGGTTATAGGTTAAGGTTTATGTTATAGGTTTTGGTTAAGTTTATAGGTTATAGCTTTAAGGAATTGAGAATAGGTTAAGGTTTAGTTTTAGGAATTCTGGTTCGGGTTCGGGATCGGGTTTAGGTTTGGGTTTTCAAGTTTAGGTTTAAGTTTAAGTTAGGGAGTTGAGATTAGGATTAGGTGTAAGTTTTGGGTTTAAGGATTTGAGAATACATTTAGGTTTTAGGTTTTAGGTTTAGGTTTAGGTTTAGGTTTTAGTATATGGGTTTATGTTATAGGTTTAGATTTTGGTTTTAGGTTTAGGTTAAGGTTATAAGTTTAGGTTATAGGTTATAGGTTAAGGTTTAGGTTATAGGTTTTAGTTTAGGTTTAGGTTATAGGTTATAGGTTTTGGTTTAGGTTTAGGTTTAGGTTTTAGGTTTAGGTTAAGGTTATAGGTTTAGGTTAGGTTTAGGTTTAAGTTATAGCTTTAGGAAATTGAGAATAGGTTAAGGTTTAGATTTAGGAAATCGGGTTTAGGTTTGGGTTTTCAAGTTTAAGTTTAGTTTTAGGTTAGAGAGTTGAGATTAGGATTAGGTGTAGGTTTACGTTTAGGGATTTGAGAATGCATTTAGGCTTTGGTTTAGGTTTTAGTTCATAGGTTTAGGTTATAAGTTTAGGTTTAGGTTAGGTTATAGGTTATAAGTTAAGATTATATGTTATAGGTTATGGGTTAAGGTTTAGGTTATAGGTTTTGGTTTAATTTAACGTTATTGGTTTTGGTTTAGGTTTAGGTTAGGTTTAAGTTTAGATTATAGGTTATAGCTTTAGGGAATTGAGAATAGGTTAAGGTTTAGGTTTAGGAAATCAGGTTCAGGTTCGGGATCGGGTTTAGGTTTGTGTTTTCAAGTTTAGGTTTAGGTTTAGGTTAGGGAGTTGAGATTAGGATTAGGTGTAGGTTTACGTTTAGGGATTTGAGAATACATTTAGGTTTTAGGTTTAGGTTTAGGTTTTAGGTTTTAGTTTATAGGTTTAGGTTTAGGTTTAGGTTTTATGTTTAGATTTAGGTTTAGGTTTCGGTTTAGGTTTTAGGTTATAGGTTTAGGTTTAGGTTTTAGGTTTAGGTTAAGGTTATAAGTTTAGGTTATAAGTTATAGGTTATAGGTTATAGGTTAAGGTTTAGGTTATAGGTTTTGGTTAAGGTTTATGTTTAGGTTTGGGTTATAGGTTATAAGTTATAGCTTTAGGGAATTGAGAATGGGTTAAGGTTTAGGTTTATGAAATCAGGTTCAGGTTCAGGATCGGGTTTAGGTTTGGGTTTTCAAGTTTAGGTTTAGGTTTAGGTTAGGGAGTTAAGATTAGGATTAGGTGTAGGTTTATGTTTAGGTATTTGAGATCATACATTTAGGTTTTAGATTTAGGCATAGGTTTTAGGTTATAGGTTTAGTTTTAGGTTATAAGTTATACTTTAGGGAATTGAGAATAGGTTAAGGTTTAGGTTTAGGAAATTGGGTTCGAGTTCGGGATCGGGTTTAGGTTTGGGTTTTCAAGTATAGGTTTATGTTTAGGTTAGGGAGTTTATATTAGGATTAGGTGTAGGTTAGAGATTTGAGAATAGGTTAAGGTTTAGGTTTAGGAAATTGTTTCAGGTTCGAGATCGGTTTTACATTTGGGTTTTAGGTTTAGGTTTAGGTTATAGGTTTTGAGATTTGAGAATAGGTTTAGGTTATAAGTATAGGTTTAGGTTTAAGAATAAGTTTAGGTTTAGGTTATATGTTTAGGTTAAGGTTATAGGTTTAGGTTATAAGTTTAGGTTTAGGTTATAAGTGTAGGTTATAGGTTTAGGTTATAGGTTAAGGTTTAGGTTTAGGTTTAGGTTATATTGGTTTAAGTTTAGGTTTAAGTTTAGGTTATAGGTTTAAGTTATAGCTTATAGGTTTAGGTTTAAGTTATAGGTTTAGGTTTTAGGTTATGGGTTATATGTTTAGGTTTAGGTTATAAGTTTTGGGATTTGAGAATAGGTTTAGGTTATAAGTATAGGTTTAGGTTATAGGTTTAGGTTATAGGTTATCGGTTTAGGGTGTGGTACCTGCAAATACAGATATAAACACAGCCTGTCAAAATGGCCAGGCCCCTCCGGTATTGTTCATAGGAAATGGACAGCTTCATCATGGTCATTATAGTGGTTCTTACCTTTCAGAGAGTCCCGCTCATCCGGATAGCTCCGAAGCACATCCAGGTCTGCTCCATTAATTTCGAGCAAATACATAAACACACTCCAATGTTGTCCATAGAAAATGGACAGCTTCATCATGGTCATAACAGCAGTTCCCACCTTTCAGGGACCCCCGCTCAACATCCAGATAGCTCTGACACACATCCGGGTCTGCTCCATTAATTTTGAGCAAATACATAAACACGGCCTGTACAAATGGCTAGGCCACTCCATCAATCTTCCAGACTATTTATCAGGCCACCACACAAGAAGAAATCCCCATTGTACAAGAATTTAACATCTATAAAATAAAAAAATTCAACGTAGAATACAAAATTTAAAGAAGAAGAAGAAATCACTTAAAATGTATCATAATGTATGATTAATGGTTCCATATGGCTGGAACTTGTTTTAATATCTCTGTGTACTAATGTCATCTCTTATCTAACTTGTTCATAAGCTCACACAAACATGAATGAAGGGTAAACACAACTATCAGCTTAGATCCATTCATAAGCTCACACAGACATGAATGAATGGAAAACATAGACTGTAAACCATTTACCTGTAAATCATTTACAGTTAGCCACATTTACAGGCATCCAAATGACCTGTTTGTTTACATTGTTCCTGAATTTAGGTGCAAAAGGCCTAATTCTTGTGCGTGGCTCATCTAATGGAAAGCTGGGATCTCAAACACATGTTGGTTTAACCCCTATTTTATGTTTACTTCATATGGATTTTGATTTGTTTAATCCCATATCATAGTTGGTGTTACATCATGTATAATGTTCAACTGCAATAGTGTTTTTTTTTTTTTTGGTATATAGGGAACTAACAGAGGAGCCAATGCACTTGGATTTGTTTGCATTCAATCCATACTTTAAATCCCATTTTGGATGAGTACAGTAATTTCACAGCCTGAGCTTGAAATGTGTTCCTTTTAGTGATATTCCTACAACTTCTAAAAGTCCTCTATTTATCATGACTCGAGAAAATCTAATTAGGAGTTCCTTGCCATCCAATCTTTAGCTATCTTTTCCCAGGCTATTGATGTATTATTTTCTTAATCGTCTTTTGTAGGATATGAATTGACAGATTAGGAGATTCTATCTGTAAGATTTTTGGAGCACCCTCCATCTATTGTGGAGCCTATTAAATTAAAGTTTAGATCTTAAAACTATTGGGTTTAACTTGTAGTTCACATCAAAACACTTGGAACGAATGCACTAGGAACTTATACTTCTTGTTTTATCCATGATTAGTTTTCAAAGTTAAGTATATGCTTTAATTCTTTTATAGATTTAAGCAACCAAATTCTAGCACATAACTTTCAGGTTTTAACTACCGTGTGCATTGTTTGCCTGCAAAATGTTGGTTGAAAGTTGAAATAAGAAGCAATTTCTTTACAGTGTAGGCCTGAGAAGGCTTCCATAAAATTTCCATTTTTAGGTATCATATACACTGTATAACTTAAAAGGGGTGTTCCTGTATCAAGCCCACATTCTATCAACCAAACCGTTCATCTGAGTCAGATTAAAAGCCTCCTCCACTAGACAATCCCAGCCAACCTATTGGGGGACATTTCCACATTAAGCATAAACAGTTGGTAGGATTTCTCATCATATAGTGCGGTATATCAGATGAACTACTTGGATCACTAAATGATTGTCCAAACTAAAACATAGCTAATTAGGGAAAAACATTTTACATTTCCTTTTCTTGAGGAACTGTACAATGCATGACCCAGCTCAACTGCATTTTGATCTGGGGGGAAGATCATTTTAAGCATTCCAGATATTTTGCATACATGCCCTGCCATCAAGGATTAATGGACACTGGACAAAAGTATCTCCTCCATAGAACAATCCCTGCCATCCAATCCACCAGCTTATTTTTTTTTTCTTTTCCTCAATTAGATACGGACAGAGAAAAATCAGACCTTGAAAATAACATAATTAAAATTTATTTTTATTTTTATTTTTTAAAATTTTAAAAATAATAATAAATAAAGAAGAAGAAAGCTACCTAATTGAAGGAGAGAGATGGAAATGGATGGAAGGGAGCCCTTTTTGGTACAGAAATTGACAAAGAAAAGTCATTGAAATTGCTTCTTTCAGATTTCATTTCATCTCAGAACACTAAAAGAAAAAGATACTTAGAAAATGGACGGAGAGTTGAAGTGAATGGAAAGGGTTTTAGGAAGAGCACAGAAAGAGCATTATCTAGTCTTGAACACAATAAAACTGGACCAAGCTCAACTAATTGTTAAATCCCCAAATCCACAGATTACAAAATCCCCAAATCCCAAAATCATGGTGGGACCCACCTAGCTTCTAAACATAGAAGTTCCTAGGGTCGGGGGTCGCAGGAAATCCATGTCCGAAAGAAATTCCCAAAGTTGGGAAGTGCTCATCTGATGAATGATCAAATTTCTCAGCCCGTGTGTCCAATCCAGCAGATTGGATGGCTGAAATTAGGTCGAAATTTAAACAAAAAATATCCCAAAAAGAAAAAAATATAAATCTCAGGTAAAAGGAAAAATCCATACCACTTCTCTTCTTCTTCTTCGCCCCCAAAATGAGAGAGAGGGAGAGTTCTTCTTCCTCACCCAAAATGAGAGAGAGATAGAGAGAGACAGCGGGAGAGGGAGGAAGTGTTTTGAGGGTTGAGGATTTTTTTTGATACTCTGGCATACTGGTGCAGTTGATATGTGGGCAGCTAAGAACTGCACATGTTGTACGTACATTGACTCGAATTAAACTGTCCAAACTGAGTGACCTGTTGTATATAAGCCATCTTCCAAAAAATAAATTAGTTGAAAAATCTTAACCTCTAATTCGAGTATACTTGTCAACTTAATCTAGGTCATTGGATTTTTTTATCTCGACCATCTAGTAAATGTTGTCAGTAGTAGCCAGGTGGCTACTGATCGGTGTTTTATGGGCCCCACCATTATTTTTTTCTTTTATCCATTCCTGTAACGCCCGTGAAAAATCCATACTTGGGTTCGAGTACCAACTCGACCCGAAATCGCGTAAAATTAATTTCTATGAAAATTAAGCGTAAGTTAGCTAGCGCAACGCTAGAGTAGCTGGAAAATAGTCCCTGATCACTTTAAATACGTTCTACAAGACCCAAATTGAGTAGAACAAACAACTCTACAATACTCTATAACCTCGGATCAAACTCTAAGCGGGTTTGTTCTCTGGACCACTTTGAATTCTTGTATTAGATTTAGACCGCACGTCGAAAGTCTGATACTTCCTATCTTAGACCGTTAGAACCGCCCAGCTAGACTTGACAATCATTTCAAAAATCAAGTCAAACCGATAATCACAGACTATTTCATTGAGCCCGGACTGAAGAGACCGCGAATAGGGACAGAATTGGAATTTCAAATTCAAATCTGGCACACGACTTGACACGTCAGTATTAAGTGTTCTGACCGTCAGAATTCATCCAGATTACACCCTCAGATCAGGAAAAATTTCTATTTATTATTATGAGACTTCCAGCCCTGATCTACGTGCGGTGACCGCTGAACTGAAACTGGTCCGCCACGTGCGATCTGCGAAACCTGCCGGACTGAAAACTTAATACGTGCTAGATCTGGTATGCATGAGCTTAAGTCCAATCGCAATCAACCAGGGGACCACCAGAAAGCAACTTTTGGACCGAAACAGCCCCGAAATGGATAGGCACCAAGTAAACTTCGTTCCGGAGCCTGTTTCCGGCATTTTTAAGCTTATAAAAGGGGTTGAAACCCTCATTCCTCTCTCCCATCCGAAAATTGCAAACCCTAGCTTTGGGAGAGAGAAAAGGAGAGAGAGTTTGAGAGAGAGAGTGGAAGGGATTTTTCCCGTCTCCGAGCCACCGACTGCTAGTGCTTCAGCAACTCTTCCCAATCACCTGGCTGGTGATTTCTCCACTTTTTCAGGTATAAAATAACCCTAGAACTTGCTGATTTAGGGTTTACCTAGATTCATAGCGTGTTAGCTAACGTACTTCATAAATCAGGTCCTCCTACTGCCGTAGACGAAGCGTACACGCTCCGTTCGAAATCACGCATCCGTAAGAGACTAGGTGAGGATTTTATACGCTTTGATTGACGGTTTACAACGCTTTCAATGTCGTTTAATAGTAGATTATCGACGGCATCGCCGTTTGACATGTACAACATGCTCTCCATTTCCTGTTTCGTAAATTAACGAAGAATATGAGATTTAGGGCATTTTAGTCATTTGTAGGAAGTACGGTTTACATTCATATTTTTCTGACGTGATTGACATGGTTTATCGATGCATTTGAATGTTAGGAATACGTGTATAATTAGTTTGGCGAAGAGATTCGCCTAAATGCGCACTTCGGGTCGACATACTATATGTAGACTTAAGTGTGTAGTGTAAGTGTTTGTATAAATGCTTGTATTAGTATGTATTGAATTAAATGGTGTTATGAATTAATTTGAGATTGATTTCTCAATTAAATTGCTGGTGTAAATGATTTCCTACATGTTAGCCATATGTACGATTTCATTATATGTATGAAATGCATATGCTTGATGTTTCACTTAAGTGGTATGTTATAACATGTGCTTGATGATTTCCTTATGATCTAATTTGAGATTGAATTCTCAATTAATATGCTGATGGAGATGATGTCCTATATGTTGGCGATATGCATAATTCCATTATATGTGTGATAGACATGTGTAAGATGATTTACTTAAGTTGTACGTTATAACATGTGTTAACATGCTCACATGGTTGTATTTCATTTCCAATACTCTCACATGATTTTCTGATGTGATTCCATATGTTTGGGACTATGCCTAGTCCAGGCAGTCGGTAATCGAGAAATATCGTGGTTAGCTTATCTTTGCCACGAACGACGCGTCGATGAACGCGATTCGTGTTTGGAGTTGGCGGCAGTGGTTAGGCCACGCGAAGTGTTTTACGCACTTCATGTTGTTCGACTTGAGATGCGATCGCGCTAGTCGAGCCCGTCAAGCAACCCGACTGTCCGATGTATGTTCACCTTGTATGAGTCATAACTGCTTGAACCTAGGGTACTGAACTTACCATTGTAAACCCTGTTAACCATGGTACCTTGATCCATGAAGACTCATGAGCCGGGCATGGTGGTATGGGACACCGTGGTCGAGCTGTCGGCCTACGCTGGGGCCACAAACCTCCCCGTAGTGACCAGTGAGCACCTAGACTCGTGAGCAGATTATGGTAGTATGGGACACTATATTCTAGCTGTCGGCCTAAACTGATCAGGCGACGAGTCCTTTGTAGTGACCGCGAGCGTATTCTGAGTCCACGGGAGGCGACGACCCTTCCGTTGCAGTAGAGTACAGTAGGCCTGTATTGATAAGGTGATGGGGGAGCGGTGCAACGAGTGCGAGCAACAGCCCTGGTAGCCCTTGTAGTGACCTACGAAATATACATCGTATGAGATTACTAGGAGTGACGACCCTAGACAGGATCTGTGTTGGGATTGATACAAGGAAAGTACCTTAGTTTCCCAATCCTGCTGTTTGAATGGACTAATAATAACTTAGAAATCATATCACCATAGCATTGCATGTGCCTGGAAGATGTGGAGCACTCTAAGGAGTGTGGCATGCCACGGTCGTAAGATGTTGCCGTATGAGGGAGATCTTCGGTGAGGGCATACATCACGTCATGTCATCTTGCATTAACAACAGTATTAGGATTGTCTGATTTACTGCTTTACTATTATCGCATGATTGAATTGTGAACATGCTAATCTTTGCTCTATGATTCCACTGAGTTGATCACTCACTCCCACGTTACGGGATGGTGTTTGCAACACCCACCAGACCCTGTTGTAGATGCAGGTGAGGCTGAGATCCAGGAGGTGGAGCTAGACATCGACGAGGACCAGGACGAGTTCTCGTACATACAGTATCACGATGGCTTTCCGTAGGCGACCTGGATCAATGGGACTTCAGTGGGACTATTTTGAACATTACATTTTTGTTCATGTATATGTATATGAGACTCAGAGATGTAGTCATACTTTGGAGACAGATGAGATTTACTTTGTTTTTTCATACAGTGATATATATATTGTTTAGTCTTCCGCTTGCTTTTATCACTGGATCTGAAGTATGAATTGTAGTTTTGGTATACTTTTACTCATGTGAATGCTTTAAATCAGACAACATTGAATCATAATCATTTTTGTTACATAAGTGACGGTCTGGAATTCGGGAGTTGAGTTTATACACGACCCCCGATTTTCTGGGTGTTACAAGTTGGTATCAGAGAATGAATAAGAGTATACTGGGCCTGGGTTATGGTCTCGCGATGTACGCTGTCGCTTCCTTTGACTTAGGTGGGTGCGAGAAGGGTCTAGAAACATTTCTAGGACCGCAGATTCGCCATTAGGCGAAGTCTATTCGAATCGATCGCACGATCGAGTCTGTAACGCATCTCGGGTCGCGTAAAGCAACCCGAATAGCTTCTAAGCCATAGGAAGTCGGGTTAAGACGTCCTATGAACGATTTTAAACCCGCAAAGGTAAATTCTTGGGCCGTGGGATGACCACGACTCTTGTAATCAATCGCCAGGGCTTAAAAACCCCGTTTCACCAAAAATCTTCAAAATTCTTCCTCTAAACACTCTGATCTTCATTTCTTTCTTATTCATTTCATGTTAGGCATCAAACCTAATGTGAAAATAATACAAATTAGTACTTTCATAAAATTATATAGTGAATAGTAAAATTTCATGAAAAATGGTCATAAGGCCATTCTAACTTCACTTTATTTAGAAAATAAGGATCTAGATGGATGTAATGGATCCTTCTACCCCAAAATCATATGCTGCATCATAGGGTTTTATATTCAGGATTGTAGAATTATCCCAAAAATCCTTGAACACATGTTTGGGCCTATGTAGGTCAAAGTACAATGAACCAGGGGTCGGACCGTACCTTTTTGGGGTCTCTGGACCATGGGGGATTGAACCCATCTGGCCCCACCGACCGGATGCAGCACTGGTCGGCGATGCCATCGCCGATCCGGCGATGCATCGCCGTACAGGTGGGCCCGTTGGTTCTGATTTTTGGGCGCACGCCCTTAAATAGCATGTACATTATCCCCACATAGCTCCCGTCCCATGAAAACCCCAAAACACACCCCTCCTTCACAAACAGCCCTCCCCTTAGCCCTATTTTCATTTTTCAGCAACCACCCCCAAAGTTTGTGGTTCCAAATCACTTCTAGATCCCTCCTTAGCCAAAACCGACCATCATCCATCAATCCTTGGGAGTTGGCAGCCCTTCCTCTTGAATATTTCGTCATTTGGAGCTCCAAAAACTCCCAAATCGAGCTGAAATCGTGAGGTGCTCCATTCCACTTTTTTATTTTCATTTCTTCCTGAAAATACACTCTTAGGAAGCTTGAAGTATCCCTCTACGACGCCTAGATTTCCTTTTTCCAGATTGGATAGCCACTTCTTCGTATTTTCACCGTTTTCCATGGCTTTCGTGAAAGCCATTTTAGGCCTTTTATCACTCTCATCCATCATATCTTTGATGGGTAAGAGGAAAATCACAACAGACGAGGCTGGGCCAAGCCGCCCTGCTCAATCGAGAAGACCGCGGGGTGGTGCCGCAAGTTCAAGCGCCGCCGCAGGTCCAGCTGCAGTCCTGGAGTGCATTACAAAGCGGGATTTGGATCCCCATGCACACTTTGGGCGAGCAATTTTATCAGAGATGCCTCATGGCCAATACACTGATCACAAAGTGTTATTTGAGGTGGACGTAGATGGATGACTATTCGGCGAATATCTGTTGTTCGAACGCATTGAAGCTGCGCATTGGGGTCTGATCTTTGAAGCTCACGCTAGTGCTAATGTGAGCACCGTTCGTGCCTTCTATGCTAGTATCCAGAATCCTACCTTGGAGCCTTTGCAGTTCAAAATCCCTTTTGGTAGAGATCGGATGGTTACGATCGATGTTCAGTTGATTGCGCGACTTCTCAACATGCCTCTTGGTGATGTGCATCCTAGTGAGAAGAATCTGAGGACTAGGCGTGAACGAGATCACCGCACCAGGTTTCTGTGCGGTAAGTTGGTTCCATGGCAGCCTAATAATAGCCTCAAGGCGACATATATGTCTGAGGATTTACGCCTGCTGCACCATATCTGTACGTACAATGTTTATCCCAGGTCGACGAACCGCATTGAATGTACACGCCTTATGGTCGATTTCTTATATCTGGTGGCCCAGGGAGAGAACGTATGTATGGCCACTTTTATCTTACGGCAGATAGTCCTCATAGCCAAGTCAAGAAGAACATCCGAATCACTTCCTTTTGGCCGACTGGTTTGCAAGATCGCCCTCGAGTTTGCTTACAGACTTGGGCCGAAAATGCCAGTTTCGATTCATAGTATTGATGAGTCGACAATGGTCAAGATGAAGATTGGGTCACAATACCGTGAAAATCAACTTGAAAAGGATAGTGAGGATGACTTTGATGACGAGGGAGATCAAAGTGAAGAAGAACCTGGAGCAGAGGTTCAGGAAGAAGTCCAGGAAGAGGCAGAAGAGGAGGCTCAGGATACAGATGAGAGCCCTCCTCCTTCTGCGCAGGCTACTATCGACGATCGCATTGCTCGGATGGAGGAGAGTCAGACCGCTTTGCGAAGGGAAGTTCAAGAACTTCGAACAGAAGTCGAGGATGCCAAGGCCGTTACAAAGAAGAAACTCGGCAAGGTGACTCGCACCTTGAAGGCGATCCTGTGTTGCTTGCAGGATAAGGGTGCTCCTCCTCCGTCACCAGACTCAGACTAGCGATGCGATCTTTGATGTTATTATCAGTAGTTAGTCATTTCCTGCTTTATATGTGTAAGCCTGTTAGGGCTAGTGCTTTGCTTATGTTGCTGTTACAAATTTTAATTGTCTTAGTTCCCATGTATTTCTAGTCATGATGCTTGTAAGGATATATCCCTTGTATTGTGACAATTTTGATTAAATGAAATGCATGGAATGCCTTTGACTCCTTATGTGAATGATTGCGGTGTATTTGTGCTAATGAGACTGACAAGGTTGCGCCCTATTTTGAATATAGGGAATGCCACCTAAGGCTACGCGGAGCACGGTTCGGTTTGCATTGACTAAGCATATGGATCAGACTCCTTCGCAGTCTGGCACCCATGCGGACCCTGCTTTGGGCCCGATTCCTGAGACAGTTCGAGCGTCTCAGCCTGCTGCTAGTCCTACAGTTGGACCACCGCCATTTACACCGTCAGTCAGAGAGTCACATCGTGCATCTACTTCGACACAGCATCTGCCACAGCCTGCTCCACCTCCTGACAGATTCGAGCAGATGATGGCTATGATGCTGCAGCAGCAGCAGCTTCTGACTACCATCGTGGGGACATTAGCCCAGGGTGGGGGTGCGGCTCCATCTACTCCACCTGCACCACCTGCGCATCCAGCTGAGGATGCTTATACATACGCCCAGGATGAGGGCATGGATCATCCTGCGCCTCCTGCTTACCCTGCGGGGAATCCTGCCGATACACGGAGCCTATTGGAGCAATTTCAGCGCTTGTGGCCTCCTACTTTCACGGGTTCTCACAGACCCGAGGAGGCTGAGTACTGGCTCGACTGGGTGTCGAAGATTTTGTGGATGTTACATTGCACTGAGGCCGAGCAGGTAGAGCTGGCTACATTTCTGTTTGAGAGAGACGCCAGCATGTGGTGGGATAGCGTACTGCGGACCGTCGCCGTCGACTTTGTATGGACGTGGGCAGTGTTTGAGTTCCGCTTCCATGAGAAGTATTATCCCCAGACTTATAGGCATGACAGGGAGAATGAGTTTCTCCGCCTCAGACAGGCAGCTATGACAGTTATAGAGTATGAGCATCGGTTCACGGAGTTGGGCAGATACGTCCTGACGATTTTGGCTGATGAGCAGATGCGCATACGGCACTTTTTGGAGGGTTTACGACCGGACATTCGGTCGAAGATGTGCTGTGTGAGCATTCCCTCGTACTCGGAGTTGATTCACATGTCCATGCGGGCAGAGCAGGACGTGGATCGACTTGCGTGATCTCGTGGCCCTGTTGCTTCTAGGCCGTGACCAGACATGCAGGACAGGCCCCTCGCGGGCAAGAGGCCTCGCATTGATCCCCCTATTAGGACTACAGCGCCTGTACCACCATTTCGGCACCCTGATTTGACGTGTACATACTGTGGGAGGTCAGGCCACTTGGCGCAGAGCTGCTTTTCTAGGATGCAGGACAGTGGGTTCTCGCCGCCGCAGAAGATTGACCGTGTACGTCCACAGGCGATATCAGCACCGCCTATACGGTCAGCTCCTGCGCATCCTTCTCTCAGACCTCTGATATCGCAGATCAAACAGCCTCCACGGCCCTTGACACAGCGGCCGAACCGGCCACAGCAGGCTCGGGTTCATGCATTGACAGCTGAGGCAGTTGCGACGAGCACTTCTCAGCATTTAGCCTTCGAGGTCACTGCCCATATTGGAGGTACTCCTATTCTCGTGATGGTGGACACTGGATCCACTATTTCTTTGATATCGCGTGCTATTGTCAGACGTCTTGGCTTACACACCATTACTATGGATGGGGTGCGGGTTTATACGGCTCATGGGTCCTTTACAGATGCCACCCAGATGTGTGAGGGTTGTTTGGTGGATCTGGGGGGCAAGACGATGGCTCTAGATCTCGTTGTCGACCCTGCTCTTTATTATCTCGACGTCATTCTTGGCATGGACTGGTTGACTGCAGCGAGAGCCGAGATTGACTGCGAGACTCGTATAGTCACAGCGTACGAGCCTGAGGGTGCATCCTTCACATTTCCAGTGCGGGTAAATCTCCCTTTCCGCATACTTAGCTACGCCACTTTATTGCGCGACGCTGGTGCCCAAGTACTCGAGCATATGCCAGTCGTTTCTGAGTTCGGGGATCTGTTCAGGAAGATCCCTGGTTTGCCGCCCCGACGTGAGATCGATTTCACTATCGATCTGGTTCCTGGTTCTACGCCCGTCTCACTGCCAACGTATCGCATGGCACCATGTGAGATGGAGGGGTTGAGGACGCAGATAGATGGTCTGCTAGAGCTTGGCCTTATACGGCCTACTGTGTCTCCTTGGGGAGCGCCGGTCCTATTCGTGGGGAAGAAGGACGGTTCGATGCGATTGTGTATTGATTATCTAGGCTGAACCAGCTCACGGTGAAGAACAAGTACCCTTTACCTAGGATCG
This sequence comes from Magnolia kwangsiensis, assembly GCA_037074715.1. Taxonomy (NCBI): domain Eukaryota; kingdom Viridiplantae; phylum Streptophyta; class Magnoliopsida; order Magnoliales; family Magnoliaceae; genus Magnolia; species Magnolia kwangsiensis. Next base: position 19,911,514 of record CM073581.1, read on the forward strand.
ATGACTTGTTTGATCAGTTGAGAGGAGCGCAGTACTTCTCGAAGATTGATCTTCAGTCGGGATATCATCAGTTGCGCATCAGGGATGAGGACGTGCAGAAGACAGCATTCAGGACCAGTTTTGGCCACTACGAGTTCCTCGTGATGTCGTTCGGTCTTACGAACGCACCGGCCGTGTTCATGGATCTGATGAACCGGGTATTTCGGCCTTTCCTCTATCGATTCGTCGTTGTATTCATTGATGAAATTTTGGTGTACTCTAGGAGTCTAGAGGAGCATGAGGAACACTTACGTTTGGTCCTGGATACGCTCAGACAGCATCAGTTGTTCGCACAGTACAAGAAGTGCGACTTCTGGAAGTAGGAGGTGAAGTTTCTAGGACACGTGGTGTCCAAGGATGGCATGGCAATTGACCTGTCTAAGGTAGCTGCGGTGCAGGACTAGGAGCAGCCTGGTTCTGTCACTGAGGTGAGGAGCTTCTTGGGTCTCGCTGGCTACTATCGGCGCTTCATTCAGGACTTCTCGAAGATTGCGAGACCCTTATCTCAGTTGACACGGAAAGACGTGAAGTTCGCCTGGAATGACAAGGCGGAATCAGCTTTTCAGGAGCTGAAGGACAGACTTACGTCCGCCCCTGTGCTAGTATTACCAGAGCAAGGGGTTAGATACACCATATACACTGACGCGTCTAGCGTTGGTTTGGGTTGTGTCCTTATGCAGAGGGACAGGGTAATTTCGTATGCCTCGAGACAATTAAGGAAGCACGAGGAGAATTACCCTACACACGACCTAGAGTTGGCAGCCGTTATATTCGCACTGAGACTCTGGAGACATTACCTCTACGGAGAGGAGTTCGAGCTCTTTTGCGACCACAAGAGCCTCAAGTACATATTCAAGCAGCGAGACTTGAATATGAGGCAGCGGCGATGGATGGAGACGTTGAAGGACTTCAAGTTTGAAGTCTCTTACCATCCTGGGAAGGCGAACCTTGTGGCTGACGCATTGAGCCGCAAGAAGGCGATAGAGTTTGCGGCTCCGCTGATGGTTGCCGAGTGGGATATGGTTGAGTTTTTGTGAGACTTTGAGCAGAAACTCACTGTAGAGGAGCCGTTTGAGTTCATCGCACATGTACAGGTGCAATCTCAGATCGATGACCGAGTCATCGAGGCGCAGAGGGACGATGCGCATCTTACTGAGCTTCGAGAGCAGGCCAGTGATGATGCTGACGCCGACTGGCGAGTTGGTATGGATGGGGGCTTAAGTTACCGTGGCCGCCTATGCGTCTCAGATGTCCCTGACTTGAGATGAGAGATTCTCGAGGCTGCGCATTCTACTAGACTCGCGATGCATCCAGGCAGCACAAAGATGTATCGTGACGTGAAGAGGACGTATTGGTGGGAAGGTATGAAGACCCACATAGCTGAGTTCGTGTCCCGTTGTCTCACTTGTCAGCAGGTGAAGACAGAGCATCGCCGACCACCTGGACTTTTGCAGCCTATGCCGATTGTAGAGTGGAAGTGGGATTTCATTTCCATGGACTTCATTTCTGGGTTGCCGAAGACGAGGAAGGGACATGATTCCATTTGGGTGATCATCGACCGTCTGACGAAGTCGGCGCACTTCCTACCGATCAGAGTTACGAACTCTGCAGACGAGCTGGCTAGATTGTACATCAGAGAGATTGTGCGTCTGCATGGAGTTCCGCTGGAGATCGTGTTGGACAGAGACACGCGGTTCACTTCTATTTTCTGGACTCGCATTCAGGAGGCTATGGGTGTGAAGTTGAAGTTCAGTACTGCCTTCCACCCACAGACAGACGGACAGCCAGAGCGGGTGAACCAGATCTTGGAGGACATGTTGCGAGCTTGCGCATTGGACTTCAAGGACAGTTGGGATGATTTTCTTGCATATGCGAAGTTTGCGTACAACAACAGCTTCCAGGCGAGTATCAGTATGGCACCTTACGAGGCGCTGTATGGGCGACCTTGTCACGCACCGCATTGTTGGTTAGAGGTCGGTGAGCGCAGCTTGATTGGCCCAGAGTTGGTGTAGGCGACGTCAGAGAAGATTGATATTATTCGACGTCGGCTTCTTATAGCGCAGAGTAGACAGAAGATTTATGCCGATACGAGACGACGGCCACTAAAGTTCACAGTTGGGGATCATGTGTTTTTATGAGTTTTCCCTATGAAGGGAGTCCTTCGGTTCGGGAAGAAGGGGAAGCTGGCACCACGATTTATTGGTCCATTCCAGATCCTCGATCGTGTGGGAGCAGTGGCTTACCGATTGGCTTTACCGACGCCTCTCGCGAGCGTTCACAACGTATTTCATGTTTCTATGCTAAAGAAGTACGTTGTTGATCCTTCCCATATCATCAGATGGGAGCAGGTGCAGTTAGGAGAGGATGTTACTTATATCCTGCGACCGACATGTATTCTAGACAGGAAGGAGCAGGTACTGCGTAGCAAGGTGATTCCCCTTGTGAAGGTATTATGGACGCATCACTCTGAGGAGGAGGCTACTTGGGAAACAGAAGCCGAGATCAGAAAGAACTACCCACAGCTTCTCGAGGAGTACGAAAAGGTACAAATTTCGAGGATAAAATTATTTGTTAAGGGGGGTAGATTGTAACGCCCGTGAAAAATCCATACTTGGGCTCGAGTACCAACTCGACCCGAAATCGCGTAGAATTAATTTCTATGAAAATTAAGCGTAAGTTAGCTAGCGCAACGCTAGAGTAGCTGGGAAATAGTCCTTGATCACTTTAAATACGTTCTACAAGACCCAAATCGAGTAGAATAAACAACTCTACAATACTCTATAACCTCGGATCAAACTCTAAGCGGGTTTGTTCTCTGGACCACTTTGAATACTTGTATTGGATTTCGACTGCGCGTCGAAAGTCCGATACTTCCTATCTTAGACCGTTAGAACCGCCCAGCTAGACTTGACAATCATTTCGAAAATCAAGTCAAACCGATAATCACAGACTATTTCATTGAGCCCGGACTGAAGAGACCGCGAATAGGGACAGAATTGGAATTTCAAATTCAAAGCTAGCACATGACTTGACACGTCAGTATTAAGCGTTCTGACCGTCAGAATTCATCCAGATTACACCCTCGGATTAGGAAAAATTTCTATTTATTATTATGAGACTTCCAGCCCTGATCTATGTGCGGTGACCGCTGAACTGAAACTGGTCCGCCACGTGCGATCTGCGAACCCTGCCGGACTGAAAACTTAATACGTGCTACATCTGGTATGCATGAGCTTAAGTCCGATCGCAATCGACCAGGGGACCACCAGAAAGCAACTTTTGGACCGAAACAGCCCCGAAATGGATAGGCACCAAGTAAACTTCGTTCCGGAGCCTGTTTCCGGCATTTTTAAGCTTATAAAAGGGGTTGAAACCCTCATTCCTCTCTCCCATCCGAAAATTGCAAACCCTAGCTTTGAGAGAGAGAAAAGGAGAGAGAGTGTGAGAGAGAGAGTGGAAGGGATTTTTCCCATCTCCGAGCCACCGACTGCTAGTGCTTCAGCAACTCTTCCCAATCACCTGGCTGGTGATTTCTCCACTTTTTCAGGTATAAAATAACCCTAGAACTTGCTGATTTAGGGTTTACCTAGATTCATAGCGTGTTAGCTAACGTACTTCATAAATCAGGTCCTCCTACTGCCGTAGACGAAGCGTACACGCTCCGTTCGAAATCACGCATCCGTAAGAGACTAGGTGAGGATTTTATACGCTTTGATTGACGGTTTACAACGCTTTCAATGTCGTTTAATAGTAGATTATCGACGGCATCGCCGTTTGACATGTACAACATGCTCTCCGTTTCCTGTTTCGTAAATTAACGAAGAATATGAGATTTAGGGCATTTTAGTCATTTGTAGGAAGTACGGTTTACATTCATATTTTTCTGACATGATTGATATGGTTTATCGATGCATTTGAATGTTAGGAATACGTGTATAATTAGTTTGGCGAAGAGATTCGCCTAAATGCGCACTTCGGGTCGACATACTATATGTAGACTTAAGTGTGTAGTGTAAGTGTTTGTATAAATGCTTGTATTAGTATGTATTGAATTAAATGGTGTTATGAATTAATTTGAGATTGATTTCTCAATTAAATTGCTGGTGTAAATGATTTCCTACATGTTAGCCATATGTACGATTTCATTATATGTATGAAATGCATATGCTTGATGTTTCACTTAAGTGGTATGTTATAACATGTACTTGATGATTTCCTTATGATCTAATTTGAGATTGAATTCTCAATTAATATGCTGATGGAGATGATGTCCTATATGTTGGCGATATGCATAATTCCATTATATGTGTGATAGACATGTGTAAGATGATTTACTTAAGTTGTACGTTATAACATGTGTTAACATGCTCACATGGTTGTATTTCATTTCCAATACTCTCACATGATTTTCTGATGTGATTCCATATGTTTGGGACTATGCCTAGTCCAGGCAGTCGGTAATCGAGAAATATCGTGGTTAGCTTATCTTTGCCATGAACGACGCGTCGATGAACGCGATTCGTGTTTGGAGTTGGCGGCAGTGGTTAGGCCACGCGAAGTGTTTTACGCACTTCATGTCGTTCGACTTGAGATGCGATCGCGCTAGTCGAGCCCGTCAAGCAACCCGACTGTCCGATGTATGTTCACCTTGTATGAGTCATAACTGCTTGAACCTAGGGTACTGAACTTACCATTGTAAACCCTGTTAACCATGGTACCTTGATCCACGAAGACTCATGAGCCGGGCATGGTGGTATGGGACACAGTGGTCGAGCTGTCGGCCTACGCTGGGGCCACAAACCTCCCCGTATTGACCAGTGAGCACCTAGACTCGTGAGCAGATTATGGTGGTATGAGACACTATATTCTAGCTGTCGGCCTACACTGATCAGGCAACGAGTCCTTTGTAGTGATCGCGAGCGTATTCTGAGTCCACGGGAGGCGACGACCCTTCCGTTGCAGTAGAGTACAGTAGGCCTGTATTGATAAGGTGATGGGGGAGCGGTGCAACGAGTGCGAGCAACAGCCCTGGCAGCCCTTGCAGTGACCTACGAAATATACATCGTATGAGATTACTAGGAGTGACAACCCTAGACAGGATCTGTGTTGGGATTGATACAAGGAAAGTACCTTAGTTTCCCAATCCTGCTGTTTGAATGGACTAATAATAACTTGGAAATCATATCACCATAGCATTGCATGTGCCTGGAAGATGTGGAGCACTTTAGGGAGTGTGGCATGTCGCGGTCGTAAGATGTTGCCGTATGAGGGAGATCGTCGGTGAGGGCATACATCACGTCATGTCATCTTGCATTAACAACAGTATTAGGATTTTCTGATTTACTGCTTTACTATTATCGCATGATTGAATTGTGAACATGCTAATCTTTGCTCTATGATTCCACTGAGTTGATCACTCACTCCCACGTTACGGGATGGTGTTTGCAACACCCACCAGACCCTGTTGTAGATGCAGGTGAGGCTGAGATCCAGGAGGTGGAGCCAGACATCGACGAGGACCAGGACGAGTTCTCGTACATGCAGTATCACGATGGCTTTCCGTAGGCGACCTGGATCAATGGGACTTCAGTGGGACTATTTTGAACATTACATTTTTGTTCATGTATATGTATATGAGACTCAGAGATGTAGTCATACTTTGGAGATAGATGAGATTTACTTTTTTTTCCATACAGTGATATATATATTGTTTAGTCTTCCACTTTCTTTTAACACTGGATCTGAAGTATGAATTGCAGTTTTGGTATACTTTTACTCATGTGAATGCTTTAAATCAGACAACATTGAATCATAATCATTTTTGTTGCATAAGTGACGGTCTGGAACTCGGGAGTTGAGTTTATACACGACCCCCGATTTTCAGGGTGTTACAATTTCATCCATTCATTTTTTCAGATCATTTTAGGGCTTGATCCCAAAAATGAGGCAGATCTAAATCTCAAGTGGACCATACCACAGGAAATAGTAGTTATTGAATGCCCACGATTAAAAACCTCCTATGGTAACTGTAATGTTTATTTGAAATCAAACACGTTGATCATGATCATATAGACTTGTACAAAGGGAAAAATAAATATCAGCTTGATCCAAAACTTTTATGGGCCATGAGAAGTTTTTAATCCTGGGTGTTCAATCAAACAATGTTTCTTATTTGAGATCTGGATCTACTTCATTATCTATTAACATGGATGAACGGAGTGGATAAAATAAATAAATAATGGTGGACCCCACAGAGTTTACTCTGATAAGGGTAACGAGTAACTCACCTAAATGTAGTGGAGAAGCGTTTCCTTAAAACATTCATAATCATATATTGGGCCTGCCTAAATGTGATTCACATATCTAACCTATCCATTATGTGTGTCTCACTTAGATGAGGGGTCAGACCAAGTTTCAACCGCATCCAAAACTCATGTGGGCCTCACTAAGTGTTTTTATATTTTTTAGAATGTCTTCACATAGTTTTAGATGGTATGACCCACTTGAGTTTCATATACAGATGATTTTTGAGATATCTCATAACCTAAAGGGGACACATCAAATCCAAGGTGTTGATGTTCGACAATTGGATGTCCAAATCTTAAGTGGACCACATTCCAGAAACAGTGTTGAATGAGCGTCAACCATTAAAAAACATTTTGGGGCCATAAAAGTTTTGGATCAAACTGATTTTTGTTTTTCCCCTTCATCTGGCCCTATATGACCTAATCAACATATTGGATGTAAATAAACAGTATTGTGCGCCTTAAGAGGATTTTAATGATGGATATATAATAATTTTATAATATATATATATATATATATATATATATATATATATATATATATATATATATATATATATATATATATATACTTCTTACATTGAAACATAATTTAATAATTTGTAGCATTCTTAATCTTTTTATTTTTATTTTTATTTTATCACTAGTGTAATTTTTTAAAGAATCAAGGGAGAGTACATATCCAAAAAATGAGGATATGAAAAACTGTGAAAGAGCACATATTCTATTTCAGTAAATTACAAACCTTACTTTCTCCATATAGATCTCCACCTGTAAGTGCCATAAAAGAAAAGTTTTACCAATGACATAGACAGTTCAAAGGGCATGAAAATCATGGAACATCAGTACTTATAATACCATTAACAATTTGACCATGTACTTGGATCTATAATTGGCAAACGTTATGTAGTCAAAAAGCCCATTTACAACTCGTGAAAATATTCCTTTTTCCTGTTCATCACACTCTGACATACTTGGGCCCTACTTCAACATGAGGATGCTACGAGATATCATCTGAATTGAAAGCAAACCAGTTCAAAATACACCACTATTTTTTTAGAATGACTCATTCAACAACCCATTCATGAATACAATTTAATCACTTCACCTCCATGCTGTATGTCTTCCTAGCTCCAGGCTGTTTCAAATCCAGTATTTGAAGGTTATAATTTGTTAGTATTATGTAGAGATTTCTAATGAATGTTCGCAAAATCACACTAACATAAGGACAAGAACATTATATAAAAGAAATTGTAACTAAAGATTGAATTATTGGATTTCAAATGCCTTATATGAAAGTGCCCTAGTTTGTCAATTAGTGTGTGTGTTGAGTCAGTCGGACTACAGAGCCTCACAGGAAGATCTATTCAAGTGTTTGCCTCAACCGGATGTGTGGAAGCTTACCATAGGTAAATCTAAGCCTAACATCCCATGTTCCAAAAAACCAGGTGATTAAAACCCTTAAAAATAAGTTAAAATATATTAGGATTTTTGGGTAAATGGACTTTTTTAAACATCAGAAAATCTCTAAGTTTTCTTACCCCGTCGATTGTATCGATACACATATTAATATAATCGACCTGCGTTATCGATGTCCTTAGAAGCTAAATGGATCATATCGAATGAGGACTTAATGTGTCCAACAACCACATACATATTTGGACAAAATTATCGATATATCGATACACCTATCGATGTTATCGATATTTGAATCTCGAGTCAATCAGAAGTGACTCGATAATATCGACAGGCAGATTTTCGGCGCCCCTATTTTTTAAAGAAAATCTTAAAATCCTTCGATATATCGATGCCCTTCATGATAAGATCTTAAATCAAATCTCGATAATATCAGAAGTCCATCGATGATATCGATAGTGGGCATGCATGTCTTCTAACAAATATTTTAGGTCACTTTTTATCTTTAGTCGAGGGCCAATCGAGGAAATTGATATTCATATGTTGATAATATCGAGGCTGCGTCGAGTGCATCAATACTGGACACAAACTTTCCAGTGAGCTTAATGGAAAATCCAGACGATTTATCGATGCATCAACATTGCCTCCGATATCATCGATATACAAATTCTGATGACATCGGTTGACCCTCGATCATTTCCTAAAAACCTGAAATATTTCTTGACTAGTCTCTCTCATTTTTCAAATGTTGATAGATCGATCGAAGTATCGATAGAATCAGAGTTCAAAATCTGATGATATCGACGCCTGATCGATCCCATCAACTAGTTGGCAAGAGGTTTCAAATGTGAATGACATGTGAGTTTCTGTCATCGAGAAAACCGTCGATACTATTGAGAGTATACGCTCGATGATATCGAAGTCTGTCATAAATGTGACCATTTTATATTCATTAGAACCTTTTGCTTATTTAAAGAGAGACTTGTTCATATTGCCGACAGAGAAAGAAGAGAGTGCTTTTATGTGTTTTACCTTTGGATCATATACCCAGAGCCTTTTCACTCAAGGGAGTTCATCCGCCAATCCACCCTCATCATTGACACTTAATAGAGTGGATTGGGGAATGAACTTCCTCATTCAAGGATCCTTCAGCTACCATCTTAATGGTAAATCATTAAGCTGGGATGCCTTGAATGCTTAGATGATTGGAATTACTCTATCTCCTTTAAAGGAAAGCATTTAGAGAGTAGGATTCCATCATAACCTTGACCCAACCCGTTGCCTTATATTGGTACATCATTTGTTGTGGATCAAGGAAGCTGAACACTCTTCATCAACAAGGAGGAGATCTTCACCACTACGCTGAATGGGACTCATCAACTTATCTATAAGTATCTAGAGTCCAGAGGACCCTTTAATTATTCCTTTCTAGGATTAGGTCTAAGGTGTCTCTCACCCTTGAAGTCCTCAAGGAGGCCTCCGGTGGGAATGTACCTGGTGGGTGCATTGTGTGGACCCTTGCTATGTGGAGAGCATAAACGTCTGGTTTGAGGTGAACCAGTAAAACCTTTGGTTTGAGGTGAACCGAGTAAAACCTTCAGTTTGAGGTGAACCGGGTAAAACCTTAGGTTTTAAGGTGAACCGAGTGAAACCTCTGTTAGGGTCTTAGGGAAGATCCTTGGCCAGTGTGCCTAAATGTGGGTGCGATGTGTTGACCCTTGCTCGTGAGAGCGTAAATAGTCAGCCTTAGTGTAGGTTGTAAAGTTTGAAGGTGAACCTGATTTAAAACCTTAGGTTAGAGGTGAACCATGTGAAACCTCCTTAGTGAAATCCGGTACACTCAAGGGTTAAGTGCGGTTACCAGGAGTGGAGTAGACAAGTAGTCGAAACCCTATAAAAATGACTGTGATTGCGATTGATATTCATATATGTGTGTGTTTGTTTATGCTTTCATATTTTCTTATCCAAGCACACCTCACACACAAACACAGTTATATCCATCATGAACTAAGCTGTATATTGTTGTCTCTTGAATAGTTTGTGATTGGATCCTCTACCAGGCTTGGAAGCCAGTAGAGTTACATTTGAGTAATTCTAATAATTGTCTATCTGTAAGGATTAATGTAATAGGATTTTTAAATACACTGTAAAATTTTAAAAAGTCCTATTCATCCCCCTCTAGGACATTTTGGCATATTCCTACTTCAACACAAGTGGTCTTCACCGCTATTTCAATTGGTATCATAGCGGGTCTCTCTTTAAGGGCTTCACTGCTTAGAGAGTGATCTTGAATGAAGTTTGGAATATGGCCAAAGGAGAGGACTCATCAGTCACTAGACCTCCAGTATTTGATGTTTCAAATTACGCATACTGGAAGGCTAGAATGCACTACTTCCTGAGATCTTTGGATCATGATGTTTGGGAAGTAGTTGAAAAGGGTTACGTGTTACCATCTGAACAGATCGCACTTGAGGGTGGCACTGCCATCACTAAACCCAAAACCAAAGAAAAGTGGACGATGTTCGACAAAGAAAAATGAATTGCTAAAGCAAAAGCTCTGAACGCCATCTACTGTGCAGTGTCTCAGGATATATTCAATCAAATAAGTATGTGTGAGACATCCAAGGAAGCATGAGATCTACTGGAAATAACCCATGAAGGCACTTGCACTGCGAAGAAGTATAAACTACAACTTCTGACTTCACAGTTCAAAAATCTCAGGATGGAAGAGCATGAAACATTTATGGAGTTTTTCACCAAGTTGAATATTATTTGTAACTCCATGGGTGGATTGGGAGAAAAAGTTTAGGTACCAAAAATATGTAGGAAAATCTTCAGATCCCTACTGGAACGGTTTAATCCTAAAGTAACAACAATTGAGGAGTGTAAAAATATTGATGAGATAAAAGTAAAAGAATTGGTATGTTCCCTACAAACTTTTGAACTACACTTCGTACAATCCCAAAAAACTAAAAATACTATCCTAAAAACTTTTAAGAAAATAAAACATGAGGATAGTAAGAGTGAAAAAGAAGATGAAGATAAGGAAGTGGCCTTGCTGGCACAAAAATTCAGAAGATTCTTTCAGAAGAATCGTGGTTGTCCTTCTAGAGGAAGAAAGGTGTACAACAAACCCTCGATAGGCAAATTTGGTAAACGTACTAAAGAACCACAATGCTATGCTTGTCATGAGTATGGACACCTGTCTACTAAATTCCCAAACAGAAAAACTAAGGGCAAGGCAATGGCCGCCACTTGGGATGATACAGAAGAGTCAAACTCAGAATCTAGTGACTTAGAGAGTGATGGAGATCAGAAATCATTGACAATCCTTATAGTCTCCACTACTCCAATCATTCCCAATGAATCTGAGAATGAGAAAGAACTGCAAGCCATTAAATCATTTCCGTCTGATGATGAAGAGACTGGAGAAGAAGAAGAAGTTGAAAAGGATAAACTACAAGATGCTTACAATCAACTATATATTCATAGCATCTAGATCCTTAAAAGACTCGGTATATTTAAAAACAAAAAGGAACTGCTGCAGAAAGATTTAGACAAAACTTTGAAAATCAATACTCATTTAATCAATGACTTACAACAATATCATTCAGACAATGATAAGCTGGAAAGAGAGAACCTATCCCTAAGAATGAAATTATCAAAACTTATGAACTAGGATGAATCATTAAAAGATGATAATGCACAGCTCAAGAATGAGAATCACTCACTCCATATTGACTTAGAAAAATCTAGGAAATTTGTTGAGATAAACTACAAATTTTCTCAGAGTGGTAAAAAGTTAGAAAAATTGTTAGGTATGGAAAGACTAGTAGACAGGTATGGAGAGACAAGAGTGGCCTAGGGTATGAGAAAATTAAAAAGAAAACTGGAAATAAGACTCCAACAAAGCTAGCTACTTCAGGTAGCAATATGGGAATTTCTCCAGTTTGTCATTTATGTGGTGATGTGGGTCATTATAAAGTTGAATGCTTAGCACCTAAGCGGAACTCACATAACTCTGATCGAAATCACATTGGAAAATTCAAACCAATCAAAGAAACACTGAATGTTAAAAGTCCTCCAAGAAGAAACACCCATTCATCACCACCTAAAGAAAAGGACAGAATGAAAAAATCTATCTCACAATGGGTAGTAAAAGAAAAACTGAACTGTCTGATGATTAATTTTTATATACCCTGAAATATTAAGCAGAAAAAGGAAACAAGTCCAGGTCATGCATCTAGACCTGGATATTTGCTGAAATGATGCAATTTTTCTCAGCTCAAAATAATAGAACTGAGGTTCTAGACCTCCATCTTTGTATATAAACGTTATTATAAGTTTTGACTTGTACAAAGATTGTACAAAATTTTGGATATGTCTCGTTCAAGAATAGAACATTCCATCCTTGATGACTGTCAGCCTGAGAATGAATGAGCAAAGCTTAGAATTAATATATCATTCTCGATTAATCGATTAAGGATCGATATCATCGATGTCCCTGAAGAATATGAATAGTCAAATGATCATGGATGACATCGGTAACTATCTCGATAGCATCGATCAGCAACTTCTCAATATCATCGAAACTTCGATTGATAAAATTGATAGATGGCGCCCGATAAATATCGGCGGGGTGAAAAAGGGGGGTTATTTTTTAAGGGTTTTCGGTCATCTTCTCTGCTCGATTCTCTCGACCAAACTACTGGAAGCCACGTCGGACTACTTATATCACTCCACAAATTGGGTAATACCCTTTTTACATCATCACTTTTTGGGTATTTTTCTTGGTTTATCAAGTGTGTTTGTCGTTTTTTCCAAATTCTTCAAAAGCTTATTGGTCCACATGAGAAAAGACAAAGGAGTAGCATCAGGTCCGGGGGAGTCATCAAGAACTACCCGACAAAAAGTCCTCGCCTCAGAAGGAAGGGGGAGGACCCCGGAACGTGGGACCCCCACTCGGTAAAGATCACGACAGACTTCACGTGGTGGGTCCTAGACAGAATTTCCAGCACCTCCTCAGCTGACACCACCTCCTCTGGCTAACCAACGACCAAAAAAATACACCGGCAGGAAACTGATTCAGGAAAGAAAAGTCGACAGGAGTTGCTTAGCACCTTACAATTTAGAACCCTTATTTGTTGCGATCGGTTGGCTACCCATCCTAGACTTCGGGGGGCTATACCAGTTTGAACTAACACGCAACTTCCTATCCATGTGTCACTCTCCTGTATCTGATCCTCCCTCAGTCATGGTCAATCTGGATGGTGACGAGGTGTTAATCACCCCTGCTACAATGGCCAACATTCTCGATCTAAAAATGGCACCAGAAGGCCTTCCAGAAATGGATCTCGACCATCCTGATGTCCGATCCGTGGTAACCAAGTACCTATGCAATAATAAAGATATCCCCTGGCACAAAGGGAATGCATTGAAATCTAGGTACATGGAGCTCCGATTTTGGATTCTACATAGTATCATCACCACAAATTTATATCCAAGAAGTACCAACAGATCCGATCTCACTGGATTCATGGTCATGATAATTTATTCTATTGCAAAAGGGACAAGGATGTGCCTACCTACTTTACTAGTCAATCAGTTGGTATATGCGGTCCATACTTCCACGGACCTTCATCTTTCATATCCCTGGATCATAAGCAGAGTGCGCAATGCCATTGGGTTCCCATCTACCACTGATCCGATACATTCACTTCATGTCTTCAATGCCAAGAACATTCGTAAAATGGACCTGAGGTTCCATGAGTACATAAAGGACGAAAGGGAAGAAGGGATCCAAGAAAGTGAGGCAGCAGTTGGTGTCCCTCATACTGAGGAAACAGAGATGGCAGGAGATGAATCCTCCAGACCCGATCCAGCCCCATCAGCATCAATACCTGGATATGTCAAACGATACAAGCTGGATAGGATTTGGGCGATTCAACGGGATGTTCAATTAGTGCAAGAGCGACTCACAATCTTGGAGAAAGTCATCCATAAAGTGCAACAGTCTGTGCAACAGCTGGTAGATTTGATGATTGTCGACAAGACGACACGCGCCATCCCACTCTGATCCATGATGATGATCGGCGTATGCTTTCACATACCTCACTCCTATTTTCCACGTATGAACATCAGTATCTTTTTAAATGTTCTACGCTCTCTTTGGTGGTTATGTTAGCTCTCTAACTTACATAATTTTTTTTGTTGAACTAGTACAAATGGTTGTTTTGGTTGCCTTTGAATGGGCTTGATAGTTTTTTTTGTGGCTGTTGGGTGAATATTGAATATCCACTGCCCTTGGGCTTTGTTAATTTTGGATTTTGATTGGATATGGCTGAATACCATTATTATCTTTTATTGCCAAACATTGTCTTAAAATCCCTTGGCTCTGATTTGGAATGCATATGTTTTTCATTTATTCTCATATCTGTCTTATTTATATGCATCCATACTTTATGAAATGATGACTATATTTAAACTGATCTCATCATAATACATCTCATATCTGTCTTAGTTGCCCCCTATGACATTACACTTCAGTCAAAATCAACTATTTGTCAATGACTGATGAAAAGGGGGAGAAAAGTAAAAACACCCCGAGTGGAAAATTGGATATTTTTCTCTTATATGTTGTAAGTGCTAGGGGGAGCAGCTGCACCAACAAAGGGGAAATTTTACAGTAAAGGGGAGCAAATACTGGTTGTGTACATGGGTTCTTTAGCATTTGTAAAATTGTGTAAATTGCATGTACACACAATTTAGGATGAGTCTGTCTAAATATTATCCTAGGGTGTTTTGGGTATTTTGTCACGTAATTGACAAAGGGGGAGATTGAAAGTACCTTGGTTTGTCAATTAACGTGTGTGTTGAGTCAGTCGAATTGCAGACCCTCAAAGGAAGATCTATTCAAGTGTCTGCCTCAACCGGATATGTGGAAGCTCGTCATAAGTAAATCTAAGCCTAACATCCCATGTCTCAAAAAACCAGGTGATTAAAACCCTTAAAAATAAGTTAAAATATATTAGGGTTTTTGGGTATGTGAACTTTTTTAAACATTGAAAAATCTCTAAGTTTTCTTACCGTGTCGATTGTATCGATACACATATCGATATAATCGACCTGCACTGTCGATGTCCTCGGAAGCTGAATGGATCATATCGAATGAGGACTTAATGTGTCTAGCAACCGCATACATATTTGGCCAGAATTATCGATATATCGATACACCTATCGATGTTATCAATATTTGAATCTCGAGTCAATCAGAAGTGACTCGATAATATCGATAGGCAGATTTTCGACGCCCCTATTTTTCAAAGAAAATCTTAAAATCCTTCGATATATTAATGCCCTTCTCGATAAGATCTTAAATCAAATCTTGATAATATCGGAAGTCCATCGATGATATCGTTAGTGGGCGTACATGTCTTCTAACAAATATTTTAGGTCACATTTTATCTTTAGTCGAGGGCCAATCGAGGAAATCGATATTCATATGTCGATAATATTGAGGTTGCGTCAAGTGCATCAATACTGGACAAAAACTGTCTAGCGAGCTTAATGGAAAATCCAGGGGATTTATCGATGAATCAACATTGCCTCTGATATCATCGATATATAAATTCTGATGACATCGGTTGACCCTCGATCATTTCCTAAAAACCTGAAATATTTCTTGACTAGTCTCTCTCATTTTTCAAATGTTGATAGATCGATCGAAGTATCGATAGAATCAGAGTTCAAAATCCGATGATATCGACGCCTGATCGATCCCATCAACTAGTTGGCAAGAGGTTTCAAATGTGAATGACATGTGAGTTTCTGACATTGAGCAAACTGTCGATACTATCGATAGTATAAGCTCGATGATATCAACACTGCTCGATGATATCGAACTCTATCATAAATGTGACCGTTTTATATTCATTGGAACCTTTTGCTTATATAAAGAGAGACTTGTTCATATTGCTGGCAGAGAAAGAAGAGAGTGTTTTTGTGTGTTTTACCTTTAGATCATATACCCAAAGCCTTTTCACTCAAGGGAGTTCATCTGTCAATCCACCCTCATCATTGACACTTAATAGAGTGAATTGGGGAATGAACTTCCTCATTCAAGGATCCTTCAGCTACCATCTTAATAGCAAATCATTAAGCTGGGATGCGTTGAATGCTTAGATGATTGGAATTGCTCTATCTTCTTTAAAGGAAAGCATTTAGAGAGTAGGATTCCATCATAACCTTAACCCAACCCGTTGCCTTATATTGGTACATCATTTGTTGTGGATCAAGGGAGCTGAACACTCTTCATCAATAAGGAGGAGATCTTCGCCACTGAGCTGAATGGGACTCATCAACTTATCTGTAAGTATCTAGAGTCCAGAGGACCCTTTGATCATTCCTTTGTAAGATTGGGTCTAAGGTGTTTCTCACCCTTGAAGTCCTCAAGGAGGCCTCCGGTGGGAGTGTACATGGTGGGTGCGTTGTGTGGACCCTTACTCTGTGGAGAGCATAAACATCTGGTTTGAGGTGAACCAGTAAAATCTTCAGTTTGAGGTGAACCAGGTAAAACCTTCGGTTTGAGGTGAACCAGGTAAAACCTTCAGTTTTGAGGTGAACCGAGTGAAACTTCTGTTAGGTCCTTAGGGAAGATCCTTGGCCAGTGTGCCTAAATGTGGGTGCGATGTGTTAACCCTTGCTCGTGAGAGTATAAATAGTCAACCTTAGTGTAGGTTGTAAAGGTTGAAGGTGAACCTGATTTAAAACCTTGAGTTAGAGGTGAACCATGTGAAACCTCCTTAGTGAAATCCGGTATACTCAAGGGTTGAGTGGGGTTACCAGGAGTGGAGTAGACAAGTAGTCGAACCACTATAAAAATGACTGTATTTGTGATTACTATTCATCTATGTGTGTGTTTATTTATGCTTTCATATTTACTTATCTAAGCACACCTCACACACAAACACAGTTATATCCATCATGAACTAAGCTGTATATTGTTGTCTCTTGAATAGTTTGTGATTGGATCCTCTACCAGGCTTGGAAGCCAGTAGAGTTACATTTGAGTAATCCTGATAATTTTCTATCTGTAAGAATTAGTGTAATAGGATTTTTAAATACACTGTAAAACTTTAAAAAGTCCTATTCACCCCCCTCTAGGACATATTGGCATATTCCTACTTCAACACAAGCGATCTTCACCGCTATTTCATTATAGAATTCCATATTTATAGAAATTGCAACTAAAGAAATTGCAACTAAATATTGGTGCATCTGACTGATGGGGTAGATGTTCGACATCCATCATGGTGGGGCCCACACAGCTTGACCGTATGAGAAGTTCCTATGAGCTCGACCATATGGAACCTTTTCAAATACATACATATATACATACATACATACATACATACATATATACATATATATATATATATATATATATATATATATATATATATATATATATATATATATATATATATATATGTATATATGCAATGATCTCGACCTTATTTGAAACCATATAACATACTACTAAAAAATAAGAAACGTCCAAATACATCTGTCAAGAAAATTTCCTTATGATTTAAAAAGGGATTAGTGTAACCCTATAAAAACACAAACACAGCTTTGTCGTGCTTTCTTATGCTCCCACAAACATCTATTTCATAAACTCATTGATACAAATGAAATACAAATCATCATTTTAGCCATATCCCAACTAATTAGGGTGAGCCCGACCATGCGAATAATCTTATCTATCTCAAACCCAACTTAAAAGCCTAGATCCAATGATTCGATAAGTGCACGAAACCAATTGGATCTAGGTCCAGGTCTTCAAAAATAAGATCCGGACCTAAAAGGACCTGGACCTAACAAGATCAGGTCTTCTCTCTGGTTTTGCATAGCAGAGATTTGGCATAAAACCCATTGGTGAAAAGCTTTTTACCTCTTAACATGCTCATCTACAGCCAGGGTTTGAAAACCTTTAGGAAATCCTTAAAAAACATACTTTCTCTAACATGCACATCTATATATACAATTTTTTTAAAATATTTTATAATAAAACATCATGGTGATCCTCGGGAAGATTTCAATGGTTAATGTTTTCATTCTCACTGTTTCCCCATAGTATGGCCCACTTGGACAATGGATCTATCTCATTTTTTAAATCTCATTCTATCATGGTTCGGAGAAATTGATGAACAAAGTAGATTTTACACCGTCATCCTAGTTGGCCCACAATAATTCATATCTTATTGTGTTTTCTCTTAATTCATATCTTTTTGATTTTATGAAAATGTTGGATGTCAAATAAACATTATTATGCGCCCAAGGAAGGTATCAATGGTGGAAAATCATTATTCCACACTGTTTCGTGTGGTATGGTCCACTTGAGTTTTGGATTTACCAAAAATTTGGGATCAACCCACACTATTCATCCATTTTTCGAGAGCATTTTAGAGAACTATCTAAAAAATGATTCATATCCAAAGATTAATTAAATGAACAACACCACAAAAAAGGGGAACAAATTGGCCACTCCCCCTGACACCATCCAATGGCTTGTGGTTGGTACTCTATGGGCCCCACCATGATGTATGTATTTAATCCATGCCATCCATCTATTTTAATAGATCATTTTATGATATAAGAGAAAAAATGAGGTATATCTAAATCTCAAGTGGACCACATTACAAGAAAAAGTGTTGGATGAACGTTGACCATTAAAAACGTTTTGGGGGCCATAAAAGTTTTAGATCAAGCTGATATTTATTGTTTCCCTTCATTCGGGTCTTTATGACCTAATCAACATATTAGATTTCAAATAAACAGTACAGTGGCCTTAGGAGGATTTTAATAGTGGATATCCAATCATTATTGATTTCTTTTGGTGTGGTCCACCTGAGACTTATATACCTATCAATTTTTGTATAAAGCCCTAAAATGATCTCTAAAAATAGAAGAACAGAATGGATGAAACACATACATCATGGTGGGGCCCATAGAGCACCCACCACCAGTAGCCAATCCGTCTCCCAAATTTGGGCATGCGCTCAAAACAGAGCCGCGCCCAAAGAGAGGTATTTCAGTCTCTCTCTCTCTCTCTCTCTCTCTCTCTCTCTCTCTCTCTCTCTCTCTCTCTCTCTCTCTCTCTCTCTCTCTCTCTTCTACTTTTATTTTGCCACGTAGTAAATATTGGGGTCTTAGATCGTAATTTCTGCTTTTATCCAACAGCAATCTTTTTTGCAACTATCTCAATGGATCGATCCCTACAGCATGGGCTTCCCTTCCTCTCACCGATTTGTAAGTACTCTTCCATAATAGCATATGGAATCTTCTATAACTAATCTACAAAACCCTCTCTTCCTCTCTCACTCTCTATGGGACATACCCGAAAAATTGTTTGAACATTACAGGTCGTGTAAGACCCGTATCTTAATCCGTACTGTTCCGTCGCTTCCCGCGATCCTTCTCGTCAAATTCTGGCAACCCTCGACCTGTAGTCGACATTGTGCATGATCGTAAGTCGTATCCTATACATTTGAGTTGGCTTAATCTGAAACTTGTATCATTGCGACCGCACAATCGCCGCGGTTCTAACGCCGTGACTCATGTACCGATCCGATACCCTGACTAAGAGATGTGAGCCAGTATTTATTTCGAGAAAAATGCCGTGCGTTTGCAATCCCAAGAGAATCTCTACAAAGTGTCAAATCAATCCCATCAATCACTTTATGTCAAGTACAAGTAATCATACCTCTCTTACATTACCCTTACCTAAAGTCAACTCTCTCCCTCTCTCTCCCTTACACCACCTTACATGTCAAGTACCACTCACATCACTCCATCACTCACCTCACATCTCTCCTTACAACACTCTCTCTCCTTCTCATTTCTCAACATCCTCAAGCAAGAGAAAGAGCCCTCTCACGTCCAAGCTCTTCCCATGAGAAAATGTGATTTTTGGTGGCCCACTTTCCCATCCCAAAAACCTCAAATCCTAGCCATCCATTTCCCATCTCCACCATCAAAGTGAAGCTCTAGGAGAGTAGCTTTCCAACGGACCAAGAAGATCAAGTGGTGGGTGCCTCCATAGTCTAATTTTCATGTTTTTAAAAAGGGCGTGAGGTCAACCGATCAATGATTTGGATCTCACTTGGGACCCTAAGATGAGGCCGATGGCCCATCTTGATCATCAATATCATTCCATGATGGGGCCGTTCTCCATGGACCCCATCATGATGTTTACTTTTCTTGTATTAAGAGGTCATATAGACCATTCATTTTGGATGGAGAGGGATCTCCACCATTGATCTTTTGTTTGAATGGCCCATATACAATGGGACCCATTGATGTATGATTGGATGGTTGAAACGGAGGGCCCATAGCGCCGGGGCCCCTCCATCACGCGTGTCCCATTCCTTTACTCTCTCTCTCTCTCTCTCTCCCTCTCATTTTTATTTTCTTGTATGTTGATAAGGCCATGTGACCCACTTGAATAAGCCCCACCATGAAATATGTATTTTTATCCAAGCCCTCCATGAGTGGGGCCCATCTTAGATGCATCACTATTTTTGTGGTGGCCCACCTACACAAAAAAAAAAGAGAAAAGAAAGGAAATGGAACGTCCAGCTTCTGGACGCTGGACGTGGAAGGAAAACACAAATAGTGGCTTGATTATTTTTAAGCCATTGGACTACGTCACTCAAGAAGGCCCCACATTGATGTGTGTATTCAATCCATGTCGTCCATCCCTTTCCTCATATTATTTTAGGCGTTGAGCCAAAATATGAAGCTGATCCAACTTTCTAGTGGGCCATGGTGTTGAAAACAACATCAATACCATTGAAATCCTTCCAGATTTCTTTTTACATGATGAAAGCGGCCTGATATTGGACTCGTTGGATTCGTTGTGGGCTGTGGAATACAATGGATGGAGTGGATTTTCTCTGGGTGGGCCATACACATAAAAAATCCCAAAAATTTAGGTTTTCAAAAAAAAAAAAAAAAAGGGATTTGAGGCAGAGAGGCTTTTGCCTCTCTGACGTCTGACGTCCCAGGAGGACGGACGCTGGGGGCCCACGGATCCTCATGTGGGCCCCACTTTAATGTTTGTTTGCTGATCCAACCCACCCATATGGTGGGTCCCTTCCTAAAGTAGGCCCCGTCCAAAAATTGGCTGGATCCAGATTTCAGGTGCCCCACACCATAAGAAACATTGTGAAGTGAATTCTATCATTGAAACTTTTTTGGGGCCCACAGAAGTTCTGGATCAAACTGAAATTTTTTTTCACCCTTCATTCAGGTATACGTGACCTAATGGACGGGTTGGATGTCATGTAAACACTATGGTGGGCCCCACAATGAAGTATGTGCCTTAAATTCCACCGTCCGCCCAGACGGTGGAGCCCACTGCCATACATGTATTATCCACACCGTCCAACCACTTTTAGGGCTGCTAGACGGTCAGTGGACCCCCACCCTTAGGCTTGTATTATATCTAAACCGTTTGATACATATTAAAGCCCATGGGATGAAGCCCATTTGATGTGCATGGGGCGCAAATGGAGTGGCTCATTTAATATATTTAAAGCTCATGTGTGTAGGCCCATCTGATATATTTAAGGCCTAAGTTGTGAGGCCCACTTTGATGTATTTCAAGGCCCATGGATCATGGACCATTGCAATGTACATAAGGCTCATTGGTGAGGCCCATTAACGCAGCCCATTTGATGTATCTAAGGCCCATGGGTCGAGGCCCAACGAGATGACCTTAGGGTCCATTGCAATGTGTGACTTCCCATGGTTCATGTAATGATATATATGGCGGGCCGTGCCTAGGCAGAAATGTTGGTTTGACGTCCATATGGTATGTACAGTGTTGGTTAAATGTCCGCATTGTAACTCTCCTTAGGGCCCATTGATAGGCCCATACTCGTTACTATTCATCACTTTATAACATGCTTAGTATAATCCCATGACTCATGCCCATACGCATCATATGTATGCTTGATTTGAGTAGTGACTGATAATAGCATATGCTATTAGGCAGACCACTTATGGGATCCATTATGAGATGGAGTGCCCCACATGATCGCGCAGTACGTGCTGGATTTCTGCATGATTTGACGGTGTGATTCATGCATCTCGCATATGTGTGATTTGATCACTGCACGCCCTAGCGACATCAGGGTCGTGGCTCCACAGGCACATCGTGAATGGCCGTATTGAATACCGAAAATACTTATTCTAGCACTGTGGGCACTTAGGATGTCCTTAGGTGAGAGTCTCAGAACCTTTCTAGTACCAGGAGATGCTCCAACGTCTATACCGAGTGAATACACGAGCGCCCGAGTGCCGAATACCATTAGGCCTCGTCTCCCACTGTGTCGTGGTCGGTTGGAAGGGGGTCTGGCCTTATTCGCTTGAGTGAGGGGGCTATAAGCTAGGCTGAGTTTGACCAGCTCACAAATGAGTCCGCTATCGACGAGCTGGGTAGGCATTAACAGACTACTGGCCAGGCGGATAGTGAGGTCTATTCCGCTTGCTTAACTGTGCAGCTAGGGAGGTGGCAATCTCTACTAAGTGTATTAACCCCCGTGATATCTAGAGAGGAACTGTACTGATATATATACTTGATGAGTACCAACTTGCTTGAATTGCATTTCGCATATGACATTCGGCTATGTAGGCCTTGCATTGTATCGGTATGGCCGATGGCATTCATATCTCGTATCATGCCTTGCATTACATAGCCTTGGTATGGTTGATTGTATTCATGGACTTACCGCATACTTTCGCACTACTCTGATACTGTACACTTGGCGTTTGCCTTACGCACACACTTACACCACCCTCTAAGCTTTTGTAAGCTTATGCACGACCGTTGCGTGCAAGTAGCGTTGGACAGCAGCAGCGCTGAGGCAGTAGCGCGTATCAGACCATTTTGGAGCTTTTGATCATCTTATATTTCCTTTTTCGCACTGTACTTAAAAGTTTTTGATAAAGTGGATATGTGGTAATGTTGCTTTGTGACTTGGTTATGCTTGTGGTTATGCTCCATTAAAAAAAAATCATCTAAAAATCCTCCTTGTAGGATCCCAGGATCGGAATCTGGCATTTGATTGTCAGGAGCCGAGAATGGGGCACTATGGAGGCTGCCAGCACTGGATTCGGCAATCGGGATTCATGTGAATCCGATTTTCGGGCTTGGGGCGTGACAGGTCGCTTTTGGGAAATCGCATTTCTGGAACAATTCCAAAGGAATTAGGAAACGTCATGACACTCGAGTCATTGTATGTGATTTATAACTTTCATTTGATTAGGCAGATGAAATTGCGTTTAGCTACTATTATTCATGCAATTCATGGCTTTGTAGAGTCATTGAAGTTAACAAGGTCGAAGTACCTCTTCCTCTAGAGCTTGGTAATTTGCGCAGCTTGGAGAGATTGTAAGATTCTCTGTTCTTCCACTTCAATTTTTTTTCCTTTTTTTTTCAAATAGTGACCTAATTCTCATTTCATAGTTATCTTTTAAGGAATTCATATCTTTACTCATCTTGATTGATATTTTCCATTGGCACCTTTTCTTTCTACTTTTGGTAATTCAAGAGTACAAATTTGTATTGTTGTATTACCAATGTTGAAAGAAGGTTGCCATTATCAATCAGGGTAGGTGCAAATAGGCCACCCTTACCTTTATTACATTTGAGCAATTGCTGAGATTTGTGACCTGAATTGAATGTCATGCCCCAAACACGGGGACGAACAGCTTCCATGATGCCCCAAATCCGCACTCGACTTCCATACACCAAGTCCCGAGTTCGGCCCACCACAAGGAAGATTTTAACTGAATTTTTTTTTTTGTATATATATATAAAATAATACCTGAGCATAAAGATCATGATCAAATTACCAAGCGACACTCTCCAATAAAAATCCTGATGGTTACAAGTATAATGCTTTCCAAAAGGTACACAATGTCAACATTGCCAAATTGAAAAATAGATGCAATGCATCAAGAAAGAAAAGCCTTCCAAGCTACTCCAATCCTGGAAAAAAAAAAGAGAAATAGGAGGCTTAGTGTAACGTCAAAAAATCGGGGGTCGAGCATAAACTCCACTCCCGAGTTCCAGAACATTACTTATGCAACATTTTCAATGATAGATGAATGTCGGCTGTAATAATACATAAAACATGAGGTGGATTAAGCCAAAACAGCATATCATACACAAGAGATAGTTAAATTATCAAGCGGAAGAATGTGATAGATATATAAAATATATAAATGATTGTAAGTCTCCAGAGTGTGAACATGTTACCAGGTTAACTAAATACATGTATGAAATTACGGTGAAGACTGCTTTAGTTGAAGTAGGAATAGGTCAGTATATCCTAGAGGCGGGTGAATAGAATTTTTTAAAGTTTTTATAAATTATTAAAAATCCTTATTACACTAATCCTATCGCAGAGTATTGATTAGGATTACTCAACCGTAACTCTACTGGCTTCTAAGCCTAATAGAGGATCCAATCACAAACTATTTAAAAGACAAACAATGTATAGATGAGATTATGATGGATATGACTGTGTGTGCATAGGATGTGATCATATATAAAGACATGTAAGGAAATCAAATAAATGAAAGATAATATCAAACTCAAACACAGTCATTTTATAGTGGTTCGACGACTTGTCTACTCCACTCCCGGATTCCACACTCAACCCTTGAGTGACCGAATTTCACTAAGGAGGTTCCCATGGTTCACCTCAAACCTAAGGTTTTAAATCAGGTTCACCTTCAACCTTTACAGAGGTTTCTACTCGGTTCACCTCAAACCCTGGAGTTTTGCTGGCGTACTCCTAACTAGATGTTTATGCCTACACAAGAGAAAGGGTCCACACAACGCACCCCGCACGTACACTCCCGTCGGAGGCCTCCTTCGAGGACTTCAAATGGTGAGCAACACTTAAAACCCAATCCTAAAAAGGGATGATCGCAAGTGTCCTCTGGACTCTTAGTACTTACAGATAAGTTGATGAGTCCCTTTCAGTACAGTGATGAAGACCTTCTACTTGTTGATGAAGAGTCTTTCGCTCCCTTGATCCGCAACACAAAGATGTATATATGTTAGGCTTTGGTTGGGTCAAGGTTATGATGGAATACCATTCTAAGGATTTTCCTATAAGGAGAATAGAGTGGTTCCCATCATTCATGCATTCAAGGCATCTCAACTTAATGATGTGTCATTAAGGCAGTAGCTGAAGGATCCTTGAATGAGGAAGTTCATTCCTCAATCCACTCTATGAGATATCAATGATGAGGGTGGATTGGAGGATGAACTTCTGAGAGAAATGGCTTAAGGTAAATGATAGGAAGGTTAAAACTCTCAAAAGCACTCTCTACTTTCTCTACCAGCAATGAAGACAACTCTCTCTATTTATAGGCAAAAGGTTCCAATGGATATAAATGGTCATATTTATGACAGAGTTCTATATCATCGAGCAGTCGTCGATATGATCGAGCGTATACTCCTGATTGTATCGGCCGACCTCTCGATGATAAGAACTCAATTGTCATTTCGCTTTTGGAAACCTTCCGCCAACTGGTCGATGGGATCGAGACACACATCGATGTTATCAGATTTCGAACTCCGATTCCATCAAGTAATTGTTCGATCTATCGACAGGTGAAAATAAGAGAGAAGCCTTGAAGAATTTCAGGATCACAGATATGATCGGGGAAACAGTCGATGTCATCGAAATTTGTACATCGATCATATCGGAGACCTTGTCGATGGGATCGATAAATCGTATAGATTTACATGTAAGCTTGCTGGACGA
Source organism: Magnolia kwangsiensis (assembly GCA_037074715.1). Lineage (NCBI taxonomy): Eukaryota > Viridiplantae > Streptophyta > Magnoliopsida > Magnoliales > Magnoliaceae > Magnolia > Magnolia kwangsiensis. Next base: position 19,937,123 of record CM073581.1, read on the forward strand.
TTTATGTCCTGACTCGATCCAATCGACTTGGTCTCGATATGATCGATATATGAATATCGATTTATCGACAGGCACCCCGATCAACATTAAAAGCAACCTGAAATTCATGCTGGTGAGAACATGCGCCCCACAGTCGATATGATCGACTGACTCCCGATATGATCGATATTTGAGTTCAGATTGAATCGGACAGTCATCGATATATCGAAGCATATGTTAGTTTTCTTTAGAAAAATAGGGGCGCCGGAAAGCAGTCTGTCGATTATATCAATCCACTTCAGATATAATCAATATTCGAATATCGATGATATCGACACTTAAGTCGATATATCGATAAATCGTCCAGATGACTATTTTGATTGCTGGACGCATTCTGTCCTCACTCGATTGTATCGATTGAGATGTCGAGGATATCAACAGAGCTGGCTGATCATATCGAAGAGGTAATCGATATAATCGACAGTGTAAGAAAAACTTCACTGATTTTCCTTTTTGATAAAAAGTTTTCTTACACAGAAACCCTAAGATGTTCTAGTTCTTTTTAAGGGTTTAATTACCAGGTGTTTTGGGACATAGGATGTGAGGCTATGATTTACCTTTTGGCGAGCGTCCACACATCCAAATGAGGCAGACGCTTGACTTGATCTTCTTGTTAAGTGCTGTCGTCCGACCGACTCAACTTACAACGTAATTGACAAACCAGGGCACATAATAGGTGCACTTTCAATATATACTCCAAAATAGAAAGAAAAGAATATACATGAGTGCTCTAAAAATATAAAATGACAAGTATCATGGCGTCTAATCAACCTTCCTGTAATCCCGTCTATCAGAACCTGCATACAGGAGGAATCCTACTCATCATCATAAAGTTTGGCTCCGCCTCGCAGGCCGCGCCATCATCTGAAACTAAAACAGGGTCTGGTGGGTGTTTAGAACATCATCCCATAACGTGGGAGTAGCTAACTCAGTGGAATTATAGAGCAAAAATTAGCATGTTATCAAATCAATCACGCGATAATGGTAAAGCAAGCAATCAAACATTCCTAAACACTGTGATTAATGTAAGAATGAAATGACATGATGGATGCCCTCGCCAACATACTCCCTCATGCGACATCATCTTACGTCCGGGGCATGCTTTCTTCCCTCAGTGCTCCACATCTTCCAGGAACATGCAGTGCGATATAAATATGATTACCGAGTTGTTATTAGTCCTTTTCATACAGCAGGATTGGGAAACTATGGTACTTCCCTTATATCATTGCCAACAAGGATCCTGTCTAGGATCGTCACTCATAGTAGTCTCATACGATGATATATTTTTAGGTCGCTGCAAGGGCTGTCAGGGCTATTGCACGCACTCGTTACTTAGCTCCCCCATCACCTTATCAATACAGGGCACATAATAGGTGCACTTTCAATCTCCCCCTTTATCAATTACGTGACAAAATCCCCAAAACACCCTAGGAACATATCTAGACAGATATATCCTAAATTGTGTGTATATGTATTAACATAATTTTATAAATTCTAAACACCCATGTACACAACAAACAAATTCTTCCCCTTAATTCAAAAACTCCCCCTTTCTTGTTGCAGCTGCTCCCCCTAACACCCGCAACAAAGATATACAATTTTCGTTCGAGGTGTTTTGAATTGTTCTCTCAGTCATTGGCAAAGGTATAAGACGTGATATTGACTGAAGATTGAAGCATATGGGAGAACCAGAGATAAATAGATGTATATAAATGAAGACATCAATGAAGACAGTATAAAGCATACATCAATGAAGCAGTCAATATGAAGTTAATAGATAAGCATTCAGACCATAACCTTAAGACTGCAATAAACCAGGGAGAAATTCAAATGGCAGGAGTAAAAGAACTAGATTAAGCCATATATAAGCTGCCTAAGATTGGCAGAAATATTCATTGCTGCCCCAGATGGCAGCAATATAAACCAATAATAAAAAGTATTTTAGCCCAACCATGGGCAAACTCATCCAAACAAAAATTAGAAAGGAAAAAAAAGAAACTAGTCATGTACCATTGAAAGCGTAGAACATCCAAAAAGATACTGATGTTCATACGCAGAAATAAGAGTAAGGGTGCATGAAATCTTATATGAAACCGGCATCAGGGAGTAGAGTGAGATGGCATCGTGTCGTCCCGTCGGCACGTTAGTAAATCCACCAACTGTTGGACTGTTCTCTGAACTCCTTGAACCATTCGTTCTAAAACAGTGAGGCGCTCCTTCACTGCGTGCACGTCCTTCTGTATGACCCCAATCCTATCAGTTTAAGCCTTTTGCCATACCCAGCGGTTGAAGTGGATGGCACAACATCTGGTCCAAGAGGTGCATCATCAGCCATTGCATCTCCTTCCATGGGTCTCCATCTTCTCCTCCTTCCGCTTCAGCATGAATTTCTTCCTCAGTTTCCTCCTTGTATTCATGAAACCTCAGATCCATTTTCTGAAGATTTTTCTTGTTGAAAACTTTAAGGGGGAAAACCGGATCAGTTGTAGAAGGAAAGCCAATGCTCTGACAGATTCTACTAATGATCCAGGGATATGACAGATGCAAATCTCTAGACGTGTGTATCGTATTGAAAAAATGATTTACAATTAAGGTTGGAAGGCAGATATTCGTCCTGGTCGCGATGGAGTAGATTATCATCACCATAAGGCTTGTTAGATCCGATCTGTTAGTGCTTCTCCGGTACAGATTGGTGGTGAAGATTCCATGCATGACTCTGAACCAGGGCTCCATATACCTAGCTTTTAGGGCATTCCCTTGATGTCATGGGATATCTCGATTATTGCATACGTATTTGGTTATCTTGGAGCTTACATCTGGAAAGTCAAGATCCCAGTTTGGAAGGCATCCTAAAACCATTTTAGATTGAGAATCTGTGCTATGGTGGCAGGAGTGATGAATACATCATCACCATCCATGGAAACCATGAAGGAAGGAGGATCAGCCACTGGGGAATGACATGCAGCAAAGAAGTTGTGTGTTCTTTTCAGTTGGCATGGTCCACCAAAATGCAGGATGGGCAGCCAACCAATTGCAGCAAACAGAGGTTCTAAGTTGTAAGACGTTAAACAATCTCTGTCTACTTTTCTCTCAAAGATCAACTTCCGATTGACATATTTTGGTGGCCGTTGGACAATAGGAGAAGGAGGCACTGGTTGAGACGATTCAGGAATTTCGGGTTAGGACCCACCACGTCGTGATCTTTGCCGTGTGAGGGTCCCTCTGTCCGAGATCCTTGCTCTCTCCCTTGAGGCAAGGACCTTTTGTCGAGTACCTCTTGATGATTCACCTAGACCAGATGCCACATTTTTATCCTTTCCCATGTGGAAGAAAAGGCTATTTGAAATATTGGAAAAATGATAAAAAGGAATCCCGACAAACCAAGAGAAAGAGATTCTGATGATGGAAGAATATTACCTGGTTTGGGGTGAGATTTGGCTGGTCCTACCTGGCTTAGGATGATTGGTTGAGAGGATCGGACAGGAAGACAGTCGAATCGCCCTTTGAGAAAACCCTTTTTCTGTTTTGATTCGCTTTTATTGGGCGTCATTTGTCTATCATATCTATCAACCCATCGATTGTATCGAGAAGTTGTCGATCGATTCTATCGAGACTACCCTCGATGTTATCCAAGGACACATGACTTTTCACATTCTGAACAGCTGTTGATTGTATCGATCATTATTCGATAAAATCGAAGAAGACCGTTACTTGCTTTGAAAGTATGTGCTAATCAGAATTTTCTTGATTTTGACATGCTATTGTATAATTTTTGACTTAATCAGTTTAAAAAAATAGTTCTATACAAATATAAGCATGATAATGTTTTTATACAAAAATTAGAGGTCTCCAACCTTAGATGTAACATTGAAGATTTAGCAAAAGTTGTATCATTTCACAAATTATCCAGATTTCGATGCAAAATCTGAACGTGTTCTTATATGCTCAGGAATTCAGAGTACAGAGTTCAGTTTTTCCTTCACTCTCCACCTTAAGACAGAAGTTTTTGTTGTGGTGACTTTTGTTATCTTACCAACTCGATCTAGTGGTTTCTTCGTTGTCTTCCATTCTGGGTGATAAAAGGATATTTTCCATTACTCTGGTCCGATTAAATTTATCAGTGTCATTTTAACCAGAGTTACAAGAAGTTATTTTTAAGCATTCAAACTTATAATGTCCTATATCACCACACAAATGACAAACTGGAGACGTTCTTGTATTGCTACCTGAAGCAACAGATTTTTTAGTTTTCATTTTGATTTTCTCATACCCTAGGCTACTCTTATCTTTTCCAGGCCTTCCTATCCCTAACATTCTTTCAAGTTTTTTACCACTTTGAGAAAACCTATAGTTTATCTCGGTAAATTTTTTAGATTTTTCTAAATCAATGCAAAGTGAGTGGTTCTCATTTTTGAGTTTTGCATTATCATCTTTTAGCAGTTCAGCTTTGTTCACAAGTTTTGATAATTCTTCTTTTAGGGATAGGTTTTCTTTTTCCAATTGATCATTATTTGTAAGATATTGTTGCAAATCATTGGACAAATATATGTTTATTTCTAAGGTTCTGTCCAAGTCTTTCTGCAACAATCTCTTCTTGTTTTCAGTCATGCCAATTTTCTTAAGGATGTGGATGCTATGATTGTATAGGTGATTATAAGCATCCTGCAATTCATTCTGCTCTTTATCTTCTTCTTTTTCAATTTCCTCATTGTCAGATGAAAATGATTCAGTGGCTTGTTGTTCTTCTTCTCTTTCAGATTCCATGGGAATAATTGGAGTGGTGGAGATCATAAGAATTTTTAAAGATTTCTTATCTCCATCACTTCCTGAGTCATTATTTTCTAAATTTGACTCCTCCGTATCATCCCATGTGGGGGCCATCGCCCTGCCCTTGGTTTTTCTGTTTGGGCATTAGGTAGATAGATATCCATACTCATGACAGGCATAACATTGTGGTTCTCTGTTTCTTTTTCCAAATTTTTCTGCTAAAGGTTTGTCATCCACCTTTCTACCTTTAGAGGGGCGGTCGCGATTTCTTTGAAAGAATCTTCTAAATCTTTGTGCTAGCAGAGCCACTTCCTCATCTTCATCTTCCTTTTCACTCTCACAGTCCTCATGTTTTGGTTTCTTGGAGGTTTTTAGGACAGTGTTTTTAGATTTTTGGGGTTGTGTAAAGTGTAGTTTGAAAGTTTGTAGGGAACCTACTAGTTCTTCTACTTTCATCTCATCAATATTCCTACACTCCTCAATTGTTGTTACCTTGGGATTGAAGCATTCCGGCAAGGATCTTAAGATTTTTCTACATATTTTAGGTGTCGGAACCTTCTCTCCCAAACCACCCATGGAGTTACAAATAATGTTTAATTTGGTGTAGAACTCCATAAATGTCTCATGCTCTTCTATCCTGAGATTTTCAAACTGTGAAGTTAAGAGTTGTAGTTTACATCTCTTCACAGTGCTTGTGCCTTCATGGGTTGTTTCCAGTAAATCCCATGCTTCCTTGGATGTCCCACACATACTTATTTGATTGAAAATATCTTGGGACATGGCACAGTAGATGGCATTCATTGCTTTTGCTTTAAAATTTCACTGTTCTTTGTCGAACGCCGTCCACTTCTCATTAGGTTTGGGTTTAGTGATTGTGGTTTCATCTTCAAGTACAATTAGTTCAGATGGTACCACGTATCCTTTTTCAACTGCATCCCAAACTACATGATCCAAGGATCTCAGGAAGTAGTGCATTCTAACCTTCCAGTACGCATAATTTGATCCATCAAATACTGGAGGTCTAGTGACAGATGAGCCCTCTCCTTTGGCCATATTTCTACTTCAGTCAAGATCACTCTCTAGGCGGTGAAGCCCTTAAACGACATTGAAAGCTTTGAAAAATGGTAACCTAAGCGTCTAAAATCCACACCTTACGCTGTAGGAGCGTAATGAATCGAATAGGGACTCTACGTCGTCGTCAACAACTAATTGGCAACCTACAACACAAGGTGAGTCAGCTACTTAGCTACTTGTACCCATAGGAGCCTTAAAATAGGTTAGGGTTAGGGTTTTCTTATCTAGAATGAAACCAGAATCGCCGGATTAACGATGCAGGTGGATGACTTTGGCACGTGGAGTAGCAGGGAAGAATCCCAGGAGAAATCTCTAACTTCTCCCTCACTTTCTCTCTCTTTTCTCTCTTCTCTCTGCTAGGGTTTTCCCCAAATTCATATGGGTTAGAAAGCTAAGGGTTTCAGGCCCTTTTATAAGCCCAAACATGACCAAAACTGACTTTAAGTCAAGGTATACTTAAGTTATAACCAAATCGGGTCTGTTCCGATCCAACGGAGCACTTCTGGAGGTCCTGTTATGAAATGCGGTCGGACTTAAGCTCTCTAATATTAGATCTAGGTCAAGCTAAGTTTTTAATCCGGTCAGGTTTCCAGATCGACCGTTGAGGACCAGTTTTAGTTCAGCAGTTACGGGAACTCGATCAGAGCCACGAGTGCTATGACATGTAAGGGCCACCTATCCTGATCCGAGGGTAAATTTTGGTCGAATTTCAATAGCTAAGGGTAATGAGTCCCTAGAGAGACTTTAGTATTGACATTCTAAGGAAGGTTCAAATCCTATTTAATAACCTAACCTGACTTATAACCTAAATTAACTTCTTCGATCCTGGGCCAGTGGGGAAGAGGTTAACCATGCTTCCGCTGTGCTACTCTGATCCAACGATTGTATTAGCTAATCCTAACTAGATTGGGCTCAATACATTCTACCCCCCTTAAAACTTAGTTCTACTTAAAGCTCAAGAATATGTGTCTCGATCCGTATATTGGAAGGAGATGTAACTTAGGGCCTATCCTTGACATGAAATAGGAAACAACCTCTCGCTACATTGGTCTTCTTTTTTTAATGATGCGTTCTATGGCATTGGTACCTATGGTTGTAGAAAGAAGCCTAATCTCTATTGTGATTAAGTTCAGGGGCAGATGTGAGCTTGCGGCAAGATGTCTAATCTCTATTGGCTGTATGTCCTTAACATTTTCCAAAGGCAAAGCAATAACTTTTGGTTGTAGGTGATCGGGCCAACACAGAAGAAAAGTTGTGTAGTGGGTCTGAGCCGGATACATAGACTTTCTGCCTAGTTAGGACAGAAAATTTGCTGTATTGGTTCTTAATCCGAGTCGATGCCGATCTTCTGCTTGATCAGAGCATTGGATTTATTGGTAACCACTAGGATTAAGAATGCAATTCAAACCGCGAATACATCGCTAATATACAATTTCTTTACTCCGCGTTCCCGATTATAACAAGTCCTTGGAAGGCAATTCTAAGGGGTGTGCTGGTTTATCCTAGCGTTTCATCTGAGTGATATATAAGTCTTCCCCAAACGTGACTGGTTCTAAGTGAAGTAAGCTTCTTGAGAGTTACTAAAGGAGCCTATGAATATTATGAGGATCTATCAAAGGAATGGAGTCCTACTCCAACCAAATCAATCCTACTATTCCTTAGCATATATAGGCTTTACACTACTTAATATAACTAGTAGCCTAGTCTGTAACACTAACTGTAATCCAAAGTCTAGGCTCATACGCTAGATGGTTTCATACCATTTCTACTACAGGGAATTGTTCTATTACTTAGAGTCAAGATTATCTAAGTGAAATTGGATTCCCTATATTGTCGGATCTTTCAAATCTAAGAGTACTAACTCTAGGTCCAAAACTCTAGATGTCCTAGCACTAGATGGTCACTGTTTATGGATTAAGCTACTGCGTTTAGTCTCATCCGTGGGTAAAAGCAGAGAGATCGAGAAAATGGCTATAACTAACTCATAAGGAGCCATAAAAAATGAAGGAAATGAAGGGAAGGGCTGAGATCTTTGAGTCTTCACAAATTTGGACTTGATATGGGAGTGTAAAGGGTCTGATGAAAGGGAAAGAAGAGGAAGAACAGCAACAGAGGATGGGTTAGAGGACTTACACGAATTTGAGACTCACATGGGAGATGTGAGAGCTCAAATCAAAGAAAATGAAAGGAGTAGGTGCTGGGTATCACTGTAAACGATGGAGGGGTGAAGGGAATAATGAAAAACGAAGGAAGGAGTGATTGGAAGGGAGGTTTGAGAGAGAAAACAGTAATTTTGTAGAAAAAGGAGAGCTTGGAGGGGTAGTTTGTGAAGGAAGTAGGTGATTGGGAGGGTTCTAATCAAGGAACCGTGGACCAGTGGGGTCCACAAGTCCCCAAACTCGGTCGACCCGACCAGCCTGCCCGGCCGAGCCCGCTGGTCGGCGAGGTCCTCGCCACCCACTGGACAAACCGGCGAGGCCTTGCCCTTTTGGCGAGGACCTCCTACCCCCTAGGTCCCAAAAAAGTCTGGGTCCCCCTGTAGGTGCTCCGTTTGGCCCCCGACTCCATTTGAGGCGTTTTGTGACCAATTTACAAATTGAAATTATTTTATGCATCGTGTAGAATATGATTTTGGGGTAGGAGACGCTAATCTATCCAACTAACCCATTTATTTCATGAGATTCCATAACGGAAATGGTCAAAAGTCTAATTTATACATATATTTACTATTTATAGTAAATTTTTGTTTAAGTTTTATTCTCCATCATTTATACGTTAGGATTTATGTCTAGTATGAAAGGACTTAGAAAAAGTTAAAAAATGAGGTGGTGAAAGGAGAGGTTTTGAAGGAATTGGATAAAAAGGGGTTTTAGGCCTTGAGATTGAGTGTAATGGTTGTGGTTGACGCACACCACAAGGACATTCATTTCTAGGTTTGGAATTCTTCAGGGAATGACTCAAACTAGTCGATTGATGACCTAGAGGTGACTTAAGTCACTTCACGTGACCGAAGATATGTTATGGCATAAATTATCGTATAGTCTCACCTATCGACGAAACTTGGGATTCTAATATGGTTTCTAAATTTCCATCGCCCCCTTCCTAAGTCAGAGTGCGTCAGAGTGCATCGTGTTACCATAACCCAGGCCCGATTTAATCCAAATCATACTCTGATACCATCTGTAACGCCCTGAAAATCGAGGGTCGAGCATAAACTCCACTCCCGAGTTCCAAAACATCACTTATGCAAGATTTTTAATAATAGATGAATGTCGACTGTAATAGTGCATAAAACATGAGGTGGATTAAGCCAAAACAACATATCATACTCCAGAGACAGTTAAATTAGCAAGCAGAAGAATGTGATAGATATATAAAATATATAAATGATTGTAAGTCTCCAGAGTGTGAACATGTTACCAGGTTAACTAAATACATGTATACTGCAAAATAGAAAGAAAAGAATATACATGAGTGCTCCAAAAATATAAAATGACAAGTGTCATGACATCTAATCAACCTCCCTGTAATCCCGTCTATCAGAACCTACATATAGGAGGAATCCTCCTCATCATCATAAAGTCTGCCTCCATCTTGCTTGTCGCGCCATCATCTGAAACTAAAACAGGGTCTGGTGAGTGTCCGAAACACCGTCCCATAACGTGGGAGTGAGTAGCTAACTCAGTGGAATCATAGAGCAAAGATTAGCATGTTATCAAATCAATCACGCGATAATGGTAAAGCAAGCAATCAAACATTCCTAAACACTGTGATTAATGTAAGAATGAAATGACATGATGGATGCCCTCGCCCACATACTCCCTCATGCGACATCATCTTATGTCCGTGGCATGCTTTCTTCCCTCAGTGCTCCACATCTTCCAGGCACATGCAGTGCGATATGAATATGATTACCGAGTTGTTATTAGTCCTTTTCATACAGCAGGATTGGAAAACTAGGGTACTTCCCTTATATCATGCCCAACAAGGATCCTGTCTAAGGTCGTCACTCGTAGTAGTCTCATACGATGATATATTTTTAGGTCGCTGCAAGGGCTGTCAGGGCTGTTACACACACTCGTTGCTCCACTCCCCCATCACCTTATCAATACAGGCCTAGTTGTACTCTTGTTGCTACGGAAGGGTCGTCGCCTCACGTAGACTCAGAGTACGCTTGAGGTCACTACAAAGGGCTGCTAGGGCTGTTGCTCGCACTCATTGCACCGCTCCCCCATCACCTTATCAGTGTAGGCCGACAGCTCGAATATAGTGTCCCATACCACCATAATCGGTTCACGAGTCTGGGTTGCTCACTGGTCACTACGGGGAGGTTTGTGGCTCCAGTGTAGGCCAACAGCTCGACCACGGTGTCCCATACCACCATGCTCGGCTCATGAGTCTTAGTGGATCAAGGTATCACGGTTATCAGGGTTATCACTGGTAAATTCAGTACCCTAGGTTCAAGAAGTTATGACGAATACAAGGTGAACATACAATGGTCAGTCGAGTTACTTGATGAGTCCGACTAATGTGAGCGCACGTTGAATCGACCGACATGAAGTGCACAAGCACTTTGTGTGGACTAACCACTGTCAACGACTCTAGTACGACTCGGGTTCGTCATACACACCCATCTTGGTGAATAGAATCCAACCACGAATTCTAAATTATTTTCGACTGCCTGGACTAGAGTATAGCCCCAAGCACATGTAATGTGAATCAGTAATCATATGAGATAAACAAAATTGAAATAACAAATAATTCAAGCATGTTAGCAACATGTTATGAGATACAACATAGGCAATTTAACCATACACAAGTATTTCATTTATATAAGATCATCAATTCAAATCTAACAACCATGGAAGAAATCATATTCATCATTAAAATAGTTGAGAATCCTATCTCAACACTAATCTACAACCTCATTTACGCAATACTTACCTATACAAACATTTATACAAACACTTAGTCTACATAGCATATATCGACCAAAATGTGCATTAGGGCGAATCTCTTCGCCAAACAGATCATACACGCATTACTAGTATAGGTACATGGCAAATAATCATGGCAATCATATCAGAAAAATACGTACGTATACGGTATTTCCTATAAATACCTAAAATACCATAAATCTCATATTCTTCGTATGTATTTGAAACAGAAATCGGTCGGCATGTTCTACATGTGAAACAGCATTCTTGACAATAATCTACCATTAAACGACATTGAAAGCTTTGAAAAATAGTAACCTAAGCGTCTAAAATCTGCACCTTATGCTGTAGGAGCGTAACGAATCGAATAGGGACTCTACGTCATCGTCAATGACAGATTGGCAACCTACAACACAAGGTGAGTCAGCTACTTAGCTACTTGTACCCATAGGAGCCTTAAAATATGTTAGGGTTAGGGTTTTCTTATCTAGAATGAAACCATAATCGCCGGATTAATGATGCAGGTGGATGGCTTTGGCACGTGGAGTAGCAGGGAAGAATCCCAGGAGAAATCTCCAACTTCTCCCTCACTTTCTCTCTCTTTTCTCTCTTCTCTCTGCTAGGATTTTCCCCAAATTCGTATGGGTTAGAAAGCCAAGGGTTTAAGGCCCTTTTATAAGCCCAAACATGACCAAAACTGACTTTAAGTCAAGGTATACTTAAGTTATAACTAAATCGAGTCTGTTCCGATCCAAAGAGCACTTCTGGAGGTCCTATTACTAAATGCGGTCGTACTTAAGCTCTCTAATATTAGATCTAGGTCAAGCTAAGTTTTCAGCCCGGTCGGGTTTCCAGATCGACCGTGGCGGATCAGTTTCAGTTCAGCGGTTATGGGAACTCGATCAGAGCCACAAGTGTTATGACATGTAAGGGCCACCTATCCTGATTCGAGGGTGAAATTTGGACGAATTCCAACGGCCAGAATGCTTAAAAATGTCGTGCAAGCGACACGTGCTAGATTTATTAAAAATTGAATTAATTTTCTAAATATTTTCCTTTTCTCACTCTCTTCACTCCAGACTCAGTAAAATGGTCTCAGGATATCGGTTGGGCTTGATTTTCAAATTGATTGTCAAGTCCAACTAGGCGGTCGTAATTGTCTAAGTTCATCGCTATCGGACTTTCAACGTGCGGTCTAGATCCAATACAAAGTTTCAAAGGGTTCCTGAGAACAAACAGGTTTAGAGTTTGATCTTAGGTTTCAGGATAAGATAGCGTTAACAATTCTAGAGGTTTTGGGTCTTACAGATCGTATTTAAAGTGGTTGGTGCTAATTTCACAGGTAATCTAGTTTAGCGCTAGCTAAAACACATTAAATTTCTAAAGAATTTGGTTATAAATGATTCATTTGGCTTTGGAATTGGGTTCTGAGAGGTTACCAAGGTGTTATGGTTGACCCATTGCCTAAGGACGTCTGATTCCAGGTAGGCAAAAATTCAGGGTGTTACACTTAGGCAAAAAGCCTAGTGAGTACACACATGTGTACAGTGTGTCCTACATGCAAGTAAGATAAATATGTTATAAGGAAATCATATGAGTGAAAGACGTGTAACATGTAAAGTATGATGTCAATGTCAATGCAATGCATATGCATCATAGTAATACTCTAAGTTAATGCCACTAGCATCACCAAGTCATTTTTTCATTTCTCCTATACCACATCCATAACCGTATTATACGCATCCATAATTACTCATCATCATCATATTGTCATGCGATAGTTATAAAATATCAAAAATACTGACAAGTCCATGAGTCAAATAATATCAGAATACACAATACAGATCAACTATACAAATGAGGAACAATATCAGGACACACGATACAGATTAACTATATAAATGAAGAGTCATAAAGAGTCAAATATCAGATGTCATATTTAAATCATATAAATGTAGAACCACAGGTAATCGAAAATGTCATATGTCGCGGATGTAATGCAATATACGGTGCGAATGGAATGACCATGTTGGACTGTGAAGTCGGGATGATAGTACGTAGTATCGTAGGCCATGGGGTCCATCACAAGGAACTTCTATCCAAACCAGTCTCATACCTAAATTTGGATAGTCAGACTCAATGTGGTAAACTCCTGATCTCAAGTTGGTCGTGCGCCCCAACAGAAATCCTTTCCATTGCAAAGGTCTATGTAACAAACAGTTGCGCACCACCAGCCAGAGTGGATAGTGAATGAATGAATGAATGGGTATGTAATCTCCTGATCAATAAGTCCACATATCAGTACAGTTCTCCTTTGGGATCATCACCGGGGTTTAGTACACTCCAAATGGCACTGTCGCTCTCCAAGCCGCACAGTCTAAGCAAGAGTAAGAAACCTCACTATCTGCCTAGCCAATAGTCTGTCAATACCTATCCTGCACGTCGATAGCGGACCCATTCACGAGCTGGTCAAACTCAGCCTAGCATTACCCTCTACCCTCGGGCGGGTAAGGCCATACCCCCTCCCAACCGACCACGCCACAATGGGAGACATGGCCTCCTGGTATTCGGCACTCTAGCGCTCATGTATCCACTCGGTCTCGACGTTGGGGCATCTCCTGGCTCGGAGGTTTAGGGGTTTTCACCCAGGGACATTTATGGCGCTCGTATGCTAGAACTAAGCATTTTTGGTGTACCATCTGGCCATCCATGATGTACCTATGGAGGCTATGGCTCTTATGTGGCAAGGGTGTATAATAATCATGATGCAAGATGCATGATTCATACAATCCAGTCATGCATCAATCATGCACATACTGTGCGCTCATATGAGATAATCTTCACCTATATAACACCCTGAAAATTGGAGGTCGTGTATAAACTCAACTCCCGAGTTCCAGACTGTCACTTATGCAACAAAAATGATTATGATTCAATGTTGTCTGAGTTAAAGCATTCACATGAGTAAAAGTATACCAAAACTGCAATTCATACTCCAGATTCAGTGATAAAAGCAAGCGGAAGACTAAAAGAATATATATATCACTGTATGGAAAACAAAGTAGATCTCGACTGTCTCTAAAGTATGAATACATCGCTGAGTCTCATATACATGAAAATAAACAAAATCAAAGTCCAAAAGAAGTCCCACTGAGAAGTCCCGTCAACCCAGGCCACCTAAGCAAAGCCGTCGTGGTACTGCATGTATGAGAACTCTTCCTGGTCCTCATCATAGTCCAGCTCTACCTCCTGGATCACTGCGTCACCTGCATCTAAGACAGGGTCTGGTGGGTGTTGCAAACACCATCCTGAAACGTGGGAATGAGTAGCTAACTCAGTGAAATAATAGAGCAAGGATTAACGTGTTCTCAAATCAATCATGCGATAATAGTAAAGCAATAAATCAGACATTCCTAATACTGTTATTAATGCAATATGACATGACGTGATGGATGCCCTCACCGACCGTCTCCCTCATATGGCACCATCTTACGACCGCAGCATGCAATCGTCCCTCAAGTGCTCCACATCTTCCAGGCACATGCAATGTAATGGTGATATGATTTTCGAGTTGTTATTAGTCCATTCAAACAGCAGGATTGGGAAACTAAGGTACTTCCCTTATATCAATCCCAACACAGATCCTGTCTAGGGTCGTCACTCCTAGTAATCTCATATGATATATATTTTGTAGGTCGCTGCAAGGGCTGTCAGGGCTGTTGCTCGCACTCGTTGCACCGCTCCCCCATCACCTTATCAATACAGGCCTACTGTAATCTCACTGCTACTGAAGGGTTGTCGCCTCCCGTAGACTTAGAATACGCTCGCGGTCACTACAAAGGACTCGTCGCCTGATCAGTGTAGGCCGACCGCAAGATATAGTGTCCCATACCACCATAATCTGCTCACGAGACATAGGTGCTCACTGGTCACTACGGGGAGGTTTGTGGCCCCAGCGTAGGCCGACAGCTCGACCACGGTGTCCCATATCACCATGCCGGGCTCATGAGTCTTCGTGGATCAAGGTACCATGGTTGACAGGGTTTACAGTGGTAAGTTCAGTATCCTAGGTTTAAGCAGTTATGACTCATACAGGGTGAACATATAACGGCCAGTTGGGTTACTTGACGGGCTCGACTAGCACGATCGCATCTCAAGTCGAACGACATGAAGTGTGTAAAACACTTCACGTGGCCTAACCACTGCCGCCAACTCCAAAACACGTCTCGCGTTCATCGACGCGTCATTCGTGGCAAAAATAAGCCAACCACGAACTTGCTCGGTTACCGACTACCTGGACTAGGTATAGTCCCAAACAAATATGAATCCACATCAGCAATCATGTAAGAGTATTGGAAATGAAATACAACCATGTGAGCATGTTAGCACATGTCATAACATACAACTTAAGTAAATCATCAAGCACATGCATTTCATACATATAATGAAATCATGCATATAGTTAACATGTAGGAAATTATTTACATCAGCATATTAATTGAGAAATCAATCTCAAACTAATTCATAACACCATTTAATTCAATACATACTAATACAAGCATTTATACAAACACTTAAAATACACACTTAAGTCTACATATAGTATGTCGACCCGAAGTGCGCATTTACGTGAATCTCTTCGCCAAACTAATTATGCACGCATTCGTAGTATTCTAATGTGACAAGAAGCCATGTCAATCACATCAGAAAAATATGAATGAAAACAGTACTTCCTACAAATGACTAAAATGCCCTAAATCTCATATTCTTCGTCGGTTTACGAAACAGGAAACGGACAGCATGTTGTACATGTCAAACGGCGTTGCCATTGATAATCTACTATTAAACGACATTGAAAGCGTTGGAAACAGTCAATCAAAGCGTCTAAAATCTACACCTTTTCTCTTATAGGTGTGTGAATTCGAACGGAGCGTATACGCTTCGTTTACGGCAAACTGTGAACCTAATACACAAGATCTATCAGCTATTTCGCTATGGAAACGAAGGAACACTAAATCAGAAACTATTAGGGATGTTTTCTTACCTAGAAACGTGGAGAAATCACCGGCCAAGTGATTGGAGCGTGTTGCTAAAGCACGTGCAACAGGTAGCACAACAGCAGGAAAATTCTCCTCCACTTTCTCTCACAATCTCTCACCTTTTCTCTCTCTCAATCTAGAGCTTTTCCCAAATTCGGATGGGAGAGAGGAGTGAGGGTTTCAACCCCTTTTATAAGCCCAAACATGCCCGAAATAGGCTCGGGAACAATGTTTACTTAAGTTATATCCAAATCGGGGCAGTTTCGGTCCAAAAGGACATTTCTGGTGGTCCCCTGGCCGAACGCGATCGAACTTAAGTTCGTACATGTCGGATGTCGCTCACATCCCGTTTTCAAACCATCAGTGTTCGTAGATCATACGTGGCGGTCTAGTTTCAGTTCAGCGGTCACCGCACGTAGATCAGGCCTGCAAGTCTCATGATATGAAATAGAAATTTTTCCTGATCCGAGGGTGTAATTTGGCTGAATTCTGACGGTCAGAACGCTTAATACTGATGCGACAAGTCGTGTGCCAGATTTGAATTTCAAATTTCAAATCTAACCCTATTCTCACTCTCTTCAGTCCAGGCTCAATGAAATAGCCTGCGAATGTCGGTTGGACTTAATTTTTAAAATGATTGTCAAGTCCAGCTAGGCGGTTATAACGGTCTAAGATTGTAGGTATCGGACTTTCGACGCACGGTCTAGATCCAATACAAAGTTTCAAAGAGGTCCAGAGAATAAACTGGCTTAGAGTTTGATCCGAGGTTTTAGAGTATTATAGCGTCATTGGTTCTACTCGATTTGGGTCTTGTAGAATGTATTTAAAGTGATCAGGGACTATTTCCCAGCTACTCTAGCGTTGCGCTAGCTAACTTACACTTATTTTCTAAAGGAATTAATCCTACGCGATTTCTGGTCGAGTCGGTACTTGAGTCCAAGTACGGATTTTTTCCGGGCATTACAACCTATCAGGGAGTCTCATAACAACCTGCCCAATGATATATTCAATGGTCAACCCTACCTCAAAACATGCAAATGATGCATATAGGCATGTATTATAATGTTATGCAGTCACATACTCATAATCTATTTAAAAAAAAAAAATCGGCATCAGTGAGGATGGGCCTAACAAGGCCTAAGGGGAGGTCACAATGTGGACATTCAACCATCATTGCCTGTCAATGTAGACATCTAACCAACATTGCTCCCAAGGAGTGGCCCTTATAGAGTTAAACGTATAATAGGCCCATGGCCTCACACAAGGGCCACATATTCATCACATTGGGCCTCATTTATGGGCCGCATATACATCACATTGGGCTATATCATATGGCCTTACATATCACAATGGGCCTCGACACATGGGCCAATAATACACTACATCAGGCTTCACAACCCATGGGCTTCAAATACACAATAGGTGGGCCCTACACATGGGCCTCAAATACATCACAATGAGCCACAACCCATGGGCCTAAAATACATCTCAATGAGCCACGCCCATGGGTCTCAAATACATCACATTGGGCCTCGCCCATGGGCCTCGAATACATTGCAAGTGGCCTTAAATCTATTTCACAAGTAGGCCACATACCTAGGCCTAATACACGTCACTATGGGCCACATCACATGGGCTGAAAATACACCACAATGAGCCTTATCATATGGGATGAAAATATATCTCAATGGGCCTTACCCATAGGCCACGATTACATGGTTACATTAATTATGATAAATCTTATACTATAGTCCCTTCACACGTCACATAGATAATGGCTCATATTCGGTGTCGTATGGTTAAGGGCCACAATAATCATAAATCTACTTAGAAAAGTAGTCACACGATTACCCCAATTTTCATACAGTTAGGTGGGCTATAAAAATTAAGCACTCACATGTGGTGGTCCACACAACTTCCACCAATCCACACTACTAGTTAGGCCACCCGAGATCCCAAATTCCTATAGTGTAGTGATCCACATGATTCCTACTAACTAACGGTCTAAATGAGGAATAACCATTACAATGGGTACCATGAAAACGACTTGAATTGCAGTAAATATATGGGCAACCCCACACTATAAAATGATCTAATCAAAATAGATGAATGGCTGGTAAAACATGTATATTAGGTGTCCCATGATTGGTTAAAAAGAATACATAGATTTCTCACAAACATTACTACAGCTCTATAAAATATTTAACGGTGGACAAGTGATAAATATTGCTCCCATGGCATGAGATTTAGATCTAACTAGTCTATGAGACCATACCCTAAAATGACAAGGATAAACTGATGAATGACATGAATCTATATCAAACTACAGGATGGAGTCCATGGTCAAGGAAGCATCCTAGCATATAGGGGCACACTAAAGCCTAAGAATTTCCAATGGTTATTACTACTGTTTTTACTTGTAGCGTGGAACACCTAAAATTGAGTTCTACTTCATCTTGTGTCCATGGACAGGAGGTGGGCTCACTTCCCAAGTGACTGGAAAACATATAGGCAGTGTGGGTATGCAACACATGCACCTAGGTGGGCTTCACATGCATCACATTATGTCTAGGGAAGCGTTGATTGGTAAGCATGCAATTCCCTTTCTTTATTATTACTATTATTATTATTATTATTATATTTTGTATAATTGTGGGTCCCATTGACATGGTACGGTTCATCCCATGAACAATTTGTACAACAAATAGCATCAAAACCGATACCACCCACTACATGAATGACGTGGATAGAAGGTACATACGTCGGGTGGGGTTCATAACACATGGATGGTCTCATTGATAGACGACTTGGATGTAAAATACATGTAACGAGTTGGCTCCATGGTCTAATGGCTGACCCAACTTTGGTGGCAGTCACACCTTGTCGTAGAACTCAAAGGATTAACAGTAGGAATTTTTATTCCCACTATTTCTTACAATATGGTCCACCTAAGGTGTGGATCTGCCTCATTCTTTTACTCATAACTTAAAATGGTCTGAAGGAGTGGATGAATGGCCTAAATATACCTCTCATCACCAAGGTGGCCCCCAGAAAATCTAAGTATTTTGTGTACAATGTCCGTTGTCCAAGTGGCATGGCTTGCATGAACTTCTGATCAACCTAATTTTTAGGACTATAGAATAAATGGGGCTAGTAAGGTGGATGAATGGTGTGGATTTAGCACAGACATCATGGTGTGGCCATGATCAGCCCCACGAAACTTTTCCCAAAATGTGGACGTCCAGGGAGGACGTCATCTCCTCCACGCCATTAGTTTATTTTAATAATATTATTATTATTATATTATATGTATATTTTCTCATCAAGGTGGGTCACTTAAGAGATCCAGTCCATCCATTGTGTGTGTCCTACTTGGTGGAGGGGTCCATCCAAGTTTCAGATGCATCAAAGTTTCAGGTGGGTTCCAACAAGTACTTCTATATGTCTTAGCATGTCTTTACATGATTTCTGATGGTGTGGGCCACCTGAGTTCTGTGTGCGGTTGAAATTTGGGGGTGACCCATTTTTAAACGAGAACCATCAAATGCATGGTGTTGATGTTCAAGATACATCAAGGTGGGACCTATGGTGGGGCCACATTCTTCCAGCGTCAGCAGGAGACGCTGCTACTGCAGCGTTACATTATATTTTTATTTTATTTTTTTTATATACATGGGCCCCACAACAGGACGATCTAGTCCATCAGTTGTATGTGTCCCATGTGGTAAACAGGTCATTACAAGTTTCATATGCATCCAAATTTCAGGTGGTCCCCAACGAGTACTTTTGTAAGTTTAAGCATGTCTTTACATGATTCTAGACGGTGTGGTTTACCAAAGTCTTGGATTGTCTTCATTTTTCGGCACAATTCCTAAAATGATCTAGAATATTGAATGGACGGCGTGGATTTAATACATACTTCGTGGGTGGGGCCCGTTGAGACCCACAGCCCCAACCCCTCCTTTTTCTTTCTTTTTCCTTTCTCTTGTGCTGCTGGACGTTGCAGTGGTTGTGTCCTCTCTTTTTCTTTTCTTTTTTTTTAAAAAATTTTTGTGCACGTGTATGAATGGGTGTGTGTGTGTTTGGCCAACACAAAGGACTATACTTTGGATGGTTGGATGGCTTGCAAAATTCTAGTGGGGCCCACAATCAATGGGTCCCACATAAAGTCCATATATATATATATATATATATATATATATATATATATATATATATAAAAATTATTAATATTCTTTTTATATGTATCCTCCTATTAATCCACACCATTAAATACATCTTTGTCATCATATCATCACCATTTTTTTTATCATCCTTTGTTTTTAAAATGTACCATCCTATATATCCACTCCATTGATCACATTATTGTCATCAAATCATCTCCACCATACATAAGTATATAACAAAATAAAATAAGAATAAGTAGGGTGGGTGTACTCACCTTGATGGATTAGATGGATGGTTAAGATGGATGGATGAGATGGAATTGTTTGTGTTGATGGCCCACCAAGATCTCTCTCTCTCTCTCTCTCTCTCTCTCTCTCTCTCTCTCTCTCTCTCTCTCTCTCTCTCTCTCTCTCTCTTTCCATGAAAAAAAAATAGTGAAATTCTTAGGGGTGGAGGAGTATATGTAGGGAAATTATAAAAAATGTAGTTAGATTCACTTAATGTGATCTTGGTTAGCTTAGACTAGGATTATATCAATTAATTCATGATTTGCAATTAATGGTGGATTAAAGGAGCATTGGATGGCATGGTGTGATGATGTCATGCTTAAGGTGTGGCATGGGAAAGAGTTGACTTTGGGAGACATGAGAGATGGGAGGTATGGGTGGGTGATATCACACACATTGTAACATCCCGAAAATCGGGGGTCGGGTAGAAACCCAACTCCCGAGTTCCAGAACGTCACTTATGGAACATAGATAATGATAAATGCATGTTGTCTGCAGAATGGCATTACACAAAATTGGGACTAAGCCAAAATAGCATATCATACTCCATAGACAGTTAAATTAGCAAGCGAAAGACTGTGATAAATACATAAAATACATAAGTAATTGTAAGTCTCCAGAGTGTGAACATGTTACCAGGTTAATTAAATATATGTATACTCCAAAAATGGAAAGAAAATAATATACATGAGTGCTCCAAAAATATAAAATGACAAGTGTCAAGGCGTCTAATCAACCTCCATGTAATCCCGTCGATCAGCACATGCATAAAGGAGGGATCCTCCTCATCATCATCAAGTCCGGCTCCGCTTTACAAGCAGCGCCATCATCTGAAACTAAAATAGGGACTGGTGGGTGTCCGGAACACCATCCCGTAACATGGGAGTGAGTAATCAACTCAGTGGAATCATAGAGCAAAGATTAGCATGTTATCAAATCAATCACGCGATAATAGTAAAGTAATCAATCAAACATTCCTAGATACTGTTGTTAATGTATGCATGAAATGACATGATGGATGCCCTCACCGACATACTCCCTCATGCGGCACCATTTGCGTCCACGGCATGCTTTCTTCCCGCAGTGCTCCACATCTTCCATGCACATGCAGTGAGATATGGATAATGATTATCGGGTTGTTATTAGTCCTTTTCATATAGCAGGATTGGGAAACTAAGGTACCTTCCTTATATAAATCCCAACACAGATCCTGTCTAGGGTCGTCACTCTAGTAATCTCATACAATGTTATATATATAGGTCACTACAAGGGCTCTCAGGGCTGTTGCTCACACTCGTTGCACCGCTCCCCCATCACCTTATCAATACAGGCCTAGTTTATATCCTTAAGACTGCATCAGGACTCGTCACCCCCATGCGGTGTCAGGATAAACTCAAGGTCACTACAAAGGGCTGCCAGGGGAGTTGCTCGTACTCGTTGCTCCTGTAACATTCTGAAAATCAAGGGTCGAGTAAAAACTCCACTCCTGAGTTCCAGAACATCACTAATGCAACATAAATGTGTATGATTGAATGTTGTCAGTGTTAATGTATTAAACATGAGTGAGATTAAGCCAGAACAGCATATCATATGCCAGAGACAGTTAAGTTTACAAGCGGAAGACTGTGATAGTATGTATATCATATATAAACTGTTGTATGTCTCCAGAGTGTGAACATGTTACCAAGTTATATACATACATGTATACTCCAAACGTAAATAAAAATAATATACATGAGTGCTCCAAAAATATAAAATGACAAGTGTCAAGGTATCTAATCAACCTCCCTGTAATCCCATCAATCAGAATACGTATAAAGGAGAGATCCTCCTTATCATTATCAAGTCCAGCTCTACTTCTCAAGCAGCGCCATCATCTGCAATCACAATAGGGACTAGTGGGTGTCTGAAAACACCATCCCGTAACGTGGGAGTGAGTGATCAACTCAGTGGGATAAGAGAGCAGAGATTGGCATGTAATCAAATCAATCATGCGCTAATAGTGAAGCATTAAATCAAACAATCCTAATACTGTTCTTAATGCAATATGACATGACGTGATGTATGCCCTCAACAACGATCTCCCTCATATGGCACCATCTTACGACCGCGGCATGCAATCGTCCCTCAAGTGCTCCACATCTTTCGGGCACATGCAATGTAATGGTGATATGATTGTCGAGTTGTTATTAGTCCATTCAAACAGCAGGATTGGGAAACTAAGGTACTTCCCTTGTATCAATCCCAACACAGATCCTGTCTAGGGTCGTCACTCCTAAAAAAAATTGTAGGTAACTGCAAGGGCTGCCAGGGCTGTTGCTCACACTCGTTGCACCGCTCCCCCATCACCTTATCAATACAGGCCTACTGTACTCTCACTGCTATGGAAGGGTCGTCGCCACCCGTAGACTCAGAATACGCTCGCGGTCACTACAAAGGGCTGCTAGGGCTGTTGCTCGCACTCGTTGCACCACTCCCCCATCACCTTATTAATGTAAGCCGACAGCAAGAATATAATGTCCCATACCACCATAATCTACTCACGAGTCATAGGTGCTCACTGGTCACTACAGGGAGGTTTGTGGCCCCAGCGTAGGCCGACAGCTCCACCACGGTGTCCCATACCACCATGCCCGGCTCATGAGTCTTTGTGGATCAAGGTACCATCGTTGACAGGGTTTACAATGGTAAGTTCAGTACCCTAGGTTCAAACAGTTATGACTCATACAGGGTGAACATACAACGGCCAGTCGGGTTACTTAACGGGCTCGACTAGCACGATCGCATCTCAAGTCAAACGACATGAAGTGCGTAAAACACCTCGCGTGGCCTAACCACTGCCGCCAACCCAAAACACGACTCGCGTTCATCGACCCGTCGTTCGTGGAAAAGATAGGCCAACCACGAACTTGCTCGGTTGCCGACTGCCTGGACTAGGTATAGTCCCAAACATATATGAATTCACATTAGCAAATCATGTAAGGGTATTGAAAATGAAATACAACCATGTGATCATGTTAACACATGTTATAACATACAACTTAAGTGAATCATCAAGCACAAGCATTTCATACATATAATGAAATCATGCATATAGCTAACATGTAGGAAATCATTTACATCAGCATATTAATTGAGAAATCAATATCAAACTAATTCATAACACCATTTAATTCAATACATACTAATACAAGCATTTATACAAACACTTACACTACACACTTAAGTCTACATATAGTATGTCGACTCAAAGTGCGCATTTAGGCGAATCTCTTCGCCAAAATAATTATGCACGCATTCCTAGTATTCTAATGTGACAAGAAACCATGCCAATCACATCAGCAAAATATGGCTGAAAACAGTACTTCCTACAAATGACTAAAATACCCTAAATCTCATATTCTTCGTCTGTTTACGAAACAGGAAACGGACAGCATGTTGTACATGTCAAACGGCGTTGCCGTCGATAATCTACTATTAAACGACATTGAAAGCGTTGGAAATAGTCAATCAAAGCATCTAAAATCCGCACCTTTTCTCTTATAGGTGAAGCGATTCGAACGGAACGTATACGCTTCGTCTACGGCGAATAGACAACCTGATTTACAAGATCCATAAGCTAACATGCTATGAAAATGGAGGAACACTAAATCAGCAACTATCTACGGTATTTTCTTACCTAGAAAAGTGGAGAAATCACCGGCAAGTGATTGAGTTGCGTTGCTTAGGCACTTGCAACAGGTAGCACAAGCGGCAAGGAATTCTCTCCCACTCTCTCTCACAAACTCTCACCTTTTCTCTCTCCCAATCTAGGATTTTTCTCAAATTCAGATGGGAGAGAGGAATGAGGGTTTCAAGCCCTTTTACAAGCCCAAACATGTCCAAAACAGGCTTGGGAACAAAGTTTACTTGATGCCTAACTAATTCGGGGCTGTTTCGGTCCAAAAGGACATTTCTGGTGGTCTTTTGGCCGAACGCAATCGGACTTAAGTTCATGCTCATTGGATGTCGCTCACATCCCATTTTCAGACCAGTAGTGTACGTAGATCGCCCGTGGCGGTCCATTTTCAGTTCAGTGGTCACCGCACGTAGATCAGGTTTGCAAGTCTCATGATATGAAATAGAAATTTTTCCTGATCCGAGGGTGTAATTTGGCTAAATTTTGACGGTCAAAACGCTTAATACTGACACGTCAAGTCGTGTGCCAGATTTGAATTTTAAATTCCAAATCTGTCCCTATTCTTACTCTCTTCAGTCCAGGCTCAATGAAATTACCTGCAAATGTCGGTTGGACTTGATTTTCAAAATGATTGTCAAGTCCAGCTAGGCGGTTCTAACGGTCTAAGATAGTAGGTATCGGACTTTCGACACGCGGTCTAGATCCAATACAAAGTTTCAAAGAGGTCCAGAGAACAAACTAGTTTAGAGTTTGATCTGAGATTTTAGAGTATTATATAGTCATTGGTTCTACTCGATTTGGGTCTTGTAGAACGTATTTAAAGTGATCAGGGACTATTTTCCAGCTACTCTAGCGTTGCGCTAGCTAACTTACACTTATTTTTCTAAAGGAATTAATCTTAAGTCATTTCTTTGGCTATGGAATTAGGTTCTGAGCGATTTTTCAGGTGTTTTAGTTGACCTATTGCCTAAGGACGCATAATCCCAGGTTGGCCAAAATCTGGGGTGTTACAATCTACCCCCCTTAAAACACAATTTCGTCCCCGAAATTGGTGAAGGGTAAGGAGTGACATTCTAAGGAAGGGTCAATCCTATTTACTGACCTAACCGTACATATATCCTAACTCAAATGTTTCGATCATGGGCCAGTGGGGAAGAGGCCAACCACGCTTCCGCTGCGCCACTCTGATCGAATGGTAGCGTTGACTAACCTAACTGGATTGGACTCAATACGTTCTACCCCCCTTAAAACTTGATTCTACTTAAAGTTCAAGAGTCTATGCATCGCTCCGTACATCAGAACGAGGTGCAACTTAAGACCTATCCTTGACATGAATTAGGAAACAACCTCTCATTATAGTGGTTTTCCTTTGCTAATGATGCGTTCTATGGCATTGGCATCTATGGCGATAGAGATGAGTCTAATCTCTATTGTGGTTGAGTTCAGGGGCAGGTATGAGTTGGTGGCAAGATGTCGAATTCTCTACTGGCTTTAAGTCCTCGCCATTTTCCAAAGGCAATGTGATCACGTTTGGTTGTAGGTGGTTGGGCCATCACAGAAGAAAGGTTGTGTACTAGGTCTGAGCCGGATACATAGACTTTCTGTCTAGCTAGGACAGAAGATTTATTGTATCAATTCTTAATCCGGGTCGATGCCGATCTTCTGCTTGATCAGAGCATTGAATTTATTGGTAACTACTAGGATTAAGAAGTCGATTCAAACCGCGAATACTTTGCTAATAATTGCATTTTCTTTACTCCGCGTTCCCAAATACAATAAGCCCTTGGGGAAGGCAATTCTAAGGGGCATGCTAGTACATTCTAAGTTCAATCTAAGGGATTTATAAATGTTCCCTGAGAGTGAATGGTTCCTTCCTATGGGCAACAACAGAAGTCTATAAGTCATAAGGGGATCTATCGAAGGAATAAGGTTCTACTTCAACCAAATCTAACCTACAATTCCTTAGCATATACAGGCTTTACACTACTTAAGGTAACTAGTAGGCTAATTTGTAACTCAGTAGCTATAATCCAAAGCCTAAGATTATACGGTAGATGGCTTTCCTATATAGTCAGATCCTTCAAATCTAGGAGTGCTAACACTAGATCCAAAACGCCAAGGGCCTATGTGGCCGGTAGCGTTTAGTTGTATTAAATCGAACGGCATTCCTAGTCCCATGGCGGGATTGGAAGTGGCATGCTCGGTAGGAGGGTGGGTTGGGATAAAAATTAATTTGTAGGCTGAATCCCGGGAGTTACAATACTCCCAATCTAGGGACGATACCTTACAACAAACGAACGGTATGCACTCCATTCAACAAAATTTGGCTATATTAAGCCTAAACCAGTAACACAAACACATTTTCTACCTAACAACAACAAAACACAGAAATTTCAAAACGGTAATCAAACAAGTGAAGAACGTGGAGAAATGGGATGGGTAAGAAGGTTTCCACGAGTCTGAGGATCAAATAAAAGGGACTTGAGAGAGAGGACGATGGAAAGGGAGGAAAAGGCTGAAATAGCCTTAACAATAGCCATGGAAAGAGGAGGAAATGCAGGGAAATTGTTGCCCAAATGGACTGAAACAAATCTAGGCCCTGTAGAGGGATGCATTGAGCTCCCAAAGGCTGGATTTTCAAAGGGAAAAGAGAACTATAAATAGGAATGGAGCTCAACCGACTTTCAGCCTCCAATGAAGGATGTGAGAGCTCCAAACGATGAGAATGAAGAGGAAAGTGAGTACCAATGGTTGTGGATGATAGAGTAGCGTCGGTTGAGGTAAAAAATGAGATTGGGAGAGGTTTGACATCGAGATTTGAGGGGAAGGCAGCAAAAATGTGAAGAAAGGAGAGCTTGGAGGGGCATTTTGTGAAGGAGGTATGTCTTTTGGGGGTTTCAAGGTACGGCCCACATACCAGGGGGCTATACAACACCCCAAACAACACCGGCCCGAAGGCCGGCCAGAGTGGGGCCCACCGGTCGGCGATGCATCTCCTAACCGGCGATGGCATCTCCGGCCATCTTACCAGTTGGCCGGTGGGACCACATGGGTTGGGTCCCCCCTGCCCTAGGGACCCCAAAAAAGTATGGGCCCCACCTCAGTTCATTCTATATTGTCCTATAGAGGCCCAAACATGCATTCGGAGCTTTCTGGGGCCAATTTTCAGTCTCAAATATAATTCTCTATCATGCAGCATATGATTTTGAGGTAGAAGGAGCCAATACATCCATCTAGTCCATTAGTTGCTAAAGACCGCAAACTTAGAATGGCCTAATGGCCAGTTTTCATGAAATTTTACTATTCACTGTAAAATTTTATCGAAGTATGATTTTATGTCATTTTCACATTAGGATCAATGCCTAATATTAAAATAATAAGAAATAATTGAAAATTGGAGTGGTGAGAGGAAGAATTTTAAAGATTTTAGGTGAAACGGGGTTTTTAAGCCCTAGCGCTTGAATGTAAGGGTTGTGGTTGTCCCAAAGCCCAAGGATTCATATTTACGGGTTTAAAATCATTTAAAGAACGTCTCAACCCACCTACCTATAACGTAGGAGCTACTCAGGTCGCTTCACGCGACCCTATATGCGTTACGGACTCGATCGCGCGATCGATATGAATAGACTTCGCCTATTGGCGAATCTGCGATCATATAAGTGTTTCTAGACCTTTCTCGCACCCACCTAAGTCAAAGGATGCGACAGCGTACGTCGCGTGACCATAACCCAGGCCCAGTTTAATCCAAATCATGCTCTGATACCATCTGTAACATCCCAAAAATCAGGGGTCGAATAAAAACTCCACTCCCGAGTTCCAGAACATCACTAATGCAACATAAATGTGTATGATTGAATGTTGTCAGTGTTAATGTATTAAACATGAGTGATATTAAGCCAGAACAGCATATCATACGCCAGAGACAGTTAAGTTTACAAGTGGAAGACTGTGATAGTATGTATATCATATATAAACTGTTGTATGTCTCCAGAGTGTGAACATGTTACCAAGTTATATATATACATGTATACTCCAAACGTAAATAAAAAGAATATACATGAGTGCTCCAAAAATATAAAATGACAAGTGTCAAGGCATCTAATCAACCTCCCTGTAATCCCGTCAATCAGAACACGCATAAAGGAGAGATCCTCCTCATCATTATCAAGTCCAGCTCCGCTTCTCAAGCAGCGCCATCATTTGCAATCACAATAGGGACAGGTGGGTGTCCAAAAATACCATCCCGTAACGTGGGAGTGAGTGATCAACTCAGTAGGATAAGAGAGCAGAGATTAGCATGTTATCAAATCAATCATGCGCTAATAGTAAAGCAGTAAATCAAACAATCTTAATACTGTTGTTAATGCAATATGACATGACGTGATGTATGCCCTCAACGACGATCTCCCTCATACGGCACCATCTTACGACCGTGGCATGCAATCATCCTTCAAGTGCTCCAGATCTTCCAGGCACATGCAATGTAATGGTGATATGATTGCCGAGTTGTTATTAGTCCATTCAAACAGCATGATTGGGAAACTAAGGTACTTCCCTTGTATCAATCCCAACACAGATCCTGTCTAGGGTCGTCACTCCTAGTAATCTCATACGATGTATATTTTGTAGGTCATTGCAAGGGCTGTCAGGGCTGTTGCTCGCACTCGTTGCACCGCTCCCCCATCACCTTATCAATACAGGCCTACTGTACTCTCACTGCTACGGAAGGGTCGTCGCCTCCCATAGACTCAGAATATGCTTGCGGTCACTACAAAGGGCTGCCAGGGCTGTTGCTCGCACTCGTTGCACCACTCCCCCATCACCTTATCAATGTAGGCCGACAACAAGAATATAGTGTCTCATACCACCATAATCTGCTCACGAGTCATAGGTGCTCACTGGTCACTACGGGGAGGTTTGTGGCCCCAGCGTAGGCCGACAGCTCGACCACGGTGTCCCATACCACCATGCCCGGCTCATGAGTGTTTGTGGATCAAGGTACCATGGTTGACAGGGTTTACAATGGTAAGTTCAGTACCCTAGGTTCAAACAGTTATGACTCATATAGGGTGAACATATAACGGCCAGTCGGGTTACTTCACAGGCTCGACTAGCACGATTGCATCTCAAGTCGAACGACATGAAGTGCGTAAAACACCTCGCGTGGCCTAACCACTGCCGCCAACCCAAAATACGACTCGCGTTCATCGACGCATCGTTCGTGGCAAAGATAGGCCAACCACGAACTTACTCGGTTGCCGACTGCCTGGACTAGGTATAGTCCCAAACATATATGAATTCACATCGGCAAATCATGTAAGGGTATTGGAAATGAAATACAACCATGTGAGCATGTTAACACATGTTAACATACAACTTAAGTGAATCATCAAGCACAAGCATTTCATACATATAATGAAATCATGCATATAGCTAACATGTAGAAAATCACTTACATCAGCATATTAATTGAGAAATCAATCTCAAACTAATTCATAACACCATTTAATTCAATACATACTAATACAAGCATTTATACAAACACTTACACTACACACTTAAGTCTACATATAGTACGTCGACTCAAAGTGCGCATTTAGGTGAATCTCTTCACCAAACTAATTATGCACACATTCCTAGTATTCTAATGCGACAAGAAACCATGCCAATCACATCAGTAAATATATGGATGAAAACAGTACTTCTTACAAATGACTAAAATGCCCTAAATCTCATATTCTTCGTCTGTTTACGAAACAGGAAATGGACAGCATGTTGTACATGTCAAACGGTGTTGCCGTCGATAATCTACTATTAAACGACATTGAAAGCATTGGAAATAGTCAATCAAAGCGTCTAAAATCCGTACCTTTTCTCTTATAGGTAAAGCGATTCTAACGGAGCATATACGCTTCGTCTATGGCGAATAGACAACCGGATTTACAAGATCCATAAGCTAACATGCTATGGAAATAGAGGAACACCAAATCACCGGCAAAGTGATTGAGTTGCGTTGCTTAGGCAGTTGCAACAGGTAGCACAAGCGGCAAGGAATTCTCTCCCACTCTCTCTCACAAACTCTCACCTTTTCTCTCTCACAATCTAGGGTTTTTCTCAAATTCGGATGGGAGAGAGGAATGAGGGTTTCAAGCCCTTTTATAAGCCCAAACATGCCCAAAACAGGCTTGGGAACAAAGTTTACTTGATGCCTAACCAATTCGGGGCTGTTTCGGTCCAAAAGGACATTTCTGGTGGTCCTTTGGCCGAACGCAATCAGACTTAAGTTCATGCTCATCGGATGTCGCTCACATCCCGTTTTTAGACCAGTAGTGTACGTAGATCGCCCGTGGCGGTCCAGTTTCAGTTCAGTGGTCACCGCACGTAGATCAGGTCTGCAAGTCTCATGATATGAAATAGAAATTTTTCCTGATCCGAGGGTGTAATTTGGCTGAATTTTGACGGTCAGAACGCTTAATACTGACACGTCAAATCGTGTGCCAGATTTGAATTTTAAATTCCAAATCTGTCCCTATTCTTACTCTCTTCAGTCCAGGCTCAATGAAATTACCTGCAAATGTCGGTTGGACTTGATTTTCGAAATGATTGTCAAGTCCAGCTAGGCGGTTCTAACGGTCTAAGATAGTAGGTATCGGACATTCGACGCGTAGTCTAGGTCCAATACAAAGTTTCAAAGAGGTCCAGAAAATAAACTGGTTTAGAGTTTGATCCGAGGTTTTAGAGTATTATAGAGTCATTGGTTCTACTCGATTTGGGTCTTGTAGAACGTATTTAAAGTGATCGGGGACTATTTCCCAGATACTCTAGCGTTGCGCTAGCTAACTTACACTTATTTTTCTAAAGGAATTAATCTTAAGTAATTTCTTTGGCTATGGAATTGGGTTCTGAGCGATTTTTCAGGTGTTTTAGTTGACCTATTGCCTAAGGACGCATAATTCCAGGTTGGCCAAAATTTGGGGTGTTACAGCTCCACTCCCTCATCACCTTATAAATGTAGGCTGACAACAAGAATATACTGTCCCATACCACCATAATCTGCTCAGAGTAGGGTGCTCACTGGTCACTACGGGGATGTTAATGCGTTCGAACAACAGATATTCGCTGAACAACCGTCCATCTACGTCCGCCTCAAATAACACTCTACGATCAGTGTATTCGCCATGAGGCATCTCTGATAAAATGGTTCGTCCAAGGTGTGCATGGGGATCCAAATCCCGCTTTGTACGGCACTCCAGGACTACAGCTGGACCTGCGGCGGTGCTTGAACTTGCGGCACCACCCCGCGGTCTTCTCGATCGAGCAGGGCGGCTCGGCCCAGCCTCGTCTGTCGCGGTTTTCCTCTTACCCATCAAAGATATGATGGATGAGAGTGACAGAAGGCCCAAAATGGCTTCCACAAAAGCCATGGAAAATGCCAAAAATGCGGAGAAATGGCTGCCCAATCTAAGAAAAGGAAATCTAGGCGTCGTAGAGGGTTGCTTCAAGCTTCCCAAGGCTGTACTTTCAGGGAAAAATACAAACAAAAAGATGGGATGGAGCACCTCACGATTTCAGCTATATTTGAGGGATTTTGGAGCTCCAAATGGTGAGATCTTCAAGGAAAGAGGCTTCCAACACCCAATAAATGATGGGTGGTGGTCGGTTTTGGCCAAGGAAGGTTTTAGGAGTGGTTTGGGATCACGGATTTTTGGAGATAGTTGCTGGAAAACGAAAATAGGGCTATGGGGAGGGCTGTTTGTGAAGGAGGGGGTATGATTTAGGGGTTTTCGTGAGATGGGAGCTACATGGGGATGATGTACAACCCATTTAAGGGCGTGCGCCCAACTTTCATGCCAAATGGGCCCCACCGGTCGGCGATGCATCGCCCGACCGGCGATGGCATCGCCGGCCAACTTCCAAGTTGGCCGGTCAGACTACATGGGTCTGGTCCCCCATGATCCCAGGGGTCCAAAAATATATGGCCCACCCCCTGGTTCATTGTACTTTGGTCTGTATAAGCCCAAACATGTGTTCGGGGCTTTCCGGGTCCACATCGCAATCCAGAATACCAAACCATATGATGCAGCATATGAATTTAGGGTAGAAGGAGCCAGTACATCTTTCTAGCTCCTTAGTTGCTAAAGAAAGTGAAGTTAGAATGGCCTTATGACCATTTTTCATGAAATTTTACTATTCACTGTAAAATCAGGTGAATGTACTAATTTGTGTTATTTTCACATTAGTTTTGATGCCTAACATGAAATGGATAAGAAGAAACTGAAGTTTGAAGTGTTTAGAGGAGGAATTTTAAGAATTTTGGGCAAAACGGGGTTTTTAAGCCCTGGCGATTGATTACTGGAGTCGTGGTCATCCCACGGCCCAAGGATTCACTTTTGCGGTTTAAAACTGCTCATAGGACGTCTCCACCCGACTTCCTAAAGCTTATAAGTGATTCGGGTCGCTTTACGCGACCCGAGATATGTTACAGACTCGATCTTGCGATCGATCCTTATAGACTTCGCCTATCGGCGAATCTGTGATCCTAGAAGTGTTTCTAGACCCTTCTCGCACCCACCTATGTCAAAGGAAGCGACAGCGTACGTCGCAAGACCATAACCCAGGCCCAGTATACTCTCATTCATACTCTGATACCATCTGTAACATCCCAAAAATCGGGGGTCGAGCAAAAACCCAACTCCCGAGTTCCAAAATGTTATTGATGCAACATGGATATGTATGATTGAATGTTGTCTGTGATAATGTATTAAACATGAGTGAGATTAAGCCAGAACAGCATATCATACTCCAGAGACAGTTAAATTTGCAAGCGGAAGACTGTAATAGTATGTGTAACGTATATAAACTGTTGTATGTCTCCAGAGTATGAATATATTACCAGGTTATACACATACATGTATACTTCAAAAGTAAACAAAGTGAATATACATGAGGGCACTAAAAATACAAAATGACAATGTCAAAGTATCTAATCAACCTCCCTGCAATCCCGTCAATCAGAACACGCATAAAGGAGGAATCCTCCTCCTCATCATCAAGTCCAGCTCCGCCTCACAGGCCTCGCCATCATCTGCAATCACAAAAGGGTTTGGTGGGTGTTCGGAAACACCATCCCGTAACGTGGGAATGAGTGATCAACTCAGTGGAATCATAGAGCAAAGATTAGCATGTTCACAATTCAATCACGCGATAATAGTAAAGCAGTAAATCAGACAATCCTAATACTGTTATTAATGCAAGATGATATGACGTGATGTATGCCCTCACCGACGATCACCCTCATGCGGCAACATCTTACGACCGCGGCATGCCACACTCCCTAGAGTGCTCCACATCTTCCAGGCACATGCAATGCTATGGTGATATGATTTTCAAGTTGTTATTAGTCCATTCAAACAGCAGGATTGGGAAACTAAGGTACTTCCCTTGTATCAATCCCAACACAGATCCTGTCTAGGGTCGTCACTCCTAGTAATCTCATACGATGTATATTTCGTAGGTCAATGCAAGGGCTGCCAGGGCTGTTGGTCGCACTCGTTGCACCGCTCCCCCATCACCTTATCAATACAGGCCTACCGTACTCTACTGCAACGGAAGGGTCGTCGCCTCCTGTGGACTCAGAATACGCTCGCGGTCACTACAAAGGGCTCGTCGCCTGATCAGTGTAGGCCGACAGCTAGAATATAGTGTCCCATACCACCATAATCTGCTCACGAGTCAAGGTGCTCACTGGTCACTACGG
Organism: Magnolia kwangsiensis; assembly: GCA_037074715.1. Lineage (NCBI taxonomy): Eukaryota > Viridiplantae > Streptophyta > Magnoliopsida > Magnoliales > Magnoliaceae > Magnolia > Magnolia kwangsiensis. Next base: position 19,970,869 of record CM073581.1, read on the forward strand.
GGAGGTTTGTGGCCCCAGCGTAGGCCGACAGCTCGACCACGGTGTCCCATACCACCATGCCCGGCTCATGAGTCTTCGTGGATCAAGGTACCACGGTTAATAGGGTTTACAATGGTAAGTTCAGTACCCTAGGTTCAAGCAGTTATGATACATACAAGGTGAACAAACATCGGCCAGTCGGGTTACTTGACGGGCTCGACTAGCGCGATCGCATCTCGAGTTGAACGACATGAAGTGCGTAAAACACTTCGCGTGGCCTAACCACTGCCGCCAACTCTCAACACGAATCACGTTCATCGACGCGTCGTTCGTGGCTACGACCAGTCAGCCATGAATTCGCTCGGTTACCGACTGCCTGGACTAAGTCAAGTCCCACACATCTATGGAATTACATTAACACTATATACAAAGGTATTGGAATTGAAATACATCATGTGAGCATGTTAGCACATGTTAAAACATTCAACTTAAGCAACTCTTCAAAGCATACTTCCCATGCATATTCAACTTAAGCAAATCTTCAAGGCATACTTTCTATGCATGTAATGCAATCATGCATAAGGTCAACATGTAGGAAATCATTTAGGTCAGCATATTAATCATGAAATCAATCTCAAACTACTACATAACATCATTTAATTCGATACATACTAATACAAGCATTTATACAAACACATACACTACACACTTAAGTCCACATATAGTATGTCGACCCAAAGTGCGCAACTTGGCGAATCTCTTCACCAAACTGATTATGTAAGCATTCCTAACTCTCTAATGCGGCGACAAACCATGTCAATCACGTCAGCAAAATATGCATGTAGACCGTACTTCCTACAAATGTCTAAAATGCCCTAAATCTCATATTCTTCGTTAATTTACGAAACAGGAAACGGAGAGCTTGTTGTACATGTCAAACGGCGATACCGTCGATAATCTACTATTAAACGACATTGAAAGCATTGTAAACCGTCAATCAAAGCGTCTAAAATCCTCACCTAGTCTCTTACGGACGTTTAAATTCGAACGGAGCGTATACGCTTCGTCTACGGCGAATAGGCAACCTAATTTACAAGATCTATGAGTTAACAAGCTATGGAACGGAAAGAATCTCAAATCAGCAACTTATTAGGGTTATTTCTTACCTAGAAATGCGGAGAAATCACCGGCAAAGTGATTAGAATACGCCGCTTAAGCACGTGCAGCAGCAGCAGGAAAAGCTCTCCCACCTTCTCTCACAAACTCTCACTTTCTCTCTCACTCTTGCTAGGGTTTCTAGCAAATTCGGATGGGTGAGAGAAGTGAGGGTTTCAACCCCTTTTATAAGCTTAAAAACGTCAGAAATAGGCTTCAGAACGAAGTTTACTTGGTGCCTATCCATTTCGGGGCTGTTTCGGTCCAAAAGTTGCTTTCTGGTGGTCCCCTGGTCGATTGCGATCAGACTTAAGCTCATGCGTACCAGATGTAGCACGTATTAAGTTTTCAGTCTGGCAGGGTTCGCAGATCGCACGTGGCGGACCAGTTTCAGTTCAGCGGTCACCGCACATAGATCAGGGCTGAAAGTCTCATGATAATAAATAGAAATTTTTCCTGATCCGAGGGTGTAATCTGGATGAATTCTGACGGTCAGAACGCTTAATACTGACGCGTCAAGTCGAGTGCCAGATTTGAATTTGAAATTCCAAATCTGTCCCTATTCGCGGTCGCTTCAGTCCGGGTTCAATGAAATAGTTTGTGATTATCGGTTTGACTTGATTTTTGAGATGATTGTCAAGTCCAGCTGGGCGGTTCTAACGGTCTAAGATAGGAGGTATCGGACCTTCGACGCGCGGTCTAAATCCAATACAAAAATTCAATGTGGTCCAGAGGACAAACCCGCTTAGAGTTTGATCCGAGGTTATAGAGTATTGTAGAGTTGTTTGTTCTACTCGATTTGGGTCTTGTAGAACGTATTTAAAGTGATCAGGGACTGTTTCCCAGCCGCTCCAACGTTGCGCTAGCTAACTTATGCTTAGTTTCTAAAGAAATTAATCCTAAGTGGTTTCTTTGGCTATGGAATTGGATTCTGAACGATTTTTCAGGTGTTTTAATTGACCAACTGCCTAAGGACGTCAAATCCCAGATTAGCCAAAATCCGAGGTGTTACAATCTACCCCCCTTAAAACACAATGTCGTCCCCGACATTGGCGAAGGGCAAGGAGTACTTTCTCTAAGGAAGGTTCAAATCCTATTTAATAACCTAATCGTACATATAACCTAAATCAAATGTTTCGATCCTGGGCCAGTGGGAAAGAGGCCAACCACTCTTCCGCTGCTCCACATTGATCGAACGGCAGTGTTGACTAATCCTAACTGGATTGGACTTAATACGTTCTACCCTCCTTAAAACTTGGTTCTACTTAAAGTCTAAGAATCGTTGCATCGATCCGTATATCGGAACGGGGCGCAACTTATCGGCTATCCTTAACCTTTCTCTACATGGTTTTCCTTGTTAATGATGCGTTCTATGGCATTGGTACCTATGATCATAGAGATGAGCCTAATCTCTATTGTGGTTAAGTTCAGGGGCAGGTATGACTTGGTGGCAAGATGTCGAATTCTCTACTGGCTTTAAGTCCTCGCCATTTTCCAAAGACACTGTGTTCCCATTCGGTTGTATGTGGTCGAGCCAACACGGAAGAAAAGTGGTATAGTGGGTCTGAGCCGGATACATAGACTTTCTGTCTAGCTAGGACAGAAGATGTATTGTATCAATTCTTAATCCGAGTCGATGCCGATCTTCTGCTTGATCAGAGCATTGGATTTATTGGTAACCACTAGGATTAGGAAGTCGATTCAAACCGCGAATACATCGCTTACATGTAGTTCCTTTATTCCGCATTCCCGAATGCAATAAGCCCTTGGGGAAGGCAATTCTAAGGGGCGTGCTAGTACATTCTAAGTTCAATCTGAGGGAGTTATAAATGTTCCCTGAGAGTGTATGGTTCCTTCCTATGGGTAACAACAGAAGTCTATAAGCCATAAAGGAATCTACCGAAGGAAGGGAGTCCCATTCCAACCAAATATAACCTACTATCCCTTAGCATATTTGGGCCTTACACTGCCTAAGTCAACTAGTAGCCTAGTCTGTAACTCAGTACTTATAATCCAAAGCCTAAGTGTACACGTTAAATGGTTCCATACCATTTCTACTACAGGGAATTGTTCTATCACTCAGGGTCAAGATTATCTAAATAGAATTGGGTTTCCTATATCGTCAGATCCTTCAAATCTAGAATTGCTAACTCTAGGACCAAAACGCCAAGGGCCTATGTGGCCGGTAGCGCTTAGTTGTATTAAATGGAACCGCATTCCTAGTCCCATGGCGGGATCGGAAGTGGCATGCTTGGTAGGAGGGTGGGGTGGGATAAAAACTAATTTGTAGGCTGAATCCCGGGAGTTACAATACTCCCGATCCAGGGACGATACCTTACAGTGAAATGAGATGGCATGCACTCCATTCCACAAATTTCGGCTACATTAAGCCCAAACCACAACACAAACATTCATATAACAAGTCGAAAAGCATCATGCATTTCATTAAACTAAACTTGTCATAATACAAGGGATATCTCCCTACAAGTATCATGACAAGAAGTACATGGGAGCTATGTCGGTCAGCTACTACAGCAACATAGGTAAACTACTAACCTTATCAGGCTTACAAAACACAACTTAAAACAGGAAATGACTAACTACTAATAATAACATCAAAGATCGCATTGCTAGTCGGAGTCTGGTGATGGAGGAGGAGCGCCCTTATCCTGTAAGCAACACAGGATCGCCTTCAAGGTGCGAGTCACCTTGCCAAATTTCTTCTTTGTAACGGCTTTGGCATCAGCGACCTCTGCGCGAAGTTCTTGGACTTCCCTTCGCAAAGCGGTCTGACTCTCCTCCATCCAAGCAATGCGATCGTCGATAGTAGCCTGCGCAGAAGGAGGAGGGCTCTCATCAGTATCCTGAGCCTCCTCTTCTGCTTCTTCCTGAGCTTCTTCCTGAACCTCTGCTCTAGGTTCTTCTTCGTTTTGATCTTCCTCTTCATCAAAGTCATCCCCACTATCCCTTTCAAGTTGATTTTCACGGTATTGCGACCCAATCTTCATCTTGACCATTGTCGACTCATCGATGGTGTGAATCGATACCGGTAATTCAGGCCCAAGTCTATAGGCAAACTCAAGTGCAATCTTGCAAATAAGTCGGCCAAAGGGAAGCGATTCGGATGCTCTCCTCGACCTGGCTATGAGAACTATCTGCCGTAAGATGAAAGTGGCCATACATACGTTCTCTCCCTGGGCCACCAGAAATAAGAAATCGACCATAAGACGTGTGCATTCAATGCGATTCGTCGACCTGGGATAGACATTGAACGTGCAAATATGGTGCAGCAGGCGCAAATCCTCAGACATGTACATCCCCTTGAGGCTATTATTGGGCTGCCATGGAACCAACTTACCGCACAGAAACCTGGTGCGGCGATCTCGTTCACGTCTAGTCCTCAAATTCTTCTCACTTGGATGCACATCACCTAGAGGCACGTTGAGAAGTCGCGCAATCAACCGGACGTCGATCTTAGCCATCCGATCTCTACCAAAAGGGATTTTGAACTGCAAAGGCTCCAAGGTAGGACTCTGGATGCTAGCATAGAAGGCACGAACGGTGCTCACATTAGCACGAGCGCGAGCTTCAAAGATCGGTCCCTAGTGCGCAGCTTCAATGCGTTCGAACAACAGATATTCGCTGAACAACCGTCCATCTACGTCCGCCTCAAATAACACTCTACGATCAGTGTATTCGCCATGAGGCATCTCTGATAAAATGGTTCGTCCAAGGTGTGCATGGGGATCCAAATCCCGCTTTGTACGGCACTCCAGGACTACAGCTGGACCTGCGGCGGTGCTTGAACTTGCGGCACCACCCCGCGGTCTTCTCGATCGAGCAGGGCGGCTCGGCCCAGCCTCGTCTGTCGTGGTTTTCCTCTTACCCATCAAAGATATGATGGATGAGAGTGACAGAAGGCCCAAAATGGCTTCCACAAAAGCCATGGAAAACGCCAAAAATGCGGAGAAATGGCTGCCCAATATGAGAAAAGGAAATCTAGGCGTCGTAGAGGGTTGCTTCAAGCTTCCCAAGGCTGTACTTTCAGGGAAAAATACAAACAAAAAGATGGGATGGAGCACCTCACGATTTCAGCTATATTTGAGGGATTTTGGAGCTCCAAATGGTGAGATCTTCAAGGAAAGAGGCTTCCAACACCCAATAAATGATGGGTGGTGGTCGGTTTTGGCCAAGGAAGGTTTTAGGAGTGGTTTGGGATCACGGATTTTTAGAGATAGTTGCTGGAAAACAAAAATAGGGCTATGGGGAGGGCTGTTTGTGAAGGAGGGGGTATGATTTAGGGGTTTCCATGAGATGGGAGCTACATGGGGATGATGTACAACCCATTTAAGGGCGTGCACCCAACTTTCATGCCAAATGGGCCCCACCGGTCGGCGATGCATCGCCCGACCTGCGATGGCATCGCCGGCCAACTTCCAAGTTGGCCGGTGGGACCACATGGGTCTGGTCCCCCATGATCCCAGGGGTCCAAAAATATATGGCCCACCCCCTGGTTCATTGTACTTTGGTCTGTATAAGCCCAAACATGTGTTCGGGGCTTTCCGGGTTCACATCGCAATATCGAATAGCAAACCATATGCTGCAGCATATGAATTTGGGGTAGAAGGAGCCAGTACATCTTTCTTGCTCCTTAGTTGCTAAAGAAAGTGAATTTAGAATGGCCTTATGACCATTTTTCATGAAATTTTACTATTCACTGTAAAATCTGGTGAATGTACTAATTTGTATTATTTTCACATTAGGTTTGATGCCTAACATGAAATGGATAAGAAGAAACTGAAGGTTGAAGTGTTTAGAGGAGGAATTTTAAGAATTTTTGGCAAAACGGGGTTTTTAAGCCCTGGCGATTGATTACTGGAGTCGTGGTCATCCCACGGACCAAGGATTCACTTTTATGATTTAAAACTGCTCATAGGACGTCTCCACCTGACTTCCTAAAGCTTATAAGTGATTCGGGTCGCTTTACGCGACCCGAGATACGTTACAGACTCGATCTTGCGATCGATCCTTATAGACTTCGCCTATCGGCGAATCTGTGATCCTAGAAGTATTTCTAGACCCTTCTCGCACCCACCTATGTCAAAGGAAGCGACAGCGTACGTCGCAAGACCATAACCCAGGCCCAGTATACTCTCATTCATGCTCTGATACCATCTGTAACATCCCAAAAATCGGGGGTCGAGCAAAAACCCAACTCCCGAGTTCCAAAATGTTATTGATGCAACATGGATATGTATGATTGAATGTTGTCTGTGATAATGTATTAAACATGAGTGAGATTAAGCCAGAACAGCATATCATACTCCAGAGACAGTTAAATTTGCAAGCGGAAGACTGTAATAGTATGTGTAACGTATATAAACTGTTGTATGTCTCCAGAGTATGAATATATTACCAGGTTATACACATACATGTATACTTCAAAAGTAAACAAAGTGAATATACATGAGGGCACTAAAAATACAAAATGACAATGTCAAAGTATCTAATCAACCTCCCTGCAATCCCGTCAATCAGAACACGCATAAAGGAGGAATCCTCCTCCTCATCATCAAGTCCAGCTCCGCCTCACAGGCCGCGCCATCATCTGCAATCACAAAAGGGTCTGGTGGGTGTTCGGAAACACCATCCCGTAACGTGGGAATGAGTGATCAACTCAGTGGAATCATAGAGCAAAGATTAGCATGTTCACAATTCAATCACGCGATAATAGTAAAGCAGTAAATCAGACAATCCTAATACTGTTATTAATGCAAGATGATATGACGTGATGTATGCCCTCACCGACGATCACCCTCATGCGGCAACATCTTACGACCGCGGCATGCCACACTCCCTAGAGTGCTCCACATCTTCCAGGCACATGCAATGCTATGGTGATATGATTTTCAAGTTGTTATTAGTCCATTCAAACAGCAGGATTGGGAAACTAAGGTACTTCCCTTGTATCAATCCCAACACAGATCCTGTCTAGGGTCGTCACTCCTAGTAATCTCATACGATGTATATTTCGTAGGTCAATGCAAGGGCTGCCAGGGCTGTTGGTCGCACTCGTTGCACCGCTCCCCCATCACCTTATCAATACAGGCCTACCGTACTCTACTGCAACGGAAGGGTCGTCGCCTCCCGTGGACTCAGAATACGATCGCGGTCACTACAAAGGGCTCGTCGCCTGATCAGTGTAGGCCGACAGCTAGAATATAGTGTCCCATACCACCATAATCTGCTCACGAGTCAAGGTGCTCACTGGTCACTACGGGGAGGTTTGTGGCCCCAGCGTAGGCCGACAGCTCGACCGCGGTGTCCCATACCACCATGCCCGGCTCATGAGTCTTCGTGGATCAAGGTACCACGGTTAATAGGGTTTACAATGGTAAGTTCAGTACCCTAGGTTCAAGCAGTTATGATACATACAAGGTGAACAAACATCGGCCAGTCGGGTTACTTGACGGGCTCGACTAGCGCGATCGCATCTCGAGTTGAACGACATGAAGTGCGTAAAACACTTCGCGTGGCCTAACCACTGCCGCCAACTCTCAACACGAATCACGTTCATCGACGCGTCGTTCGTGGCTACGACCAGTCAGCCATGAATTCGCTCGGTTACCGACTGCCTGGACTAAGTCAAGTCCCACACATCTATGGAATTACATTAACACTATATACAAAGGTATTGGAATTGAAATACATCATGTGAGCATGTTAGCACATGTTAAAACATTCAACTTAAGCAACTCTTCAAAGCATACTTCCCATGCATATTCAACTTAAGCAAATCTTCAAGGCATACTTTCTATGCATGTAATGCAATCATGCATAAGGTCAACATGTAGGAAATCATTTAGGTCAGCATATTAATCATGAAATCAATCTCAAACTACTACATAACATCATTTAATTCGATACATACTAATACAAGCATTTATACAAACACATACACTACACACTTAAGTCCACATATAGTATGTCGACCCAAAGTGCGCAACTTGGCGAATCTCTTCACCAAACTGATTATGTAAGCATTCCTAACTCTCTAATGCGGCGACAAACCATGTCAATCACGTCAGCAAAATATGCATGTAGACCGTACTTCCTACAAATGTCTAAAATGCCCTAAATCTCATATTCTTCGTTAATTTACGAAACAGGAAACGGAGAGCTTGTTGTACATGTCAAACGGCGATGCCGTCAATAATCTACTATTAAACGACATTGAAAGCATTGTAAACCGTCAATCAAAGCGTCTAAAATCCTCACCTAGTCTCTTACGGACGTTTAAATTCGAACGGAGCGTATACGCTTCGTCTACGGCGAATAGGCAACCTAATTTACAAGATCTATGAGTTAACAAGCTATGGAACGGAAAGAATCTCAAATCAGCAACTTATTAGGGTTATTTCTTACCTAGAAACGCGGAGAAATCACCGGCAAAGTGATTAGAATACGCCGCTTAAGCACGTGCAGCAGCAGCAGGAAAAGCTCTCCCACCTTCTCTCACAAACTCTCACTTTCTCTCTCACTCTTGCTAGGGTTTCTAGAAAATTCGGATGGGTGAGAGAAGTGAGGGTTTCAACCCCTTTTATAAGCTTAAAAACGTCGGAAATAGGCTCCAGAACGAAGTTTAGTTGGTGCCTATCCATTTCGGGGCTGTTTCGGTCCAAAAGTTGCTTTCTGGTGGTCCCCTGGTCGATTGCGATCAGACTTAAGCTCATGCGTACCAGATGTAGCACGTATTAAGTTTTTAGTCTGGCAGGGTTCGCAGATCGCACGTGGCGGACCAGTTTCAGTTCAGCGGTCACCGCACATAGATCAGGGCTGAAAGTCTCATGATAATAAATAGAAATTTTTCCTGATCCGAGGGTGTAATCTGGATGAATTCTGACGGTCAGAACGCTTAATACTGACGCGTCAAGTCGAGTGCCAGATTTGAATTTGAAATTCCAAATCTGTCCCTATTCGCGGTCGCTTCAGTCCGGGTTCAATGAAATAGTTTGTGATTATCGGTTTGACTTGATTTTTGAGATGATTGTCAAGTCCAGCTGGGCGGTTCTAACGGTCTAAGATAGGAGGTATCGGACCTTCGACGCGCGGTCTAAATCCAATACAAAAATTCAATGTGGTCCAGAGGACAAACCCGCTTAGAGTTTGATCCGAGGTTATAGAGTATTGTAGAGTTGTTTGTTCTACTCGATTTGGGTCTTGTAGAACGTATTTAAAGTGATCAGGGACTGTTTCCCAGCCGCTCCAATGTTGCGCTAGCTAACTTATGCTTAGTTTCTAAAGAAATTAATCCTAAGTGGTTTCTTTGGCTATGGAATTGGATTTTGAACGATTTTTCAGGTGTTTTAATTGACCAACTGCCTAAGGACGTCAAATCCCAGATTAGCCAAAATCCGGGGTGTTACAACATGTCATAGCACTTGTGGCCCTGATCGAGTTTCGGTGACCGCTGAACTGAAACTGGTCCGCCACGTGCGATCTGGAAACCCTATCGAACTGAAAACGTAATATGATCAGGATCCAGAATCCACAAGCTTAAGTCCGATCGCATTCAGTTAGGGGACCTCCAGAAATGTTCTTTTGGATCGGGAAAGACCCAATTTGGCTATGACCCAAGTATACCTTGACTTTAAGTCTGTTTTGGTCATGTTTGGGCTTATAAAAGGGCCTTAAACCCTTAGCTTTCTAACCCATACGAATTTGGGGAAAATCCTAGGAAAGAGAAGGGAGAAAAGAGAGAGAAAGTGTGAGAGAAGTGGGAGAACCCTCCTGCTATTCTTCCCTGCTGCTCCACGTGCCAAAGCCATCCACCTGCATCGTTATTTCGGCGATTCTGGTTTCGTTCTAGGTAAGAAAACCCTAACCCTAACCTGTTTTAAGGCTCCTATAGTTACAAGTAGCTAAGTAGCTAACTCACCTTGTGTTGTAGGTTGCCAATCAGTCGTTGACGACGACGTAGAGTTCCTATTCGATTCATTACGCTCCTACAGCGTAAGGTGCGGATCTTAGACGCTTAGATTACCTGTTTTCAAAGCTTTCAATGCCGTTTAATGGTAGATTGCTGATAAGGATGTTGTTTGACATGTAGAACATGCTGTCCGTTTTTCATTTCGAATACGTACGAAGAATATGAGATTTATGATATTTTAGGTATTTGTAGGAAATACTGTATACGTACGTATTTTACTGATATGATTGCCATGAGTATTTACCATGTACCTATACTAGTTATACGTGTATGATTTGTTTGGTGAAGAGATTCGCCCTAATGCACATATTGGCCGACATATGCTATGTAGACTAATGTGTGTAGACTAAGTGTTTGTTGAAATACCTAAATCAATATGATTTATGTCTGCCATATGTTTTGAATGTAAGAACATGATTGTTGTGTATTAGACATCTCCTTGATATAAGGATCTATCATATTATATGTTGAAATCAACATACGTCAAGTACGTTGGAGTTGTATAGTCTAAGTGCTTGTATAAATGCTTGCATGAGTAAGCACTTAGTAAATAGTGTTGTAGACTAGTGTTGAGATAGGATTCTCAACTATTTTGATGATGCATATGATTTCTTCCATGGTTGTTATATTTGAATTGATTATCTTATATTTATGAAATGCTTGTGTACGTTTGAATTGCTTATGTTGTATATTATAACATGTTGCTAACATGCTTGAATTACTTGTTATTCCAATTTTGTTTATCTCATATGATTACTGATTCGCATTACATGTGCTTGGGGCTATACTCTAGTCCAGGCAGTCGATACCAGTTTAGAATTTGTGGTTGAATTTTATTCGTCACGAAGGATGTGTATGACGAACCCGAGTCGTACTAGAGTCGTCGGCAGTGGTTAGGCCACACGAAGTGCTTGTACACTTCATGTCGGTCGATTCAACATGCGCTCGCTTTAGTCGGACTCATCAAGTAACCCGACTGACCATTGTATGTTCACCTTATATTCGTCATAACTGCTTGAACCTAGGGTACTGAACTTACCAGTGATAACCCTGATAACCATGGTACCTTGATCCACTAAGACTCATGAGCCGGGCATGGGGGTATGGGACACCGTGGTCGAGCTGTCGGCCTACGCTGGGGCCACAAACCTCCCTGTAGAGACCAGTGAGCAACCCAGACTAGTGAGCAGATTATGGTGGTATGGGACACTATATTCTTGCTGTCAGCCTACACTGATAAGCTGATGGGGGAGTGGAGCAACGAGTGCATGCAACAGCCCTGGCAGCCCTTTGTAGTGACCTCAAGCGTACTCTGAGTCTACGTGAGGCGACGACCCTTCCGTAGTGACAAGAGTACAACTAGGCCTATATTGATAAGGTGATGGGGGAGTGGAGCAACGAGTGCGTGCAACAGCCCTGGTAGCCTTTGCAGTGACCTAGAAATATATCATCGTATGAGACTATTAGGAGTGACGACCCTAGACAGGATCATTTTTTGGGTATTGATATAAGGGAGGTACCTTAGTTTTCCAATCCTGCTATATGAAAAGGACTAATAAAAACTCAGTAATCATATTCATATCGCATTGCATGTGCCTGGAAGATGTGGAGCACTGAGGGAAGAAAGCATACCGTGGACGTAAGATGGTGTCGCATGAGGGAGTATGTCGGTGAGGGCATCCATCATGTCATTTCATTCTTACATAAATCACAGTGTTTAGGAATGTTTGATTGCTTGCTTTACCATTATAGCTTGATTAATTTGATAACATGTTAACGCTCTATGATTCCACTAAGTTAGCTACTCACTCCCACATTACGGGACGGTGTTTTGCACACCAACCAGTCCCTATTTTAGTTTCAAATGGTGGCGATGCTTGCGAAGCAGAGCCGAACTAGATGATGAGGAGGAGGATCCCTCCTATATGCAGGTTCTGATTGACGAGGTTACAGGGTTACTAATTAGATGTCAATACACTCGGTACTTTGCCTTTTATTTACACACTCATGTATATTCTTTTTTATCATTTTTGGAGTATACATGTATATGTTTAACCTGGTAACATGTTCACACTCTAGAGACTTACAACAGTTCATATATTTTATATATCTATCACATTCTTCCGCTTGCTAATTTAACTGTCTCTGGAGTATGATATGTTGTTTTGGCCTAGTCTCAATCTTGTTTAATGCCATTCTACAGAAAACATGCATTCATCATTATCTATGTTGCATAAGTGACGTTTTGGAACTCGGGAGTTGGGTTTCGACTCGACCCCCGATTTTTAAGGCGTTACAGATGGCATCAGAGCATGATTTGGATTAAACTGGACCTGGGTTATGGTCACACACTATATGCTAACGCCAATTTAATGTAGGAGGGTACGAGAACAATCTAGAAACAAGTTTAGAACCCCCAGTTTGTTTGTCGGTGAAAGTGTACTGAAAATGATCACCGAGATCGAGTCCGTACACACTCCTGATCACACACAAGGACCCCAAATCACTTCTAGACCATATATCGACGGGTCTAGACCCCTATTGATCCTATCCCAGCCTCCAGAAATCGCTAAATGCGATTATACTTCAGAAATGACCCAAACTAGCCCGAATAGGCTCAAAACAGAGGTTGGGCCCAATTGGGGCAGTTTTAGGGGGACCCACATCATTTTAGACCTAAGGGGGGGGGGGGGAGGGGGGAGGACCTCGCTGAAATGGTGAGCCCTCACAGAACAGTCCAGAGACCGACGAGGACCTCGCTGAGTCGGTGAGGCCTTGCCGGCCAGCGGGCCGGGCGGGCCGATGGAGTTTGGGGTGTAGTGTGACCCCCTGGTGTATGTCCGATTATGTAAAACCCCCTAAAAGTCACCCCTCCTTCACAAAGTGACTCCCCAAGCTCTCCTTTCTCTCTCAAACGTATGATTTTTGGCAAAAACCACCCCTCCAATCACTTCCTCTTTCATTTTCATGCACCAATGTCCCTACCCATTTAAAACCCATCCCCGCTGCTGTCTACATTCTCTATCCTCTCTCATTTGACCTCTCAAATTCTCATTTTGTGCCTCAAAGGCATGGGAACTTCATATCCCACCTTGTTCTTCTTAGAAAATAAGTTTTTATTTTTACATTTTATTCTCCTAACTGCCCTCTACAGGTACATGCATCTCCCATCTCCTTCTTTTCCTTGCCTTGAGCTCACAAACCCCCTCTTGTGACTCACTACTTCATAACTTAACAATCCATCATAAATGGTTTTATGATGGATGGAATTGTAAAAGCAACAATAAATGTTTTCCAACACCATGTTTGGTGTATCCAATTAAATGTAATTTCGGGCTTTCTTTCAACTTATATGTAGGAATTCATCATCATGGGATTTGAAAATCCCATCTCACACTTTCCAACATAAGTGTCACCGGCGGGATTTGAAAATCTCATCATGGGATTTGAAAATCCTATCCCATCCGATTTTCAGGGCGTTACATGGAATCTAGAAACCACATTATAATCCCAAGTGTCACCGGCGGGCGAGATTAACTACCGTAGAATAGCCCATACGTAATAGAGACCATGTAAAATGATCTCACATCCCCACTTCTATTCACTCAAGCTTCCATCTTCTTCTACATCTTACTCCCATCCACTACTATTCTTTACAACTCTTCACCTTCCTGATACCCCCCTCATTTAGGCACACAACCCACATTTTTGTGTCCCATAACCTACACAACCTCCGAATGATGGGACATTTAGGGCCCGTTTAACCAACTGCATTGGGTAAGATTAGGGTGGATGAAATTGTAAAAGTAGCAATAAATGTATGTGTAAGGTATTGTCCCTAGATTGGGTGTATCCTATGGTTTCCAATACCATGTTTGGAATGTATGCAATTAATAGTAAATCCCGGGATTTCCTTTCAAATTATACTTGGAATTTTATCATCATGGGATTTGGAAATCCCATCTCACACTTTTCAACGCAAGGCTCATTTTTCAAAGACTATAAAAATAAATTTTAATCCCATCCCACCCTCCTTCCAAACATGTCATTCCTAAATCCCGAGGTGGGACTAGTAACGCAATTAACAGGTATGGTCCTATGTGTAGTACTCGAGCGCAATCACATTTAAGTCCGGGCAACTTAAATTCCATCTAGCGTATAGACATAGACTTTAGAATACAACCAGTGGATTACCGCTACTCATAAGTTAAGACTAGGCTACTAGTTATACTAAGGAATATAAAAGACTAATTATGCTAAGGTAATTGAATGATAGACTTAGTCGGCTCGTTTAGCTTGGAGTGGGGCCTCATTCTTTCGATGAAGTCCCTTAATACTTAGGGAAGCTATTTGATTTAGAAACTAGTCATGCATAGAGGAACTTATATATTCCTTGGATTGAACGTTAGGTCAAATCAACAAACCCCTTAGACATACCTTCTTAAGGACTTGTTACAATCGGGAACACGGAATAAAGAAACTCTATATAAGCGATGTATTCGGGGTTTGAATCGCATTCTCAATCCTGGTAGATTACCAATGAACTCTATGCTCTGATCAAGTAGAAGATTGGGATCGACTAGGATTAAGAACCAATACGACAAATTTTGTCCTAGCTAGGCAGAAGGTCAATGTATCCGGCTCAGACCCACTACACAACTTTTCTTCTGTGTTGGCCGGACCACTTACAACCAAAAGTTTATTACTTCGTCTTTGAGAAGTGTTAAGAACCTATAACCAATAAAGATTTTTCTTTTTTATGCTCAAGAAATGTCTCGAATGGGCAATAGACAGTTAGGAATTAGATCCCGAATCACAGACTATTCTGGCATTCACATTGTGCATATGAACTTAGAGAGATAGTACTAATAATGTATAGATTATGTTACGATATTAAACTGGACATGATTAAAGAGGGTAAGTCAGGATCATAATAAGAGTCCTTTGGTATAATTAGGCATCTTGCAACCAACTCACACCCATCCCTTGAATCAACCACAATAGAGAGTAGGCTCATTTCTATAACCATAGGTACCAATGTCATAGTACACATCATCAATGAAAGGAAGACCAATGTATTGGGAGATCGTATCCCATTCCATGTCAAGGATAGGTCCTAAATTATACCTTATTCCGACATATGGATCAGGACAGATTCTTAAGCCTTGAGCGTAGAAATAATTTTTAAGGGGGGTAGAATATTATGAGGCCAATCTAGTTAGGTCAGCTAATACAACCATTGGATCAGAGTGGGGCAGCAAAAGCGTGGTTGGCCCCTTCCCCACTATCCTAGGATCGTAGGAAATTAATTTAGGTTATATGTAAGATGTAACATCCCGAAAATTGGGGGGTCGAGCAAAAACCTAACTCCCGAGTTCCAAAATGTTATTTATGCAACATAGATATGTATGATTGAATATTGTCGGTGATAATGTATTAAACATGAGTGAGATTAAGCTAAAATAGCATATCACGCTCCAGAGACGGTTAAATTTACAAGCGGAAGACTGTGATAGTATGTATAACATATATAAACTATTGTATGTCTCCAGAGTGTGAATATGTTACCAGGTTATATACATACATGTATACTCCAAAAGTAGACAAAACGAATATACATGAGTGCGTTAAAAATATAAAATGACAAGTGTCAAGGCATCTAATCAACCTCCCTGTAATCCCGTCAATCAAAACACGCATATAGGAGGAATCCTCCTCATCATCATCAAATCCAGCTCCGCCTCGCAGGCCGCGCCATCATCTGCAATCACAATAGGGACTGGTGGGTGTCCGAAAACACCATCCCGTAATGTGGGAGTGAGTGATCAACTCAGTGGGATAAGAGAGCAGAGATTAGCATGTTATCAAATCAATCATGCGATAATAGTAAAGCAGTAAATCAAATAATCCTAATACTGTTGTTAATGCAATACGACATGATGTGATGTATGCCCTCACCGACGATCTCCCTCATACGGCACCATCTTACGACCGCGACATGAAATCGTCCCTCAAGTGCTCCACAACTTCCAAGCACATGCAATGTTATGGTGATATGATTTCTGAGTTGTTATTAGTCCATTCAAGCAGCAGAATTGGGAAATTAAGGTACTTCCCTTATATCAATCCCAACACAGATCCTGTCTAGGGTCGTCACTCCTAGTAATCTCATACGATGTATATTTTGCAGGTCGCTGCAAGGGCTGCCAGGGCTATTGCTCGCACTCGTTGCACCGCTCCCCCATCACCTTATCAATACAGGCCTACTGTACTCTCACTGCTACTGAAGGGTCGTCGCCTCCCGTAGACTCAGAATACGCTCGCGGTCACTACAAAGGACTCGTCGCCTGATCAGTGTAGGCCGACAGCAAGAATATAGTGTCACATACCACCATAATCTGTTCACGAGACATAGGTGCTCACTGGTCACTACGGGGAGGTTTGTGACCCCAGCGTAGGCCGACAGCTCGACCACGGTGTCCCATACCACCATGCCCGGCTCATGAGTCTTCGTGGATCAAGGTACCATTACAATGGTAAGTTTAGTACCATAGGTTCAATCAGTTATGACTCATGCAGGATGGACATACAATGGCCAGTCGGGTTACTTGACGGGCTCGACTAGCACGATCGCATCTCAAGTCGAACGACATGAAGTGCGTAAAACACCTCGTGTGGCCTAACTACTGCTGCCAACTCCAGAACACGGCTCGCATTCATCGACGCGTCGTTCGTGGCCAAGATAAGCCAACCACGAATTCGCTCGGTTACCGACTGCCTGGACTAGGTATAGTCCCAAGCATATATGAATCCACATCAGCAAATCATGTAAGAGTATTGGAAATGAAATACAACCATGTGAGCATGTTAACACATGTTATAATACACGACTTAAGTAAATCATCCAACGCATGCATTTCACACATATAATGAAATCATGCATTTAGCTAACATGTAGGAAATCATTTACATCAGTATATTAATTGAGAAAACAATCTCCAACTAATTCATAACACCATTTAATTCAATACATACTAATACAAGCATTTATACAAACACTCACACTACACACTTAAGTCTACATATAGTATGTCGACCCGAAGTGCGCACTTAGGCGAATCTCTTCGCCAAACTAATTATGCACGTATTCCTAACATTCTAATGTGACAATAAGCCATGTCAATCACATCAGCAAAATATGAATGAAAACAGTACTTCCTACAAATGACTAAAATGCCCTAAATCTCATATTCTTCGTCTATTTACGAAACAGGAAACGGACAGCATGTTGTACATGTCAAACGGCGTTGCCGTCGATAATCTATGATTAAACGACATTGAAAGCGTTGAAAACAGTCAATCAAAGCGTCTAATATCCACACCTTTTCCCTTATAGGTGAAGTGATTCGAACGGAGCGTATACGCTTCGTCTACGGCGAATAGAGAACCTAATACACAAGTTCTATCAGCTAACATGCTATGGAATGAAAGGAACACTAAATCAGCAACTTATTTGGGTATTTTCTTACCTAAAAATGTGGAGAAATCACCGGCCAAGTGATCGGAGCGTGTTGCTAAAGCACGTGCAACATGTAGCACGACGGCAGGAAAATCCTCTCCTACTCTCTCTCACAAACTCTCACCTTTTCTCTCTCCCAATCTAGGGTTTTTTTCAAATTCGGATGGGAGAGAGGAGTGAGGGTTTCAACCCCTTTTATAAGCACAAAAATGCCCGAAATAGGCTCGGGAACAAAGTTTACTTAGGTTATATCCAAATCGGGGCTGTTTCGGTCCAAAAGGACATTTCTAGTGGTCCCCTGGCCAAATGCCATCAGACTTAAGCTCATGTATACTGGATCTAGCATACATCAAGTTTTCAGTACGGCAGGGTTCGCAGATCGCACGTGGCGGTCCAGTTTCAGTTCAGCGGTCACCGCACGTAGATCAGGTCTACAATTCTCATGATATGAAATAGAAATTTTTCCTGATCTGAGGGTGTAATTTGTCTGAATTATGATGGTCAAAACGCTTAATACTGACACGTCAAGTCGTGCGCCAGATTTGAATTTCAAATTCCAAATCTAACCCTATTCTCACTCTCTTCGATCCAGGCTCAACGAAATAGCCTGTGAATGTCGGTTGGACTTGATTTTCGAAATGATTGTCAAGTCCAGCTAAGCGCTTCTAACGGTCTAAGATAGTGAGTATCGGACTTTCGACACACGGTCTAGGTCCAATACAAAGTTTTAAAGAGGTCTAGAGAACAAACCGATTTAGAGTTTGATCCGAGGTTTTAGAGTATCATAGCACCATGGATTCTACAAGTTTTGGGTCTTGTAGAACGTATTTAAAGTGATCAGGGACTATTTCCCAGCTACTCTAACGTTGCGCTAGCTAACTTATGCTTAGTTTCTAAAGGAATTAATCCTAAGTGGTTTCTTTGGCTATGGAATTGGGTTCTGAGCGGTTATGAAGGTGTTTTGGTTGAACCATTGCCTAAGGACGTCTAATCGCAGGTTGGCCAAAATTCAGGGTGTTACAATCTACCCCCCTTAAAACACAATTTCGTCCCCGAAATTGGCAAAGGGTAAGGAGTATCTTTTTTTAAGAAAGGTTCAATCCTATTTAATGACCTAACCTTACGTATATCCTAACACAAATGTTTCAATCCTGGGCCAGTGGGGAAGAGGCCAACCACGCTTCCGCTACGCCACTCTAATCGAATGGTAGCGTTGACTAACCTGACTGGATTGGACTCAATACGTTCTACCCTCCTTAAAACTTAATTCTACTTAAAGTTCAAGAATCTGTGTATCGCTCCATACATCAGAACGAGGTGCAACTTAAGACCTATCCTTGACATGAATTAGGAAATAACCTCTCATTACAGTGGTTTTCCTTTGCTAATGATGCGTTCTATGGCATTGGTATCTATGGCGATAAATATGAGCCTAATCTCTATTGTGATTGGGTTCAGGGGCAGGTATGAGTTGGTGGCAAGATGTCGAATTCGCTACTGGCTTTAAGTCCTTAACATTCACCAAGGGCAAAGCAATAACTTGTGGTTGTAGGTGGTCGGGCCAACACGGAAGAATAGTTGTGTAATGGGTCTGAGCCGGATACACAAACCTTTCGCCCCGCGATGATAGAAAAGTTGTTGTATCAGTCCTCAATCCTAGTCGATGCCAATCTTCTGCTTGATCAGAGCATTGGATTCATTGGTAACTACTAGGATTAAGAAGTCGATTCAAATCGCGAATACTTCGCTAATAATTGCATTTCCTTTACTCCGCGTTCCCAAATGCAATAAGCCCTTGGGGAAGGCAATTCTAAGGGGCATGCTCGTACCTTCTAAGTTTAATCTGAGGGATTTATAAATGTTCCCTGAGAGTAAATGGTTCTTTCCTATGGGCAACAACAAAAGTCTATAAGTCATAAGGGGATCTATCGAAGAAATAAGGTTCTACTTCAACCAAATCTAACCTACAATTCCTTAGCATATACAGGCTTTACGCTACTTAAGGTAACTAGTAGGCTAGTCTGTAACTCAGTAGCTATAATCCAAAGCCTAAGATTATACGCTAAATGGTTCCATATTATTACTAATACAGGGAATTTCTCTATCGCTTAAGGTCAAGATTATCTAAATAGAATTGGATTTTCTATATTGTCAGATCCTTCAAATCTAGGAGTGCTAACACTAGGTCCAAAACGCCAAGGGCCTATGTGGCCAGTAGCGTTTAGTTGTATTAAATGGAACGGCATTCCTAGTCCCATGGCGGGATTAGAAGTGGCATGCTTGGTAGGAGGGTGGGTTGGGATAAAAATTAATTTGTAGGCTGAATCCCGGGAGTTACAATACTCCCAATCTAGGGACAATACCTTACAACAAACGAACGGCATGCATTCCATCTAACCAAATTCGGCTATATCAAGCCCAAACCACAACACAAACATATTTTCTACCTAACAACAACAAAACACAGAATCTCAAAACGGCAATCAAACAAGCGAAGAACATGGAGAAATGGGATGGGTAAGCAGGTTTCCACAAGTCTGAGGATCAAATAAAAGGGACATGAGAGAGAGGACGATGGAAATGGAGGAAAAGGCTGAAACAACCTTAACAATAGCCATGGAAAGCGAAGGAAATGCGGAGAAATGGTCGCCCAAATGGACGGAATGAAATCTAGGCGTTGTAGAGGGATGCTTCAAGCTCCCTTAGGATGTATTTTCAGAAAGAAATGAAAATGAAAATGGGGAATGGAGCACCTCACGATTTCAGCTCGATTCGGGGGTTGTAAGAGCTCTAAACGACGAGATTTGCAAGATGGAAGGCTGCAAACAGCAATGGAGTAAAGGAGTGTGGTCGTTTTTGGCCAGGAATGGATTTGGGAGTGGTTTGGAACCACAGTTTTGGGTGAGGGCAGCTAGAAAACATAAATGGGGCTAGGGAAGGGGCTGTTTGTGAAGGAAGTACCTCTATTTGGAGTTTCTTACGGTCGAACATCACATGGAGGGGGTGTACTACCCCAAAAGACCCCAGATCCCAAACCATACATCAAGTGGGCCACAGTGGCCGACGATGCATCGCCGACCATCTCCCTGGTGGGGCAGCAGGACCACATGGGTCTGGTCCCCCATGGTCCATGGACCCCAAATAACCTTGGGCCCCACCTTGGTTCATTCTATATTGCCCTATATAGGCCCAAATATACATTCAGGGCTTTCCGGGGCCATTTTGCAAACCTTAATACAATTTCCTATCATGCAACATATGATTTTGGGGTAGAAGGAGCTAGTACGTCCATCTAGCCTATTATTTGCTAAATAAAGCAAAGTTAGATTGGCCTTATGGCCATTTTTCATAAAATTTTACTATTCACCATAAAATTTTGTCGAAGTATGATTTTATGTCATTTTTACATTAGAATTGATGCCTAACATAAAAAGGATAAGAAATAATTGAGGATTGGAGTGGTGAGAGTAAGAATTTTAAAGATTTTAGGTGAAACGAAGTTTTTAAGCCCTGACGATTGAATGAAGGGGTTGTGGTTGTCCCACAGCCCAAGGATCTATATTTACGGGTTTAGAATCATTCAAAGAACGTCACAACCCAACTACCTATAACCTAGGAGCTACTCAGGTCGCTTCACGCGACCCTAAATGCGTTACGGACTCGATCGCGTGATCAATACCAATAGACTTCGCCTATTGGCCAATTTGCAATCCTATACGTGTTTCTAGACCCTTCTAGCACCCACCTAAGTCAAAGGAAGTGACAACGTACGTCGCGTGATCATAACCCAGGCCCGATTTAATCCAAATCATGCTCTGATACCATCTTTAACATCCTGAAAATCGGAGGGTCGAGCAAAAACCCAACTCCCGAGTTTTAAAATGTTATTTATGCAATATAGATATGTATGATTGAATATTTTCTGTGATAATGTATTAAACATGAGTGAGATTAAGCTAAAACAGCATATCACGCTCCAGAGACAGTTAAATTTACAAGCGGAAGACTGTGATAGTAAGTATAACATATATAAACTATTGTATGTCTCCAGAGTGTGAATATGTTACCAGGTTATATACATACATTTATACTCCAAAAGTAGACAAAATGAATATACATGAGTGCGCTAAAAATATAAAATGACAAGTGTCAAGGCATCTAATCAACCTCCCTATAATCCCGTCAATCAAAACATGCATATAGGAGGAATCCTCCTCATCATCATCAAATCCAGCTCCGCCTCGCAGGCCGTGCCATCATCTGCAATCACAATAGGGACTGGTGGGTATCCGGAAACACCATCCCGTAATGTGGGAGTGAGTGATCAACTCAATGGGATGAGAGAGCAGAGATTAGCATGTTATGGTGATATGATTTCTGAGTTGTTATCAGTCCATTCAAGCAGTAGGATTGGGAAACTAAGGTACTTCCCTTATATCAATCCCAACACAGATCCTGTCTAGGGTCGTCACTCCTAGTAATCTCATACAATGTATATTTTGCAGGTCGCTGCAAGGGCTGCCAGGGCTGTTGTTCGCACTCGTTGCACCGCTCCCCCATCACCTTATCAATACAGGCCTACTGTACTCTCACTGCTACTGAAGGGTCGTCGCCTCCCGTAGACTCAGAATATGCTCGCGGTCACTACAAAGGACTCGTCGCCTGATCAGTGTAGGCCGACAGCAAGAATATAGTGTCCCATACCACCATAATCTGCTCACGAGACATAGGTGCTCACTGGTCACTACGGGGAGGTTTGTGGCCCCAGCGTAGGCCGACAGCTCGACCACGGTGTCCCATACCACCATGCCCGGCTCATGAGTCTTCATGGATCAAGGTACCATGGTTAACAGGGTTTACAATGGTAAGTTCGGTACCCTAGGTTCAAGCAGTTATGACTCATGCAGGGTGAACATACAATGGCCAGTCGGGTTACTTGACAGGCTCGACTAGCACGATCGCATCTCAAGCCGAATGACATGAAGTGCGTAAAACACCTCATGTGGCCTAACCACTGCCGCCAACTCCAGAACACGGCTCGCATTCATCGACGCGTCATTCGTGGCCAAGATAAGCCAACCACGAATTCGCTCGGTTACCGACTGCCTGGACTAGGTATAGTCCCAAGCATATATGAATCCACATCAGCAAATCATGTAAGAGTATTGGAAATGAAATATAACCATGTGAGCATGTTAACACATGTTATAATACACGACTTAAGTAAATCATCCAACACATACATTTCACACATATAATGAAATCATGCATTTAGCTAACATGTAGGAAATCATTTACATCAGCATATTAATTGAGAAAACAATCTCAAACTAATTCATAACACCATTTAATTCAATACATACTAATACAAGCATTTATACAAACACTTACACTACACACTTAAGTCTACATATAGTATGTCGACCCGAAGTACGCATTTAGGTGAATCTCTTCGTGAAACTAATTATGCACGCATTCCTAACATTCTAATGCAACAATAAGCCATGTCAATCACATCAGCAAAATATGAATGAAAACAGTACTTCCTACAAATGACTAAAATGCCCTAAATCTCATATTCTTCGTCGATTTACGAAACAGGAAACGGACAGCATGTTGTACATGTCAAGCGGCGTTGCCGTTGATAATATACTATTAAACGATATTGAAAGCGTTGAAAACAGTCAATCAAAGCGTCTAATATCCACACCTTTTCCCTTATAGGTGAAGTGATTCGAATGGAGTGTATACGCTTCGTCTACGACGAATAGAGAACCTAATACACAAGTTCTATCAGCTAACATGCTATGGAACGAAAGGAACACTAAATCAGTAACTTATTTAGGTATTTTCTTACCTAAAAATGTAGAGAAATCACCGGCCAAGTGATCGGAGCGTGTTGCTAAAGCACGTGCAACAGGTAGCACGACGGCAGGAAAATCCTCTCCTACTCTCTCTCACAAACTCTCACCTTTTCTCTCTCCCAATCTAGAGTTTTTCTCAAATTCGGATGGGAGAGAGGAGTGAGGGTTTCAACCCCTTTTATAAGCACAAAAATGCCCGGAATAGGCTCGGGAACAAAGTTTCTGGTGGTCCCCTGGCCAAATGCGATCGGACTTAAGCTCATGCATACTGAATCTAGCATACATCAAGTTTTCAGTCCGACAGGGTTCGCAGATCGCACGTGGCGATCCAGTTTCAGTTCAGCGGTCACCGCACGTAGATCAGGTCTACAATTCTCATGATATGAAATAGAAATTTTTCCTGATCCGAGGGTGTAATTTGGCTGAATTATGACGGTCAGAACGCTTAATACTGACACGTCAAGTCGTGTACCAGATTTAATTCAAATTCCAAATCTAACCCTATTCTCACTCTCTTCGGTCCAGGCTCAACGAAATAGCCTGTGAATGTCGGTTGGACTTGATTTTTGAAATGATTGTCAAGTCCAGCTAGGCGGTTCTAACGGTCTAAGATAGTGAGTATCGGACTTTCGACGCGCGGTCTAGGTCCAATATAAAGTTTTAAAGAGGTCCAGAGAATAAACCGGTTTAAAGTTTGATCCGAGGTTTTAGAGTATCATAGCACCATGGATTCTACAAGTTTTGGGTCTTGTAGAACGTATTTAAAGTGATCAGGGACTATTTCCCATCTACTCTAGCGTTGCGCTAGCTAACTTATGCTTAGTTTCTAAAGGAATTAATCCTAAGTGGTTTCTTTGGCTATGGAATTAGGTTCTGAGCGGTTATGAAGGTGTTTTGGTTGAACCATTGCCTAAGGCGTCTAATCCCAGGTTGGCCAAAATCCGGGGTGTTACAGGTTAGGTCATTAAATAGGATCTGAATCTTCCTTAGAATATTAATAATGAAGTCTTTAAATGGAAACAATTAGGGCTTAAGTGTTGAACACATTCATATTAAATCATAGGCCTAATAATGGAAATGAGCAGAGGTCAGTGTGGATACGAACAGAATAGAAGCCTTGGCCAACTCTATAAGATTAGGAATCCTTTTAGGATGATCTATTAGGGTGCTTATTAACCCCTACCTTGGACATAGATTCGGACCAGGGCTCTCTTAGACCAAAACACAAAGGGCAACCTTATAAATAGGACATTTGAACCTTTTAGTGATGGGCATTCCCTAAGCTTTTAGAGTGATTGGACTACGGAGTTATTGAAATATACAATTATGAAGAAATCGCTTCTTGACCCAATTCTCAATCCTGGGCGACTACCAATGGACTCACTGCTTTAACCGAGTAGAAGACCAGGATCTACCAGAACTAAGAAGGGATACGATGAGCCTTCTACCCTGGTCAGGTAGGTGATCGAAGTATCAGGATCAAGCCCACTACAACCGTCTCTCCGTATTGGTCGACCATTGAAAACATATGTCTTACTCTAAGTAGATAGGAATCGTCGTAAAGACTCCAAATAGATAAGGAAATAAATTGTAGCAAACCATCAGGGTATAAGAAAGAGATAAAGAGTAAATTTTTAAGGAGGATAAAAAAAATGCGCCAGACTAGCATAGATAGTATATACCCTACCACACATATAAACTTGAAATCAGTAAAGCTTAGGCAAAAGGAACAATAGAATCTTTACTCAGTACTCTTAGCCAATTTCGGGGATGAAATTTCTTTTAAGGGGGGTAGATTGTAACACCCTGAATTTTTGTCAACCTGGAATTAGACATCCTTAGGCAATTGGTCAACCATAACACCTTGGTAACTTCTCAAAACTCAATTCCAAAGCCAAAGAAATCACTTTTTAACCCATTTCCTTCAAAATCTCACCTTTCACTACCTCATTCTTCAAATTTCTCCAAGTACTTTCATATTAGACACAAATCCTAAAGTTTAAATGGTGAAAAATTATACGTAAACTAAAACGTACTATAAATGGTAAATACATGAATAAAATGGGATTTTGACTACTAAATTTTTAGAGTCTCATGATATAGATAGTTTATTTGGATATATTATCTTCTCCTACCCCAAAATCATATATTTTACGTCACGTAACTCATTCCGGTTTGCAAATGAGACCCGATAATACCTCGACGGACTCGTGGGCCCAAACGACTCAATTCGGGGAGACCCGGGGTGGGTCCCACATGTTTTCGGCATCCCCGGGGGGGGGGGGGGGGGGGGGGGGAGGACATCACCCCTGGGGTGAGCCCTCACCCAACTTTCCAGTGACCGGTGAGGGGCTCGCTGGTTTGGCAAGGCCTCATCCGTATAGAGGATTAGGCAGCCTGTTTTCTGTATTTTTCTACACGTTTTGTCTAATTTTGAAAACTCATATCTCCCTCGTTATAACTCTGATTTAAGTGATTTAAAAATATAATTAAATATAAATGAGTATAATTTTATATAAAAATATATAAAAAATATAATAAAATATTTAATATAGTTTAAAGTAGGTCATTGTGATAACTGTACGAAAATTACTTGTTGGATAGCTGCTGCTTCGGGAATATTTAAAATTTTTTTACAATACAAAATCTCATGAAATTTGGTGAAGACAGGGTAAACTTGATGATGAACTACTAAAAAAATAATTAAAATAATATAATAACTGAAAGTACCAAAAATGAGGCATAGAATGGCCCTAAGACCGTATTCTGCCATAATTAGGGTAGAATTTGGTTAAGTACTAAACTGAATACTCAGTAGAATTATCTTGAACCACTTTAAATATGAAATACAAGACCTAAAATGAGTAGGACCTCTAATGCTACATTACCTAGAAATCCAGGATCAATCTCTAAACCCAGTTGCTCTTGGGAGTATCATGAAACTTCGTATCGGACTTAGACCCCACGTCGCAAGTCCGATAGCAATAAACTTAGACAGTTATGACCGTCTAGTTGGACTTTCAAAAATTAAGTCCAAATAATGTCCTGAGACTATCTTCTTGAGTCCGGGGTGAAGAGTGTGAGAAAGTGAAGGTTTTCATAAAATTAAATATGGATTTAAGTAATCTGAGTCGTGTCGCTTGCATGCCATTTATAAGCACTCTGACCATTAAAATTTGACCCAAATTCACCCTCGAATCAGCGAAGATGGCCCACACATGTCAATCTACTTGTGACCCTGATCGAGTTTTGATGACCTTTGAACTGAAACTAGTCTGCTAGGGTCAATCTGGAAACCCGATCAGACTAAAAAGTTAACTTGATCAAGATCCTCTATTAGTGAGCTTAAGTCCAACCGTATTCAGTAAGAGGACCTCCAGAAATGCTCTGTTGGATCGGAACAGACCCGATTTCGACATAACCTAAGTATACCTTGTCCCTGAGGCCATTCCCATCAGTTTTGAGCCTATATAAGGGCCTTAAACCCTCTCTCACAAATTTCATACGAATTTCTAAACCCTAGCTAAGATAAGAGAGAGAAAAGAGAGAGAAAGTGAGTGAGAAGTTGGTGTTTCATCTTGGGATTCTTCCCAGTTTCTCTACGTACCAAATCCATCTATCTGAATCGTTATTCCAGCGATTCTAATTCCATTTTTGGATAAGACAATCAAACCCTAACCTGTTTTGGAGCTTAGAATAGCCTAAGTGTTGATGTAGCTAACCTAATTCATGCCTTAGGTTGCCTATTCACCATTGACGAAGACTTATCGTCTAAATCATATTCGTTAAGCATTTTTTGGTTTAAGGTGTGGACTATATACGTTTAGGTTATGGTTTTCAAAACTTTCAAGGGTAGATAATGATTTATTATTGACGTAGACACTATTACACATGCCAAATGCACTATCTATTTTGTTTTACGTATATGTATAACCTATGTTGTAAATAGAGTATTTCATGTGTTTGTTAAAATGTTTGTATACATATAAATCTGATGGTGTGCTTGTCATGATTAATTGTCATTATTACATGATTGTTATGTACACGATAACTCCTTGGCTAAAGGACTTACCCTAATATGTAATATGGCCGACATACGTGATGTTTGATGAAAAACGTAGTCTAAGTGTTTGTATAAATGCCCAAATGAGTTAGTAGTTAGTAAAGTGTGATTTATAAGGGTGTTGAGATATGAATCTCAATTACCTTAACTGTGTGTATGATTTCCTCCATGTACTGTAGAGTTTGTTTATTCATGTTTAACTATGTGTATGATTTCCTCCATGTACTATATTCATGTTTAAGTCACATTCTATAACATGTTCACATGAATGTAGAAATTGATTTAATTGTCTATTATTGAGCTTGCACGTGATTGGGACTATATTACAGTCCAGGTAATCGGTAACTGTTCTTAAACTGGTGGTTGAAGTTACTTACACCACGCAGGATGTGTTCGACGAATTCTAGCCGTACTTGGGATGTTCGACAGTGGTTAGGCCACACGGAGTGCTTATGCATTCCATGTCGATCGACTCAACGTGCGCTTGTCCTAGTTGAGCTCATCAATTAACCCGATTAACCGATGTATGTTCACCATATTTGGACGCTATTGTTTGAATATAGGGCACCAAACTCACCAGTGAAACCCTATTAACCATGGTACCTCGATTCACTAAGACTCATGAGCCAGACATGGTGGTACGGGACACCGTGGTCAAGCTGTCGGCCTACGCTGGGGCAACGAGCCTCCCCGTAGTGACCAGTGAGCAACCTAGACTCGTGAGCTGATTATGGTGCTATGGGACACTATATTCGTGCTGTCGGCCTACATTAATTGGTGAAGAGCCCTTTGTAGTGGCCTTGAGCATACCTTGATACTGCATCGAGGCGACGAGTCTTATTATAGTAATTAGGATATAACTAAGCATGCATTGATTGGTGACAAGCCCTTTGCAGTGACCTAGAACCATAACATCGTATAAGATTTACTAGGACTGACAACCTTAGAATAGATCATTATTTAGGAATTGATATAAGTGAGGTGCCTTATCTTTCCAATCTTGTTGTATGAAAAGGACTAATAAGAACTTGGTAATCATGTTCATAACATCGCACTGCATGTACCGTTGGCGTTGGTGTAGAGCACAGTGGTAGTGATTCATGTCGTGATCGTTAGATGATGTCGCAAGAGGGAGTTTGTGGTGAGGGCATGCATCATTTTCTCATGTCATTCTTGCATTAATAAGGATAATTAGGACATGTTTGATTGTACTGCTTTATCATTACTGCTTGATTGAATTGATAACATGTTAACCTTTGTTGTATAGTTCCACTGATTGATCACTCACTCCCACATTACGAGACAGTGTTTGCAACACCAACCAGTCTCTGTTTTAGTTTCAGATGATGGCGGTGCTTGCAAAGTGGAGCAGGACTTTTATGACGATGTGGAGGGTTTCTCCTATATCCAGCTATCAGGCGGGTCTTTGTAAACCATGTTCTGAACGACGGGGTTACAGGGATGTTGATTAGACGTCATTACACTTGTTATTTTGCACTGTTGGGAACCCCCATGTATGTTCATTTTGTTTGTTTTGCAGTATACATGTATATATTTAACTTGATAACATGTTCACACTCTGGAGACCTACCATAGTTTATATATTTTATATATCTATCACAGTCTTTCACTTGTAAAATTTATCTGTCTCTGGAGTATGATATGTTATTTTGGTTTAATCTCACTCATGTTTAATGTACTAATGTGAACAACATTCAATCATCATTATCTATGTTGCATAAGTAATGTGTTGGAACTCGGGAGTGGAGTTTATGCTCGACCCCCAATTTTCAGAATGTTACAGATATGTTTTCAATGTAAATTGCTTCTTGCTTCTATATGAGAACATTTATATGAACCGTGATTCTGAACCACTACAGGAATATGCAAGGCACGTCTATGACGAAACCTATTCCTTCTAACATCTCTTTCTTGGTGAATCTAACTGAACTGTGAGGGCACATTCCATGTTCTTTTCTTGCTGCTTTATTACTTGGAATTTTCTTGAATTTATAACCAGCCTTAGAAGTGGTATGAAATGAATTACTTTATTAATTCCAATATATTTTTATTTTCAGGAGGATATCTGATTTGAATGGATCGAGCATGCCTTTCCCTACATTGGGGGATATGACCAAAATGCAAAAATTGTGAGTTTAATGGATATACCCCTGATGGCATAAATATATCATTGTTCGTTGGTTCTTTTGTTCATGAAGTGTTTGTCTTGCTTGTATTCTAGAGGGTACTTAGAAATTGCTTGATTTCTGACATAATACCACAATATATTGGGACAATGACAAATCTAAAATCCTTGTAAGTTACTTTGGACAAATCTTTTATACATGGCCTTTATATATTTCTTTTCCCATGCCATTGAGTGCTGACTAGGCATTGTTAGATGCAAAATATTCTTAAGTTTGGATGGTCAACTCTAAATTAAGTGATGAAAACATAAAATGAAAGTTGAAGATTCAGCTCCATGAGTTGACATGCAAATCATGACCACTGTTCAGCCAACTACTTCATGGTTTGAAAGAAGTTAAATTAGGAAGGGAAGTGCAAAACTGAAGTGATTCGACACCAAATTCATGGTGACTTGTCCTTTCACTTTCATTTCTATGTTTATTTTGTCGTGTACTAGCTAATCCATCATGCTACTAGACAAGGAAAATCCTTTTGGGCATTCCATGTTCTTTAAAATATACTATAGTCTTCAATCTCATGGCCTGCTATGGATGAGAACACGCATTTAATACATGTAACTTACAAATTCATTTCAGAGAGAATCTTCCCCAATTTTTTTCTAATGATAATTTTCTCTCGCAGATAACTCACTTTTAACAATTTGACAAGAGAAATTCCAAGCAGCTTTTCAAGACTCTCAGTGCTAGATTATATGTAAGAAAATAGACATTCATTACCAAAATTTCACTGATTCTCTTGCTAGATACTTCAGGAAAATGGAAAATCCTTCTGTAATTTTTAGACCCTCAATGATGCTTCAGCGATATTTTTGTGACAAATTAGAAATCCGTCTCATGATATAATTTTTTTATTGTAGGTATCTTATTAGCAACATGCTGACTGGGGTCATACCCTCTTGGGTCCAAGGTAGCAACCATAACTTGTAAGTATTACTTAGTAAATCTCAAATTACATTTCACTGGCAACAGGATCTTTATATTTGCTAGCTTCTTTTTCCATGCATATTAATGTTTTGTTAAACTCTCTTGTGAGATTATCCTAACAGCATTTTCCTCCAAGGAATTTTTGTTTTCATAGCTCACTTATTGTCACATGTTACATTATTGAGTCCTCTTCAATCATCCAACAGAGATACCACATGCAAACACTTCACAAGAGTCAATGTTTCCATTTAGTTGGTAATAATTCTTAGATCTTTACCTCAAAAATCAGGTAGTCTCATCCTCAAATGGACCAAAATATACAAGTCAGCTGATGGTTACAACAATCTTTCTAGTTGTGATTTGTTTTATTTCCTTTTTTATTAGAATAGAGAGGTAATTTCATCATGGCTTTGATATGCTCTTTTTACAGGATAATGATGAAATTACAAAGAAAGCTAAGGGAAAATGTGATACTTCAGGTGGCTTTGACATGTTTTTTCTTATAAGATAGTGATGAAAATACAAAGAAAGCTAATGGAAAATGTTATATTTCAGGTATGTTGTGTCACAACCATTTTAGTTTTGTGTTGCTCAGTATAGAATTTCATACAGTTGGGAATAACTTGGATGATCATATTCATGAAAGTTGTGAGTGTTAGGCAAGTGAATTTCAGTACTGCACCAAGGTCATATATGGGCAGAGTTATCCTTGTAGCTTGTGTGACTACAAAGTCATGAAACTAGAAACCTTCATAAGTGTTCATTCCTCATTCAGATTTGTTCGATTTATATAGAGCTACCTTGTGGTAATGACACTCAAATTGGCCTTGCAATCCACATCATGCATCTTGCATTCTATTGCCTGCTTGTACCAGACACTGGATTTTGGCTCTATGTAAGATATAGAAGCAAAACTATATCAATTCTATTTTATTTTCATATGGAAAAGTAGAACATTCTGCTACTAGTGCTGAATCTTTATGCTGAGTATGAGTGTATGACTACATCTTGTTGTCCTGGAAACTTTTTACATGTACATGACGAAGGGCTGATGTTGTCATCTTTTTACATGTACATGTAATGGTTCCACTAATATGTGAGGTACGCTCCCCACCTATTATATTGTTGTGTGTATTCTCATTTCTTATGAGCTATCTTGTGTCAAAAAGTGTAGTTACTGTTGGAGAAGATATTTAAATCATTTATGGACCGGCTTAGCGTATCTTGTTCATGAGTATTTGGTTTGTGCGCTATCCTTCTAATATGGATAAAATAAGGAAATGACTCGAGCTGATTTTTTTGCATAAACCAGCTAGGTTGAATGCTGTATTTTATATATGCAATTGGAAGTATGATGGACCTTTTAGAAAAGAACTATTTCAAGTGGATTTTGGTTAGAAGATTTAAAACAGAAAAATCCAATTGCATGATCACTTTGTAGAATAATTCACTTTCACTGTCTGTCTCTATTTTCTTCATGGTGCACAGGGCCCAGTATCTGTTGTAGAGGAAATTGCTGAAGTCAACCAGTTGCTTCAAAATGAAATCCATTTAAGAAAGGCTGCTGAAGAGAAGGCCAACAATCTTAAAAGCCAACTGGTGCAGTTGAAAAAATTAAGTGGTATGGTTACTCATCAATGAATGTGTAGCTTCCTTGTCATCATTCATGGCTCTGGTATTCATGAGCCTAGTTTTTCTAATATCACAAGTGGAGGCCATCCCTTTAGTGGAAGACCACTAACACCTTGGTTCAATCCTAAATAGAAGATGAAAAAAATAATTAAAGTTTAGGATTCATTCTCAACGATTGAGCATTTGTGCATATACATATGATGTCTTGTGCTCGCATGTGCTAAGTCTAATTCATTGAGTGGTGCTGCCCACAATAACATGTCGAAAAAAAAAAAAAAAAACAAAGAAACCCATGTGCTTTTTTATTTTATTTTCTTTTTTCCTGCAAGGGTGTTCAAAGGTTTGAAAACCAAATAAACTTGGTGTAATTCCTGACTCTGAGTGTAATTTTTCTACTGTTTGTTCACTATAAGTGGTCCACCAGATGGATGATCCAGATGCACCAATTGCTCTCTTTAACTACACTATAGGGTTTCACCATTGTCATGCTTTTATATAGAGTTGTTCTATTTTTTGGACTCGACGAAATCAATTGTCATGGCTTATTATGTCATTGCCCTTTATCCGAAAGTTGGAAGGTGAAACCTCTAGATCATGTAGCAACATATTTCAAGGCCATGTTCAATTGGCCGTCTTTCATTGACACCTGGAAATAACTGCAAAATCATTTTCTGTAAAATGGACTCTTGTGTCTTACGTCAATTAATTTCATGGCCTTTTGTTTGTAATCTATAGGCTTATTTCTCAAGAAGATAGAAGATGGTGATAAATCTCAAATATATAGGTCTATAGCAAAAAAAAAAAAATAGTTTCTTTCTCTTGGGATACTAGGTAGCCTATTAATGAAAACAATGTCTCTATCCATAATACGTCTGTTTATGATTTGACCAACTTTTAAATATGTATGTCCTTTTGAACCTTCCCTAATTGCACAAGTGGCTGAACCATCTTTGTATGTTACACATAATTTGTCATCCACTAGTTTCTATAAATAAAAATAAGAGGATTGATCTTAACAGTATGGTCGTCATGCACATAGACAAAAAATTCTTGCAATGAATGTTTATGAGTACTTGGTAATTTTGGAGTCCTTGGTTAGGGTTTGGGCTAAAAGTATGAGTGCTGGAGCCGACACTTTCGGAGTCCGAAATCATTCTTTTGAAAAATAGAAAAATGGGAATATTAGTAAATATGGATTTTCTTATTAAGAAGAAAATGGAAGGTAAAGAAGAGACATAACTGAATCTTTGCACTGTGAAAAGTAATATTAACCATCTTACTTTCCCCGTTGAATTTGACGTCCAGGAAATGGACCTTTTCTAGAAAACCATGGATTTAAAATCATTAAATCCTTCTCAGAATTCTGAGTTTATTGAACTGAATTGAATTATTACAATTCAATTTTTTGAATATCCAAATGCAAGGTTTCCATGAATTAGGCAAATGAATTCATTCTAACCCATTTTGTTGAATATCCAAACGCAAGGATTTTTTATTTATTATTTTGTGATATGCAATAGCTTTTCAGAATTCATATGTAGGTGCATACTTGTGCTCATTCACATGGACTTTAACTATCTTTCTTAAATTTTTTTAGTTTTTCTAATTTTTATATCTAATTTTAAATTTCTAGGCCCTAAAATAAGATTTGAGGTGCCGTCAACAATGCTAACAGAATCCTCCAGGTCAGATTGTTGATTGGACCTGATTTTATTTAAATGATCTTGATAATCCATTTTATTTAAATGAGCAGACCCAGATGTGCGTCGGAGCTATCCAGATATTAAGCGGGGGTCCCTAGAATGTGGGAACCACTGTTATGACCATGATGAAGCTATCCACTTCCTATGGATAACATTGGATCTGTATTTTCTTAAAATTGATGGAGCAGACCCGAATGTGCGTCAGAGCTATCCGGATGTTGGAACGGGGGTTCCTGAAAGGTGAGAACTGTTGTTATGACCATGATGAAGCTTTCATTTTCTATGGACAGCAGTGGAGTGGCCTGACCATTTAGACAAACCGTGTTTATATCTGTATTTACTCGAATTCGATGAAGCAGACCTGGATGTGCATTGGAGCTATCCGGATGTTGAGTGGGGGTTCGTGAAAGGTGGGAATCGCTGTTATGACCATGATAAAGTTGTTCATTTCCTATGGACAACATTGGAGTGGCCTGGCCATTTGGACAGGCTGTATTTATATCTGTACTTATAGGGACCACACCCTTAATCTATAACCTAAACCTATTCTCAAATCCCAAAATGAATAACTATAACCTAAACCTTAACCTAAACCTATAACCTAAACTCAATTCCCTAAAGCTTAACCTATAACCTAACCTAAACCTATACTTATAACCTAAACCTATTCTCAAATCCCAAAACATATAACTATAACATAAACCTTAACCAAAAACCTATAACCTATAACCTAAACTCAATTCCCTAAACCTTAACCTATGCCCTAACCTAAACCTATACTTATAACCTAAACCTATTCTCGAATCCCAAAACCTATAACTTAAACTTAAACCTTAACCTAAACCTATAACCTATAACCTAAACTCGATTCACTAAACCTTAACCTATAACCTAACCTAAACCTATACTTATAACCTAAACCAATTCTCAAATCCCAAAACCTATAACTATAAACTAAACCTTAACCAAAAACCTATAACCTATAATCTAAACTGAATTCCCTAAACCTTAACCTATACCCTAACCTAAACCTGTACTTATAACCTAAACCTATTCTCAAATCCCAAAACCTATAAACCTAAACCTAAACGTATAACCTAATGTAATAACCTATAACCTAAACCTACACTTATAACCTATAACCTAAACCTAAACCTAAAACCTAAACATAAACCCAATCTCGAACTCAAACCCGAACCCAATTTCCTAAACTTAAACCTTAACGTATTCTCAAATCCCTGAACCTAAACTCAATTCCCTAAACCTTAACCTATAACCTAAACCTATAACCTTAACATAAACATAAAACTTAAACCTAAACCTATACTTATAACCTAAACCTATTCTCAAATCTCAAAACCTATAACCTAAACTTAAACCTTAACCTATAACCTAAACTTAAACCTACACTTATAACCTATAGCCTAAACCTACACTTATAACCTATAGCCTAAACCTAAACCTAAAACCCAAACGTAAACCCGATCTCGAACCCGAATCCAATTTTTTAAACCTAAACCTTAACGTATTCTCAAATCCCTAAACCTAAACCTACACCTAATCCTAATCTCAACTCCCTAACCTAAATCTAAACCTAAACTTGAAAACCCAAACCTAAACCCGATCCCGAACCTGAACCCGATTTCCTAAACCTAAACTTATAACCTTAACCTAAACCTATTCTCAAATCTCAAAACCCATAACCTAAACCTAAACCTATATAACCTTAACCTAAACCTAAAACTTAACCTATAACCTAAACCTTAACCTATAACCTTAACTTATAACCTAAACTCAATTTCCTAAACCTTAACATATAACCTAACCTAAACCTAAACCTATAACCCGAACCCGATTTCCTAAACCTAAATCTTAACGTATTCTCAAATCCCTAAACCTAAAGCTACACCTAATCCTAATCTCAACTCCCTAACCTAAACCTAAACCTAAACTTGAAAACCCAAACCTAAACCCGATCCCGAACCCAAACCCGATTTCCTAAACCTAAACTTATAACCTTAACCTAAACCTATTCTCAAATCCCAAAACCTATAACCTAAACTCAATTTTCAAAAGCTTAACCTATAAACTAACCTAAACCTAAACCTATAATCTGGACCTGATTTCTTAAACCTAAACCTTAACTTATTCTCAAATCTTTAAACCTAAACCTACACCTAATCCTAATCTCAACTCCCTAACCTAAACCTAAACTTGAAAACCCAAACCTAAACCTGATCCCGAACCTGAACCCGATTTCCTAAACCTAAACTTATAACCTTAACCTAAACCTATTCTCAAATCTCAAAACCCATAACGTAAACCTAAACCTATATAACCTTAACCTAAACCTTAAACTTAACCTATAACCTAAACCATAACCTATAACCTAAACTTAATTTCCTAAACCTTAACCTATAACCTAACCTAAACCTAAACCTATAGCCCAAACCCGATTTCCTAAACCTAAACCTTAACGTATTCTCAAATCTCTAAACCTAAACCTACACCTAATCCTAATCTCAACTCCCCAACCTAAACCTAAACCTAAACTTGAAAACCCAAACCTAAACCCGATCCTGAACCCGAACCCAATTTTCTAAACCTAAACTTATAACCTTAACTTAAACCTATTCTCAAATCCCAAAACCTATAACCTAAACCTTAACCTTAACCTATAACCTAAACCTATAACCTAAACTCAATTTCTAAAAGCTTAACCTATAAACTAATATAAACCTAAACCCATAATCCGAACCAGATTTTCTAAACCTAAACCTTAACTTATTCTCAAATCCTTAAACATAAACCTACACCTAATCCTAATCTCAACTCCCTAACCTAAACCTAAACTTGAAAACCCAAACCTAAACCCAATCCCGAACCCCAACCCGATTTCCTAAACCTAAACTTATAACCTTAACCTAAACCTATTCTCAAATCTCAAAACCCATAACCTAAACCTAAACCTATACAACCTTAACCTAAACCTTAAACTTAACCTATAACCTAAACCATAACCTATAACCTAAACTTAATTTCCTAAACCTTAACCTATAACCTAACCTAAACCTAAACCTATAACCCGAACCCGATTTCCTAAACCTAAACCTTAACGTATTCTCAAATCTCTAAACCTAAACCTACACCTAATCCTAATCTCAACTCCCCAACCTAAACCTAAACCTAAACTTGAAAACCCAAACCTAAACCCGATCCCGAACCCGAACCCAATTTCCTAAACCTAAACTTATAACCTTAACCTAAACCTATTCTCAAATCCCAAAACCTATAACCTAAACCTTAACCTTAACCTATAACCTAAACTCAATTTCCAAAAGCTTAACCTATAAAGTAACCTAAACCTAAACATATAATCCGAACCTGATTTCTTAAACCTAAACCTTAACTTATTCTCAAATCCTTAAACCTAAACCTACACCTAATCCTAATCTCAAGTCCCTAACCTAAACCTAAACTTGAAAACCCAAACCTAAACCCGATCCCGAACCCCAACCCGATTTCCTAAACCTAAGCTTATAACCTTAACCTAAACCTATTCTCAAATCTCAAAACCTATAACCTAAACCTAAACCTAAACTTGAAAACCTAAACCTGAACCCGATTTCCTAAACCTAAATTTATAGATTATAGTTTAGGTTTAGGTTAAAGGTTTTAGGTTTAAGTTAAGGTTTAGGGTATTTTTATTTATGATGTTAAGCTTATATGTATTTATGTATGAATGAATGTGATATGGATAAGATTGTTTATGTTTGGATGAATGTAGTTTATGTTTGGATGGAATTACTAGTTTGGGTTTAGCTGTGATGTCTCGAACATATACAACAAGATACAAAACACATATAGAGGTTTTGACGCATAAAATTTGACAACCAAAGAGGATTCATACCATAGTACTTACAATCTCCCCCTTTGTCAAATTTGTGACAAAACACACTTCTATAGTTCATATAGTTCAAAGCACGCACAAAATACAATAAGACAAGCATGCATAAGAGAAGCATGCACCAATAAAGAATCATGCACCGGTTGTCATTGACATGAGATAACCATGGCATGCATATGTATCTGGAAGCTTACAATCATGCACCGGTTGTCATTGACATGAGATAACCATGGCATGCATAATGTATCTGGAAGCTTACAATCTCCCCCTAAGTAGTACACCTATCAACCATCATATTCATTATATGTGTACACAATTATCATCAATAATCATTAAGCACACAATTCTCCCCCTTTTTGTCAAAAATATGACAAAGGAAGAATCAAAAGCAAGATAATTAATATAGGAGTCAGAATATCATAAAAAGTTATCAAGTCAAGTCAAAGAACTCAGTCATACAACCAAAGAGAAAGTAAAGTCGTATAGTTATTACAAACCAAAGAGTAAAATTCTCAATCTGATCCAGAAGAAGGAGCAAGTATGGTTGGATCAATTTGATGAAGCCCTTTTTGTAAGCGCCTAAAATACTTGCGCATACTTTGGAATTGGGCATTTTGGCCAACATGTATCTGTTCTACCTTTTCCTCTAATGCACTCAAATGTGCATCCAAATCATATGGCTCATAGTCAGGATCATTCCCAGAGTTAGAATCAATTTCATTAAAAATATCGTCCATATTGATATCATCTGGAGGAGGAGCATCACCCTCTTCATCATTCCCGACTTCAGCAGCAACTCCACCCGCACCAATATCAACTTGTCCTCGAGCCAAATCCAACTGCATTTTGTTTATGTTGGAGTTATTGAGTATAAGGTGTTGGATAGGAGCCTCTCCAATAGGCATAGCTACCAACATGTGAGTTGCTAGCACATTCATCAGATACCCAAATGGAATATCACAATGACCAGGATGAATACGAAATTGAATGATAGAGTAACAAATCAAAGAGGGAAAACAGATATTAGCACCAGTGGCGATTGAGTACAAAATGCGAACCATAAGCAGAGTCAACTCATTCTTGTTTTCAGAGCGGGGATATAGATTAGAGGTGAAGATACGATGCAAGAATCTGTATCTGGGCAAAAAATACCTGGTTGCGAGGGCATTCCCAGTACGATTCCATGGTGCATCCATGTTACACAAAGCTCTAGTAAAAATACGTTTTTCAGATTCTGACACTTTCTCAGCAAGTGTGCTAGGATGAATACCATCATCATTCACAAAAATATCCATGAGGCCTAAGATTAAATGTCAATCAATATGAAAAGGCCCTTCTCTTGTAGCAATAGAGAAAGTTAGTTTTTCAGTAAAAAATTCAGTAATGCACGCAACCATGGCCTGCGCTATGGACTGGTATGCCGACCCGCCCCAGCGTAAAATGTTTTCCCATCCTACAGACTGAAGGAGAGGAAAAAGATTGAAAGGAGCAATATGATTGAAATCAACGGCCTTTTCTACAATTACATTGCGCATACGCAAATCACGAACATACGATGGATCATCTTCGACAGCCCTAAGATGGCATCTAGTGATAACATTAGATCTAGAAGATGAAGCACCTCTAGAATTCTTCTTTTTGGCTCTAGGATCCATTTTCATGAAGAAATACAAGAAATTTTAAGAAAATGAAGATGATTTTTTTTAGAAACAGTAAATGAGGAAGAAAACCCAAAAATCTTAAAGAAAGAGATGAAATAGACAACATTAATTAAGAGATCGAAGAGAAAAGATAATGAATCTAAGAGAAAAGCAAGCAAAATGCTCTAACCTTAAGGAATCGAACACAGGGGTTCGACTAATCGAAGCTTGGCTTGTTAGAGAGGAGGTTAGAATGAAGAGGAAGAAGGTTTTTCCTAAAATAAACACATCAGCACGCTACACGACTGGTCGTGGGTCGTCCTCGACCGGTTGTGGCACGACTGGTCGAGTACGTCCTCGACTGCTCGTGCACCATAAAAAATATAATTTTTCATCAAATTTTGAAAAATAAAAATCATTAATATATTAATATTTATACACTATACTACTGAGATACATAATCAATCATTTTAAATTGCACATACCAAGATCAAATTTTAATTTGTTAAACCTGCTTTTGTCGAGCAGTTTAGTGAATATGTCAGCAAGTTGAGTCTCAGTAGGAATATATTCTAAGGATATTACTTTTCTTCCACTAATTCATTATTATAATGAAATCTAATGTCAATGTACTTAGTACGTGAATGCTGGATTAGGTTTTTTAAAATATTTAACGCACTGGAGTTATCACGGTATAGAACCATTAAGTCCTGTGTGATACCATAATCACTCAACATTCCTTTCATCCAAACCAGCTGTGTACATGCATTTTCAGCTGCAATGTATTCATCCTCAGCAGTTGAGAGTGATATGGAACTTTGCTTCTTACTAAACCAAGAAACCAAGCAGTTTCCAATGTAAAAACAACCACCACTGGTTGATTTTCTGTCGTCGATATTACCAACCCAATCAGCATCTAAATACCCAGCCAATTGAACACTAGTATCATAAGGATACCAAAGACCCAAATTAATTGAACTTGCGACATATCTAATAATTTGTTTAACAACAGTTAAGTGTGATTCTTTAGGATTAGACTGATATCTAGCGCAAATTCTAACACTTAAAGCAATATCAGGTCTACTTGCAGTTAAGTAAAGCAAACTACCAATCATGCTACGATACAACTTAGGATCTACATCTTTACCTATAGAGTCTTTTGAAAGTCCTAGAGTTGTACTCATAGGAGTATCAAAATTCTTACCTTTCTCAAATCCGAACCTCTTAATCAAGTTCAAAGCATACTTGGTTTGAGAAATAAAAATTCCATCAGGTTGTTGTTTTACTTGCAACCCTAGAAAATAATTTAATTCCCCAACCATGCTCATTTCGAATTTTGATTTCATTAACTCAGCAAACTTAACAGTCATGTTAGTACACGTTGATCCATAAATAATATCGTCAACATAGATTTGAACCATTAAAATATCATCGTTATGCTTCTTAACAAAGAGCGTCTTATCGACACTACCCATTTGAAAATTGTGACTTAATAAAAACTTTGTCAATTTTTCATACCAAGCCCTGGGAACTTATTTCAAACCATAGAGAGCTTTTTTAAGACGATATACATGATTAGTAAACTTAGGGTCTTCAAACCCTGGAGGTTATTCCACATATACCTCTTCATGTAAATCGCCATTCAAAAAGGCACTCTTTACATCCATTTGAAAAATTTTAAACTTCTTAAAATATGCATTGGATATAAAAAGTTTGATAGATTCAAGACGGGCTACAGGGACAAAGGTTTCATCGTAATCGATGCTTTCAATTTGTGTGTACCCCTGTACAACTAGTCTTGCTTTATTTCGAATAATATTTCCAAGTTCATCAGACTTATTTTTGAAAATCCACTTTGTTCCAATTATGTGTTTATCTTTAGGTCTAGGAAGAAGATACCAGACATCATTACGAACAAATTGATTAAGTTCTTCCTGCATCGCAACTATCTAGTTTTCATCAGAAAGTTCTTCTTTTACGTTTACTGGTTCAGTTTGGGATGTAAAACATACATAATTGCATATGTCTTCTATTTGCCTACGAGTGCACACACCAGTGAGAGGGTTTCTAAGAATTTGAGTAGTTGGATGATCTTTAACAGCCCTTAATTCAGAATTAATTTCACTTGATGAAGTATCTGATTTTTCAATTACAAGAACTTCATCATTGTCTGAACTAGGGGCAGGTGTATTCAGGTGATCATCAATGACTACATTGATTGATTCTTGAATCACACTATTCCTGTTGTTCAAAACATGATAAGTACGACTGTTTAAAGAATATCCTAAAAAGGTCCCTTCGTCACTTTTAGTGTCAAACTTTCTCAAGTTTTCACGGTCACGTAAAATGTAGCACTTACTGCCAAAAACACGAAAGTATTTGACAGTAGATTTCTTGTCAAACCACATTTCATAAGCCATTTTATTATTTGATTTACAAGAATAAACACGGTTAATAATGTAGCAGGCAGTATTTACTGCTTCAGCCCATAGATTTCTAGGGAGCTTCATGTTATTCAACATAACATTTCTCATTTCTTGAAGCACTCTATTTTTTCTTTCCACAATACCATTTTTTTATAGTGTTTTGGGCATAGAAAATTCATGTGATATTCCCTATTCGCTACAAAATTTCTTAAAACTGCTATTTTCAAATTCGAATCCATGATCACTGCGGATCTTACTGACTTGAGAACATTTTTTAGTTTGGATTCGTTTGATGATCTTTTTCACTTCATCAAGGGTTTTTGATTTGTCTCTCAAAAATGAAATCCAAGTGTATCTTGTATAATCATCTACGATAACCAAGATGTATTTTTTACCACCTCGACTTTACGTTCTTGTTGGTCCTATAAGATCCATATGGAGAAGCTTGAGTAGTCTAGATGTGCCATTGGAGTTCACCTTTTT
The DNA here is from genome assembly GCA_037074715.1 of Magnolia kwangsiensis. Classification (NCBI taxonomy): domain Eukaryota; kingdom Viridiplantae; phylum Streptophyta; class Magnoliopsida; order Magnoliales; family Magnoliaceae; genus Magnolia; species Magnolia kwangsiensis. The sequence goes on from CM073581.1 coordinate 20,013,360, forward strand.
GTAAGAACTCCTAGTTTGTTTATCGTACTGGCATTCACCACATATTTTGTCTATTTTTTATAACTTAAGTAGACCTCTAATTAGTTCTCCTTTGCTCAATCTGTATAAATTTTGGTAATGCACATGTCCAAGGTGTTTATACCATAATTCTGTTTCATTGGTGTGGACCATGTAACACTTTTGGTTAGATGAGCTACCATCACTTACTATATAGCAATTTTCAGAAGTTCTGCGACCAGTTAATATAACAGAACCCTTTCTATTTATGATCTCACAACCTTGATTGGAAAATTTCACACTATGGTTATTATCGCATATTTGAGATATGCTTAATAGGTTTTGTTTCAGCCCCTCAACATATAGAACATCTTTAAATAAAGGAAGGTTGTAAACTTGAACCGTACCTTTGCCAATAATCTTACAATTGCTTCCATCACCAAATGTGACTGACCCATCAGTCATATCTTTAGATCAGTGAATAAAGCTTTGTCTCCTATCATATGCCTGGAGCATCCACTATCTAGGTACCACTTTGAATGGCTTGTTGCTTTGAAAGCAGTGTGAGCAACCAAGCAAGCACCCTTAGGAACCCTTTTCAGAACTGTTTTGGCTTTAGGAGTATAGTTGGTCTTCTTTTGATTGTAATTGTAAGAATGACCTATCGAGTTAAATTTCAAGAGCTACTTGAGTAAATCAATTATCTTTTCAGCTAGTGGGTTTCTGTTCTGATTTTTGAAATTGACATGGCAGCTTTTCAATTTTTGAAAAGTTTTTGTATTTTTAGAAAAACCTCGATAAGTATTTTTCTCTTTTGAGTTTGAGGCTTCTCCTTTCACAAATTTGAGAGGAGTATCCTTCTGTGTGGGAGGTATATTCTTATCATAGTCCAACCCGGATCGATCACCACATTTTCTTGATCCGGATAATAATTTTTTTAATTTTGGATCACCTTGGGCATATCTCCATGTGTCCTTCAAACTCAAAAGACAAGATACTTCATTCTTAAGTTTCTCATTTTCAGATTTCAAATCTTCTATCAGGGAGGTTTTGAATTCCAAATTACATTTTGATTTTTTAAGACAATCTGAAATTTGTGCCTTTTCTAAAATAAGAGTCTCGAAACATTCTTTGAGTTTAAAATACTTTTCTTTTTAAAGTTTAAGTTTGACAGCAATTTTACAACTTTCCTTATATAAGGCATTATAAGCATCTTGAAGATCTTCTTCATTTTCATGATCACTATGCATATTTTCTTCACTAGTTGAATCATCGTGATCTGAGAATGTGAACTTGGCTAGAGTCATAAGGGCTTTTACATCATTGCCCGACTCGGTTTCAGAATCTTCTGATTCAGAAGAGGCTTCAGAATCGGATGATTCGTCCCATGTAGCCAACATACCCTTCTTCTTGGGTTTGTCCTTTTTAGGACATTTGTTTGCTAAATACCCATACTCTTGGCAGTTGTAACATTGACTATCTTTCAAAGATTTTCAAGTTCGAGATTTTGGTTTAGATCGTTTCTTTTCGTTTGTCTTTTGGAAATCGACCCTTTTCTTACTTTTGAAAATCTTGTAAAACTTTTTAGCTAAAAGCGCCATATCATCTTTTGAATTTTCTAAATCCGAGTTTTCTTGAAAATTACCTTTAAAAGATGTTAAAGCAATAGATTTACCTTTAGGAGCTTTAAAATTCAATTCATAGGTTTGTAAAGAACCAACTAGTTCTTCTACCCTCATGTTATCCATATCACGAAGTTCTTGGATCGCGGTTACTTTAGAGTTGAACCGTTCAGGAAGTGAGTGTAGTATCTTTGCACATACTTTACTTTCTAAGATTTTGTCGTCAAGACCCCACATTGAGCTTACAATGTCATTCAGTCTAGTGTAAAAGTCTATAAACATTTCATTTTCCTCCATATGTATTTCTTCAAATTTAGTTGTGAGGAATTGGACTTTAGACTTCTTGACAATTGATGTACCCTCGTGTGTCATTTCTAATATATCTCAGGCTTGCTTTGCAGTATCACAGGATATGATTCTTTTAAATTCATCCAGTGATAGTGCGCAAGTGATAGCATTTAGTGCTTTAGCATTGGCACTATTCTTACTTTTTTGAAGTGTAGTCCATGAGAAATAAGGAGACACTCTCATTATTTTTGAACCTTCGGTTCCAGTTACTTCAGTGGTAGGGGGTTTCCATTCGGTCACTGTGGCTTGCCACACGCTCTCATCCAATGATTTGAGGAAGATCCTCATTCTGGCTTTCCAATAAGCATAGTTGGAGCCATCAAATGGTGGAGGCCTAGTGACTAAAAGGCTATCAAAATTTGACATCTTTTTATATAGCTCAGATCGTTAGCTCAGGAAATAAATCTAAATAAAAGCAATAAGAACGAGCTATTAGGCTCTGATACCACTTGAAATGGCCAAGCTATATGTCCTAGAGGGGGGGTGAATAGGACTATGCCAAATTAAAATTAAATACAGCGGATTAAAATGAAGAAATAGCCTTACAAATTAAATCAATTCACAATGCTGAAATAAAATCAATCCCAATAAACAAGCATTGAGAGGTTGATACAAATTTAGTTCTAAGGACAACCTTACACCATAATCAACAAGGGCTTATGGTAGGACAACCTTATTTCTAGAACATCTTTTGAATCAAAACCTCAATCTGAAAATAAATAGCAAAGGAATTGCAATCTTAAGAATTGATTATTTTAGGGACAACCACGCACCATAAAAATGGCAGGGCAACCTTACTAGAATAATTACTGAAATTGAATCACAGATTGATAAAAGTATAGCACGAGATAAAATGCTGAAATAAATCTCTAGATTATTACAACATTCTCCACACTTGCTTGAAATGTAAATAGTTATAGCATTCACATCCACATGTACATTCCACAAAACTGAATGATGAAAAATAAGGAATGAAGCAAGCAATCAATCTACAAAACAAAAAGTTATAGTGGTTCGCCTGTGCGTACACCAACTGTTTTACAACAGCCACACAGAATGCTACTCCACTTCTAATATCCTCACACAGGGATATTAGCGTTCACTATCAAAATAGGTTTCACAGGTTCACCTAAAACCTTCAACAATTGTGTCTTTTAACTTAGGCTTACGCAATCCAAAAACCCACACTATTCTGAGTTTTCTGGCTCGCCTCAGATAACCAATAAATGAAATTTTTCTGGCGAATTCCAAACAAAAACCAAAAGAATGAAAATTTTACAGAATTATAAAATACCTGGATTTTTCCTCTTGTAGCAGCCCGGAAGAACCAATTGGAGTAGATGTTCGGATGTGAAAGTTCAATGTTCAATACTCACTTTATAATGGTTCTAAGTTCTAATTAATTTTAAAATTAAATCAGACTGGGCTAGCTCTATATAATTTCAATTCTCAGAAGAAGGAAAATAATATTTTCTCTTTTCAAAATCAGATGGGAATATAGAATCAAATCAAATAGAAAAAAGCTAACAAAAGGAAATAGAATTATGCACAATATAGCTTAAGAATAGACACAAACTTATCTCAGAGTAAAGCTTTTAATTCACTTAATTTTCAATGAATAACTCTGAAATTCATGTGCTATTTATAGCTGTAGAAATTTGTCTTCGACTGGTCCTAGGGTCACCAAGACTAGTCGAAAAAGAAACAGATTTTTGAATTTTCGAGCGCGATTGGATAAAACCGTTACACGACCGGTCGTGAGCAGTCCACGACTGGTCAAAGGCCGTCCACGACTGGTCGTGCGACCTTTAATTTAGTTGTTGGAGTTGGAATCGTGGTTCCACGACTAGTCGAAGGTCGAGTCGTGACCATCCCACGACTAATCGAGCAGACTCCAGGACTAGTCGTAGACGAACAGAAAAAATTTGATAATTTACAACAAAACTTTGACTGGTCTTGGAATTTCTAGGATTGGTCGAACCAGTGCCAGGACTAGTCGAACAAGGTCCAGGACTAGTCTTGGAACAGAAAAAAATCATTTATAGAAGATATATGAATTATGTATCCAAAATGACCTACACTAAAGGTCAACCTAAGGTCAATCAAACCTTACCAAGGACATTGAACCTTCATTAGCTTAGACGTTGAACTTTACGAAGCTTAAGTTCTTCTTGATGTAGTTCGAACACTTTACAAGCTTTGAAGTCACCATCAGTATGAGTTGTGCTCAGTTCCCTATCTTATGCTAGAGTCTTGATCTTGAATATATGAACTTTGAGTCTTGAACATGAACTCTTCGTGAATATCATCAAAATTGTAGCTTGAACTAGCTTGAGGAGTTCATCGTCATGTCTCAAAGTATAGTTGTGATGTCTCGAACATATACAACAAGATACAAAACACATATAGAGGTTTTGACACACAAAATTTGACAACCAAAGAGGATTCATACCATAGTACTTACACCTACACTATGTGGGCCTCACATCAGTAAGTGGGCCTACACATCACCATGTGGACCTCGCATCAGCTAGTGGGCCCTACTGGTCGATCCACTGACGGATAGCCTAGATAAAATGCATACCTCAAGTGGTTCCCACCATCCCATGCTGGTTGGTGTGGATAATACATGTACATTAAGTGAGTACCATGGTGGGTCTCACAACCCCCTGGTTGTCGGTAAACAAATATCATAGTGGGCCCAAGGTTTGGGTTACTACAAGTCATGGTGGAAAGCATCATCGTCAATGGGGGGGGCAACGGTTTAGGTTAGCCCAATAAAGGTAGGTGGTCGTCTCTACATTAGTGGGGGCCCAATGATTTAGGTTAGCCCAATAAAGAAGGACAGGTATCGCTAACACCAATGGGGGCCCAATGATCTAGGTTAGCCCAGTAAGGTGAGATAGGTATCATCAATGGGGGCCCAATGAGTTTAGGATAGCCTAATAAGGGAAGGTGTTTATTCTCTAACATCAATAAGGGCCCAATGATTTGGGATAACCCAACAAGCTAGATGGGGAGTGGGCTCACAATGGGCCCTTCACTATCTAGAAAATGGATGGGTAATGTGTGTACAACACGCACATCAAGGTGGGCCTCATAAGGCAGCCCATAGCCTAGGAAGAATGGGTGGATAGTGTGTGCAACACATACATTAAAGTGGGCCTCATGGGGTAGCCCATGACCCAGAAAATGGGCAAACAGTGTGTACATAACACATACATCATGGCGGGCCTTGTGGGGTAGCCAACAAGCTCCCAAAATAGAATGGATAGCGTGTATATAGAACACGTACAACAAGTGGGCTCCAATGGATGGTCATCCAGCCCATCTGGGCCTGCTGGACGTCCAGCACTTGGACAACTTGAATAGCTACATGGTGGGCCTAATCACATCATAGTTAGGCCCACACAGATGGCCAACTAGGCTGTACATTACCCGAAAGAGGGTGGGCCAGCAACTGGGTGCCCGGCCCATCTTTATGGTGGACTTGATGGACGTTGGATTTGCCTCATTATTGGACCTTTACCCCAAAAATCTAAATGGACGGTGTGTATACAACACATCATGGTGGGTCCTACTTTGATGTGGGTCACCCAGAAGGTGGGCTGACCCCACATGACATCCAACAAGTGGGCTGCTGGCACAGGACAGTAAAGTCCAGGATACTGGCCCGTTTTAGGTCCAGGCCCTAAAATGATCTGAAAAACTGGATGGGTAGTGTAGATATAATACATCATCAAGGTGGATCCCACCGTCCATGAGGCTGGACGGTGCGGATAAAACACTTACGTCAGGTAGGTTCCCACCGTCCCTTGCTAGATGGTGTGGAGTAAACAGATACATCAGGTGGGTCACACCGTCCACACTGGATGGTGTGGATAGAATACATGCATCATGGGTCCCACGTCCAAAATTGCTGGATGATATAGATAAAACACATACATCAGGAGGGTCCACATGTATGTGGCCCACCAGAGTTTGGATCAAGATGATATTTGTGTTTTTTCTTACAAAAAGGCTTGTCCAAGCAAGTGGACGGTCCTACTACTGCTGCTGCGGTGCAGCCCACCAGATGGCTAGATCTGGATCATTGTAGCTGGACAGTGGAGATAAAACCCATACATCATAGTGGGGTCCATGTGGACAGTTACAAGATTATGATCCAGCTAATTTGGGGGTTTTCCCATCATCCAGACGATCTAACCAGACTGATAGTCCAGTAGGGTGGATAGCAAGGTCATCCCACCTGCTGAACGGTATGGATCATCCATTCATATGCCCAATAGGTGGGCCAACATACAAGGTAGAGAGGGAGAGAGAGAGAGAGAGAGAGAGAGAGAGAGAGAGAGAGAGAGAGAGAGAAACGAGTGGTGAAGGGAGGGGCTCCACCACTAAGAGCCCACCCTTAGAAATATAATACATACATCAAATGGGTCCCAATCCTTGTGAGCCCACAATGTAAATCAATGGTAGAAATCCCTTTCCCATCAATAAATGCAAGGTCTAGATGACCTTCTTTAATGAAAATCAAATAAACATCATGATGGGGTCCATGGTGAATGGCCCCATCATGGGATGAACATATGAATCATAGTGGGCCATCGGCCACACCTAGGATCCAAAGTAGGATCCATACCATCAATCGGTAGCCCCACTTGTCCCATGAATAAAATTATCATCTACACCTAAGATCACTCACTAATTTCACTTCTTCTTGGTTCCTTAGAATGCTAAGCTCCTTGGTTTCTTCTTTGATAGAGAATGATGAAGGTTGAAGGGTTGGGATGAGAGATTTGGGGCAGGAAGTGGACCACACACTTGGATAAACTTATCTCCTTAGAATACTTGGACGGTCACTCTCTCCTTGGGTTACTTGGGGAATGCATAGGGAATAAGAGAGAGGGTGGTTGTAAGGGAGATGGGATGGAGTGATGAGTGTGAGTGACATGAGAGTTGACTTGAGGGGTAGGTTGCTTGTCTTGGGGAGAAAGAAAGCATAGGCTAGTGATGGGATGTGTACTTGACTAGTTGATGTGAAAGGTGGGTAGAGATTCTTTGGAATCTCTTAGAATTTGCAACGCATGGCATTTCCTCGAGATATACGCGGGCCCACAAATCTTGGCCTAGGTATCGCATCTGTGTGTAAGACGCGAGGTTGGAACCGCGACAACGGCACGGTTGCTAGGGTACAAGTATCGGGTCGAGTCGACTTAGATCTACAGGATGCAACTTAGGGTCATGCACAAATGCTATTTATAGGTCACGGATCACTGGAATTTGACGAGGAGGATTTCGGGATTCTAAGGAATGGTACGGACTAGGATACAGGCCTTACACTTTGGGCACAATAAATGCTCTGAATTCCTTGCAATTGATTATCAAGTGTTTTACAAGAGAATCTTTCAATTGAAATCATACCTTATTGGATGCTTATTTATAATTGGTTTAACTGTTTGATCCCCTAATTAGAATGAATTTGAATTGATTTTAGTTGAGTTATAGAAGATAAATCCATGAATTAGACATTGCAATTGCTAAAAGTGAATCCTTGAATCCTTAATCTTTTTTTATTAGTGTTTTAAACACTTAATTATTCGTAAGATCTCATAAATCTAAAATTTTTACTTTAGACTATTTTTAGTTGTGTTCTCACATTCCCTATGGATCAAGCTAAGTCTTACTAAGAAAATTTTACTTCTCAATCCTACACTTGGGATTGTTCAACAAAATGACACTTGTTATATGCCTAAGTTCTAAAAGCATGCTTATGTCTACTTACTGAGCTTATATATCTCACCCTGTCGAGAATTGACCACCTAGGATAATGAGTATGTTCATCACATTCGAGAATGGCCTTGTGATTTTTATAATATTCCTCCAAGGTGGAAATCGCAAGAATAGCGATGGAAAAGTAAGACCAATGGAAGCTCCAAGAGAATACTGGACCTAGTTTTTAAGGAAAAAAAGATCTAATATTCAAGAGTAAACTTATTTTTATTGGCTTTGTAGGAGTTTTAAGAATAAATTCAGCTTTCTTAATAAGTAGTGTACAGACCTATTTTAGTTATTCATTTGATTAATTTCTTTAATTTTCTTATATCGTGGTTATCCGAATTGGAATAGATTATTTGGATGTTTGTTACTATTTATTACAAAGTCACACTCAGGGTTAGGTGACTGAGTCAAAAGTACTCAAGTTCCAAAAACTGAGGTGTGGCAATATAATTATACTCAAGATTCTTTTAAAATCTTATATAAGCTAGTTTGTGCTAATATGGATTTAGTCATGTCTAAAAGAATTTTGTTATACCTTTCAACTACACCATCTTATTGTGTTGTATTGCCGATTGTAGTATGACGTTTAATATCATCTCTAAATAAACTTCTCCAAGAGCATCAAAAGTGTACTCACGCCCTCTATTGGTTCTAATGATTTTGATCATTCTCCCTAGTTGGTTTCTACTTCCCTTTTATACTTTTCAAAAGGGTATTGTACATTATTTAGGGTGAGACATTGAACATTGTGATACTACTCAATCTAGGCATACGACGACACGTGTAATGAATTGCCTGATTTCAATTAAGTGTGCATGAATATGTAAAGTGACAGGTGTGCTAGAGTCGTATTCAACTCAAATTAAACTGAGCGCCTTATGACCCAAGGCTATGAATTAGGTGGATTAGGATTAGATTTGTGAAGGTTTGTTGTCTATTTAACCATCGATCCTAGGAGATCAGACAATTTGTAAATGGGGGGGTTCATCCTTCAAATGGATTGTTTTTCTTGTTTTCAGTCGAAAGGAGTTTAATATTCCCATGATTGCAACCATAGTTTTATGATAGAATAATAAAGAAAAAAGATATAACCAGACAAAAGTTGAAAGCATTTTATTAACGATCTTACAATATGGACGCTCATAATCATCTTGAAGAACATCAATCCATTACCATCCAATGCTAATCAAACTTCGTAGTAGGATAATCGTGAAGTGCAAGATGGCCATTTGTTTGTTGCTTGATCAAAAATCAGGCTTTGTGGTGAGATGGCCAACAGAGGGAGGATCTTCGACAATATGTTCTTAGCTCGGTCAAAAATCGGGCTTCATGATGAGATGGTCAGTGGGGTGATAATATGTTCGTAGACTTAGTGGGAACCAAGCACGTAATGAGATGGTTGATGGAATCACCTAACATGCAGTAGGAAATCCTCACAGCCTTCTGTTCAAAATTGAGTGATCTTCCTTGCGATTTATTGGAATGCCCTAGATAGAGTGCAGAAAGATGAAATACGAATAAAAAATTACGACCCCATGTTATGAACAACATTATGCTGGCAAGTGATGAGAGCTAAACTACAATAAATTAAAGAGATAAGCATCGATGAGGGATGGATAGATAAGTATCAACGCATTGGGTTTGGTTGTGTTGGCTTGTGGCTTATTTTAATTGATTATTGTGGTGAGGGCTTAAAGCTCTTCTTCACGTGCTGCTTTTATAGACCTGGAAATGCATTAGCTATCCTTAGCACTCAACCTTGTGAGAGTTCTCATGCGACTCTCCTTAATCATTTACGTAAGTTTAGTCATCGTGTTCGGCCATGTGTACAAGAGAGATCACATATATATTCATTCCTCTTTTTATTTTGGTCAAGCAACGTGCATAGAAAGATTTGCTAAAGTTTTCACGTGACCAGACTCTTGCCTTTGCATAGAATTTCTTTTATTGATTTTTAGCATTTAATACTTCTTAGAGATTTGCATTAGTTAGACTTTAGCATTTAATGCGTCCCATATATATACATCGCTAGTTCGTTGCCTTTGAAGTTCATATATAACATGTGTGACATATAACCATCAAGTGGCATCTTTTAAGTCGTCTGATTTTGCCATAATAGATGAGGTGTAAACACATTATATAGTGGGTTTTAACTTCTAGTACACAAGCGGGAGCCATAGTTCAGCAATTTCTAATGTTGATAGAATGTTAGTCACAGGAAAATGCTCCATGCAACAAATATCTACGAGATTGGAAGATACTAACTTTAGTTGAAATAAAGCATTGCTAATATCTACGAGATTGGAAGATACTAACTTTAGTCTTACAAGAAACCGCACTTTATTGGCCAACCTTCAAAGAGTAAAATAATTGTATGACCCAATAGGTAAATGACACAAGGAAGGACATGATGAGGTCGGGCACTAGAGTTTCTCTAGACTCCTCACAGAGATTCCTTGAATCCATAAGGGAAGAAAATAGAAATTACTTTCTAATAATTTTGAAAATAAATTGATTGATAATTGTTTGATTTGTATGTGTCCCTATTACACCATTAAAAAAATAATGATAAATAAAAAAAAACTAAACCAAAATTGGTAATTACCAAAAACAGCAAAATTTTAACTCTAATAAAGATCCTAATTCTAGTAAAAAATTTCTAAAGCCTAATTTTTTAAAATAAAATTTCTAAATAAACTTTTGCTAGAAGAGTCCTAGTATGATTATAAGTTGTTTCTAAAAAAGAAGAATGTCTATAACTCTGAAAATAAGAAAATATTAAAAGATTGAAATTACTAAAAATAGTCCTTTTTCCTTAAAATTTTGTTTTTGAGCTAACAGTGTGTGTTTTTTTAGCGAAATGGATAGATGCGACCCACTTTCTAGGTTGGTTCACCTCAGATGGCCCGTTACAATAAAGATTGATAGGTTGTGAGCCTCGCAACGATATCATGATCAAAAGTTATGGGCAATTTACAATTTAGATTCTTTTAGTCCAACCATGCTAGGAATGTATTTGTGTCATGTCCTACATCAGACCCCTCCACTTGGAAAAACTCATCCTTGAGTTACTCATGGGACATTTCTAATGATACTCAAATAATTTTCGATACTGATGTTTATCAACCTTTTCCTTGTACTTTACATTAGGCTATTAAGCTGACATAATATATGTACTCATGCTCTCCTTGACTCGACTAATATGGATCAATTCCTACACTTGTGCCTGAAAGATCTCACATTCTATAAACACCCCACTTGGGCTAGCATCTTGAGAAATTAAGGACAACCCTCAGAAGACAATCCGAAAAACCCAACCATTCCCTAAACCCTAACCTTAGCCTAAACTCCAACCATTCCCTAAACCCTAACTGTAACGCCCTGAAAATCGGAGGTCGAGCATAACTCAACTCCCGAGTTCCAGAACATCACTTATACAACATTTTTTTTATGATGGATGAATGTTATCTGTATTAGGGCATAAAATATGAGGTAGATTAAGCTAAAACAGCAAACATAATTCAGGGACAGTCTAAAAACACGAGCGGAAGACTGAAATATATATATATAAATCAACATACGTCCCCAAGATATGTATGCTCTGCCAGGTCATAATTACAAGTCGTGTCTCAAAATACATATATCAAAAAGTGATAAATCACTACTAACATAGCCCTGAATCCCCGTCAATCAGAGCATTATTCGCATGAACCCGCCTGAAACGACATATAGGAGAAACCCTCCTCATCGACATAAAAGATCGGCCCTGCCTCGCAAGCATCGCCACCATCTGAAACTAAAACAGGGACTGGTTGGTGTTACAAATACCGTCCCGTAACGTGGGAGTGAGTGAACAACTCAGTGGAATCATAGAGTAAAGATTAACATGTTATCAATTCAGTCAAGCATTAATGATAAAGCAAACATATCAACCATTCCTAAATACTCTTATTAATGCAGGGATGAGATGTTTCATGAATGCATGCCCTCGCCTACACTCCCTCGTGCGACACCATCTAACGTTCGCGGCATGCTTCTAGCCCTCTGTGCACTTCATCGTCGGCACATACAGTGCGATGATATGAACATGATTATCGAGTTATTACTAGTCCTTTTTCATACAGCAGGATTGGGAAGCTAAGGTACCTCCCTTGTATCAATATCCAAATGATGATCCATTCTTGGGTCGTCAGTCCTAGAAAATCTCATACGATGTTGCGGTTCTAGGTCGCCACAAAAGGGCTTGTCACCAAATCAGTGTTGCTCCTGCGGGAAACACATCACACACACAGGACGCGATAACTGATCAGTGTAAGCCTAGTTATACTCTAATGCTATGGAAAGACTTGTCGCCTCAATGCAGACTCAAAGTATGCTCGAGGTCACTACAAAGGGCTCGTCACCAATCAATGTAGGCCGACTGCACGAATATAGTGTCTCATACCACCATAATCGGCTCACGAGTCTAGGTTGCTCACTGGTCACTACGGGGAGGCTCGTCGCCCCAGCGTAGGCCGACAGCTCGACCACAGTATCCCATACCACCATGCCCGGCTCATGAGTTTTAGCGGATCGAGGTACCAAGGTTAGAGGGGCTTTACACTGGTAAGTTTGGTACCATAAGTTCAAGCAGTAGCGTCCAAACATGATGAACATATATCGGTTAATTGGGTTAGTTGATAAGATCAACTAGGCCAAGCGCACATCGAAATGATCGACATGGAATGCATGAGCACTCCGTGTGGCCTAACCACTGTCGAACATCTCAAGTACGACTCGGATTCATCGAACCCATCCTGCGTGGTGTAAATAAACTCAACCACAATTTAAGGGCTGTTATCGATTACCTGGACTATATCATAGCCCCAAACACATTCAATTACGACATGTCATCCGATGATATAGTCAAAACGGTAAATGGATCATATTTCAAATTATACAATCAAAGGTCCGATATTGTCCGCTTTAGGGCTGTCAGGGTTGTTGCACGGAATCGTTACACTACTCTCCCATCACCCTTCACGGCTTTGTTTCTGCATGTTATGGAATACAACTTAAACATGAATCCACACATAGGCAATATAAAATACATGGAGGAAGTCATACACATATACAAGGTAGTTGAGAAGCATATCTTAACACGCATACAGATACACCTTACTAACTACTAACTCATTCAAATATTTTTACAAACACTTAGCCTACACATTCCATCATATGTGATATATATAAGTTTATCATACGTATTAGGGCCAATCCTCTCGTCAAAGGGTTATCACCTATACAACAATCATATATCCATGACAGTTAGTTATGACGAGCACGAAGGCGAATTCTATACTCATTCAGTCATTTTCACAATCACTTAAACTACACAATATAATATACACAACATATGTTGATAAAACATGCATTAGGCTAATCCGTTCACCCAGAAGGTGATATACATGCATCTAGCATACATAAACAGCAATTAATCATGGTTATACATATACAAGTATTTCAACAAATACATAGAATACACTACGGTATACATATTTCATACGTATTCATAACGCAAAATAAACAACACATTTTGCATGTGAAATAGCATCCAAGTCAATAATAAATCATTATCTGACATTGAAAGCTTTGAAAATCATAACCTATACGTCTATAATCCGAACCTTAAACTAGAAAATGCGTAAGAGATATGATTCAGACGATAAGTCTTCGTCAACGGCGGATAGGCTACCTAAGGCATAAAACAGGTTAGCTAAAACATCACTTAAACTATTCTAAGCTTCAAAACAGGTTAGGTTTTGATTAACTTACCCAAGAACGGAATCAGAATCGCCGGATTAATGATTCAGAGACGATGGATTTGATGTGTAGAAGAACTGGGAAGAATTCCAAGAAGGAACAACAGGTTCTCTCTTGCTTTCTCTCTCTTTTCTCTCTCTTGGATTGGCCAAGGTTTAGAATTTGTATGGGATTTGAGAATGAGGGTTTAAGGCCTTTTTATAAGCCTAAAATCGATGGAAATAGACCTAAGGCCAAGGTATACTAAGGTTATAACCAAATCGGGATCTTTCTGATCCAACGGGACACTTCTGGAGGTCGGACCAGTTTCAATTCAACGGTCACCGAAACTCGATCAGGGCCATAAGTGCTTTAACATAAATAGGCCACCTTCCCTGATCTAAGGGTGAATTTGGGGCAAAAACCAACGGTCAGAATGCTTAGAAATAACGCGTAAGCGACAAGTCTCAGATTACTTAAAATCATATTTAATTTCTTAAAATTCTTCATTTTCCCACTCTTTTCACTCCGGACTCAAGGAAATGGTCTCAGGACATCATTTGGGCTTAATTTTCGAGGTGATAGTCAAGTCCAACTAGGCGATCATAATTGTCTAAATTCATCGCTATCAGACTTTCGACGTGCGGTCCAGGTTCGACACGAAGTTTCACGACGCTCCCAAGAGCAACTGGATTTAGAGATTGATCCTAGGTTTCTAGGTAATGTAGTATTAGCGGTTCTACTCATTTTGGGTCTTATAGTTCATATTTAAAGTGGCTCAAGCTAATTCTACTAAGTATTCAATTTAGTACCTAACCAAATTCTACCCTAATTATGGTAGAATACAGTCTTAGGGTCATTCTATGCCCCACTTCGGGCACTTCTACTTATTATATTATTTTAATTATTTTTAATAGTTCATCATCAAGTTTACCCCATCTCCATGAAATTTTATGAGATTTTGTGTTGTAAAAAAATTCTAAAAATTCTTGAAGCAGCAGCTGTACAACAAGTGATTTTCAGATAGTTGTCACAACGACCTACTTTAAACTATATTAAATATTTTATTATATTTTTTACATATTTTTATATAAAACTAGACTCATTTAGCTTCAATATGAGTTTTTAATGACCTAAATTGGAGTTATAACAAAGGAGATATGATTTTCTAAAGTTGGATAAAATGCGTAGAAAAAATACAGAAACTAGGCTGCCTGACTGCTGTACGGACGAGGCCGCGCCAAACCGGCGAGCCCCTTGCCGGTCACTGGACTTTTTGGCCCCTCCCCCCCCCCCCCCCCAATCCCGGGGATGCCGGAAACATATGGGACCCACCTCGGGTCCCCCCGAATTGAGTCGTTTGGGCCCACGAGTCCGTTGAGGCATTTATCGAGTCTCATTTACAAACCAAAATGAGTTACGTGACATATAATATATTATTTTGAGGTAGAAGAATATAATACATCCAAATAAACTATCTATATCATGAAATTCTAAAAATTCAATAGTAAAAATCTCATTTTATTCATGTATGTACCATTTACAATAAGTTTTAGTTTAAGTATAGTTCTTCACCTTTTAAACTTTAGAATTCGTGTCTAACATGAAAGTACTTGGAGAAATTTGAAGAATGAGATGGTGAAAGGTGAGATTTTAAATGAAATGGGTTGAAAAGAAATTTCTTTAGACTTTGGAATTGAGCTTTAAGAGGGATATGGTTGACTCATTGCCTCAGGACGTCTAACTCCAGGTTGGCAAAAATTCGGAGTGTTACACTAACCCTAGCTTAAACCCTAACATAATCTCAACCACCACCCAAGCTAGTGCATACCTAAAAATCGACCTAATTTTCAAAAACACACCTAACCATTTTGAGCCAAACAGCCGAAAACAAGCTTTAGGCCAACCCAAAATTCTGAATTAAGCCCACCAACCAAAACCAAGACTGGGCAGTAATCTGACTACCGCCGGCAGTAATTGGAGTGCTGCTCCTTATCCGACAGGTGTCCCTTCTAAGTACACGGTTGTCCCCCCTCTCAAAGTCAACTTTCATATGAAACTACCCCCGTAGTTCACCCAATTTACCCTTTTACCAAACCCCAAGAGCTTATAAGAGCATGTCATATGGCATTTCTCTCTCCTCAACCAATCACAAGCTATCATGTCAGCTTCTAACCTTCACAAACCCAACAATTACCAAAATGTCATCACAAAAAGCTATAAATAATCTTCACCTCTCTTCATTTCAAACAACACTTCTACCCAAGAGAGAACATTTTCAAAATATTCTAAGGGAGATTAAGAAAGAGAGGAAGAGAGAGAGAATGAAGGGGAGCTCCAAGATTTTAAGCTTCGACCTTTTAGCCCTCCCCTATCCTCCTCCAAGACACCCTCAATCCTACAATCTCACTCAGGTTGAACATGGTGCACTCCATGTCCTATCTATCGTTAGAGCAAGCCAAAGATCATCTCATTTTCCATTAAAGCATCCATCATATCATCTTCTCTCTCCTCAACCCCCTTGCTACTCTACATTACTATCGAATGTATGATCCGTGACCTGTCATATATCAGATCCTGTCACATCAGAAACTCATAGTGATCTAGTTTACTTTTTTATTATTACATTAGTATCATTACATCCGTCTTTCTAAACATTATTTGGACGTATGCTCTGTAACTTGTCAGAATCCCAGATCTTACTATATCAGAAATCTGAGTATACCTAGTCCCCACTTCGACTACATCATTTGTCCCTTGAGATTACTTTACCACACAAAGTAGAGATCGTACATGTGTACGAGCAAAGAGAGTGCCTAACACCTTCCCTCTTTGTAACCGAGGTCCCTTACTCAGAATCTTGGATCGCAAACCAGAAGTCAATTTAAAGCAATGGAGTTTTCGAACTCCCTAGCTTTGCATATTCTGCAGGTTCTAGCCGACTGCAGGATTTTGGATTAAGTGGCTAGTGGCGACTCCAAATTTACATCAATCAAATCACCCCCACAAACAAAAAGCAAAACAAAAACATAACAAGAACCAAACGTGGGCGTCGATTTCCTAGCGTTCACACATTCGTTCTAATAATGTGAGCAATTACAGTAGACTTGCCCCTGAGACAAGATCAATGTAGTTTTGTATATCTCGTATGGGAAGCAATTCCTTAGGGAGTTCATCGAGCACAGTCACCTTGAATTCCTACAACAATTGTTTCAAATTCTTTGGGATGTTCATAGGTGTAACACCCCAAACTTTTTAATACTCGAGTATTAAAAGTTCTCGAGTATTACCATAAAATTTAACTTATTATGTACATGTGTACGATACCAATCTAGCTATCCTAACCTTACATCCATTCTCCAACACGAATCTGACCGTTAAGAATAATCTTCATTCATAGATTAAGCTGACAGTTGATGCTAAGATAAGATCATCATAGACCCAAGTATTCTCACTTGTCTATCATAAACAACTGTTCAGTAAACTATTCACTACTAGGTAAAAATATATAACCACAGACTCTGAGTTTGAACAAATTAATCATAGTAAACTAGTTACTTAATTTCAAAATCTACTCATACACACATCAAATTGAGATTCTAATCTATTCATCTT
Source organism: Magnolia kwangsiensis (assembly GCA_037074715.1). Lineage (NCBI taxonomy): Eukaryota > Viridiplantae > Streptophyta > Magnoliopsida > Magnoliales > Magnoliaceae > Magnolia > Magnolia kwangsiensis. The sequence goes on from CM073581.1 coordinate 20,030,501, forward strand.
GTTCACTACCTATGAATATGCTTAACCCACCATCAAAACTATGATCTGAGAAAATTACACATATGAACAAGTCATTTGAATCTAACTGTATACATGTTCTACCTCTTGATCACTCCAAAAACTCTCTTGTGATCATCCGTTTACAAAATCGATCATACACCCACTTACATAAAGTACTAACCATCAAGTTTTTCTAATTTTAACATCTCATCTGACCGTCCATTATGTTGGTTGATATATGCACATTCCCTTAATTAGTTTGGTGAATAATTTCTTATTTATAATGATTTAGATATAAGTTCTTTTGTAAGAATTACTTAAAAACGTGCATATAAGGAATAATGTCATTAACCTAAACCCCTAACTTTTAGATCACATGATTCTCATGATCCGTTTGACGTGAAATTTTATATCATGCCCATGTATAATTAATTAATCATACATGTCAAATTTTAGCCCTTAGATCATTATAAAAGTGATCTAATTGACAAATCAACCCCTTAAACATTGATTTTGGTGTCTATCGAGTGAAGAAACCTCGTGGGTAGTCGTAAGATATTTTTCTTCATATGAATGACTTGGATTGCACATTATATAGACCAAGTGTGAAATATGAAGACCCCACTTTGGTAGACTTTTCCTTAGGCGCGAAGTTATCCTGTCAATACCTACCAACTCCTTATAAATCTGAATCTTCTAATTTAATGACTTTCTTATGTCCATCGCAACTCAAATTTGGACCACACTCTGGTCTCATATGATTATAAGGTTGTATAAATTTTAAGCCCCGATTTATGATCCTACACCGTTGAAGGTTGAAGCCAGTTCCTTCATTTTGGTACAAAAGGTGAAATTTTAGATTTAGATTTTTTCCACCATCGATCAACCAGTAATTTTTATCTAACCGTTTGCCTATCCTGACTATATATTTTCTCCAAAATTAAGCCTTGATTATTTAGTATGGACCGTTAATTGAGATCAAGTTTGTTTTGGCACCCGTTAGGAGAATTTTTAAGATATATCAATCTAAATTTCAGATCACCAAGAAAATCATATACCCCAGCTCTATTCGATGACCCTAAGACAATAGACAAATTAGATTTAAAGAAAGAACATTAAAAAAGGAAAAATTAGAGAAATTCAATCCAAGTGGGATGTGAAACACACCCCTCTCACATGCCCACTCTTTTTAAAAAGGAGTGTGTGTTTCCCTCTTCACTCACACGCTCAATCTCCTAATGCCCAAGGAGGGAGGGAGAGAAAGAGAGAGAGAGAGAGAGAGAGAGAGAGAGAGAGAGAGAGAGAGAGAGAAGCGTAGACGCCCCATTCCTTCTACATATGCATGGTGTCTCCCTCTTACTCAAGCGATGTCGTGATTCATGTAGAAGCTTTCCTACATGGATATCTACATGGGGTTTAGATCTAAAGCTAAGGTGAGGGATTCCTTTAAGCTTATATTAATTTGAGTTGATATGATCTATCTTGCCTTTTACAAGCTTTCATGTTACTATGATTCTCTCCTTGTAATTATTTAATTTACCACCAACAATTATTTATCCTTTCGAAATTATGGTATGATATTAATTACGTGTAATCTTTTATTAATTTATATGGGACAATGGATACAAGCTTTGCCCTAACCTTTACTAATTTTGTTGAGTTAGCCCTTGCTACTGTTATCTTTTGTTGAGTTAGTCATTGCTACTTTCCTCTTTTGTTGAGTTAGCCATTACTACTCTCCCATTTTATTGAGTTATCAATTACTACTCTCCTCTTTTATTGAGTTATCTTATTGTTATTCTTCTCATTTATTATGTTAGCCTTATGTTACATCCTTGGGCATGTGTCTTGGAATTCCAAAACTCCCATGATTCAACTTATTTCCTTTTTAATGCAAGTGTTGTGTTAAAAATATCACCATTAGTGATTCAAATATTTATCATATACATAATGCCTTAAGGGCAGTAGCCCTCTTGGTCAGCACGTAATTTCATAGGTTGGTTGGCATGATGCACAATCGATATAAGTAAATCGCTATGCATGTTACATCACTTTTCGGGATTAGATGTCGCAAATAGTCACTCCATGAACACATTGCGTTATGTAAATCCCTTAACTGCGATGTTGTGTTACCTTTAGATGTTCGCATAAATCCATATTAACGTTGGACATGCTGGCAAATATCCGTAGTTATGGGATGTGGGGTAAGTCAAGTTTTCTATGAATTATATTTCACATTATGATGATCACTACATATGATGAACCGTACATACTTTGTTAGGCATGCATTCATGTAGATTCGTTATGCATGTCGATACCTCTCGTAGTGGTGGACTACAAGACGTATTATAACCCTTATATTACTTTTATGAATCTTTTGAATTATTGTTAATCTTAAAGAACAACCATCACTATGAGTAGGGCATTGACCCTCTCCAACCATACAGATGATGTAGGTGATGTACAGATTGAAGACCCAGAGAACCATCCCCCTATGAAAGATTATGTGGAATGAATAAGAAAATAGTTTTATATTTTCGCTGCTAACTCAATAATGTAATAATCTCCCATTGAGAGGGCATTTGATAATTTGTTGAATTCTTTTACTCTAATGAAATAATACATATAGTTAATTTTATTCTCGTGAATGATTACCTTCATGGATATAACTGGATGTGGATCTAAATGAAATATATATATATATATATTATGCGATTTTTAAAGCATCCAATTTTACATTATTAACACCTAAAATTCTTAAGCACAAGTATGTACTTGGGTCAAGAAAATTTCGAGATGTTACAACAAGCTCTATTTTTCCTTTTCAACTAATGCATCTACATCTCTCATCTCTTCAGATTATGTAACAAAATCATGTTTGGTTATGAGAGACAGTCCATTTATTTTAGAACTTTTGGGTTAGTTATCGTTCTCATAGGGGCCACATGTCAGCCATTGATGAATTGTGTGGCTTGTCGCGATTCCGTTTCGATGAGGTCATCTCTCACCAAAAAATAATGTGATTTCTCTACATAACCCTTATTGATCGGCTATCCTTCCAAGAATTTTAGTTTTGTTGGAATAATACCTTATCGTAATCTTGATGGAGTAATCGCATACGCAATTACCACTTCATCCGTGACCACATGCAGATTGGTGTATTCATCTGTCTCGTCTGCTCGAATTGAAGTTATTCCCACCAAACCAAAGCTCTACTCTTCAACTTGTAAGCTACAAGTTTAATTAACTCTACTCTTCAACTTGTAAGCTACAAGTTTAATTAACTTTCTTCTCTTCCACAATGTCCATGTAGTCGAAGAAACGTTTGACTTCAAGTAACCAATCGAGGAAGTCCTTAAAGTGGAGTTGGCCGTAGAAACTAGAAAGATTAACTTTCATCTTGAATTCTCAATTCGTTCGATCTATCTAACTAATGCCTCGTCCGGGATGTTGCAGAATCATGTCGTTGGATCCCACATTTTCTTGAGTGATCATGTAGTTCATTGTCGGCATCGTCTTATGATTATTTTAATTACGAGTTCCAATGCCCATTGGGGGCGGATCATCGCCATGAACACGGAACTGCCCTAAGGCCTCCGTCATGTGATCGATGACAGGTACAACCCTTACATGACTTGCTAATTCTCTTGTTGTGCCACTTCGAAAGTTATTGTCATTAAAGGTAAATTCTTTGGAACATTATCCATGGGAATGTTGTCTGACCTGTTGTTAGAAGTCATATATCCGAGAAGAAAGCCTCTGATACCAACTGATGTAGGGATGGACGTGATGAGGTTGAGTACCATCTTCCTTAATTATAACTACTCCGAAACCATAGAGTTTTTCTGGACTCCTCACAAAGATTCCTCGAATCCACGATGGAAGAAAAATAAAAATTAATTTTTAATCATTTTAAAAATAAATTGATTGATAATTGACTGATCTATATGTGTCCCTGTTACACTAAGAAAAAAAAAAAAAAAAAAAGCTATTCATAATTACTAAAAGTAATAAAATTCTACCTTTAATAAAAATCTTAATTCTAGTAAAACTCTCATAAAGCTTAATTTCTAAAAATAAAATTTTCAAATAAACTTTTGCAAGAAGAGTTCTAGCATGATTATAAGTTGTTTCTAAAAAAAAAAAAATCAAAATTACTAAAAATAATATTTTTTTCCTTAAAATTTTGCTTTTGAGTGGAAAGTGCGAGTTTTCTAGTGAAATGGATAGAAGCGACCCACTTTATGGGTCGGTTCACATCGGATGACCCATCACAGTATAGATTGATAGGTTGTGCACTCCGTAATGATATTTGGATCAAAAGTCATGGCTAATTTATGGTTCACTTTCTTTTGGTGCAACTATGCAAGGAATGTATCCGGGCAGTTAAGCTGACAACATGGTCAAATTTATTCTCCTTGGAGAAAAATGAGACACTCGGCCATGGAAAAGCTCATTTTAAAGCCGAAATCATGGTCTGCAGCCCGTGGATTAACCTCCATTGCACATGAGTCAAGCTCTTAAGGGATTAGTTCATCCATGGGCCAACCCCAATGCAGGTCGTGGTTAGGTCCACTTGATCTCCCAATCCATGGCTTTTGCAGCATGGGCCATCACCGTTGATCCCGTCGAATGGACGGTTTTTACACGGTGTCATTCGCAAGGGACTACAAACCACGTTTTGAGGAATTCTTGCCCTTCTTTTAAAACTTGTTGGGCGCAAGAGCCCACCTACTACAGTAGAGATAATGGGTTGACGGGCAGATTGTGGAAGTTGGAAAATAGGGCTTATATGGTACTCTGGTAGCCTTCAGTGCTTCATACTCGTGCGCACATATTTTGTACGCGTGGCATATATAGCTTAAATCAAACGCCCAAGAGTGGGGCTTACTGTGGACCCACATGTCCAAAATCAGATTAGAGGATGATAATATCAAATTATTAGACATTCTTTGATTCAATCAGGACCATTGACTAGTCTCTGTTTACCTATTGGCAAGAAAGCTCGAAGTACTCTCCCCTTGAACAAAAAAAAGAAGAAAAAAGATACAAAGTACGAGGGATGCATTTTGGACCCAATCACGGAAGCGGACTAGGTGCGTCCCTGACCATGGGCCAAACTTTTATATCCACACTTTACATTTGTTTTTCCAGCTCATTTTAGGATATAAGAAAAAATTAAAACTAATGCAGATTCAAATATCAGGTGGACCACACAATAAGAAAACAGTCATGATTGAATGCTCATGATTAAGAACTTCCTAGGGCCCACCTTAATGTTTATGTGCCATCCAACATGTTTTTAAGCTCACACATATCTTTGTAAAAAAATAAATAAATATGAGCTTGATCCCAAACTTTTATAGCCCATAATAAGTTTTCAATGGTCAAATGTGGTGCGGTTCACTTGAGAATTGAATCTGCTTCATTTTCTGAGTTCATGCTCTAAATTGAGCTGGCAAAAAGGATGGACTGCGTGGATACACGATACATACGTTAAGTTGGTCCCCATCAGGCCGAGGCTGCACCTAATTGGCTCCTAGGGCTGGGTATTTTCGTCAATATGTAATACTATCGTCCAATGAAAAGTAGATGGGGTGAGTCACAAGGCCTCTTCCAACTACCACGAGGACAAGGGGTAGTTGCGAACAGTCACCTCTCCTTTCGTCCCAATATATAAATGCATCTGGTATGGTTATCCCCAAGGCAGACCCGCTCATACTTTCATTTCTCTCATCAGCAGCCGAAAGAGATTTTCTATTAGTAAGTTCTCATTCTATCTCTCTCTCTTCTCATTTTCATTTCTTTAATTTTATATTTTCGCTTTGCTCTTCATTTCTCATGTAGAATGTATTGTTTTTTGGACAGTAAATTTACCACAAATTAAAAAAGTAGTAAGAGTTAAAAATTGTAAAGCCCACTTGTATGTATGGAATCCAACCCATCCAACAGGTGCATCCCACCATGCACGAGCCAGAAATCAGGCTGATGCATTCATCCGGTGGCCCCTGTATGAATTTTTAGAGGTTTTATGTGGCACACATGGGTATATATGGTATCATCACCTAATGATAGGGTGACTTGTTGTTTGGGCATCCAATCATCATTCCGTGGAAGTGACTAGAGCATGAGTGGCAAGATCCGAAAGGTTGGTCATGAGCAAAATTTTCCGATCAACGGCTACAAAGGGCCTAGCAGTGGGCCAGCCGGACTCATTTGCCATCCATCCATATGCTGGGCTTCTTTTAACATGTGCTGGTGTCCAATTCTAGCAAGTAGGGCCATGGTTTGATAATCCAGACCATTGATCTGTTGCATACCATTGGGAATGGACTACACACGACAATCATAACCTTTGGGTGTGGCCTATTGTAGATTAGATATGCGGTTAGGAAGAGATGCCACAACAGTTGGCATTCTACTGAAAATTCTCCCGACATTGGATACTGGAATTGCTCAATCCGGCACATTTTGAGGGAAGGTCCAGCCACAATGATTTGTGGATATTTACACATCATATAATTCCTCAAAAAAGTTTAGTAGTTGTTGTGGTGTTTGTTATATTTATGATGTTTGGTGTGCAGTGGGCTCTGAAATAGTAATAGTCGACGAAGTTCCCTTCCATCCACAAATCACAACTACCAAACCCTTGAATTTGCTTGGTCACGGTACGAATTCCCTCCATTATTTCATGTCTTTAATGTTCCGATACATTGTTGACATCGGGCCAACTTTACTGCTTTCAAGGGACCCATGTTGGATGGCAGTAATGGGATCCGAGTATACCCACTTAACTTTTTCATCTCCAGATGTAGGCCCAGCTATGAATGGGGCTTGTTTGGATTTACATAAATGGTGAGAAAAGAAATACTATTTCTCATGTTTGTTTATCAACAACATTATTTTATTTTTTTTAAGAAAATGAAAGTTTATTTTCAAATTATATGTTTGTCAAAATAAAATGTCTTCTCTATTTATTTTTCTTTTTAATTACAATTTCAAATCTTAGAATATTTAGGAAGCAATGCGAGCCTCAGTATAAGGGCACTTGATCAATAGATGAAATATCTTGTACACATATACAAACCTATCTGCATCCTGTGTCCGCAGGGATTCTTGTGAGTAGGCCCACATAAGTTGTGCATCCGGTTGATTTTTTGTCGGTGCCTAACATTGAGGGACGACACTAATGTACAGAGTTGATTTGAACCTTTTTTTAAAAAAATAGTGGTGGGACGGCAATCTTGTATGGAGTAGATTTGCCATAGAGAACATGGGGCATCATGGAAGATTACTATCGGCCACCTTAATGTATGTATTCCATGTCCACATCATCAATGTATTTTGCCTAATTATTTTAGGGCATGAGCACAAAAAAGAAACAAATCTAAATCTCTAGTAAACCATACTATGGAAACAAGGGTGATTGGGAAAAAATTGAAAACAAATATATAATTTTGAAATAAATTGAGAAAATAAAAATATTGAGGTTTGATAAAAAGAAATTAAGAAATTTGAAAAAACTAATAAATTTGTAAAGTAATTGATAAATTTAAAGCCAAAAAAATGAGAATTTTGAAAAAAAAATTAAGAATTTTGAAAAAAAAGAATTGAGAATTTTGGATTTTTTTTTTTTTTTGATAAATCTAAAAAAAAAAACAAAAAGTTGAGAATTTTGAAAAAAAAAATATTGAGGTTTGAAAAAAAGAAGTTGAGAAATTTGAAAAAAGTAATAAATTTGTAAAATAATCGATAAATTTAAAGCAAAAAAATTGAGAATTTTGAAAAACAAATTAAGAATTTCGAAAAAAAAAATCAAGAATTTTGGATATATTTTTTAATAAATCTAAAAAAAAAAAGTTGAGAATTTTGAAAAAAATAAGAATTTTGAAAATGTTGAGAATTTTAAAAAAATAATAAAATTTGATAACTTTGAAAAGAAAACTAAGAACTTAGAAAAAATATATTTTTTTTCTTACCATGGTTGTTTCCCCATAGTATAGCCCACTTGAGATTTGGATCTACTTCATTTTTGGAATATTGCCCTAAAATGATCTAGGAAAATGGATGCACAGATGTATAAGGGTTGCACCATCCTTAGTTGAGGTTGGAGCATCACTTAATCTGCTCCCTTTTTCAACGGGATACTATAGTCACCCTTTTTGTTCCAAGTTGATAATGGCAAAGATGTTTGGGCCCAACAATGATGTATGTATTTTATCTACATTGTCCACCCATTTTGCTAACTTATTTTAAGGCATTAGCACAAAAATGAGGCATATTCAAAATTTAGGTGGAACCAATGGTGATTTGAAAAAAATTAAAAACAAATATATAAATTTAAAAAAAATTGAAGTTTGAAAAACAGAAGTTGAGAAATTTGTAAAATAATTCATAATTTTAAAGTAAAAAAATTCAAGATTTTTGGATTTTTTTTTTTTGATACACCTAAAAAAAAAAAAAAAAAAGTTGAGAAATTTGAAAAAAATTGAGAAATAAAAAAAATTAGAATTTTGAAAAAAAAATGAGAATAAAAAAAAAAATGATAACTTTGAAAAGAAAATTAAGAATTTAGAATATATATATATATATATATATATATATATATATATATATTCTTACAATACTTGTTTCTCATAGCATAGTCCACCTGAGATTTGGATTTGCTTCATTTTTGGGCTATTGCCCTAAAATGATCTAAGAAAATGGATGCATGACTTAGATGTATGGGGCCCATGGTAAGGGCTGCACCATCTTAGTTGAGGTTGGAGCATCACCTAATCTGCTCCCTATTTCAATGGGATACTATAGTAGCTGCCCGTTTTGTTCCAAGTTGGTGATGGCATAGATCTTTGAGCCCAACTATGATATATGTATTTTATCTACATCGTGCATGTATTTTGCTAACTTATTTTAAGGCATTATCACAAAAATGAGGCATATTCAAATTTTAGGTGGAGACAATGGTGATTAGAAAAAAAAAAAAAAATGAAAACTAATATATAATTTTGAAAAAAAATTGAAGTTTGAAAAAAAGAATTTAAGAAATTTGTAAAAGAATTGATAATTTTAAAGCAAAAAATTTGAGAATTATGATTTTTTTTTTGATTTTTTTTTTTTTGATTTTTTTGATTTTTTTGATTTTGGATTTTTTGTTCTTTTGATATAAAAAAAAAAGAATTTTAAAAAAAATTGAGAATTAAAAAAATTAGAATTTTGAAAAAAATCGAGTATTAAAAAAAAAATTTGATAACTTTGAAAAAAAAATTAAGAATTTAGAAAAAATATATAATTTTTCTTACAATGGTTTTTTCCCCTAGCATGATCCACTTGAGATTTGGATTTGCTTCATTTTTGGGCTATTTCCCTAAAATGATCTAGGAAAATGGATGCATGACTTAGATGTATGGGGCCCACAACAAGGGCTGCACCATCTTAGTTGAGGTTGGAGCATCACCTAATCTGATCCCTATTTCAATGGGGATACAGTAGTAGCCGCCCTTCTTGTTCCAAGTTGGTGATGGCATAGATCTTTAGGCCCAACTATGATGTATGTATTTTATTTACATCATCCATCTATTTTGTTAATTTATTTTAAAGCATTAGTACAAAAATGGGGCATATGAAAATTTTAGGTGGACCATACCATGAGAAATAATGGTGGTTGAATGCCTACTATTCAAAACTTTCTGACGCCCACCATGATGTTTAGTTGCCTCCAACTCATTGATTGGATCACATGGACCTTTACGAAATGAAAACACAAATATTAGCTAGATCCAAACTTTTGTGGCCCCAATAAAGTTTTTAATGGTGGGCATTCAATCGCCGCTGTTTGCTATGGTGTGGTCCACTAGAGATTTGGATTTATCTCATTTATGGGGTATGCCCCAAAATGAGTTGAAAAATGATGAACCGCATGGGTAAAACACATACACCATTATGGGCCCATTGGGCTTCTTCAGCGACTCACCTGCACCCAGGATTGTCAACGGGCCTGGGTAGGTCTTAGCCTAGATTTTGAACTGCCTTGAGTTAGGCCACTGGGCTGACCCTATCAAATTATGGTGTTTTATACCCAAGCCCGGCCCATTGACACCCTACCTGGACTGCTTGCAGAGGAGTCACACGAAGCCAATTCCGCAAAACAAGGAACGGAGTAGATGTGGCAACCGCCTTACCCAACACGGTGCAACCTTTACCGTGGGCTCACCTTGATGTGGATTAGCTGTGGTAACCGCCTTACCCAACACGGGTGCAGCCTTTACCGTGGGGCTCACCTTGACGCTATGCTATATCCTGGCCGTCCATCTATTTTTCAAGATCATTTTAGTGCATGATCCCAAATCCGAAACATATCCAAATCTCAAGTGGACCATATCATAGGAAACAGCGGTGATAAATCATTAAAAACTTGAGCTTACATGATGCACAATCACATCAAATGTGAGCCCCACACGATGGATGCCCACATCAAAGTATGGCCCCACATGATGGATGATTCACACCAAGCATGCCTCACCTGATGGACGGTCCACATCAAAAGTGGGACCCACATGATAGATGGTGAACATTAAAGGTGGGACTACACGTGGAAGGTTGACATCAAAAGTCGGCCTACATGATGAATGACCCATATAGAAGGTTGGCCCCACGTGATGGACGATCCACAACAAAGGTAGGACCCACATGATGGATGGTGGACATAAAAGGTGGGTCCCACATGATGGAAGTGGACATAAAAGGTGGGTCCCACATGATGGATGGTCCAGGTCAAACTGTGGCCCCGCATGATGGACCATCCACATCAAGTGGGCGCTACATAATGGACAATTTACAACAAAGGTGGGACCCACATGATGGATTGACAACATCAAAGGTGGGCTCGCATGATGAACGACCCGTGTTGAAGGTAGGGCCCCACACAATGAATGGTCCACATCAAGGTGAGCCCACATAATGCACCATTCACATCAAAGGTGGCCCCCACATGATGGATGATCCACATCTAAGTGTGGCCCAGCATGATGGACCATCCACATCAAGTGGATCCCACTTGATGGAAGGCCAACATCAAATATGGAACCCACATGATGGATGATGGACATTGAAGGTGGGTCCACATGATGAACGACTCGTATTGAAGGTGGGGCCCCACATAATGAATAGTCCACATCAAAGTGAGCCCACATAATGGATGAAGTGGGCCTCACCTGATGTATGGCCATATCAAAGTATGACCCCTTGTGATGGACAATTTATATCAAGTAGGCCTCAACTAATGGATGGTCTAGATCTAGGGTCTCGTATATGGATGACCTATATTTAAAGTGACCTAACATGATAGATGATCCACGTAGAAGGTGAGCCCCACACAATGGATGGTGGACTTCAGAAGTGGGCCCCATATTATAGACAATCCACTGAAAGTGGTGCCTACATGATGGACACATTAAATGTGGACTCCAGGTGATGTGTATTAGACAATGAGAGGTCCCACATAAAGGATAATTAGTATTAAATGGTGCCCACCACATTATGGATGGCCTCCATCAAGGTGGGCCCCATATAGTGGACATCAAAGGTTAGTCCCTAATGATGGATGGTCCACATAGACATGACCCACTTTGAAAGTTTGGCTCACATGATGGACGGTCCATATCAATACATGACCCACTTTGAAAGTTTGGCTCACATGATGGACGGTCCATATCAAAGATGGGCTTAATATGATAGATGATATACATCCAATGTTTATTATAATGGACAGCCTAAATATCTTAAAACATGAAGATGGTAACAATCCATATATATTGGGAAAAGGTACCATGTGCTCGACCTCACAAGTTTGTCCCATGAGGTCGAGCTGTGTGGCCCCCACCGTGATGCGTTTTGAACATCTACCCCATTAGTCAGATGCACCATTCCAACGTTGACCTAGGTCTCAAAAGTCAAGTCAATCCGTGACTTTTGTGGGCCACACCACATACAGAAGTGGAGAGGGGCCGTGCACCATTAAAACATTCATAATCATTTTTTGAGTCCCACCGAGATGTGGTTTGCAAATCCAGTCCATCCATTATGTGTGCCTCACTAGGATTAGGGGTCATACCAAGTTTCAGCAGCATTCAAAACTTAGATGGGCCCCACCAAGTGCTTTTATATGTTTTAACGGTGTCTTCACATGATTTTAGATGGTATGGCCCACCTGAGTTCCGTATACGACTGATTTTTGGAATATCCCATAATTTAAAGGGGACCCATCAAATGCATGGTGTTGATGGTCGACATGCATCATGATGAGGCCCACACAGCTTGACCTCGCGATAAGCTTATTGTGAGGTTGAGCGCATAGTACCTTTTCCCATATATATATATATATATATATATATATATATATATATATATATATATATATATATATATATATATATATATATATATTCTTTTGGGGCACAATTCATCCATGGTGAAATATAGGGGTGTCAATGGGTGGGGCTTGAGCCGCCAAAATTAGAATTTCTAATAGGCCAGCTTAAATAGTTCAAAATTTGGGCCATTGATAGCCCTATTGGGATCCACTGAAACAAAACAACTATATGAATTGATTTTATATGTAGTTGTTGTAATATTTAAAAATGACATCAACCATCTTTAAAAAAAGCTTTTTTAACATTTTTATAAAATATACTTATTTTAAATAAGAGCTTTTATCCTTATGGAAAAAATAATTTTACCAAATGAGACTTATTTAAAACATAAGATTTTTTATTTTTTTTTTTTCTTTTGGAAAAAAATAATTTTACCAAATATGCTTTATTTAAAACAAGAGTTAGAATAAAAAAAGTTTATTAAATTAGCTTTTATTCGAAAAACTTTTATTAAATTAGAATAGAGTTGCCAAGCAAACATAAATGTTCTAAAGTTTGAGCCGGGCATAGCCTTTTTATTACTTTAGATGTAAGCCCAAGCCCAACTTTAAATTACAATCACAAAAGGGGCAAAACGCCATTTTGATTTAAATGGCAGTTCTTGTGTCGTTTGGATCTACTTTGCAAACACCCATCTCATCGCGAAAGAGCTGACTTGGTCTGAAAAAGCAGGCTTAAAACTCCCCCTTATGGAAACCCACTTCTAACGAGGTATGTCCAAATGGCCCACGTCTGGTATTGCCAAGCCTAACCCATGAACTCTTCTACCCAACACCCTAATGTCTCTGTTGGGCGGATCCAATTGCCAGGGGGGATTCCTAGAGAAGGGATTTTAAGCGTCCTTTCTAGGTCGACTCGATAAAAACCAATTGGATTTATCAAATTGCCATTTTTCGCCCATTTTATAGAGGGTGCCGGTGAAACGAGGCTTTGCAATGTGCATCCCAACACACAAATAAATCCCCGGTCTTGGGGCGTAGCTAACGGTGGGGTGTGTGTACTAACGTGTTAAACTTTGAAAAAAAAAAAAAAACCGGTTTGGCTTCTCAACCCCTGCCTCGGACGTTGCCTCCAAACGGACATCTGGATCTTTGTATTGGTCAATTATAGATTGGCCAATCCAAATTCTGACTAATTTATAGTCTGGGAATTCTCTTAGGATTGACCAGTATCTCAAAATCTGGCCGAGTCAAGTTAACTCAACCACGTACTTGACTCGGTCACATTTCAATTTGAGTCAGCAAGCTGTTTTTTTTTTTTTTTGAGAACTATGCACGATAGGTATTTGAAATTATGGGCTAACAGGTGTTTGTGTGCACAGGTATCACTGATATTGAGATTCATTTTCTTCAAATAAAGTTTACTGCAATTGGGGTCTATTTAGAACCACAGGTTGTTGAGCATTTACAGCAATGGAAGGGAAAAACGGGTAGTGAACTCGCTGAAGATGATCTCTTCTTTGAGGCTCTTGTCGCAGGTATTTAAATAAAAATAAAATTAAAATTAAAAAAAAAAAAAAAAAACTCATATCATAATTATGGGCAATGAATTGGATCACTGAACTCTACGTTTCTTGAGGCTGAGTACCCTATTATTCCTCTTCATTAGGTCAGGCCACCTTGCTCTGGGCTGAAAATGGGTTCCACTATACGGTTGTAATTACTGGGCCCTATACTGGATTTTAAACCCACCAAACAAATGTTCCAAGAACGAGCAGTAGAAACTCCCCTCTTCAGTTGGGCTTTAGACTTTTGACTTCAGGTCGTCTTCGCTAGTATGGTTCAAGTATGAAAGCTGCCTCTAATGGATCGAGCTTCATCATACCCTGGATAGGCCAAGGTGGCCCAGTGGCTGAATGGACTTCCAATCTGAGCTTGGAGTGTGCCTATTGGGCTGTGCCATGAATGATCTTTGATCTGAGACCCACTAAATGACGCAGGGAAGGACGTGAGGTCGAGCACCGTCTTCCTAAGGAGAATAACTATTCCGAATCCACGGAACTTCTCTGGACTCCTCACAGAGACTTCTTGAATCCACGAGGAAAGAAAGCAAAAAATAGAAATAAATTCTAATAAATTCGAAATTGATTAACAAATGAATAAAAACGAGTTCACAACTCTTTAAATAGGGCTACCAAATAAATTCTAATAAATTCGAAATTGATTAATGAATGAATGAAAAAAAGTTCACGACCCTTTAAATAGGGGTACCAAGCAATGGGAAAGAAATCAGAATCACACTACAACTAAAACTCCTAGAATGCATGACTTACTATAAATAGTAAACCTACTATTTATAGACGGTCGTGATGTCTACTAGTATGCAAGGTTTTCGGCCAAAAATAGTAAGTGTCTCATTCGGCTCAACCAAATTGTTCTCCTAATTTTTTTAAGCTCTTTTCATGTTCAACGCAACTCCTAAAGCCCAACGGATGAAGAGTTATAAACAAACTAAAACTTATTATTTATAATACAAACGAAATTAAAATAGGGAAACGATCGTCGATCTAGTGGTATTTTGGGTTAGTTGGCTAAAGTAGCTCATTCTACCCCAAAATCATATATTTTACGTTAGATAACTCATTCTGGATTGCGAGATACGCCTGATTTAAAGTCCGATGGTTTGGATCACTTTTGTCGTCGACCGGGCCTTTTCTTATCTATCTTGGCCATGGAACTATCCGCGACCCGCTCTACCTCAAAAGAACTCGTCCTCGAGTTCTCATCTTGTTCTGGTTCATGATACTCGGTCAGGTCCGCGACGTTGAAAGTCCGTGAGATCGCCATGCCATCTGGAAGATCAACAACATAAGCATTGTCATTGATCTTTCAAATAATTGTTACCGGTTCAATATTTTTATTCTTCAACTTGTTGTACATTCCGGTTGGAAATCTTTCTTTGCACATATGAACTATGACTTGGTCGCCCACCTCGAACACTTTTTGTCGCCGATGCTTATTCGCTTGCTCCTTGTACTTTTTATGCGAGACATGTAGCTTGGTCTGTACCTCCGTATGAATGCCCATGATCCTATCTGTTATATGTTCTACTGCGATGCTCATGCCTGAGAGCTTAGGCAGAGGGACCAAGTCTAGTGTGTGGCGAGGTACTCGTCCATAAATAACCTGGAACGGGGATTTTCCTGTCGAGCGATTCACCATGTTGTTGAATGCAAACTTCGCTTGAGACAAGGCCAAATCCCACTACTTCGGTTTTTCTCCTGAAATACATCGAAGGAGGTTTTTCAACGTGCGATTCACAACCTCGATTTTCCTGTCAGTTTATGAGTTGTAGGCGCTGTTGAACTGAAGTCATGTATCGAATCGAGTCCACAAAGTCCGCCAATAATGGCTTATGAACTTTGTGTCACGGTCAGAAGCAATAGTCATGGGAGCCTCATGTAGCCGCACAATTTCTCTGAAGAATAGATTCTCCACGTATGTTACATCGAGAGTCTTCTTGCATGGAATAAAATGTGCCATCTTGGAGAAACGATCTAGTACCACGAACACCGAATCCATGCCGCGTTGTGTTCATGGGAGACCAATCACGAAGTCAATAGATAAATCCTTCCAAGGGCCATTAGGCATGAGTAATGGAGTATAGAGGCCCATATTATAAGATTGCCCCTTGGAGATCTGACAAATATAACAACATTGGACTGCCTTTTCCACATCACCTACCAAATGCAGCTAGTAATACCGTTCTTCTACAAGAGCTCGCGTCTTGTCTCGTCTAAGGTATCCATTAAGGCCACTTTCATGTAGCTCTTGGATAATCTGTTCCCTTAGCGAACTGTTGGGGATGCATAGTCGATTTCCCTTGAAAAGGAATCCTTCTTGCATATGTAAGTCGTCGGGGTGACCTTCTTGGCATCTAACCCATACATTCTTGAAGTCATCGTCGTTGACATTTATGTTTTTGAGGCGCTCGAACTTGACAGCCTTATTGCTCATAGTGACTAGCAAAGTTACACGGCGACTCAGCGCATCAGCTACTTTGTTCTATTGCCCTGACTTATATTTTAACACGAATGTGAAATCCTGCAAAAATGAGATCCATCTAGCATGCACACGGTTAATGTTAGCTTGATTATTAATGAATTTGAGAGCTTGATGGTCTGTATAAAGTATGAATTCCCTCTGAATCAAATAATGTCACTAGTGTCGCAGTGCCTGGACCACCGCGTACAACTCGATCTCATATGTAGACCACTTCTTGCGTGCATCGCTAAGTTTCTCACTGTAGAACGTTACCGGCCTACCTTCTTGAAACAAAACTCCCACAACCCTAACATATGGGGTATCACATTTGACTTCAAATAGTTTGTCGAAGTTGGAAAGTACAAGAACTGGGGTCATGGATAATTTACGCTTGATTTCGGTAAAGCTCATGTCGGCTTCGTCAGTCTACTGAAACTACTATTTTTTCATGCAATCTGTGATTGGTGATACAATGATATTAAAATTTTTCACGAACTGACGATAGAATGTCGCCAGTCTATGAA
The DNA here is from genome assembly GCA_037074715.1 of Magnolia kwangsiensis. Lineage (NCBI taxonomy): Eukaryota > Viridiplantae > Streptophyta > Magnoliopsida > Magnoliales > Magnoliaceae > Magnolia > Magnolia kwangsiensis. Next base: position 20,047,439 of record CM073581.1, read on the forward strand.
AACTTCCCACTTCGTGAATATTTGTGGGAACCGACCATTCTCTAATTGCTTTCACCTTTTCCTCATCCACCTAAATGCCAGTGGATGTTATGACAAAATCCATAAACAATAGGCTATCAGTCATGAAGCTGCACTTTTTTAAATTGAGATATAGTTTATTTTCAGTGAGTACTTAAAGGACCTTTTTGAGGTGTTCCATATGGGTGGTTTCGTCTTAACTGTATATCAAAATATCATTGAAATAAACCACAATGAACCACCTAATGAAAAGTTTTAAAACTTGGTTTATCAATCTCATGAATGTGCTAAGCGCATTCGAAAGACCAATGGGCATGATTATCCATTCGTATAATCCTTCCTTGGTTTTAAAGACCAATTTTCACTCATCACCTGACCGTATTCGAATCTGATGGTAGTCGCTCCTTAGGTCCAATTTAGAGAATATTTTTGTACCCTTTAAAATATCTAGCATATTGTCCAACTGTGGTATAGAAAACCTGTATTTTATGGTGATTTTGTTAATGGCTTGGCTGTTGACACACATTCGCCAACTCTCATCTTTCTTTAGAGTTAATAGAGCTGGTACGGCACATGGGCTCATGGTTTCTCGAATAAGACCCCTACAAATTAGCTCTTCCACTTGCCTCTATAGAATCTCACACTCATTCGGACTCATTCGATAATAAGGACGATTGGGTAAACTGGACCCAGGGACAAAGTCGATATGGTGTTAGATATCTCACATGGGGGGTAACCCATAGGGAAGGTCGTCAGGCCAAATTTCTTTGAATTCATATAATAATGGCCTTAGTCTTTCAGGGATGATGGTAAGCTTGAGTTCTTCTCCTTTTATAATTAATGCATAAGTCTGTCCTGTTTCTTTGGATTCTTCCATGAAGTCCCATATAATTAAGAAAAAATGACCCTCCACTTTAGAAGTTTCAGGTGGTCCCTCTGGATCCATAGGGGCTAATATGATCTTTCGGCTGCCCTTGACGAAAATATATATTATCTCGCCCTTTATGAGTGGCATCATGGTCATACTGTCAAGGTCGACCGAGTAGTATGTGACATGCTTTCATGTCAACCACATCGCCATCGCATACTACTTTATCCTTATAATGTTTGTCAATTGAAAAGGTTATGGTGCACCGTTCAGTTACTTTTGTTTCGCTGACCTTCTTGATCCAACTGATTATATATGGGGAGGGATAACGCTCCGTTTTCAATTGTAATTTTTTCACCATGACCTTTGAAACGATGTTCTCGCTACTTTCACTGTCAATGATCACGTCACAAACCTTTTGATTCACCATACACCTAGTGTGGAAGATGTTATGCCGTTGTGAATATACTTTTTTTCTTTGCGTATATAATAGCCGCCTCACGACGAGCGACTCGCCGCGATCTTGTTGAACCCAACTTGAATCATTTGCCTCGTCCTTAGTAGTATGCTCCTGTTCTTCAACATTTGGATCTTCATACGTGTTATCAGCACTACCATCATTGATGACAAGGTTCGCCACTTTTCGTCGGGGACAAATATTTGATAGGTGGTCCAGTTGGTCACAATGATTGAAGTTGTCGGGCCTTAGTAGAGCATAGGGGTTCGAGATTCTACTTGGACCAGTAGCAGTTGATACGTCCCTTAGGGTCTAGCTTACCCACTTCCTTGATCTCGGATCTTAGATGTAGGAGGTTAAGTGCATGCTCCTATGGGCTCCTTCCCCTTGGACTGTGTAGCTCCCTGGGGCGGACCTGTTATAGCAATCCTTGCGGTAGGATAGGTCCGTGTGTTAGGACGTTCAAGTTGTGTTTCCACCTGAGTAGCCAACTTGATCGCATCATTCATCGTCCAGACAGACTGCATATGGACCTGATCCTGGATCGTCATACTCAATCCACCATTGAATCGAGTGACTTGTTGTGATTCAGTTTCGACCAAATCGTTATGTGCCTCTATGCGGTAAAATTTTTCTGCATATTCTCTCACCGACCGACTACCCTTTTGACAATTTTGGTATTGTTGGAATAATACATGATTGTAATTGATAGGGAGGAATCAAGCACGTAATAGCTGCTTCATCCGCTGCCATGTACAGATTGATGCTTTCATCTGTTTGGTTCGTGCGAGTTGTAGTTATTCCCAACAAGTTGAAGCTCCGCCTTTCAACTTGTAGGTTACAAGCTTGACCTTCTTTGCTTCAGGGATGTCCATAGAGTCAAAAAATCGCTCAACTTCAGAAATCAAATCGAGAAAATCTTCAATGTATAGTTGGTTATTGAAGTTATGAATATCAACCTGCATCTTGGATTCTCGATCTGTTCGATCTACTCGATCGTCTCCTTGTCTGGGATGTTGGAAGATTATGTCGTCGATCTTTTCCTTATTGGATCCCCCTTCCCCAGGAATGACCTTTAGATGCACTGTTGGTACTATCCTGCAATTAGGGAGATTATGAGTTTCAGCAATTGGTGGTGGAGGATTACCACCAGGAATACGGAGTTGCCCTAGGATTTCCGCCAAGAGATCTGCTATACAGTCGATTGAAGCCTCCAGACCTTGCATGGCTTACCGATTCTCTTGCTACGCTGCTTCAAAAGCTGCCGCCATTAAAGGTAAATTTCCCGGAGTACCACCTATGAGATTGTAGTCCGACCCATCGTTAGAAGTCATCTATCTGAGGAAAAACCTCGCTCTGATACCAAATTGATGTAGGGAAGGACGTGAGGTCGAGCACCGTCTTTCTCAAGAGGATAACTATTCCGAATCCATGGAACTTCTCTGGACTCCTCACAGAGACTTCTCGAATCCACAAGGAAAGAAAGCAGAAAATAGAAATAAATTCTAATAATTCGAAATTGATTAATGAATGAATAAAAATGAGTTCGTAACCCTTTAAATGGGGGTACCAAGCAATGGGAAAGAAATCAGAATCAAACTACAACTAAAACTCTTAGAATTCGCAACTTACTATAAATAGTAAACTTACTATTTATAGACGGTCGTGATGTTTACTAGTGCGCAAGGTTTTTGGGCAAAAATAGTAAGTGTCCTTTTTGGCTTCACCAAGCCGTTCTCCTAATTTTTCTAAGCTCTTTTCACATTGGATGCAACTCCTAAAGCCCAACAGATGAAGAGTTATAATCAAACTAAAATTTATTATTTATAGTAAAAACGAAATTAAAATAGGGAAACGATCGTCGATCTGGCGGTATTTCGCAAATCCGGCTTGGGCAACTTAGCGTAGCGGGGTTGGTTGGCTAAAGTAGTTCATTTTATCCCAAAATCATATATTTTACATCAGATAACTCTTTTCAGATTGCGAGATATACCTGATTTAAGGTCCGATGGTCTGGATCACTTTTGTTGATAACCGGGCCTTTTCTGATCCATCTTGGCCATGTAACTGTCCGCGACCCACTCTACATCACTAAATAAAAATGATGTGCTGAAGTTTGAGGGTCTCTGAAAGTCCAATTAGGCTAGGTTTAGGTTTGCCCGAGTGGCCCATAAAAAATCTGGAATGCCCATTTTGTAGTCTGTTGATGGCAGGGTTGTAATTTTCTAGTAAGGAAGGACATGAAATGTGTGCTGTCCATCTTTTTCTAAATTTCAGAGTAAATTACATTAGTTATGTGAGTTTTTGCATTATAAACATTCACATGTCGCTGTTCTTATTTTCGTTTTCTTATTCCTTTCTTTCTGGCAGCTCCCGTGGAGAAATTTATCAGAGTTGTGGTGATAAAGGAGATAAAAGGTTCTCAGTATGGCGTACAGCTAGAGAGCGCTGTGAGAGACCGGTTGGCGGCAGTCGATAAATACGAAGAAGAGGAAGAGGAAGCGCTAGAGAAAATTGTGGAATTCTTTCAGGCCAAGTACTTCAAGAAAAACTCCATCATCACCTTTCATTTCCCGGCCACGTCCCAAACTGCTGAGGCAAGCAATATATAGTTGCAATACTCTCTCTCTCTCTCTCTCTCTCTCTCTCTCTCTCTCTCTCTCTCTCTCTCTCTCTCTCTCTCTCTCTCTCTCTCTCTCTCTCTCCCTTCCATAATTAAAACGATTCAATTATATACTAATGTGTTTAAGGTCAATGATCCAACTATATTCTGTATACTAGGTGTGTACTGCAGTACCTTCCCATTGATGGCCCACCTTTTGGATGGTCCATAACTTAAATTGCACCAGTTCAGTCCTTCCACTCATGAGTTAAATTGGATGGTCCAATTCGATGGGAATGTGCACTAATTGAGCCTCAGACCTTAAACACTGCAACCTTTGTATCCTAATTGCCATGACATGAGGTTAGGCAAAAGGAGATTACTGATCTATTAGCTGGGGTTAAGTGACCACGATCGTGTGGTTAGCAATGATGCAGTCTATGACACGAGATTTAGTTTTTAAAATCTTCCTGCATTGGATGCAGATTGGATTTCTGACTGAAGGAAAAGAGGAAGTGAAACTCAAAGTAGAGAATGGAAATGTCGTGGAGATGATCCAAAAATGGTACCTAGGTGGGACCCGGGCAGTGTCCCCGACAACAGTGGCATCCCTGGCCAATGCTCTGTGTGCTTTGTTATCTGAATAAGATGTGATTTCCCCATGGGTTGCTCTAGTTTGGGTTAAGCTAGGAATCTTTGTAATCCCAGGAAGACTTTTTCTTTTTCTAGAGCATAAAGTGTGAAGAGCTTTTCTAGTGTGGTTTTGAAACTTCTCTTAAGGTGGTTATGTGCTTAATACATCAAATGAAAATTGAAGAGCCTTGGATGCTCAGGAGTCTTCTCTCCTCTTTTTATTTTATTATATTTTTTTGAAGTTAACTATTGGATTTTATTAGCAGGGAAGAATCCCATTTATTCATTATTTATGTTTTTGGTAGATGGGTTTGGTCTTCCTGATCGATCACTGGATCTGACCTGAAAAAAAAAGAAGAAAGTAATTTAGGTATGAAATTGGACCCACTAGGTGGGGTCTGGGTGTGAAATATGACCACCAAATGGACTGCGCCTTGAAATGCTCAAGGTTGACCGGGCCCAACCCGTCCTAGACTTTTAAATGGTTGGGATTTGGATCTTTCAACAATAAAAAATAAAAATAATAAATAATAAATAATAAAAAAAGGCTTGACTCCAGCTCGATCTAGGACCAACCCTTGAAATCTCTCGAGTCTAAAGAAGAACATGTAGTTGGGCGCTTAATAGGCAATCAATACTCAATAAGAAATTACAGATTATACCAACTTAGGCATGGCCGTATAGATGTCTATTTGGTGCTGTTAGATCTGATATTTAAAATGCTTCATCTTATCATTTACATAATAATCAAGGTTTTTATGCATCCAATTTGGCATCTTGATGTAGAGTGGGTCGTGGAAAGTTTCATGGCCAAATGTGGATCAGAAAAGGCCCGGTTGACAACAGAAGTGATCCGGATCGTCAAACCTTAAATCCGGTGTGTCTTGCAATCCAGAATGAGTTATTGGACGTAAAATATATGATTTTGGGGTAGGACGAGCTACTATGCTGGGTTGCGCAAGTCGGATTTATGAAATACCGTCAAATCGGCAGCCATTTCCCTATTCTAATTCCATTTTTACTATAAATAGTAAGTTTTAGTTCGATTATAACTATTCATCCGTTGGGCTTTAGGAGTTGCACCCAACGTAAAAAGTGCTTAGAATAATTAGGAGAACAATGTTGTGAAGCCAAATAGGACACGCTATTTTTGACCGAAAACCTTGCACACTAGTAGACATCACGATCGTCTATAAATTATAAGTTTACTATTTATAGTAAGTTGCGAATTTAGGAGTTTTTGTTTGTAGTTTGATTCTAAAGTATCTCTCATTGCTTAGTATCCCTATTTATAGGGTTGTGAACTCGATTATTTTAAGAATCAATAAAATTAAAAATTTTATAAAATTTATTTATATTTTTCATGCTTTCTTTCCTCGCGGATTCAAGAAGTCTCTGTGAGGAGTCTAGAGAAGCTCCATAGATTCGGAGTAGTTATCCTTGAGGAAGACAGTGATCGACCTCATCACATTCATCCATGTGTCAATTGGTATCAGAGTGAGGATTTCCCTCAGGCCGATGATAAATAATGAAGGTATTAACTAAAATCCTATGGACGGGGATCCAGGGATTCATTATCTTTTAGAAAGAATGGAAGCTTTCTACCAGGAGAGTCAGTTGATCATACACGGGTTGCACGCAATCCTCGACCATCTTGCGGATGCTTTACTTCCGCCCCAAGCCCTAGGCGATGCTCCATCGCCTATGGCTGTTGTATGGCACAAACCCGATTTTCGTAAAGCACTACCAGTGGTAAATCGTAGAGCTATACCAGATGATTCAAGTTTTAGAGACGATGAAGGCTTTTTCCGACGACCAATCCATGGAAGCGATCATCTAGATCGTGCCGAAAGAGACTATCAAGGTAAGATTGAACTTTTTAGTTTTAATGGTTATTACGCATATAAGATTTCCTCGACTGGCTAGCCAATGTAGAACGATATTTTGATTACATAAATGTGCCAGAGCATAAAAAATATGAAATTAGTAGCGTTTAAATTAAAATTTAGCGCTTCTATATGGTGAGAGAAATTACAACTCTCACTTGCTCGAAAAAATAAGGCGCCCATCTCATCATAGTCACGGATGAAATGCCTTTTTCGATCACGATTCCTTCGTAGTGATTATGAGCAGGTACTATTTCGGCAATACTAAAACTGCTGACAAGGGAATCGATTCGTCACCGACCACACCGAAGAATTCCATCGGTCAACAATGCGAAACGACTTGTCAGAAATCGAATCATAGAAGGTAGCATGATTTATAGGCGGGTTACGATCGATGATTCAGGGCCAAATTCAAATGCACCTAGTTAGGATCGTGGATGAAGCAATTCAATTAGCAGGTAGGATAGAAACGCAACTTGCAAGAGTTACTGCTCGGCCCTATTCTTCAACTGGACTCCCCATGACAGGTCCCACGTAGGATTTAGTGTTGGCACGAGAAAAGGAACTAGTAGGAGAATGTCCTCAACCTCATGCAACCACAAATTGTGATACGATGAGCAGCTCATCTAGGCCTTAACGTGTAGCACCTACAACAGTGGGCCCGAGTAGGATTCTAAATTCTTATGTTCGTCCAAGGTCGAACAATTGTTACCGATGTGGCCAACCAGGCTACTTATCAAACACTTATCCTCAACTTCCCGCAGTACCCTTGACCATAAACGAAGGGGACACTGAAGGTGAGGCTGCAGAAGAAGACCCTGACTTTGATGAACATGAACAAGCCACTGAGGAAGGAGTAGATGGCGATGAATGAATGGACGATGATCATGGTGAATCTCTAGTTGTGATGTGATTACTGTATGCCCCAAGGAAGGAATTAATGCTAAAAAATATGGTAGCTGACGCATGTGTGTTGACAACCGGTCAATCAATAAAATTACCATCAAATATCGGTTCCGAATACTACGGTTAAACAACATGCTCGATATGCTAGAAGGGGCTAAGGTGTTCTCTAAATTAGACCTGAGGAACATGTACCATCGGATTTGTTTCTTACCCGGTGATGAGTAGAAGATGACGTTTAAGACCAAGGAAGGGTTGTATGATTGGTTAGTCATGCCCTTTAGTCTATTGAACGCACCAAGCACTTTTATGTGTTTGATGAATTAAGTGTTAAAACTGTTCACTGGCCAATTTGTGGTAGTATATTTTGATGACATCCTGATATATAGCTAAGATGAGACAGAGCATAGGGAACATCTCAGGCAGGTGCTACAAGTCCTACAAGTTAACAAGTTGTATCTCAACTTGAAAAAGTATAGTTTTTTAACTAACAACTTGTTGTTTGTAGGATTTGTTATAACATTTGGGCATTCATGTGGACAATGAAAATGTGCGAGCCATTAGGGAATGACCAATTATGACAAACATTCATAAAGTGAGGAGTTTCCACGGGTTAGTGACCTTCTATTGTCGATTCGTGGAAAATTTTAGCATGATAGTGCACCTATTATAGATTACATGAAAAAAGGGACTGTTTCGGTGGATCAATGAGGCTAACAAAAGATTTCATAAAATCAAGCATCGGTGGTCCATAACACCAGTCTTAGTTCTTCCTAATTTTGATAAGTTGTTTGAGGTTGAGTGTGACACTTCATATGTTGCAATTGGAGGAGTATTATCACAGGAAGGCAGGCCGGTAGCCTTCTATAACGAGAAGCTTAACGAAGCTCGAAAGAAGTGGTTGACATATGAGTTTGAGTTGTACACAGTTGTTCAGGCGCTGTGACATTGGCGGCATTATTTGATTCAAAGAGAGTTTGTTCTGTATACTAACCATCAAGCATTAAAGTTTATTAATAGTTAGACTAATGTGAATCGTGTGCATGCTAGATGGGTTTCATTTTTACGAGAATTCATGTTCGTTTTGAAGCACAAGTCAGGGCAGAAGAACAAGGTGGTTGATGCACTTAACCGTCCTGTGTCACTACTTGTTACAATGAGGTGGTCAGCTTCGATTGTCTCAAGGAGCTGTATGCCAAGGATGAAGACTTCAAGGATTCTTAGATGAAGTGCTAAAAAGGTCATCCCAATGACCTACATATACATAACAGTTTTCTCTTCAAAGAGAATTGATTATGCATTCTCCAAAGTTATCTGAGGGAGCAGATTATTCAAGAGCTATATAGAGGTGGCCTTGGTAGATACCTTGGGCGAGATAAGATGCGAGCTCTTATGGAAGAGTGGTATTATTGGCCACAATTGGTACATGATGTGGGAAAAGTAGTATAATGTTGTTATGTTTGTTAGACTTTTAAGTGAAAATCTCATAATATGGGCCTCTACACTTTGTTACCTTACCTTACGACCCTTGTGGGGATTTATCTATGGACCTCGTGCTTGGTCTCCCACGAACACAATGTGACATTGATTTGATGTTCGTGGTGGTAGATCATTTCTCTAAGATGACACATTTTATCCCATGTAAGAAAACTCTTGATGTAACACACGTGGTGAATCTATTCTTCAGAGAGGTTGTATGGCTACACGGGGTGTCCAAAACTATTACTTTTGACCATGACACAAAGTTCATTAGCCACTTTTGACAGAGTTTGTGGACTCCATTTGATACACGACTTCAATTCAGTAGCACCTACCACCCAAAAATTGAAGGAAAAATTGAGGTTGTGAATCACACGTTGGGAAACCTCCTTCGATGTATTTCAAGAGAAAAACTGAAGCAGTGGGATATGGCCTTATCTCAAGTAGAGTTTGCATTCAATAACATGGTAAATCGCTCTACTGGGAAATCCTTGTTCCAGATTATTTATGAATGAGTGTCTCGTCACACTCTTGACTTAGTTCTTCTGCCTAATCTCCCAGGCATGAGTATTACAGTAGAACATATGACAGACAGGATCATGGGCATTCATGCAGAGGTGTAGACCAAGTTACATGCCTCGAACGAGAAGTACAAGGAGCAAGCGGATAAGCATCAGTGACAAAAGGTCACGTTATGGTCCATTTATGCAAAGAAAGATTTCTGTCCAGGACACATAACAAATTGAAGAATAAGAATATTGGACCGGTACCAATCATCCAAAAGATCAATGATAATGCATGCGTTGTTGATTTTTCAGGTGACATGGTGATCTCATAGGCTTTCAACATCATGGACCTGATCGAGTATCATGAACCAAAGTAGGACAAGTTCTTTTGAAGTGGAGGGGAGTTATGTAGAGTGGGTCACGGATAGTTTCATAGCTAAGATGGATAAAAAAAAGGCCCGGTCGATGACAGAAGTGATTTGGATTGTCAGACCTTAAATCGGGCGTATCTTGTAATCTAGAGTTATTGGACATAAAATATATGATTTTGGGGTAGGATGAGCTACTTTAGCCACCCAACCCGGCGTGTAAGTTGAATTTGCAAAATACCATCAGATCGACGGTCGTTTCCCTATTTTAATTCCGTTTTTACTATAAATAGTAAGTTTTAGTTTGATTATAACTCTTCATCCGTTGGGCTTTAGGAGTTGCGCCCAACATAAAAAATGCTTAAAATAATTAGGAGAACAGTGTGGTGAAGCCAAATAAGGCACTTACTATTCTTGGCCGAAAACCTTGTGCACTAGTTAGACATTACGATTGTCTATAAATAGTAAGTTTACTATTTATAGTATGCCACGCCCCAAATTCAAAAATCAGATTCACAGGAATTCCGATCGTCGAACCCGATGCCAACAGCTTTCGTAGTACCCCATTCTCGGCCCCCAGCGTACATACGCTAGGTTCCGATCCTGAGATCCGACAAGAAGAATTTTTCAACGTACATTTGTCTCATAAGAAGCATAACCATAAGTATACCCAAATCATAAAGGTAACATCATCATCACATATCCACTAATATAATCGTTTGAATATAATGCTGAAAGAGAAATACATATGTCAGAATCAAAGCTCCGAAAAACAGCTGCACGCTCCAAGCTCAATGCTGCTGCAACCTAACGCCACCTGCACGCATCTATCGTGCATAAGCTTATAGAAAGCTTAGAGGGTGGTGAAAGTGTGTGCACAAGGTAAGTGCCAAGTATGCAATATAATGCCATATATCATACAATGGAATAAACGAAAATACTGACAAGATATGATATTAGAGTAAGCGAAAATATGTTGGTAAGTCCATGAGTGCTATCAGCCGTACCAAGAATGTGCGATGCAAAACATAACAAGACAATAACAGATGCTGAGAATGCAATGCAATATGCAAATCCTGACGAGCCACGAATACCATCAACCTTATCTAGGCCATATAAGTATAAGAACATAGTAACCCAAAATGCTAAGAACTATGGATGCAATGTAATACATGGTGCGAATGAAATGATCATGTTGGAATGTGAAGTTGGGATGATAGTACGATGTATCTCAGGCTATTGGGTCCATCATAAGGGACTTTTATCCAAACTAGTCTCATACCTAAATTTGGATAGTCAGACACAATGTGGTAAACTCCTGATCAGGTTAGTCGCGCGCCCAACTAAAATCCTGGCCATGTGATGGTACACGTAACAAATAGGTACGCACCACCAGCCTAAGTGGATAGTGAATGAATGAATGAATGAATATGTAATTCCTACTCAATAAGTCCACATATCAGTACGGTTGCTCTCTGAAAAAATCACCGGGCTCTAATACACTTCGCACTGACTGCCTCCTCCCTAGCTGCACAGTCAAGCAAGCAGAATAGACCTCACTATCCGCCTGACCAGTAGTCTGCCAATACCTACCCGGCTCGTCGATAGTGGATCCATTTACGAGCTGGTCATACTCAGCCTAGCTTATAGCCCCCTCACTCAGGCAGATAAGGCCAAACCCCCTCCCAACCGACCACGACATAGTGAGACACATGACCTACTAGTATTCGGCACTCGGGCACTCATGTTTCACTCGGTCTAGATGTTGGGGCTACTCCTAGCCTCGAAGGTTCTGGGACTTTCACCCAAAGGCATCCTAAGTGCCCACAGTACTAGAACCAAGTATTTTTGGTGTCCCATTTAGCCATCCACGATGTGCCTGTGGAGGCCACGACCCTGATGTCGCTAGGGCGTACAATAATCAAGTCACAAATATGCGAGATGTATGAGTCACACTAACCACTCATGCAACAATCCTGTGCGCATTGCGCGAAATGTGGGACACTCCGTCTCATAAGGAGTCCCATAAATGGTTTACCCAATGGCGTATGCTATGATCAAACATTTCTCATATCAGGCATACATATGATGCGTATGGGCATGAATTATGGAGTTATACTAAGCATTTTATATGGTGATAAACTATCCTCACAACGAAGATGGGCCTTGATGGCCTACACATAACAAGTATGGGCTTATCAATGGGCCCTAGGGAGAGTTATAATGTGGACATTTAACCAACATTATTCTTACAATGTGGACGTTAAACCAACATTGCTCCCAAGGCACGACCCGCCATAAACATCATTCATAAACCACAGTAGAATCGCACATTGCAATGGACCTTAAGGACATCCCATGGGGCCTCAACCCATGGGTCTTAGATACATCAAATGGGTGGCATCACATGGGCCTTATGTTGGCCAAGTGGGCCGCACGTTCCAATGGGCCTTATGTACTGTAACGTCCCGAAAATCGGGGGTCGAGTAAAAACTCGACTCCCGAGTTCCAGAACATCACTTATGCAACATAAATGTGTATGATTGAATGTTGTCTGTGTTAATGTATTAAACATGAGTGGGATTAAGCCAGAACAGCATATCATACTCCAGAGACAGTTGAATTAACAAGCGGAAGAATGTGATACATATATATAATATATAATTGATTGTAAGTCTCCAGAGTGTGAACATGTTACCAGGTTAAACATATACACGTATACCTCAAAATAGAAAGAAAGAATATACATGAGTGCTCTGAAAATATAAAATGACAAGTGTCATGGCATCTAATGAACCTCCCTGTAATCCCGTCGATCAGAACACACATAAAGGAGGGATCTTCCTCATCATTATCAAGTCCGGCTCTACCTCGCAGGCCGCGCCATCATCTACAATCACAATAGGGACTGGTGGGTGTCCGAAAACACCGTCCCGTAACGTGGGAGTGATCAACTCAGTGGAATAACAGAGCAGAGATTAGCATGTTCTCAAATCAATCATGCGATAATAGTAAAGCAATAAATCAAACATTCCTAAATACTGTTGTTAATGAAATATGACATGACATGATGGATGCCCTCACCGACGATCTCCCTCATACGGCACCATCTTACGCCCGCGGCATGCTTTCTTTCCACAGTGCTCCACATCTTTCAGGCACATGCAATGTGATGGCGATATAATTACTAAGTTATTATTAGTCCTTTTCATACAGCAATATTGGAAAACTAAGGTACCTTCCTTATATCAATCCCAACACAGATCCTGTCTAGGGTCGTCACTCCTAGTAATCTCATATGATGTTATATTTGTAGGTCGCTGCAAGGACTGCCAGGGCTGTTTCTCGCACTCGTTGCACTGCTCCCCCATCACCTTATCAATATAGGCCTAATTATCCTTAAGACTGCATCAGGACTCGTCGCCCCCATGCGGTGTCAGGATAAACTCAAGGTCACTACAAAGGGCTCGTCACCCGATCAGTGTAGGCCGACAGTAAGAATATAGTGTCCTATGCCACCATAATCTGCTCAGAGTAGGGTGCTCACTGGTCACTACGAGGAGGTTTGTGGCCCCAGCGTAGGCCGACAGCTTGACCACAGTGTCCCATACCACCATGCCCGGCTCATGAGTCTTTATGGATCAACGTACCATGGTTGACAGGATTTCCAATGGTAAGTTCAGTACCCTAGGTTCAAGCAGTTATGACACATACATGGTGAACATATAATGGCCAGTCGGATTACTTGATGGGCTCGATTAGTACGAGCGCATCTCAAGTTGAGCGACATGAAGTGCATGAAACACTTCGTGTGGCCTAACCACTACCGCCAACCCAAGACACGACTCGCGTTCATCGATGCGTCTTTCGTGGCCAATAGAAGCCAACCACGAATTTACTCTGTTACCGACTGCCTGGACTAAGCATAGTCCCAAAAATTTATAAATCAGTATCAATAATCATGTGAGAGTAATTGAAATGCAATACAACAATACAAGCATGTTATCACATGTTATAACATACAACTTAATCAATTCATTCAACACATGCATTTCATACATACAATGTAATCCCTACATATTGCCAACATGATGGAAATCATTTACATCAGCATATTACTTGAGAATTCAATCTCAAAACTATTTCATAACACCATATACTCAATACATACTAATACAAACATTCATACAAACACTTAGTCTACACACTTAAGTCTACATAGTGTATGTCGACTCAAAGTGCGCCTTTGGGCGAATCTCTTTGCCAAACCAATTATGCACGCATTCCTAATATCCTAATGCGACAAAAATCCATGTCAACCATTTCAGCAAAATATGGATGTATACAGTATTTCCTACAAATGACTAAAATGTCCTAAATCTCATATTTTTCCTACGTTTACGAAACAGGAAACGGACAGCATGTTGTACATGTCAAACGGCGTTGCCGTTGATAATCTACTATTAAACGACATTGAAAGCGTTGAAAACAGCCAATCAAAGCGTCTAAAATTCACACCTTTCACTTTAGGTGTGTATCGTTCCGAACGGAGCGTATACGCTTCGTCTACGGCGATCAGGCGATCTAATACACACGTACATCAACTACTTTGCTATTTTAATCGAAGAAGTCCCCAAATCAGCAAGTGGTTAGGGTTTTTCTTACCTAGAAGTGCATTGGAATCGCCAAAAAAGTGATTGGAGTGCGCTGCTTTAGCACGTGTAGCAGCAGCAGCAAGTGGCAGGAAGATCTCTCCCACACTCTCTCACAAACTCTTACTTTTTCTCTCTCTCAATCTAGGGTTTTAACCAAATTCGGATGGGAGAGAAATGAGAGGGTTTAAGGCCCTTATATAGCCCAAAACCTTCCCAAAATAGACTTGGGAACAAGGTTTACTTGGGTTATAACCAAATCGGGGCTGTTCTGGTCCAAAAGAGCATTTCTGGAGGTCCCCTAGCCGAACGCGGTCGGAATTAAGCTCATGCATACTGGATCTAGCACACATCAATTTTTCAGACTGGAAGAGTTCGCAGATCGCATGTGACGGTCCAATTTCAGTTCAGCGGTCATCGCACCTAGATCAGGTCTACAAGTCTCATGATATGAAAGAGAAATTTTTCCTTATTCGAGGGTGTAATTTGGCTGAATTCTGATGGTCAGAACGCTTAATAATAACGCGTCAAGTCACGTGCCAGATTTGAATTAAAATTTTCAAATCTAACCCTATTCTCACTCTCTTCACTCCAGGCTCAATGAAATAGCCTCTGAACGTCGGTTGGCCTTGATTTTTGAAACGGTTGTCAAGTCCAGCTAAACAGTCATAACGGTCTAAGATTGTAGGTATCGGACTTTCGACGCGCGGTCTAGATCCAATACAAAGTTTCAAAGAGTTCATGAGAGCAAACAGGTTTAGAGTTTGATCCAAGGTTTTAGGATATTATAGCATCATTGGTTCTACAAGTTTTGGGTCTTGTAGAACGTATTTAAAGTGGTCAGGGACAATTTCACAGCTACTCCAGCGTAGCGCTAGCTACCTTACGCTTAATTTCTAAAGGAATTAATCCTAAGTGATTTATTTGGCTATGGAATTGGGTTCTGAGCGGTTACCAAGGTGTTTTGGTTGACCCATTGCCTAAGGACGTCTAATCCCAAATTGGTAAAAAATTCAGGGTGTTACAATCTACCCCCCTTAAAACACAATTTCGTCTCCGAAATTGGTGAAGGGTAAGAAGTATCTAGCAAGACTTCAGTATTGACATTCTAAGGAAGGGTCAATCCTATTTAATGAGCTAACCGTACGTATAACCTAAATCAAATGTTTTGATCCTGGGCCAGTGGGGAAGAGGCCAACCATGCTTTTGCTGCGCCACTCTGATAGAACAGTTGCATTGGCTGACCTAACTGGATTGGACTCAATACGTTCTACCCCCCTTAAAACTTGGTTCTACTTAAAGTTCAAGAATCTTTGCATCGCTCCATATATCGGAACGAGGTGCAACTTAGGGGCTATCCTTGACATGAATTGGGAAACAACCTCTCATTACGGTGGTTTTCCTTTGCTAATGATGCGTTCTATGGCATTGGTATCTATGGTGATAGAGATGAGCCTAATCTCTATTGTGGTTGAGTTCAGGGGCAGGTATGAGTTGGTGGCCAGATGTCTAATTCTCTACTGGCTTTAAGTCCTCGCCATTTCCCAAAGGCAATGTGATCACGTTTGGTTGTAGGTGGTTGGGCCATCACAGAAGAAAGGTTGTGTAGTGGGACTGAGCCGGATACGTTGAACCTTCTATCTAATCAGGATAGAAAATTCGTTGTATCAGTTCTTAATCCGAGTCGATGCCGATCTTCTGCTTGATCAGAGCATTGGATTTATTGGTAACCATTAGGATTAAGAATTGGATTCAAACCGCGAATACTTCGCTTACATATACAGTTCCTTTACTCCGCATTCCCGAATGCAATAAGCCCTTGGGGAAGGCAATTCTAAGGGGCGTGCTAGTTCATTCTAAGTTCAATCTGAGGGATTTATAAATTTTCCCTGAGAGTGAATGGTTCTAAGTTAAAACCACTTTCCTATGGGTTACAACAGAAGTCTATAAGTAATAAGGGGATCTATCGAAGGAATAAGGTTCTACTTCAACCAAATCTAACCTACAATTCCTTAGCATATACAGGCTTTACACTACTTAAGGTAACTAGTAGCCTAGTCTGTAACTCAGTAGCTATAATCCAAAGCCTAAGTTTATACGCTAAATGGTTTCATACCATTACTAATACAGGGAATTGCTCTATCGCTTAGGGTCAAGATTATCTAAATGGAATTGGATTTCCTATATCGTCAGATCCTTCAAATCCAGGAGTACTTAACTCTAGGTCTAAAACTCTAAGGACCTGTTTGGCTAGTGGCATTAAGGTATACTCAAGAGCTGGCATTGCTAATCCCACGTCAGGATTGGGTGTGGCATGCTTGGTAGGAGGGTGGGGTGGGATAAAAACTAATTTTGTAGGCTTAATCGCGGGATTTACAACATGGCAGTGGAAACCATAGGATACACCTAATCTAGGGACAATACCTTACAGCAAACGAAACGGCATGCACTCCATTCAACAAAATTTGTCACAATACAAGGAATAAAGTTCCACATGGATTATGACAGGAACGCATTCGGCTATGCTAAGGCCAAACCACTAACACAAACACATTTTCTACCTCTGACTTCACTAAACCTAACAACAACAAAACATAAAAATCTCAAAATGGTAATCAAATAATCTACAAGACAATGACACAGATGCCTAATTCTACCAAAGGACTCTACCACAGTCCTGACTTACCTTCTTTAACACTGTCGAGTCTAATACTGTCTGTTGCTCACTAGAGCTCTCTCGGCCATATATTTTCAGTATTCCTTAAGCAAAGAAAATGGAGAAATAGGATTGAGTGTTGTACGATTTTGAGACCAAAAGAGTGTAAAGGCTCAAATAACAGGGACATGAGAGGGAGGATGGTGGAAAGAGAGAAAAAAGGCTAAAACAGCCTTAACAATCGCCATGGAAAGCAGAGAAAATGCGGAGAAATGGTTGCCCAAATAGACTGAAATGAATCTAGGCCCTGTAGAGGGATGCATCAAACTCCCAAAGGCTGGATTTTCAAAGGGAAAAGAGAACTATAAAGGGGAAAGGAGCTCCACACGATTTCAGCCTCGATTGGAGGTTGTGGGAGCTTCAACAGATGAGATTTGAAAGGGAGGGGGTTGCAAATCATGATGGAGGGATGGAATGGGATCGTTTTTAGCAAGAAATGGGATTGAGATAGGATTGGAGCTGCAGTTTGAGAGAGAGCAGCAAGAAAATCAAAAACGGAGGCTTGGAGGGGCTTTTTTGTGAAGGGAGTACATGTTTTTGGGGGTTTCGACGGACGAACCCTATATGGGAAGGGTGTCGTACCCCAAAAACCACGTGCGCCCAATTTTCAGGTCGTGTGGGGCCCATTGTACGGCAATCCATCGTCGGATCGGGGATGGAATCGCCGGACGATGGTGGATTCGATCGGTCTGGCCTAGTGGGCTGGGTCCCCCTACCCCGGAGGTCCCAGATATATATGGGCCCCACCCTAGTTCATTGTATTTTGACCTAGGGAGACCCAAACTTCCCTCCGGGGTATTCCAGGGCCAATCTGTAAAAAATAATACGTTTACCCATCATGTAGCATATGATTTTGGGGTAGGAGGAGCTAATCCATCCAACTAACTTATTAGTTATAAAATATTTTAAAGTTGGAATGGCCAAAATACCAATTTTTACATATTTTTACTATTCATTAGAAAATTTTACCTAAGTATGATTTTATATCATTTTCAAATTAGTATTAATGCCTAACATGAAAATACTGAGAAAGAATTGAAGAATGGAGTGGTGAGAGGAAGAAATTTGAAAGAAGTAGGTGAAACGGGATTTTTAAGCTCTAGCGATTGAAAGTAAGGGTTGTGGTTACCTCACGACCCAAATACATGCATTTACAGATTTGAAACCTTTCAGAGGACATCTCAAACCCACCGAATGACGTCCTACTGGCTAATTAGGTCACTTCACGCGACCCTAGATGCATTATGGACTCGATCGAAACGAACGAGTTGAGTAGACCTCGCCTATTGGCGAAACTGAAATCCTACGTATGTTTCTAGATCCTACTCGCACCCACCTAAGTCAAAGGAGCGACATCGTAGGTCGCGTGACCATAACCCAGGCCCGGTTTAATCTCAATCATGCTTTGATACCATCTGTAGCATCTCGAAAATTGGGGGTCGAGTAAAAACTCCACTCCCGAGTTCCAGAACATCACTTATGCAACATAAATGTATATGATTGAATGTTGTCTGTGTTAATGTATTAAACATGAGTGGGATTAAGCCAGAACATCATATCATACTCCAGAGACAGTTGAATTAACAAGCGGAAGACTGTGATACATACATATAATATATAATTGATTGTAAGTCTCCAGAGTGTGAACATGTTACCAGGTTAAACATATGCATGTATACCTCAAAATAGAAAGAAAGAATATACATGAGTGCTCTGAAAATATAAAATGACAAGTGTCATGGCATCTAATGAACCTCCCTGTAATCCCGTCGATCAGAACATGCATAAAAGAGGGATCCTCCTCATCATTATCAAGTCCGGCTCTGCCTCGCAGGCCGCGCCATCATCTGCAATCACAATAGGGACTCGTGGGTATCCGAAAATATCGTCCCGTAACGCGGGAGTGAGTGATCAAATCAGTGGAATAATAGAGCAGAGATTAGCATGTTCTCAAATCAATCATGCGATAATAGTAAAGCAATAAATCAAACATTCCTAATTACTGTTGTTAATGCAATATGACATGACATGATGGATGCCCTCACCGACGATCTCCCTCATACGGCACCATCTTACGCCCGCGGCATGCTTTCTTCCCACAGTGTTCCACATCTTCCAGGCACATGCAATGTGATGGTGATATGATTATCAAGTTATTATTAGTCCTTTTCATACAGCAATATTGGGAAACTAAGGTACCTTCCTTATATCAATCCAAACACAGATCCTGTCTAGGGTCGTCACTCCTAGTAATCTCATACGATGTTATATTTGTAGGTCGCTGCAAGGGCTGTCAGGGCTGTTACAAGCACTCGTTGCAGCGCTCTCCCATCACCTTATCAATACAGGCCTAATTATCCTTAAGACTGCATTAGGACTCGTTGCCCCCATGCGGCGTCAGGATAAACTCAAGGTCACTACAAAGGGCTCGTCACCTGATCAGTGTAGGCCGACAGCAAGAATATAGTGTCCTATGCCACCATAATCTGCTCAGAGTAGGGTGATCACTGGTCACTACGTCCTACTCCCGAGTTCCAGAACATCACTTATGCAATATAAATGTGTATGATTGAATGTTGTCTGTGTTAATGTATTAAACATGAGTGGGATTAAGCCAGAACAACATATCATACTCCAGAGACAGTTGAATTAACAAGCAGAAGACTGTGATACATACATATAATATATAATTGATTGTAAGTCTCCAGAGTGTGAACATGTTACCAGGTTAAACATATCCATGTATACCTTAAAATAGAAAGAAAGAATATACATGAGTGCTCTAAAAATATAAAATGACAAGTGTCATGGCATCTAATGAACCTCCCTTTAATCCCGTCGATCAGAACACGCATAAAGGAGGGATCCTCCTCATCATTATCAAGTTCGGCTCCGCCTCGCAGGCCGCGCCATCATCTGCAATCACAATAGGGACTGGTGGGTGTCCGAAAACACCGTCCCGTAACGTGGGAGTGATCAACTCAGTGGATTAATAGAGCAGATATTAGCATGTTCTCAAATCAATCATGCGATAATAGTAAAGAAATAAATCAAATATTCCTAAATACTGTTGTTAATGAAATATGACATGACATGATGGATGCCCTCACCGACGATCTCCCTCATACGACACCATCTTATGCCCGCGGCATGCTTTCTTTCCACAGTGCTCCACATCTTCCAGGCATATGCAATGTGTGGTGATATGATTACCAAGTTATTATTAGTCCTTTTCATACAGCAATATTGGGAAACTAAGGTACCTTCCTTATATCAATCCCAACACAGATCCTGTCTAGGGTCGTCACTCCTAGTAATCTCATATGATGTTATAATTGTAGGTCGCTGCAAGGACTGCCAGGGCTGTTTCTCGCACTCGTTGCACCGCTCCCCCATCACCTTATCAATATAGGCCTAATTATCCTTAAGACTGCATCAGGACTCGTCGCCCCCATGCGGTGTTAGGATAAACTCAAGGTCACTACAAAGGGCTCGTCACCTGATCAGTATAGGTCGACATTAAGAATATAGTGTCCCATGCCACCATAATATGCTCAGAGTAGGGTGCTCATTGGTCACTATGAGGAGGTTTGTGGCCCCAGCATAGGCCGACAGCTCGACCACGGTGTCCCATACAACCATGCCCGGCTCATGAGTCTTTATGGATCAACGTACCATGGTTGACAGGGTTTCCAATGGTAAGTTCAGTACCCTAGGTTCAAGCAGTTATACACATACATGGTGAACATACAATGGCCAGTCGGGTTACTTGACGGGCTCGACTAGTACGAGCGCATCTCAAGTTGAGCGACATGAAGTGCATGAAACACTTCGTGTGGCCTAACCACTGGCGCCAACCCAAGACACGACTCGCGTTCATCGACGCGTCCTTCGTGGCCAATAAAAGCCAACCACGAATTTACTCTGTTACCGACTGCCTGGACTAAGCATAGTCCCAAAAATTTATAAATCAGCATCAATAATCATGTGAGAGTGATTGAAATGCATTACAACAATACAAGCATGTTATCACATGTTATAACATACAACTTAAGCAATTCATTCAACACATGCATTTCATACATACAATGTAATCCCTACATATTGCCAACATGATGGAAATCATTTACATCAGTATATTACTTGAGAATTCAATCTCAAAACTATTTCATAACACCATATACTCAATACATACTAATACAAACATTCATACAAACACTTAGTCTACACACTTAAGTCTACATAGTGTATGTCGACTCAAAGTGCGCCTTTGGGCGAATCTCTTCGCCAAACCAATTATGCACGCATTCCTAATATCCTAATGCGACAAAAATTCATGTCAACCATTTCAGCAAAATATGGATGTATACAGTATTTCCTACAAATGACTAAAATGTCCTAAATCTCATATTTTTCCTACGTTTACGAAAGAGGAAACGGACAGCATGTTGTACATGTCAAACGGCGTTGCCGTCGATAATCTACTATTAAACGACATTGAAAGCGTTGAAAATAGCCAATTAAAGCGTCTAAAATTCACACCTTTCACTTTAGGTGTGTATCGTTCCGAACGGAGCGTATACGCTTCGTCTACGGCGATCAGGCGACCTAATACACACGTACATCAGCTACTTTACTATTTGAATCGAAGAAGTCCCCAAATCAGCAAGTGGTTAGGGTTTTCCTTACCTAGAAGTGCGTTGGAATAGCCGGGAAAGTGATTGGAGTGCGCTGCTTTAGCACGTGTAGCAGCAGCAGCAAGTGGCAGGAAGATCTCTCCCACACTCTCTCACAAACTCTCACTTTTTCTCTCTCTCAATCTAGGGTTTTAACCAAATTCGGATGGGAGAGAAATGAGAGGGTTTAAGGCCCTTATATAGCCCAAAACCTTCCCAAAATAGACTTGAAAACAAGGTTTACTTGGGTTATAACCAAATCGGGGCTGTTCTGGTCCAAAAGAGCATTTCTGGAGGTCCCCTAGCCGAACGCGGTCGAAATTAAGCTCATGCATACTGGATCTAGCACACATCAATTTTTCAGACCGGAAGAGTTCGTAGATCGCATGTGATGGTCCAATTTCAGTTCAGCGGTCATCGCACCTAGATCAGGTCTACAAGTCTCATGATATGAAAGAGAAATTTTTTCTTATTCGAGGGTGTAATTTGGCTAAATTCTGACGGTCAGAATGCTTAATAATAACGCGTCAAGTCACGTGCCAGATTTGAATTAAAATTTCCAAATCTAACCCTATTCTCACTCTCTTCACTCCAGGCTCAATGAAATAGCCTCTGAACGTCGGTTGACCTTGATTTTCGAAACGGTTGTCAAGTCCAATTAAGCGGTCATAACGGTCTAAGATTGTAGGTATCAGACTTTCGACGTGTGGTCTAGATCCAATACAAAGTTTCAAAGAGTTCCTGAGAGCAAACGGGTTTAGACTTTGATCCAAGGTTTTTGGATATTATAGCATCATTGGTTCTACAAGTTTTGAGTCTTGTAGAATGTATTTAAAGTGGTCAGGGAAAATTTCACAGCTACTCCAGCGTAGTGCTAGCTACCTTACGCTTAATTTCTAAAGGAATTAATCCTAAGTGATTTATTTGGCTATGAAATTGGGTTCTGAGCGGTTACCAAGGTGTTTTGGTTGACCCATTGCCTAAGGACGTCTAATCCCAGGTTGGCAAAAAATCCAGGGTGTTACATGTACATTGCAGTGGGCCATATCCCATGGACCTTAGAATACATCACAATGGGCCTCATCCCACGGGCCCTAATACATCTCAATGGGCCCTCAACCCATGGGCCCTAAATATACTACAGTGGGCCTCACCCCCTGGGCCCTAAATACATTGCAATGGGCCTCAACCCATGGGCCCCAAATACATTACATCGGGCCTCATCAAATGGTCCTTACGTTCATATCAAGGTGGGCCTCAATAACGGCCCCAAATAAATCAAAATGGGCCTCATACACATACTATGGTGGGCCTCAATGGACGGCCACAATTAAATCAAGATAGGCCTCAATCCATGGGCCCTAATATATCACAATGGGTCTTAACCCATGGGCTCAAAATACATCCCAATGGGCCTTCTCAATGGGCCATAAATATACAACAGGTGGGCCCTATACACATACCAAGGTGGGCCCACTTAAACCATAGATCTGACTCATTTTTAGCTCAAGCCATAAAATGAGCTTATAAAATAAATGGACGGTTTGGATGCAACACATGCATCATGGTGGGGGTCCACATAAAGGCCCACCATCATACATATATAATATATATAATATATACAATATTATAATATATACACACACACACACACACACACACACACACACACACATATTTATACATTCACACACATATAGTGTGGACAGAGTGGATAGGACACATAAATCATGGTGGGTCCCATTGTCCAAACAGTGGATAGTGAGGACAAATGTGTACATCACAGTGGGCTCCACCGTCCACTGGACGGTGGCATTATAACACATACATCACAGTGGACTCCACCGTCCGCCTGGATGGTGGGAGTACAACACATACATCACTGTGGGCTCCCACGTGAGGCCCACGATAGCATATATTTTCCATCTAATCTTTTGATAAGGTCGTATAGACCTGAATGAAGAGGAAATACAATTTTCAGCCTGATCCAAAACTTCTGTGGCCCATGAAAGGGCTTCAATGGTATACGTCCAATCCCACTGTTTCCTACGG
Organism: Magnolia kwangsiensis; assembly: GCA_037074715.1. NCBI lineage: Eukaryota > Viridiplantae > Streptophyta > Magnoliopsida > Magnoliales > Magnoliaceae > Magnolia > Magnolia kwangsiensis. The sequence continues at coordinate 20,071,255 of CM073581.1, forward strand.
TGTGGGCCACCTGCGCTTTAGATGTGGATCTTTTTTGGAGAGGGCCCACCTCAGGGGGTGGGCCACCTCATGGACGGGTTAGATGGCAAATAAACATCAAGGTGGGGCCCACGGCTGGAGCCATGGGTCCCTGCTGGGATGCCTACCTACAACGCAGGCGTTGTCTGCTACTTCTTTTTTCTTTTTTTCTTTTTTGAAATGCGGTTTTTTCACAATTTTTCATACATGCAACCCACATCGAAAGAATCCACCTCAGCCAATGGATTCTACGGCCCATAACCCATCCATCAAGCCCAATATTGGGCATTTTTCGGTATGAAGAAAAATTAAAGTGAGTTTTGAATGGTGAAAATCACTGTTTTCAAAGGTATGGCTCGCTAAAAGATTGGATCAGCTTCATGTTTCGGATCAATGCCTAAAATGGCCTAAGGGAGAGGATAAACGGTGTGGATGGAATACATACATCAAGGTGGGGCCTATATGAGTGGCCCTTCTCCAATGCTTGGAAAGCCAAGCTCATATTTGTATTTTCTTACAAGCAACGTCCAAACGCTGGACGTTTTTGGACTTAACAAACATATTTAAGGTGGGCCCTACTTAGGTGGGCCACCACATGATAGGTGGTGTGGGTACAATACATATGAGGTGGGCCCCACTTGTAGATGGTTTGGATAAAATACATGCCTCATGGTGGGGTCCATCCGGGTGGGCCACATGGCCTTATCATATGAAAGAAAATGAAAAATAAAATTAAAAGAGAGGAAGAGAGAGAGAGAGAGAGAGAGAGAGAGAGAGAGAGAGAGAGAGAGAGAGAGAGAGAGAGAGAGAGTGGGACAAGCGTGTGATGGAGGGACCTCGACACTATGAGCCCTCCGTTCCATGATCTACATCATAAATCAAGTGGGTCTCATAACATGTGGGCCTAAAAAAATTGAAATCTAACGGTGGAGATCCCTTCTCTATGAAAATAGACAGTCTAGATGACCCATACACAAGCTAGGAAGGTAAACATCATGATTGGGTCCATAGAGAATGGCCCCATCATGAAATGATATTGATAATCAAGGTGGGCCATCGGCCACATCCTAGGGTCCAAAGTGAGATCCAAACCATTGATCGGTAGGCCTCACTTAGCCCATCATAAAAACATGAAATCTAGGCTATGGAAGCACCCACCACTTGATCTTCTTGGTCCATTGGAAAGCCGGTCTCTTAGAGCTTCACTTTGGTGGTAGAGAGATGGGAATTGGATGGCTAGGATGAGAGCTTTTGGAATGGAAAGGTGGGCCATCAAAAATCACTTTTCTCTCTTGAAAATGGCTTGGACGTGTGATGCTCTTGCTAGTTGGGAGTTGAGATGAGAAATGAGAAAGAGAGAGAGAGAGTTGTAAGAGAGATGAGGGATGGGTGTGATGGGTGAAAGGGTGAGGTGAGTGATGAATATGGTACTTGACATATAAGGTGGTGTAAGAGAGAGGGTGAGAAAGAGTTGACTTTAGAGAGAGAAAGCATGGGTTTCTTTGTACTTGACATGAGGTGATTGATGGGATTGATTAATAGGAAGGATGAGACATGTTGTAGAGATTCTCTTGGGATTTGCAATGTGCAGTATTTTTCCTCGAACTGAACGTAGGTTTGCATCTCCCTACCAGGGTATCAGATCGGTGAGCGAGTCGCGGTGTTGGAACCACAGCGACTGTGCGGTCGTAATGGTACAAGTCTCGGATTAGGCCGACTCAAATGTATGATACGACTTACGGTCGTGCGCAAGTGTCAATCATAGGTCATAGGTTATCGAAATTCGACGCGAAGGATCGCAAGAGTTGACGGAACAGTACGGACTAGGATACGGGTCTTACATAGTAAGTTGCAAATTCTAGGAGTTTTAGTTATAGTTTGATTCTGAAATCTCTCCCATTGCTTAATATCCCTATTTAAAGGGTTGTGAACTCATTTATTTCAGGAATTAATCAAATTACGAATTTTATAGAGTTTATTTCCATTTTTCTTTCTTTCTTTCCTCGTGCATTCGAGAAGTATATGTGAGGAGTCCAAAGAAGGTTCATGGATTCATAGTAGTTATCCTTGAGGAAGACGATGATTGACATCATCACGTTCATCCCTGCATGACATATTAATCTGTGCATAGATGTTTGATCGGCCCAGGTTCAGATAAAACTTATGGTAAGTGGGTGCCTATTCAGGCTCTTGATTGTCAGAATTGACAACATAAATGCTCAATTTGACTGTTGGAAACAATATCTTTTGGCTGCTAGACATCTGAGTAGGCCATCCAAGATTAGATTGATCAATTACGTTGGTTATTAATGAAACATTATTAGCGTTTGGATATGTTTTAGTAGAGTACTTTCGGTGCCACTGTTATGTAAGCTCAAAAACCGTGCTCTTAGGGACTTAAACCCAGGACATATCATATATTTAGGTTTTATGGTTTTTCCGTAGGCTCCACATGATCAATGGTTTTCATGATTTGACCATTACATATTTAGATTGAGCATACCAATGGGCACTATTATAGTTGTGATTGGTTTAGATAGGTAATGGGGTGATGTGTTTGGACCGTGTCAGATATCCTTTGTATTCAATTATATATGGACTCTATCTAGAGTTGAGACTCCCAAGGAAGAGTTGATGGATTGAACTTTCCAGGAATTTTTAATTTTTACATGAATAGCAGTTTAAGTCCTCTCATACATATGTATAGAAAAAATATCAAGAAACATTCCCTTCAGCACCAAGAAATATTTTTTTGGTAAAATTAAAGTTGATTTGATCTCCATGATTAAAGCATAGTACAATCCGTTATCTTGTAACTAATCTAACAGTAGGTATTAGAGTGGGCTATGCATCCATCTATGTTTGATAATGTGAGGTTCACATCATGTTCATCACTGATCATGGTTGGTCCATGGAGAATCGATTGTGGATGTATTGTGAGCCAAATATATGCGTCATGTCAGCACAGGAGCATGGTGATAAGGGGGTGGACCGATTGAGGTATATAAACATATTTGAAAGAGTCCTTTGTATGAATATAAAATTGATGGTAGGTTCCATTCAACTACATCATCAATCATGGCCCACAATGCACCACCCCAAACCCTAAACTTAACCATAGACCTTAGTCTCATTACGACTGGCCCACTGCACCTCTCCAGTCATGTCGAGGTTATGATATTGGAGCCTATGCCACTACTAGTTTTGGCTAGGGGAATGGCCATTAAAGCCGGTTATCAAAATCCCTTTTTTCAGGCATAAAGGGAAGGAAGAATAAAAAAGTAATGGTGGCCGTCATGCCCCAAACTTGGAAACTAGGCTCAAAAAATTTTTGATCGTCGAATCCGGAGCTAACAACATTCATAGTACCCCATTCTCAGCTCCCAGCATCATACGCCAGAATCTGATCCTAAGATCCTACAAGGAGGATTTTTCAATGTACATTTAACTCGTTATAAACATAACCACAAGTTTATCCAAATCACAAAGGCAACATCATCATCACATATCCACTAATATAAAATTTTGAATACAATGGTGAAAGGGAAATACATATATATCTAAAATCAAAGCTCCAGAAGAGCGCTAGATGCTCCAAGCTCAATGCCACTGCAACCTAACATCACCTGCACGCATCTATCATGTATAAGCTTGTAGAAAGTTTAGAAGGTGGTGTAAGTGTGTGCACAAGGTAAGTATCAAGTATTCAATACAATACCATAATCATACAATATTAAAAATACTAGAAAGATCATGAATCATACGATATCAGTGCAAGGAAAAATACTGATAAGTCCATGAGTCATACAATATCAGAGTACGTAATACAGATCAGCTATGCAAATGATGAATCATAAAGAGCCAAATATCAGATGCCGAGGATGTAGTACAATATGCAGTACGAACGGAATGACCATGCCGGAGTGTGAAGTCGGGATGATAGTATGTAGTATCGCAAGCTATGGGGTCTACCACAAGGGACTTCTATCTAAACCAGTCTCATACCTAAATTTGGATAGTCAGGCTTAATATGGTAAACTCCTGATCTCAGGTTAGTTGCGCGTCCCAACCAAAATCCTGACCATTACGAAGGTACACATAACTAATACTTATGCACCACCAGCCCGAGTGGATAGTGAATGAATGAATGAATGAGTATGCAACTCCTGCTCAATAAGTCCACATATTAGTACTGTACGTCTTTGGGATCATCACCAGGGTGTAGTACACTCTACGCCACCTGCCGCACAACTGGGTAAGTGGAAGAGACCTCACTATCCGTCTGCCAATATCGGGCCCGGCTCATCGATAGTAGACCCATTCCTTAAGCTAGTTAGGCTTAGCCTAGCATTGCCTATTCCCTTAGGCGGGTAAGGCCACACCCCCTCCCAACTGACCACGACATAGTGGGAGACATGACCTACTGATATATGGCCTTCATGCACTTATATATATATTCACTAGGTCTAGACGTTGGGGCGTCCTCTGGTACCAAGAGGGTTTAGGAATTTTTACCTAGGGCCATTTATGGCTGTCCAATGCTAGAACCAAATATTTTCAGTGTCCCATTTGGCCATTCACGATATGCTTGTGGAAGCCATGACCCTAATGTCGCTAGGGCATACAGTAATCACAACACACAATGTAAGGTATATGAGTCATACAATCCAGTCATGCATCAATCCTGCGCATACCGTGCGTTCATGTAAGACAATCTCCGCCTATCAAGGAGTCTCATAACAACCTGCCCAATGACATATGCAATGGTCAACCACATCTCATAATAAACATGTAGATAATGTGTATGGGCATGTACATGATGCTATGCTGTCACATACTCATAATCAGTATTGACAATCAGCACCGATAATCAACATCAATAATCGACCTCAATAATCGGCTTGATTATCGGCCTCGACAATCAGTCTCGGTAATCGAAATCAGCCTTAACAATTGGCCTTGATAATCGGATCAGTCTCGTCAATAGGAATCGACCTCGACAATTAGAATCGACCTCGACAATCAAAATTGGCCTTGACAATCAGAATTGGCCTAAGGGAAGGTCACAATGTGGACATTTAACCATCAATGCCCATCAATGTGGACATTCAACAAACATTGCTCCCAAGGAGTAGCTCATATAGAGCCTAGCATATGGTGGGCTCATGACCTCACCCAATGGCCTAATACACATCACTATGGGCCTCACTCATGGGCCACATATACATCACAATGGGCCACGTCTTAAGGCCTCAATTATATTACAATGGGCCTCTACCCATGGGCCCCAAATACATCTCAATGGGCCTCAACCCGTGGGCCCTAAATACATCTCAATGGGCCTCATATATATCAAGTGGGCCACATTACATGGGCCACACCAATGGTCCTCATATACATAACAGGTGGGCCTTGCACATGGGCTTCAAGTACATAACATGTGAGCCCTACACATGGGTCTCATATGCATCAAATGGGCCACATATTTAAGCCTCGAATACATCACAATGGGCCACACGTCATGGGCCTAATACACATCATAATGGGCCTTGCCCATAGGCCATAAATACATCACAATGGGCCGCACCACCTAAGCCTCAATACATCACTATAGGCCACAACCCATGGGCCTTGAGTGGACTTGGATAACACCAAAAATCATTTCAATAGTTGTAGGTGTAACATGTGTATCACTGTACATTATCATTCCATGGGGCACATGGCCCACTAATGATGATCAGCACTATCCAAACATTATCCAGGTAAATCAACACCATCCAAACATTGAACAACACTGCCCAAACACTGTCCAACACCATCTAGCACAATCTGAACGGTGTGGATGGAATAAATAAATCATGGTGGGTATCCACCATTCAGATAGCTAGACGGTGTGGATACAACACTACAGCATGGTGGGACCCTCAAAGTTGGTGACGTCACTCAGCAGCTAAATAGTTGGTGTGACGTACCCAACCAATCCGTCTAGTAGGTGGGTCCCACATGGGGCCTAACACATGCATATATATAAGATTATATAATATTATATTTTAAAAAAAAACTGTAACGTCTAGAGGCTCTGAATGCATAGGATAGATGGTGTGGATTTAAACCATACATTAAGGTGGCTACTCCTAGCTCCTGCCCGTCCCAGCTAAAAGGATGGATGGTTTGGATGAAAAACATCCATCATGGGGCTCCACATGCTGCACTCAGCACATCACCAAGGTGGGCCCCATGTCCCCTTTCAAAATAGACGGATGGTTTTGATTTAACACATACATAGTGATGGGATCATAGAACTTGCTGGCGTCCATCCAGCAGCTGCTGCTACTGGGATCTCCACATGGCTGGAGGTGGACGGCCAGAGTAAAACACATACATCTTAGTAAGGCCCACTGTCCGGGAATAGATGGACAGTGTGGATAATACACATACGCCGTGATGGGTCTCACCTTCCAAGTTGCTGGACGGTATGAACACACCACGCACATCAAAGTGGGCCCAACGTGATGGATGGCGTGGATATATCACATGCATCAGGTGGTCCACACGACATTAAAGGGAGGGAGGGAAGGAGGGAGAGAGAGAGAGAGAGAGAGAGAGAGAGAGAGAGAGAGAGAGAGAGAGAGAGAGAGAGAGAGAGAGAGATGAGGAGGGGACCCAACCACTATGGGCCCTCCCTATATAATACATACATTAAGATGGGTCCCACATATGTGGGCCCTCAAATCATAAAATTAAATACTAAAATCACCCACCGATCATCTTCTTGGATTTTTTCTCCCACCGATGCATCCTAGAGCTCCATGGAATGCATCTCAACGGTCGAGATGAAGCTTGGATTGTGGAGATGAGAGGTAGGAAGGTGGGTCACACCAAGCTCTCTCATGGAGGTTGGGACGTGGGTTGCTTAGAGAATGAGAGAGAGATGAGAGAGAGAGAGAGGTTGTAAGAGAGAGAGGGATGGGGTGTGATGGGTGTACTTTGTTGTAAGATAAAGTTGACTTTAGGGAGGGTGGTTGTACTTGGGGATGGGTGTGAGTGATGGGAGTGATGTGTACTCGATTGATGTGATTGATGGGATTGATGTGATTTTATCTTGAGTTTTACAATGCGCAGCGTTTTCTTCGAACTGAATGCATGCCCACATCTCCTGGCCTGGGTATCACCTTAGCACGCGAGACGTGATGTCGAAATCGCGTTGATGGTGCGGTCGCAAGGATACAAGTTTTGGGTCGAGCAGACTCTGATATACGGGACACGACTCAGGATTATGTACAAACATCGATAACAGATCACGGGTCACCGAAATTTAGCCATGAGGACCACGGGAATCTACGGAATGGTATAGGCTAGGATACGGGCCTCACAGTGTCCCATAGTGACTTCAATGGTCCGAGAAGGGTTTGTAAAAACTCATTGTATAGTCATAGTCTTATAATTGGGGCACATCTCATTTTAGTCCCGCTTCTAGGTGCAAATCCAAATGCATATACAGTAGCACTCCACGGTGGGAAAGCTAGTTAGTTGTATGTGAGTCATGCTCACCTGCACACTTATGCACATGCACACCTTTGCACATGTGTTATGGGTGTCTAATTTGAATGGTCCATGTGATGCAGAATCCCATGAAACCCTAAGGTACAAATTTTCACCCTGATTTAAAATTCTGGTGGGCCATAGAAAAGAGAAATGCAAATCAAGGGAGGAAACTGTTTTCATTTTTCATGGCCCACCAAAGTTTTGAATCAAAGTAAAAATTAGGCCTTGGGGGTTGCTGCTTCACGTGGACCATTCAGATTTTGGAGTAACATCACGTACGATGAGTTTTAAAGCAAGTTCGCATGAGTTATGTGCGAACTGGTGCGTAGATAAGCATCACATATATGGATGTGGATTGCGTCCTACCCCTGCCCGGTTGGTAATCCATTTGGGCAGGGATCTGTGGGGCCTACCATGATGTAAGTGTTTTCTCCACACCTTTCAAATATTTTTTCAGATAATTTTAATATGTGAACCAAAAAATGAGGTAGGTCCAAGGCTTAAGTGGACTACAAAGTGGGGATTGAATGTCCACCATTAAAAACTTCTTGGGAGTCGGAGAAGTTTTGGATGAAGCTGATATTTGTGTTTTCACTTCATCCACGTCTACATGATCTGATGAATGTGTTGTATGGTAAAAAAACATCACGTTGGCCCTTAGAAAGGTTTCAACGGTGAGTGTCATTATCAGTGTAGGTTCCTTTGGTGTGGTCCACTTAAGCCTTGGACCTACCTCATTTTTTGGTTCACATATTAAAATTATCTAAAAAAAGCTTTGAAAGGCGTGGATAAAACACTTACATCATGGCGGGCCCCACAGAGCCCTGCCCGGACGGATTAAAATTCGGGTGGGGGTAGGACGCAATCTGCGTCCCATATATATATATATATATATATATATATATATATATATATATATATATATATATATATATATATATATATATATATATATATATGAAATGGTTCCCTGCAGTCGACCTCATGGGAACTTACCATAAGGTTGAGTTGTGTGGTTCCACTGTGATGCGTGTTGAACATCTACCCCATTACTCAGATGCATCATTCTACAATGGGCCTCGGGCTTAAAAATCAAGTCAATCCATGACTTGTGTGGGCCACACCATATATAAAAGTTAAGAGGGGTTACCCTCCCATTAAAACATTCATAATCATTTGGATGGCCCACTGAGATGTGCTTCATAAATCCAGCCCATCCATTATGTGTGTCCTACTTGGATGAGGGTCAGACCAAGTTTCACATCCAAATTTTAGGTGGGCCCCACCAAGTGCTTTTATATGTTTTAGTGAGGTCTTCACATGATTTTAGATGGTTTGGCCTACCTAAGTATGATTTTTGGGATATCCCATAATTTAAAGGGGACCCATCAAATACACAGTGTTGATGTTTGACTCACATCACTGTGGGGCCCACATAGCTCGACCTTATGAGAAGTTCCCATGAGGTCAACCACATAGAACCATTTCCCATACATACATACATACATAGAAATGCTCACACACAACTAGTCGGACCTTTCAAATTAGTCCAACTTCCTAGGCATAAAATTGGTGAAAAAACTTTTTTTGTGAATAGGTAATGATCTCTCAGGAGAGATTGTGTATACTATATCCTACTTAATAAAGATGGGTACACATGTTAAAGTTATGGACCGTTTATCAAATGGGCCTGCTAATTGGATATCATCTATAAAATTTTTTTATCAAAATATACTTACTTCACCCATGAATGCAAGTAAATTTTGGATTGTTGTATTGCATTTTTAACCGTTCAAATTTCTCTTATAACTATTTTAACTACTAATTAGAAAATAATTTTTTTCACATAACATGATTACAATGTACTATATTTGTTCAATGGACTGGATTCCTTACATATTTTGTATAAAATGAATGGCCCTATCATCCTCATACAAGCGATCAAGTTGAAATATCAAAAGGGAGATTAAATATATTCTTGAGAAAACAATTAAATCGGATCACAAGGATTGGTGACTTTGATTAATTGATGCATTGTGGGCTTACCGTATAATGTTCAAAATTCCTATTAGTATGTCACCTTATAGACTTGTCTATGAGAAGTCTTGCCACTTGCCTGTAGAGTTGGAACATAAAGCATATTGGGCTATAAAAAATTTCAAATTCAATCACGATAAGCTGAGTCACTGTGCAAGTTTTAACTTAATGAACTTGAAGAAATCCAGAATGAGACTTACGAAAAGTCTCAGATATACAAGGATTGGATGAAGGTATTCCATGATAGGAACATTCTTCAGAAAACTTTTGAATCAAACCAGAAAGTCCTTCTGTATAACTCGACAATTCTTTTTTTTTTTTTTTTTTTTTTTTTTTTCTGAAAAACTGAGATCTCGTTGGATCGAGCCTTTAAAGTTAAAATGTTTTGTCCTCATAAGGTTGTTGAGATAGAAAATCCGGTGAATGGTAACATCTTCAAAGTGAACGGTCATCGCTTTAAATCATTTGCTAAGAATTTTGATTCACAGTATATGTCCATCCCTCTGAAAAATTCTGTCTATCAGTATTGACATTCTAGTCTAATAGAGGTCCATCTATTCATTTACCGCTTTCTTAGGATTAAGATAGAATAGTTTAGGTTTTGTTAAGTTTGTTTTTATCTAGAGGAAAGCCCCCTTTAAATGGTGGAGACTCCATGTCATCCTAATTATCTTCTTCAGGTTCTCTCTATATTACTCATTTCGATTTTATTTTCATTATCTCATGTTATGATGCATTACATATCTTTTTTACATTGAGGACAATGAAGATTTTAGGTTGGGGTCAGATTAGATGGAACTAATCAATATTTTCTTAGTTTTTGAGCAAATAATTTTCAAAAAAAAATAATAATAATAATCTATTTTCAGATTTTTAAACTCTTTTTGAAGATTGATATTCTATATATTTGAATATACTGTAAAATGATATGATACAAAGTAATTTTTGAAAGATGAAAGTCTTGTTTATTAGTAAATTTTTTAACAAAGTTTTTTTTTTTTTTTTTAATGAATTGATTGATATAAAGTTTAAATATCAATTGAGTCTAGTTCACAATTCACATTTGACTCATTTTTTTATAAAGTTAGCTTAAAAACTAATAAATGTTTAGCTTGATGATTACTCAAGAGTATTAGGAACTAAGTCTCGAGAACCTTATCTACCTTGGTATGAAAAGAAGAAAAATTATCAGTTAAAAAATAGTTGGAATCGAAAATGGCTACCTATTGCATGTGCCTAAATGAGAAAACAACAAAGGAAAGAAGAAAAGAAAGAAGAGGCGATAATGTGAAAGTTGTCGATGAAAAAAAATAAATTAAAATGCTAGAAAAATAATGGAAAATAATATGGGTTCGAAATCAGTAACTTGTGTTGATCTGACCACTTTGAGGTAATTATTATAGTTAAAACTATAGAGGCCACTAGGCCATGATTTATGGTGGAAATGGGATTTCCACCTTTGATCTTTTATGTTTGAGGGCCCACATATGGATGAGACCCATCTTGATGTATGTATGGAACTTAGAGGGGCCCATAGTGGCAGGGCCCCTCCCACAACCATTTTCTCTCCCTCTCTCTCTCCTTTCTTTCCTTGTATGATGGCCCACTTGATGATGAATGAGTGTGATCCACGCTATCTAAATGGTGGACCACATGCCTGTCCAAACAGTGGGACCGACCCACCTTGTTGTCCACTGTCCAGCAGCCCTTGCTACCCATTTTCGGGCTGGCCTGGACGGAGGGAAAGCATAAATATTAGCTTGATGTGGGGCCGTGTGGCCCACCATATGGACACCACCATGATTTATGTGTTGAATCCATGCCGTCCACTTATGGGGCCCACCTTGCTGACATCCAATGACAGACACACCTGCCTGTCCATTTAGATAGGCCTAGATGAAAGAGAAAACCCAAATATCAGCTTGGTCCAGTTGGTGGGCCACCCACGTGGACCCTACCCATTGATGTATGTGTTGTTTCCCCACCGTCTAGCATTTGGACGGTGGGACCTACCTTGATGTATCTGTTTCATCTCCATTGTCTAGCAGGGGATGTTGGGACACACCTGATGCAAGTGTTTTATCATCCACCTTAAGGTATGTGTTCCACCCACACTATCCAGTAGCAGCCGGACGCTGCTGGACAGTAGGGGCTAAATGCCCACCGTTAAACCCTTTTAAGCTCCACTATGATGTTTGTGGGGGCCCAATAGATGGCCCACTACCTGGTGGCCCATGTCCAGTGGGACCCACCAGCAATGTATGCATTGTATCCACGCAATCTGCTGGCTGGATGCCGTCCAGGGCAGCGACCCACCATGATGTATTTTATCCACATCGTCCGTGGGACGTGTGACACACCTGATGTATATATTCTACATCTGCACTATCCATGCATGTGAGGCCCACTTACCATGTGTGGGACTTGCCTTGATGTGATCCATCCAGGCCATCCAAGTGTTGAACGTCTAGCAGGCCTAGATGGGTTGGACGTCTAGCCATTGGAGCCCACTTGTTGTGTGTCCTATATACACGCTGCCCATCCATTTTGCTGGATAATGGACCCCATTAGTGCCTTAAAGGGCCCACTATCCATCTGATTGATTGAGGAAGATGCTGTCCAGATTCTTGGACGTCCAGCAGACCCAGATGGGCTGGATGTCCAGTGTTAGAGCCCTTCTCATTGCAAGTGTTGCCCATCCATTATGCTAGACCTTGTGGGCTGCTTGTAAGCCCACTATGATGTATGTGATTGAAATTATGTTGCCCATCCAAATTGCCAAAATTTGGGCTGACCTATAAGGCCCACAATGATATATGTGATGTACACCTTATCCAACTATTTTTCGTGGCATATGGGCTGTCCATAAGGCCCACCATGAGGCATGTGTTGTATGTTCCCTTAGCCATTGTATTTTTGGGCTATGGGCTGCCCCATGTAGCCCACCTAAATGTACGTAGATGTAACTCCCTGAAAATTGGAGGTCGAGCAAACCTCAACTCCCAAGTTCCAACGCATCACTTATGCAACATAGATTATGATGATTATTATGAGTGCGTTTGAACATGAGTGGGGTTATACTAAAATAACATATCATACTCCAGATTTAATGTAATTTAGCAAGCGAAAGACCGTGATAGATATATAAAGTATATAAGTGATTTTTAAATCCCCAGAGTATGAATATGTAACAGGGCTGAATATATACATGCTTACTCCAAATTATATAAAATACCAAAATGTAAATGTCCAACTAATCCATAAATCCCTGTAATCCCATTGAATCAGCACGAGGTCTACATAGACCCACCTGAGAGCTGAGCGTAAGAGAATCCTTCTTTCTCACCTACGAAATCCAACATTACAGTATAGACCTTGTCATTACCTGCATCTACAACAGAGTTTGGGTGGTGTGTTAAAAATACCACCATAGGTGACAATGAGCGGCTAATTCAGTGGAACTATAAAGTAAAGGTTAACATGTTATCAATTTAGTTAAGCAGTAATGATAAAGCAATACAACAAGCATTCCTAAGTACTCTAATTAATGCAAGGATGATGTGTATTAATGATGTATGCCCTCGCCTGCACTCCCTCTGTGACATCATCTCATGATCGCGGCATGCAACACTCCCACTGTGCTCAACTCCAACGCCAAAGGCACATTCAATGTGGTGCATGTACGTGATTAGCCAAGTTCTTATTTAAGCATATTCATACAGTAGAATTGATAAGCTAAGGTACCTCCCTTATATCATTACCGAAACATTGATCCATCTAGGGTCGTCAATCCTAGTTAATCACATACAATGGCAGTTCTAAGTCACTGCGGAGAGGCTCGTCACCATCAACGTAGGCCTAGTTATACTCAAGGGCACTACGAAAAGGCTCATCACCTTAGTGTAGTTCTAGTGTATACTCGAGGTCATTCCACCAACGCCCTACCAACTCGTAGTTTATTTTCGAAGGCTTGTCACCAACTCAACTGGGGACCATAGCCAGACTGTGCCAGTGTAGGCCGACAACTCAAATATACTATCCCATACACCACCGTATTTGGCTCATGAGTTTGGATTGCTCACTGGTCATTACGAGGAGGCTCGTCGCTCCAACGTAGGCAGACAGCTCGACCACGGTGTCCCATACACTACCATGTTCGGCTCATGAGTCTTAGTGGATCGTGGTACCAAGGTTAAATGGATTTTCACTGGTAAGTTTGGTACCTTAGGTTCAAACAGTAACATCCATACATGGTGAATATACATTGGGCCAATCAGGTTACTTTATACGCTCGATTGGTACAAGCGCACGTTGAATTGATCGACATGGAGTGCATAAATATTATGTGTGGCCTAACCACTGTCGATAATCACTGTACAACTTGAATTCATCGAACGTGTCCGAAGTGGCTAAAATCGTTCGGCCACCAATCGTAAACCACTGTCGATTGCCTGGACTAAGTAGTAGTCCCAATCACAATCAAATGCAGCACTTTCAGAGCTCAATCCCAAAGCCAAAGAAATCGCTTTTCAATACATTTCCTTCAAAACTCATCTTTCACCACCTCATTCTTCAAATTTCTCCAAGTACTTTCATATTAGACACGACTCTTCAAGTTTAAATAATAAAGAACACCAATACTAGGGTATTAATGATGAAGAACAATACTGAAGCTAAAAATTACCATGAATAGTAAATAAATGGGTAAAATGGGTTTCGACCCTTAACCTTTTGGAATATAATAAAATAGATGGATTATTTGGATGGATTAGCCTCTCCTATCCCAAAATCATATGCCACATGATGCATAAACTCATTCTGGTTTACAAACTGGCCCCAAAACACTCTAAATGGAGTCATGGGCCTATCTAGGCTAAAAGACAATGAACTAGGGTGGGTCCCACATATATTTGGGACTTACAGGATAGGGGGAACCAGTCCAGGGGGGTGCCCATCATCGGATTCCACTTTGGCCGGTGATGGCATTGCTGGTTCGGCTAGGGATCGCCGACCGGTGGGCCCCACTCGGGCCGGCCTTCGGGATGAAGGTGTTTGGGGGTTTGGGTAACCCCATGGTATGTGGGCCATCCCTTAAAACCTCCCTGATCAGGTACTTCCTTCACAAAGTGACCCTCTAATCTCTCTTTTCTCATCAAAACGCTTGATTTTTGGTAAAAATCACCCCTCCAAACTCTTTCTTCTTCCGTTTCCAAACACCCTCGCTCCACCCTTCAAATCTCATCTCAAACAAAAATCAATAAAGGCTACTTCCTTTAGAAATCCAACGAGAATCAACTAGCGCTGCACTAGATGGCCTATGAAATTCTCACCAATCACTTTCAATACGATCTGCTATAGTCAAAACATATAGAATAGGTGACGCTACAATACCGTAAAACATAGGATCAAACTCTATTCCCGATTGCTCTCGGGAGCACCTTAAAACTTTGTATCGGCTCTGGACCACACGTCGAAAGTCCGATTACCCCGAACTTAGACAATCCTGACCGCCTAGTTGGACTTGACAATCACCTCAAAAATTAAGTCCAAACGATATTCCACGACGATTTTCTTGAGTCCAGAGTGAAGAGTGTGAGAAATGTTAGAAATTAATATAATTTATGAAATCTGGACTGATCGAACAATACCGAAGCTTGCGCGACATTTTCTAAGTATTCTGACCGTCTGAATTCGATCAAATTTTACCCTCGGATCAGGATAGGTGGCCCTTACATGTCAACGCACTTGTGGCCCTGTTCGAGTACCGGTAGCCGTTGAACTGAAACTGGTCCGCCACGTGCGATCTGGGAACACTAACAGACTGAAAAATTGATGTGAGCAGGATCCAGTATCCATGAGCTTAAGTCCGACCGCATTCGGCCAGGGGACCTCCAAAAATGCTCCGTTGAGATGGAACAGTCCGTATTTGGACATAAAATAAGTATACTTTGGCCTCAAGTCTATTTTCATCACTTTTGGACTAATAAAAAGGGCTTAAACCCTTGCTCTTTCATTCCATACGAATTTGGAGAGAAGAGAGAATAGAGAGGGAGAAAGAGAGAGAAAGGGAGGGAGATTTGGAGCTCTCTCCTGGGATTCTTCCTTGCTACTCCCTGTTCCATAGTCGCCGCTTCTGCACCGCCATTCCGGTGTTTTCAGCTCCATTCTTAGGTAAGAAATCTTAACCCTAACCTGGTTTGAAGCTTAGAATAGTTGTAGTGTTGGTGTAGCTAACCTGTTTCATGCCATAGGTAGCGTACCTGCCGTTGACGAAGACTTATCGTCTAAATCAACTCCGTTTCACAATTTTTAGTTTAAGGTGAGGATTTTAGATGCTTTGATTGACTGATTTCAAAGCTTTCAATGTCATTTAATAGTAGATTGTTAAAGAGAATGACGTTTGACATATAGAACATGCTGTCCATTTTCCATTTCGTATACGTACGGGAAATATGAGATTTAGGGCATTTTAGTCATTTGTAGGAAATACTGTTTACATCCACATTTTGCTGAAATGTTTGCCATGGTTATTTGTCATGTTAGGATATTAGGAATGCGTGCATGATCTGTTTGGCGAAGAGATTCGCCCAAATGCGCACTTTGAGTCGACATACGCTATGTAGACTAAAGTGTGTAGGCTAAGTGTTTGTATAAATGTTTGCATTAGTATGTATTGAGTAAATGTTATTGTAGATTAGTCTTGAGATTGAATTCTCAATCAATATGACGATATACATGATTTCCTCTATGTTGTTATTGAATTGCTTTCCTTATTTGTATGGAATACATGTGTTTTGGTTAATTCGCTTACGGTGTATGTTATAACATGTGTCAACATGCTTACATTGTTGTATTTCATTTCTGTTACTCTCATATGATTACTGATGTTGATATTCAAGTGTTTGGGGTTATACGTTAGTCCAGGCAGTCAGTAATGGATTAAATTCGTGGTTGGCTTCTATTTGCCACGAAGGATGCCTCGATGAACGCGAGTCGTGTTTTAAGTTGGCGGCAGTGGTTAGGCCACACGAAGTGTTCCATGCACTCATGTCGTTCGACTTGAGATGCGCTCGTACTAGTCGAGCCCGTCAAGTAACCCGAGTAGCCATTGTATGTTCACCCTGTATGAGTCATAACTGCTTAAACATAGGGTACTGAACTTACCATTGAAAACCCTGTTAACCATGGTACCTTGATCCATAAAGACTCATGAGCCGGACATGGTGGTATGGGACACCGTGGTCGAGCTGTCGGCCTACGGTGGGGCCACAAACCTCCCCGTAGTGACCAGTGAACAACCTATGACTCGTGAGCAGATTATGGTGGTATGAGACACTATATTCTTGCTGTCGGCCTACACTCATCAGGTGATGAGCCCTTTGTAGTGACCGCGAGCATATTCTGAGTCTGCACGAGGCGACGACCCTTCCGTAGCGACAAGAGTACATTAGGCCTATATTGATAAGGTGATGGGGGAGCGGTGCAATGAGTGCGAGCAACAGCCCTGACAGCCCTTGCAGCGACCTACAAATATAACGTCATATGAGATTACTAAGAGTGACGACCCTAGACAGAATTTGTGTTGGGATTGATATAAGGAAAGTACCCTAGTTTTCCAATCCTGCTATATGAAAAGGACTAATAACAACTTGGTAATCATTATCCATATCGCATTGCATGTGCCTGAAAGATGTGGAGCACTGCGGGAAGAAAGCATGCCGCAGGCGTAAGATGGTGCCGTATGAGGGAGTATGTCGGTGAGGGCATCCATCATCTCATTTCATGCATGCATTAACAACAGTATCTAGGAATGTTTGATTGTTTTCTTTACTATTAACGCGTGATTGATTTGATAACATGCTAATCTTTATTCTATTATTTCACTGAGTTGATCACTCACTCCCACGTTATGGGACGGTGTTTCCGGACACCCACCAGACCCGGTTGTAGTTGCAGATGATGGCGCTGCTTGTGAAGTGGAGCCGGACTTGATGATGATGAGGAGGATCCCTCCTTTATGCGTGTTCTGATCGACGGGATCACAGGGAGGTTGATTAGACACCATGACTCTTGTCATTTTTATATTTTTGGAGTACTCATGTATATTCCTTTGATCATTTTTTGAGTATACATGTATATATTTAACCTGGTAACATGTTCACACTCTGGAAACATATAACAGTTTATATATGTTATACATACTATCATAGTTTTTTGCTCGTATAATTT
This sequence comes from Magnolia kwangsiensis, assembly GCA_037074715.1. NCBI lineage: Eukaryota > Viridiplantae > Streptophyta > Magnoliopsida > Magnoliales > Magnoliaceae > Magnolia > Magnolia kwangsiensis. The sequence goes on from CM073581.1 coordinate 20,089,084, forward strand.
AACTGTCTGTGGAGTATGATATGCTGTTTTGGCTTAGTCTCAGTCTTGTTTAATGCCATTTTACAGACAACATGCATTTATCATTATCTATGTTCCATAAGTGACATTTTGGAACTCAGGAGTTGGGTTTTTACTCGACCCCCGATTTTTGGGGTGTTACATAATTACATGTGATAGTCATAACAAAATTGAGCAAACAATCCAAACATTTTAGTCATTGAGTATTTCAACAAACACGTAGTACACATGTTATCATACATAAGCATTTCATCTGTAAATCACACAATAGTAAGATAGGTTACATAAAGAAAACTATAACTATAGATAAGGGGATTGAGAATCTTACCTCAACACCATCATTAAATACAGTTCAACAAGCATTTTCTCACTCAGGCATTTTATTAAACACTTCGACTACACATACCAACATTCATATAATATAATAGTTATAACGTATATTATAGCAAATCCTTTCATAAGGGAGTTACCACACGTACAACGATCATGTATTCTCAACCAAGCAATCATGGTAAGCACAAATCATAATTCCATGTTCATTCCAACATTTCAACAAACAATGATATTTTCTAGGTTAATAGTCATGACAAGCACAAATCATGGTTTCATATTCATTCGAACATTTCCACAAACACATGGAATGCATTATATATTCACATAGTTCACACACACGTATAAACTATCGAATACATCGTAACTAAGATCATACAATAGCAATCAAGTCAGACATAAATCATTAGCTAACATTGAAAGTCTTAAAAATCATAACCTAAACGTTTATAGTCCGTACCTTTCGTGTGTAGACTCGTAACGTACTCGCTTTGAACACTATGCTTTAGTCTATGGCACTGACAACTTATAACATGAAATAGGTTAGCTATTTCACCATTTACTCTATTTAAATCTCTAAAATAGATTAAGGTTAGGATTTCTTACCCAACAACGGAATCAGTATCACTAGAATAGTGATATGGGAAAGCTGATTCCACACGTGAAGCGGTAGGAACGAAGCTTAACAACTATCTCTCACCCTCTCTCTCTTCTCCTCACTTTCTCCTTCTCTTTTCTCTCTCTTCCCTCTCTTAGAGTTAGGAATTCGTATGGAATGAGAGAGGGGTAGGTTTAGGCCCTCGTATAGGCCCAGAACTGATGGAAATGGCCCCAAGGCCATGGTATACTTAGGTTATAGCCAAAGGGTGTCCGTTTCTGATGAACGAGGCTCATCTGGAGGCCCATTTCCTACATATGGTTGGGGTTAAGTTCCCTGACATTGGATCTACGTCAGGTTAAGATCTCGGTCCGATCGGATCAGTGGATCGGCCGCGAGGGACCTGTTTCAGTTCAACGGTCACCGATACTCAATCAGGGCCATAAGTACACTGACATGTGTTGAAAATTTTTCTTTATCTGAGGGTGTAGTTAGGTCAGATTCTGACGGTCTGAGTCCTTAGATTTGGCCTGCAAGCGAATGACTCAATTCACTTAAGTTTCAGTTCATTTCCTAAAGATATTCTTGTTTCTCACACACTTCGCTCCGAGCTTAAGTTGTGTGTTTATGGACACTATCTGGATTTAATTTTTGAGATGGTAGTCAAGCCTAGTGAGGCAGTCATAACCATATAATTTTGCGTTAATCGGACTTTCGATGCGCAGTCCAGGTCCAATATAGTGTTTCAATGTACTTTGGAGAGCAACTGGGCTTTGAGATTGATCCTAGGTTTTTAGGTATTGTAGCGTTAGTGATTCTAATGGTTTTGGGTCTTACAGTTTGTATTTAAAGTGGTACGAGATAATTGCACAATTAATTTAGTTTAGTACTTAACTAAATTCTACCCTAATTATGATAGAATAAGGTCATAGGGTAGGAGAAGCTGATCTTTCCAAATAACCTATTCATTTTGTGAGAGTCCATCAGATTAATGGTCAAAAGCCTATTTTATTTATGTATTTATTATTTACAGTAAGTTTTAGTTTAAGTATTGTTCTTCATCATTTAAACTTTAGGATTTGTGTCTAATGTGAAAGTACCTAGAAAAATTTGAAGAACATGGTGGTGAAAGTTGAGATTTTGAAGGAAATGGGTTGAAGTGGGGATTTGGGGACTTCGGGATTGAATTCTGAGAAGTCAGTAAGGTGTTATGATCGACCCATTGCCTAAGGACGTCTATTTTCAAGTTGGTAAAAATTCGGGATGTTACAATAAACCATGGGCCTTTTTATGAAGCCCACCCTGTGTATGAGATGATATGTATGCCGCCCATTCATTTTCTTGCTAGTAATAGGGCCATGGGCCCCATTGTAAGATAGTTTCCATAGCGAGCCTCAATTTAGGTGGCAATGGTGGTTAAATGTCCACATTGTAGACCTCCCTAGGCGCATTGTTAAGCCTATTCTCATCTTCTCTAGGTGGGCCACCCAAATCATTGGGCCCCCAGAAGTATTGTCCATCTCACCTTAGTAGGCTAACCTAAATTGTTTGGCCCCCAGTATTGATGGTACTCCCACCATGCCTTGTAGGATTGTCCAAACCTTGAAGACCACCTTGATGGGTATGTTATATGCATATAGTCCATCCATATCTAGGCTGCGGGACTGCCTTGTGCTGCCCATCGTATTGTGTGTATTATTCATCCATTTTCTAGGCTCTGGGCTGCCCACCTTGACATATGTGTTCTACACATGCTGCCCATTCACTTTCCCAGTTAGTCTGAAGGCCGTGGGCCCCACCGTGAGTTAGATTCAACCCCCAAGTGGACCACACTAGTAAATCTCCCTAGGGCCCATTAATAAGCCCATTTTTTGTCCTACATGTGTGTCAGATAGACCTCACTGTGTTGGGCTATCCCAAACTGTTGGGCTCCCATGATGCCCATCCTCCCTTGTTGGGCTACCTAAAACATTGGGCCCCATTGATAATGATGCTTTCCACCATACCCTGTAGAACCACCCCAAGCCTTAGAGCCCTCCTTGTGTTTGTACCGAGCCTTCCATAGTAAATGTGGTCCACGTAGATGCATGTGTTTGCCCAAACTTAGTGACCAAACCCGAGGCCCACTTAGATGATGAGTGAACTACTCGATCCGTTTGTAAGGATACATAGTCCTAGATGTATGGACCCTACCAAGGTCCACCTCGTATTCATATCGGGCCCCCATAAGAAAGCCCAGTTGTTACATGATTAAGAGAGTAAGCATGCCCACTTGTTGTATACCCACTTAACTCATCCCGTGTGATGTGCCCTACCTTTAAATCGATTGCGAGGACTTCGTGTTATGTATGTATCAACCACACCATCCATTTACCTTCTAGGACAAATGTGAAGCTCGTCCTTAACATTAGTACATCATCATCATTACCCTTGCCGTAGATAGAAGAATATGTGACATCAGATTGGATATATTCACTATATTGGCTTATCTTGATGTTTGTGTTAGATACACCATCCTTCTATGAATCCCGTCATGTATTGGGCTGATTAATGTTATATCTGCTAGTGTGCTTAAACTAGTAGGACATACTAAGTATATGCTAGCATAACATCATGATACATGCCCATGCGCATCATTTCAAGCCTATTATGAGTGATTGATTATAGCATGTGCCATTGGGCTGATTGTTTATGGGACTCCTCGAGAGATGGAGTTTCCCCACATGAGCATGCGGTACGCATAGGTTTGATGCTCGGAGCATGTCGTTTAGTTTATACTCTTAGGATGATAGCTATTGTTGTTTGCCTTATCTGATAATAAGGCCAGTGTACTTTATTATATTATGATACATGCTCATGCACATCGTATGTATGCTTGTTATGAGGAGTAACATATGTCATTGGGTTGGTTGATTATGAGGCTCCATGTGAAATGGAGTTACCCCACATGAGCGCACTGTACGGGTAGGTTTAATGTATGATTGGATAGTATGGCTCATACATCTCATGGTTTATGTCATATGTGCACCTTAGTGACATCAGGGTTGTGGCTTCCACAGGCATATTGTGGATAGCCAGCTGGGACACCAGAAATGTTTGGTTTAAGCATATGGGCACATTTGATGTTCGTGGGTGAAAGTCCCTAAACCCCTGAGGCCAGGGGATGCTCCAACATCGAGACCGAGTGGAAAATAAGAGCGTCTGGATGCCGAATACTAGTAGGTAGCGCTCCCACTGATTGTGGTCAGTTGGAAGGGGGTGTGGCCTTACCCGCCAGAGGGTAGGGGGCAAAGCTAGGCTGAGTTTGACTAACTCGAAAATAGGTCTACTACTGACGAGCTGGGTAGATATTGACTAATTACTGGCCAGGCGGGAAGTGATGTCTCTTACACTCACTTGGCTACTCGTCTGGGGGAGGAGCAGTCAATGTGGAGTGTACTAGACCCCAGTGATGATCCAAGAGATAAGTAACACTGATATGGAGACCTTCTGAGTAGGAGTTTGCATTTAATTCTTTCATTATTCTTTCACTAATCCACTCAGGCTAGTAGTGCGCAATTAGACCATTATGTGTACATTCATAATGGCCATGATTTCGGTTGGGTACGCGACCAACTTGAGATCAGGAGTTTACCACACTAAGTCTAGTTATCCAAATTTAGGTATGGGATTGGTTTGGATAGATGTCTCTTATGGTGGACCCCACAACTTGTGATACTACGCACTATCATCCTAACTTCACACTCTAGCTTGGTTATTTCTTTCACACCGCATATTGCATTGCATCCCCAGTACATGGCATTTGGTTTACCACGACCCCAGATTTCATAGCCGATCTGCATTGCATACTCTGATATTTTATGGCTCATGAACTTACCAGTATTTCTACTTACTCTGATATCGTATGACTCATGGACTTGCCAGCATTTCTTCTTACTCTGATATCCAATGACTCATGGACTTGCTAGTATTTCTTTTTACTCTGATATCGTATGACTCATGGACTTGCCAATATTTCTGCTTACTCTAATATCGTATAACTTATGAACTTGCCAGTATTTTCGACATTGTATGATTTATGGACTTGTATTGTATACTTGGAACCTGTATTGCGTACACATGTACACCACTTTCTAAGCTTTATAGTGAGCTTATGCACGACTGTGCGTGCAGGTGACGTTAGGTTGCAGTAGCATTGAGGTAGGAGCACGTGCTAAAGTTTTGAAGTTTTATATATTTTCCCTTTCAACATTGTACTCGAATGATTTTATTAGTAGGTATATGGAAATGTTCTTTTGGTGACTTAGTTATGCTTATGGTTATGCTTCAAAATAATAATAATTCATATACAAAATCCTCCTTGTAGGATCCTAGGATTGGAATCTAGCAAATGGGTGCTAGGGGCTGAGAATAGGGTACTGCGGAGGCTGTCAGTACCGGATTTGATGATCAAAAATTTTATGAGCCCAGTTTTCGAGTTTGGGGGCATGATAATAAGTAGGGAGTTAGGAATGAAGAATTTGATTGAGTTGAGGCTGGGGTGAACTAGGCTCCATTAGCTTATCAAGGCGCGATTCAAGCACTTCTATCGTTCTTCTGAGGCCAGCAAAATTGTCTGTGTAACCCTGAAGTAACTCCTCTTGGATCGTTTCTGAATGGGTTTCAAAGGTAGAGGACCCAAGAGAATGTTCACTATGGTGTATTGCTGGTTCATCTTCCCAACATTGATGTTTCTACTGATTATAGTCATTCGGGTCATAGGTGGGAGAATCTGATGGTTATTGATACATATTATCACCCATAATATAATCACGCATTGTTTTCTTCTTATCTGATGGGCGATAATAGTTCTCACTCCCATAATTATGATAACTCCAACACTCACGTACTATTTTCTTATTTCGTAAGGTGTAATTATTCTCCTGCATATGATCACTTAAGGATTTCTTAACCGGTGGAGCATTGTATTCAGTTCGGTTCTCGATGATAATTTTAGAAAAATTTTGAGATATAGGCTATTTCTTATTATAATCATCATACTAATGTACCCACTCTTGCATGGTGAAACCCTAACTCTGAATCTAATCCTAAAAAATTAAAAGAAAAATCCTACAACAACATGAAAAGTAAGTAGAGGAGAAGTTAGAAGGAAGTTACCAGATTGGAGGAGTCTATGTTAGGATCCTTCAAAAGAAAAAAGAAAGTGAATTAGTTTCAAAAAAAAAAAAAGCAACCTAGTTTCTAAAAACAAACAAAAAAGTTCTTAAAAATAGAAAATAGAAGTTTCTAAAAAGAGAAAAAGTTAGTTTATAAAAAATGAAAAGGAAAGTTTTTAAACCTAGAATTAGAAGGTAAGATAGTTTCTAAAATAATTCAAAAAACCTAATCTTAAAAATAGAAAACAGAAAAACCCTATTCTTAAACTAATTCCAAAACTAGCTAATCTCAGAAAAACGTAACTATCAATCCCCGATAACAGCGCAAAAAACTTGTTTACAACCCCAAGTGTAGGGTCGCGATGCGGTAATAATCTCGGTGAGACCAAGGTTGAATCCACGGGGGCTGAGCTTGTACGTTTCTGAAAGCAACTAGAACTAGAAGAAGATGTAAACCTAAATCTGAAAGTATAGAGAGTAATTGTGAGAGATATAATGAAAAACTTAAGAAATTCAAAGGTGAGAAACTAGGGTTTTCAAGGATCCACTTGTAGGTTCTCATGATGTTACCTTGCTTAATTCAAGGACGAAGAGATATGTCAGATCTCTGAACTTCTCATGGATCTAATCATCAATGGATGAGAGTTGTGAGGATTTGAAAGTGATTTCATCACCTAACCATGCCCAGGAGACAATGCAAACAAAAGGATTTACCAATCACAAAACCTATCATAAGAGAATTGTGAAGGTTAGGAGGAATGCCATCATCCTACCATGCCCAATGGACGATGGCGAACAACAGGATCTCCTAATTTTACAATCTCAATTCAAGAAAAGAAGATATCTCAAGCCATCGTAGATCTATTGTAATTTGTCACAATAAACCATTAAAAACTAAAAATATTCCTTCATAATCTAACTAGAATCTAAGAGAGTTTAATAAAATATGAATCAAAACAAAGAAAACATCCCTAATTACACTAAAAGCTTCACCTTTTAGCCCTAGCTAAGAGGTTAAGCCATCCATAGACATGATTGAACTAAGAACTCTTAAGAAAAACATAAAAACTACTAGGGAAAGGGAAGAAAAACTCTTGGAGACAACTTCTCCATGCTTTTGCTCCACTCAAACCCTAAAAGATGCCTAAGGATGCCCTGTGCAATCCTATTTATAATTGTGCATCACCTCCTTTTGCATTGAGTTAGAAATTTTCAGAAATCACCTCGAATTTATGCAGTCTGCGTAAAATTTGTGTAACCCTCGACTAGTCGTGGACCATCCTCGACTGGTCGAGGGCCACCTTCGACTAGTCGTGGACCACCCTCGGCTGGTAGAAGATCTCGTGAATTTAGAATCTGATGTTGTTAGAATTCGAGTCGAAGTTTCCTCGACTAGTCGAGCAGGAGCCTTGACTAGTCCTGCAGGAGCTAGGACTAGTCCTCTGAATGCCAAGACTAGTCGAGCAATAGCCAGGACTAGTCGAGGATCATAGAAATTTACTTTAAAACTTCAATTCTCTTCATTCTTGACTTAGTTTTCTTGGATCTTTGACATGTGAATTCTTCATTCTTAGTCATCTAAGATCCAATCCTTGGCTTGATGATTCTTAAGCATTAAATCCATACTTTTAGCATCATTTTCAATCCACGCTCTTAAATTCACCTTGCAACACAAACATGATTAAAATAGAACATTAAGCATTATCATGTTCATAAAACCAAGTAATAAATGAGGTCTAATGTGCAATATTTGACCCTCAACACTTTACAACTAAAAGAAATACTTTTTAAAAGTAATAACCAGTAAAAATGAGAGTGAGGAGGATGATAATATCCCCATTTGCAAACTTAAGTGAAAAAAACTTGCAAAGTCTTATGCAACTCTAAGCTTATCATCTGGCACTGATTGTGTTATATGGGTTGTCATTGTCATGTTATAAGGGTCGTGGTTTTCATGTTATATGAGTTGTGGTTTGCATGGTTCGTAATTGCCATGTTGCATAGGTCGTGGTTGTCATGTTATATGGGTTGTAGTTGTCATGCATCATAGTTATCATGTTATGTGGGTCGTGGTTGTCATGTTATATGGATTGTAGTTGTCATGGATCGTAGTTATCATCTTATGTGGGTCGTAGTTGTCATGTTATATGGGTCACGGTTGTTGCATGTTCACAATGACCCATGTAACATGACAACCACGACTTATATAATATGAAAACCATGACTCATACCTCATGACAACCATGACCCTTGCCACATTACAACCACTTGATATGGCCTATACTACTATACAGATATCGTTTGTATGATATCTACGTATGTCATGTACTAACTTTGATGGACGGTAAGGATCTTACAACCACAACCCTTACCACATTATAACCACGGTCCTCATGGTTTTCATGTAATATGGGTTGTGGTTCTCATTTCCTGCTCCCAGATTGCATGACAACTATGACCCATACATGCACATAAGATCCTTATCGTCCATCAAAGTTAGAAAAGTAACCTGTCTTTCCGTACCAGAGCTAGCCTGACGTTTTTTGAATATGAGATGACTATTGATAGGCTGCAGGAGTAGGAAATGGGTCGTGGTTGTCATGGTGGTTATTTCATACGGGTTGTGGTTGTTATGTTATATGGGTCATGGTTGTCATGTTATATGGGTCGTGGTTGTTATGTTATATGCGTCGTATTTGCCATACTGGTCGTGGTTTGGATGGGTCGTAGTTGCCATGTTATATGGGTCATGGTTGTCATGTTGCCTGGATCGTGGTTATAGTTTTCAACGTGTTCACTTCATTTTCTACCAAACCATTGGTACCATAACTTAAGGCCCACAATGGGGTGATCCAATCCATCCACCCTGTCGGCTAGCTCGCTGTGGGCCCAAAAAGTCCTGACTTGGGCAGTATCCAATTCTATTCACCTTGTCAGCTGATGTTTGGGCCTTACCCTTAAAATGACACAACAAAAATTAGGATGAGTTGCATGGATTATGGACGACATAGATTATGGACAATGTGAGTGCCTTACTTCTAAAATGACACGGCATGAATTATGCAGGGCATGGATGCCTTACCCCTAAAATGACACAGAAAAAAGGATGGGCGGCATGGATTATGGATGACATGGATGAAACACATAAGTACCGAGCACTAGCCATTGGTTGGTGGCGGGGGAGTAGATAATCTGTCACTTTTTCGGGAGAGTAGCCACTCCATTTCTCTAGGACCGTATGACTTATGAACTAAGGATAATGACATTTTTGTCCGAAATAATATCCTAAGCCTGTCAAAAGGCCACTCTTGAGATATATAAACCCTCATAGCTTTTTAGGTAATTTTCTCAAACTTTGAGGTCAGTGTGGTCAAAATCCCTTTTAAAATAAGAGCATTTAAAAAAGGGCGCAGTCCTCTACGAGTCCTCGTACGATAACCCCGTTCTAAAAGACTTGCGTGTGGGCCCATGACATCCAACTTGTTATGAAAGGTCACCCAATCATGAAATTTGGATACCCAAAAATCAGAATGATCCACCCATCACATGGGCCACTATATGAACTGAGGTTGTTGGGTTGTTGTCAATTGTTTTTTTTTTTTTTTTTTTTTTGATGTGGCCCACCTAATGATCAGATAGGCGTGATATTCAGAGCATCGGTCATCATCACAAGGCTGACTTTTAATTCACAGGTTGGATAGAATAAAGGTAACATGGCTGGCCCCACTCAAGCATAAGGAGGTGAACAGGAAAGGTGAATAAGCAGGTGAATAACTTTTAGCACGCGGGTGAATCACGTCTGGTATAAGCTTTAGCGGAAAAGGACTTGCTGAAATGGCCGGCCGGTTGAAATTGCCTTTCTAATCAAGTCCGTTTTTACGAATAAGCGCTCTCTTCATTGCTATTCAGCCATCCAGAGATGGCCGGTGAGATCTGCCCATTTTTGGATTGCCCATCTGTTTTACCGGAATGTTTTTGGGCATGGGCCAAAAATAGGCGGCAAATACAAAGCTCAAATGCACACATCACAAAGAAACAGTGGCCTTAAAACTACCATCAATAAAAGATTTTTTCTTCCAAAAGCTTATGAGATTGTTTATTTGTCATTTAACCCTGTCATGATGTCACACAGGCATAAAAAAGAGGAAAACACAAATATCAGCTTGATCCAAGACTTCTGTGGCCCCAAGAAGCTTTTAATGATAGCTGATCAAATCCCACTGTAGTGTGGCCACTTGAGCTTTGAATCTGCTTCATTTTTTGCTCATGCCCTAAAATCAACTAGCAGAATAGATGGACAGCATGGATAATACATATACATTATAGTGGAGACACATGAAATTTACAGCCACCTCAATTTAACATTCAGAGAGCGAAAACATCAACATCTGCATTGGAAGTAGCGTTGGAATTATACTGGTAAATAATTATTACATATATTTGTCTTGTGAATTAAAAAACAAACCCCTCTTAAGATAAATTAAAAAATGAGTTTATGCAATGTAATTCAAGGACGCATTCCCGCCAATCATGCGTGAATTTATTGTGTGGGAGGTACATGGATGCATACTGGCAAGATGTAACCTTTCTTTGTTTAGGTTTACTTTTTTGCAGGAATTTCTTTTTCCACCTTTTGGGCATTGGACATAGATCCCTTACATTTTGACCTCTTACCAATCCCCGTATCTTTCTCTTATTTCTAAAATGCTCTTGCCATTTTTATTTTTTTTCATTAGTTAAGAACCCTTGAGACAATAAGCCATATGAACCGTTAGTGTATTTTCATATAGAATGGTGTAGACAATTGACCAATGATATGGATCAATCAACATGGAGGACCCCACATGCGACCTATTGATCTCAGAATGTGTATTTATCTCCAACCATGCCAATAGTCTTGTTGTGGCAAAGATTTGGCAACATCGGCTTCGATGATGCATATGCATTTTCATATAGATTGGTATAGACAATTGACCAATGATATGGATCAATAAACATGGAGAACCTCACGTGTGACCTATTAATATAAGAATGTTATTTATGTCCAGTCACGGAAATAATCTTGTTTGGGCAAAGATCCATCAACATCAGATTCAATGATGCATATGCAATTACATGACATATACGAGATAGGTGTGAGATCTTCACGTCATGCTCTTGATGTACACGAATAACAGCTCATCAACAACCAAGTCTCTACGAGTCATACAACTTGAGTAACCTGTGGATTAAAAAAAAAAAAAGAGATACGTTAGCATCAATAACCGACTACTTTAATAATGATGCATTCGTCGAAGGCAAAGTATGAATGACTAAAGACAATCGTCACTTTACGATTGGCAGTATATGACGTCATCACATAGTAGCAGTCATTCTCACAATATTGTTGGAAATTCTATAAATAGCGAAGGAAGCAATCGATCGATGGAATCAATCAGAAAACTCTCAAACACACTAATCAAACTAATTAACTTCAGCATAATGTTGTTTATCCAATCCTCTAGGACATTTAACATTTCCACCACTCATTAGCGTAGACCCCTTAACATCTAAGAGTGGTTTTGTCCATCCTTACCTTACGTAAGATCGATTTAGTTATAACCAACAACTCTAAATCCTTTCCATCCGCATCTATGCGCGAAATCTGAAGGAGGGTAGTCTTAGGAATTGTCCGCCTACATTCATATGTTGGGTCGACAATATTTTGTAAGATTGACATTGCTTTAATGTCCCAGATTTTTGATATTTTGAATTTCTAAAAAGTCCTTTAAAAAAGTTGATATAACTAACCTATACCATCACCTACTAACCCTTGATGCTCAAGGTGAGCTGATATGTGGGTGGTACTAGTAAAGAACCACAAAAATTTGATTAATCAACCGTAGAAATTCAACGAATTTGCCCGATTACTTAAACCTCGAGTCTAGCCACATGATTTGCTCACATAGAACCCAAATCTAGCTGACCTATCACTAACTAATTAATATAACCACAACTAAATAAAGACCTACCAAAAGTCGAGACAACTAGGGATCGGATCTTAATTAACAAATAAAATCAATCTAGTTACTCTTTTAGCATGAGAACCAAAGATTTAAGGTTATTAGGATCGAATCGTCGTTTTCGGTAATTAAAAATAAGCCACACTAAGAACTTAGCTAATCCAAACCTTAATCATTACGTACAAGAAATCTCGATATCCAATTCATTTTAGAAGTGACCAAATTTTCCAAACAAGCTCTATACAGCTCGTTAGTGGGACACTAAACCCGATTTTATATAAAGACATTCGTTTTAGTGGGCATGACATTCATCACAAGACATCGAGCCCAAGTCATATCTCGAATCACTTTAACTTAGGCCCGTAAGTGAAGTGCATGAGATGTGTGAATGCCTTAAGTGAAAACTTGAAATTTAAGTGAAACTAGCCCATCGCACTTTCACGAAATTGTAACTTTTGGACTGTACGAATTTCAATAAGAGAAAAAGGGAAAAAGGAAGAGGAGAAAGAGGAGAAAGGAGAAGAGAGATTGGGGTGGGAGTGTTGGTGCACCTTTACCATCTCATCCCCTCTCTAGGTGCCTCACCATAACAAGAGTTGTCATTGGAGCTTTCCCGACAATGACTAGAGGTAAGTGTTGAATCCTACATGTAACATAGGGCTTCAGTAGGTGTTTGTCCATAATCTCATAAGCTTGTATGCTTGTTTATGTCTTTTAATGAAATTTTTCTAACACCCTAACTCTACGAGGGCTATGAGTTGAGCAGATCGTCATAAGGTGCGGACCATTATTTTTAGGTTATCTTTTATCGACGTTTGCGGGTCTCAGTCAATGATTAGTTGCTTGTATATGAATTTATGTATTCTAATATGCTAACATTTTGATTTTGCTATAGTATATGCTATTTGTTGGATATGGATGCTCACATGTTCAATGAAATGTCTAAGTGGTAGAATGTATTTTTTTGTCGATGCTCATATGCTTAATTTATTGCCTAAGTCATTTCATTACTGTATGTATGACCATATGTTTGATTTAATGCTTTAGTGAACATAATACCCTATGGATGCTCGTGTGTTCAATGAAATGCGTAAGTGGTTGCGTAGTGAAACTTATACGATAAGTGTGTGATATAGAGTTTACTCCATAGAAATACTTAGGATTGCTAAGATGTTGAGTTAGTTGGTAAATCACCCAAATCAAGGGATACCTCGAGTTAGGTTGGTTACCCTAGGCTTGTTCGATCGACTTAAGCCAAATATGGATGACCGAGAGTAGATGGACTACACGGGATGTTTGCACCCAATGTGGGTTGTGCTAGAGTTCTCCCAGGTCAATCAAATTAGTCCATTAGCTGACTGATCATATATGTTCAAAATGTGTGACATGACTAAATAGAATCTAAGATACCCTGTTCTTAATTGATGAGTCCATTCATAACTATTAGTGTGATATGATCCCACTAAGACTCATGAGCCGAGCATGGTGGTATAAGATACTGTGTCCAAGTTGTTGGCTTATGTTGTGGTGATGAGCCTCCCTGTTATGACTAGTGAGCACTAATGAAGATAATAGATTATTGTTCGAACAACTCCTATTAAATTATTCGGCCAATGGTTCCATGCTAGAGTACCGTTCGAACGACCCAGGTGTGAATGAGATTGGGTGACGAGCCCTTTTCTTATTATGATTTGATTTTATGTGATAAGTCCACACCTTAGAATTGAGCGATTATACTTGATGTTTGGGTGACAAGTTATACCAAGTTGATCATCATACATTTGAATATCATGTTGTACCTTTGGAATCATTAATTTGTTATAGATAAATGGATGATACCTAAATTTAGATCAAGGGATACTGGTGAGTAGCTGCTACATTTCATAACGAGCCACATGATCCGGATAAGGACTCGTGATATAACATTGTTATCCTAGCTTTGTCAATTAGCTGTATTAATTGGAATTAATAATCACTCGACTAATGATGCATACCCTAGGATAGGTCACGATTTGGCGTTGGAGTTGCTTGTGTGGGAGTGTTGACATTTTCAAAATAGGTGTTGAAGTCACTTGTGAGGGAGTGTTAGATTGTAAAGTGCATGCATCATTTCATAATCTCAATTATGCATTTAACAAGAGTATTTAGGAAATGCTTGACTAGTTGTTTATCATTAACTGCGCTGATTGAGTTAATAATATGTGCAACTTAGAATTAATGGAACCACTAAGTTAACTACTCATTCCCACCTGGGACGGTGTTTTAAAACACAACCATACATTGTTGTTGACGTAGTTTCTATCAAGGCTTCTGACGAGTAGGCTTAAGTTAGCTTGTACTTTCGCTGTGATGCCTTGGGAACGTCGGACGAAGCTAGATGATTTTTTTTATAGTCTTGTTTTGTGTATATATATATATGTTAGAGTCCTCGATCGGGTATAGTTTATATGTAAATTTTGTTGTATGTTAATTGTGGCTTGTATAATTCCCATTTTGGGCAATCACCACTATTGGAATTGTATTTTTGACCTTAGTCTTATATTCATTGATTTTTATTATCTCTACCTCACTTTGGATCTGCTAATTTTGAATTGTGCTATTCTGATTGCTCTTGTATAAAATAAATGTGAATCTGAACAAGGTCACATATGTATTTTCATTTGGTTAACACTTGAAAACTCAACATCAGAGTCTATGTACGTAGGCGCCGATTTTTAGGGCGTTGCAAGTTAGTATCAGAGAAGATTATTAAGATAACTAGGACCTTGGGAATGAGAAGTTTATAAGCCATGAAAACTACGTGTTAGAAATTTAGGTTTTGAGGTTTGGACCTGAATGAGGTTTTTCGTGATTTTAGGAGTATCTGTTTGTAAAAAAGGAAAAAAAAATCTAATAAATTAAAGATAATGAACCCTAGGACCAAACTCCCCAGTTTGCCACGCCTTGAAAGTCGAAACTTATAAACTAAACTCTAAGATTAAAATTCCTATTGTGTGGATGATTTTGAATTTAAACTTATAATTGATGAATAATAGGATCAAATCCCTGATTTTATGATGCTTTCGAACTTTGACTTAAAATCAGAAACTTAGGATCGCCATGGTTAGTTTTGTCGCGTACGAAGTGTTTGAGTATGTGTGATTCCAACTTGGAATGAATAAATTCGGTAAGCCCTTTTTGGGAGTAAAATTTAGCATAAGGATTGAAAGTCTCTGTAAGATGAGTGATTCAGGCTCAGTTAAAACCCAAACAATAAGTACAAAGTTAAACTTTTACCAAAAAGTAAAAGAGAAAAGAAAATGGACAATGGGACTCGATGACACCAAGTAACAATTAAGAAATTTCCTTTAAAAGATAAAAGAAAAAAGAAAAAAAAAAGAGGGAGTTTGAAATCCTTGGTGAGAGCTTAGATTACATCTAAAATACTTCCAAGAGTTGCATGTGTAATATGTGTGTCACTGAACTATTAAACCATTGGGCACATGGCCCACTAATGATATCATAAAACAACTAGATTATCAATTGCATCACTATAATTATTTTAATATAATCATTAGTTCCATCTAAACATTGTCCATGTAAATCAATAGTTAAAATTTGTTTGTTAGTCACTCGGACCTGATCTTGTGCCTATGGCACATTCGATACTTGGAATCTCATCATTTTTTAGCAAAGTTTATATTTCAACGGGCTTATTACAACCATCATGTTAAACATTACATATGGTCACTTGTAACGTCTAGGAAAAATCCGTACAGAGACCCGAGTACCAACTCGATCAGAAATCACTTAGGATTAATTCCTTTAGAAAATAAGCGTAAGTTAACTAGCGCTATGTTAGATTAGCTGTGAAATTAGTACTGTTCGCTTTAAAAATGTTCTACAAGACCCAAAACTTATGGAACTGTTAACGCTATAACATCCTGAGACCTAGGATCAACTCTAAACCCGTTTGCTCTCAGGAACCCTTTGAAACTTTGTATTGGATCTAGACTGCACGTCGAGAGTCCGATATCTACAATCTTAGACCATTATGACTGCTTAGCTGGACTTGACAATTACTTCAAAAATCAAGCTCAACTGATGTTTTGAGGCTATTTCATTGAGCCTGGAGAAAGGAGTGTGAGAAAGAGTGAAATTCATAAAAAATTAAATGTGATTTAAATAAATCTGGCATGTTTCGCTTGTGGGTTAAGTATAAGCATTCAGACTGTTGGAATCTGACCCAAATACACCCTCGGATCAGGAAATATTTCTCACTCAGGTCAGTGTACTTGAAATCCTTGATCGAATCTCCGTGACCGCTGAATTGAAACTGGTCTGCCACGTGGGATCTGGGAAGACTACTAGATTAAAAACTTAATGTGATCAGGATCCAATATCCATGAGCTTAAGTTCGACCACATTTGGTGAGAGGACCTCCAGAAATGCTCTTTTGGATCGGGAAAGACCCGATTTGGTTATAACCCAAGTATACCTTTGTTCCAAGTCTATATAGGTGACTTTCTAACCTATTTAAAGACCTTAAACCCTCTCACTTCCCTCCCATATGAATTTGCTAAAACTAGAAAATAGGAGAGAAAAGAGAGATTCGGTGAGAGTTGTGAGGGGAACTTCCTGCCATTCGATCCGGCTTCTACACGCGCTTAACCACCACGTTCTAATCACTCTTCCGGTGATTCTGACTTCATTCTAGGTAAGAAAGCCCTAACCTCAACCTGTTTTATGGATTCTAGCAATACAAGTAGCGAAGTAGCTGACCTATCTTGTGAATTAGGTCGTCATATTGACGTTGACAAAGCGTAGACTTTCTTTCGAATCGATATGCGTCTACGACGAAAGGTGAGGATTCTAGATGCTTAGGTTGACTGATTTCAAAGCTTTTAATGTCGTTTAATAGTAGATTATCGACAAGAATGCCGTTTGACATGTAAAACATGCTGTCTGTTTTCCATTTCGACTGCGTACGGATAATATGAGATTTAGGATATTTTAGGCATTTGTAGGAAATACTGTATGCGTCCGTATTTTTCCAAAATGATTTTCATGTTTATTTGTCATGTTATTATACAAGATATGTGTGTATGATCTGTTTGGCGAAGAGATTCACCCTAATGCGCACTTTGGGTCGACATACGCTATGTAGACTAAAGTGTGTAGACTAAGTGTTTGTATAAATGTTTGTATTAGTATGTATTGAGGAAATTTTGTTGTAGATTAGTCTTGAGATTGAATTCTCAATTAATATGATGATGTACATGATTTTCCTCCATGTTGTTATTGAATCAATTTCCTTATATGTATGGAATACATGTGTTTGATTGATTTGCTTACGTTGTATGTTATAACATGTTGCTAACATGCTTGGATTGTTTGTATTTCATTTCTGTTACTCTCATATGATCACTGATGTTGATTGTAAGTTCTTGGGACTATGCTCTAGTACAGGTAGTCGGTAATAGATTTGAATTCGTGATTGGCTTTTATTTGCCACGAAGGACGCGTCGATGAACACGAGTCATGCTTTAGGTTGGCGGCGGTGGTTAGGCCACACGAGGTGTTTTATACACTTCATGTCATTCAACTTGAGATGCGCTCGTGCTAGTCGAGCCCGTCAAGTAACCCGACTGACCATTGTATGTTTACCTTGTATTGGTCATAACTGCTTGAACCTAGGGTACTGAACTTACCAGTGGAAACCCTGATAACCATGGTACCTTGATCCATAAAGACT
This sequence comes from Magnolia kwangsiensis, assembly GCA_037074715.1. Taxonomy (NCBI): domain Eukaryota; kingdom Viridiplantae; phylum Streptophyta; class Magnoliopsida; order Magnoliales; family Magnoliaceae; genus Magnolia; species Magnolia kwangsiensis. Next base: position 20,106,922 of record CM073581.1, read on the forward strand.
CATGAGCTGAGCATGGTGGTATGGGACACCGTGGTCGAGCTGTCGGCCTACGCTAGGGCCACAAATCTTTCCGTAGTGACTAGTGAGCACTTTAGACTCGTGAGCCGATTGTGGTGGTATGGAACACTACATTCGTGCTGTTTGCCTACTCTGATTGGTGACGAGCCCTTTGTAGTGACCTCGAGCATATTCTGAGTCTACGTGATGCGACGACTCTTCTGTAGCAAAAAGAGTACAACTAGGCCTGTATTGATAAGGTGATGGGGGAGCGGTGCAACGAGTGCGAGCAACAGCCCTGACAGCCCTTGCAGCAACCTAAAAATATAACATCGTATGAGATTACTAGGAGTGACGACCCTAGACAGGATTTGTGTTGGGATTGATATAAGGAAAGTAACTTAGTTTTCCAATACTGTTGTATGAAAGGACTAATAACAACTCGGTAATCATATCCACATCGCACTGCATGTGTCTGGAAGATGTGGAGCACTGAGGGAAGAAAGCATGCCGCATACGTAAGATGGTGTCTCATGAGAGAGTATGTTGGTGAGGGCATCCATCATGTCATTTCATACTTGCATTAACAATAGTATCTAGGAATGTCTGATTGTTTGCTTTACTATTATCGCGTGATTGATTTGACAACATGCTAATCTTTGCTCTATGATTTCACTGAGTTGATCACTCACTCCCATGTTACGGGATGGTGTTTGCAACACCTACCAAACTGTCTTAGATACAGGTTGTGAGGAGATCCAGGAGCTGGAGCTGGACTTCTACGAGGACCAGGACGAGTTCTCGTACATGCAGTTCTCTGACGGCTTCGCGTAGGTGGCCTGGATCAGCGAAATTTTTACTAGTTGGACTATTATATGACATTTGATTTTGGTTTATGATATGTATATGTGACTCAGAGATGTATTCATACTTTGGAGACAGTTTGAGATTATTTTATTTTATACACAATGATATATATATCCTTCAGTCTTTCGCTTGCATTTTATCACTGGATCTGGAGTATGAATTGTAGTTTTGGTATAATTTCACTCATGTTAATGCACTAACTCAGACAACATTGAATCATCAGCATATTTATTCCATAAGTGATGGTCTGGAACTCGGGAGTCAGGTTTCTACACGACCTTCAATTTTTAGGGTGTTACAAGTTGGTATCAGAGCATGATTTGGATTAAACCGGACCTGGGTTATGGACACGAGACGTACGCTGTCGCCCTTTAACTTAGTTGGGTGCGAGAAAAATATAGAAACACTCATAGGACCCCAATTTCGCGAAGTTTACTCAAATCGATCATTTTGATCGAGTCCGTGTGCATCCCTGGTCGCATGAAACGACTCCAGAACACTTCTAGTTCATGTGTTGACGGGTCTAGACCTCTCTGGACCCAATCCTAGCAATTAGAAGTCGCTAAATGCGAATATGCAGCAGTTAGTAACCGAAACGACCCGAAATAGTTTGAAATAGAGTCGTGGGCCTACCCACGCTAATTTAGAATGACCCAGGTTGGGACCCACATACATTTGGGGCCCTTAGGGTAGGGGGACCTCGCCCAAATGGAAGGGCATTGCCAAAAATCAAAATGGTCGGCGAGGCCTCGCCGTACAATGGGCCTCACTCGGGCGGGCCTTCGGGCCGACGCACTTTGGGGGTTAGGGTAGCAGCCCTAGCTTTGGGTCGTCCGTTAAAAGTGCCCCAAACCCCTACCTCCTTCACAAAAACCACTCCCAAGCTCTCCCTTCCTCACATTTTTGCTGTTTCCCCTCTTAAATCCCATTTCCAATCACTCCCATTCTAGTTTTCTGCTACAACCGACGCCCCTTCATTGGTTGTTGTGGTACACACTTCCTTCTCTCTCCATTCTCTCTCATTTGGAGCTCTTACACCCCCCATTTGAAGCTCAAATCGTGTAAGCCTCCAACCCAACCCATCTCACTCTTTTCCCTTTATAATCTTAGCCTTTGGGGGCCTGTTTGACTCCTCTATAGGACCTAGATTCGTGGTAGCCCACTAGGTTAGCCATTTCTCCCCCTTTCCTTCATTTTTCATGGCCTTTTTAGAGGCTATTTTAGCCTTTTTCTCCCTTTCCCCCATCCTCTCTCTCATGGAAAAGAGAAAGACTGCCGCTGATGAAGCTGGGCCTAGTTGCCCTTCACGTTCAAGGAAACTGAGAGGTGACACCGCTAGTTCATGTGCCGCCGCTAGTCCAAACATTGGGAGAAAGCTACACACGAAGCTGGATTTGGATCCCCACACTCCCATAGGGAGAGCACTGTTGGCAGACTTAGCCCACGACACGTATACTGATCACAAGGTTCTGCTTGAGGCGCATGTGGATGAGCGGCTATTTGGTGAGTTTTTATTATTTGAGCGCATTGAAGCTGCCAGGTGGGGTCCGCTCTTTGAAGGCCAGTCTCGTGCGAACGTGGGCACTATTCGTGCCTTTTATGCTCATAGTTGGGACCCTACGTTGGAGCATTGCAGTTCAGGATTCCCTTTGATAGAGATCGGGAAGCCACGATCGATGTTCGGTTGATAGCTCGACTTCTGAACGTGCCTCTTGGCGAGGTACATCCAAGTGCTAAGAACCTGAGGAGTGTTCGTGATCGAGATCGCCGCACCAGGTTCCTATGTGGTGGCTTAGTTGAGTGGCAGCGTAATAAGAGCCTCTTAGCGTCCCACATGTCGGATGATTTTCGTCTGCTTCACCACATCTGCACGTTTAATGTTTATCCCAGGTGGAGCAATCGCAGTGAATGCACGCGCCTTATGGTAGATTTCCTGTATCAAGTGGGCCAGGGAGAGAACATGTGCATGCCCACCTTTATGTTGCGACAGATCATCCTCATAGAAAAATCAAGAAGAACGTCTGAGTCACTTCCCTTTGGCCGGCTCATATGCAAGATTGCACTTGAGCTTGCTTACAGACTTGGGCCGGAGTTGCCTGTGCCGATTCATTTCATCAATGAGGCTACCATGAACCAGATGAGGATAGGGCCTCGGTAGCGTGAGGCTCAGCTTGATGATGACAGTGAGGGCGAATATGATAGCGAGGAGGATGAAAGTGAAGAAGAGGGAGGAGCAGAAATAGAGGAAGAAGGCCATCAAGAAGAAGAAGAAGAGGACGCTCAGGATACTGTTGAGAGTCCTCCTCCTGCGACTTGGGCTGCTAGGGATGCTCACGTAGCCCGACTTGAGGAGAGTCAGGTTCTTTGTGACGGGAAGTCCAAGAACTCCAGGCCGAGGTAAAATAAGAACTTGAGGATACCAAGGCTGTCATGAAGCAGAAATTTGGCAAGGTGACTCGCACCTTGAAGGCCATCCTGTGTTGTCTGCAGGATAAGGGTGCCCCTCCTCTATCGCCAGACTCGAACAAGTGAATAGGTTTCAGATGGTTGTTGGTCGTAGTTAGGTTGTTTTCTATTTTCTATGTGTGAGCCTGAGAAGGTTTAGTAGTTAGTTTGTGTTGCAGTTGTAGATTGGCTAACTTAGTTTCCCATGTGTTTCTTGTCATGATGCATGTAAAGATATATCTCTTGTATTGTGGCAAATTTTGATTTAATGAAATGCATGGAGTTTTTTCAGTTTGTTGTGTAAATGATTGTGGTGTGTTTTTGCTATTGCTAAAACTGACTAGGTTGCACCCTATTTTGAATATAGGGAATGCCGTCTAAGGCTACTAGGAGCACGACACGTTTTACGCTGGGTGAGCCTATGGATCGGGTTCCTCCCCAGAGTGATGATCATATGGACCCTGCTGTGGGCTTGATTCGTGAGACTGCACCTGAGTCTCAGCCTTCTGCAGGTCCTACAGTCGGACCACCACCTTTCACATTGCCAGTTAGAGAGCAGTATCATGCGTCTTCCTCGACGCACTATGTGCCTTAGGCTGCTCTACCTCCTGATAGGTTTGAGCAGTTGATGATCATGATGCACCAGCAGCATCAGCAACTTTTGACTACTATTGCAGGGGCCTTAGCCTAGGGTGGTAGTGTGACTCCACCTGTACCACCTGTGCATCCAGCTGAGGATACTGAGACTTTGACTCAGGATGAGGGTATGACTCATCCTGCACCACCTGTCTACCCTACGGGGAATACTGCTGATACACGAGGCCTACTTGAGCGATTCCAGCGCTTGCGGCCTCCTACTTTTATGGGTTCTCATAGACCTGAGGAGGCTAAGTATTGGCTCGACTGTGTCTCGAAGATACTGAGGATGCTGCACTGCTCGGAGTCTGAGCAGGTTGAGTTGGCCACTTTCATGTTCGAGAGGGAGGCTAGCTTATGGTGGGATAGTATACTGCGTACGGTTGCAGTTGGCTACATTTGGACTTGGGCAGCATTCGAGTTCCGATTTCATGAGAAATACTATCCCTAGACCTACCGGCATGAGAGGGAGAACGAGTTTCTGCGCCTCAGGTAGGGAGGCATGTTAGTTACAGAGTATGAGCATCGATTCACAGAGTTGGACAGATATGTCCCTATGATACTTGTCAACGAGCAGATACGCATACGACGATTTTCTGAGGGCTTGCGACCTGACATTCGGTCGAAGATGTGTTGTGTCAGCATACCCTCCTATGCAGAGCTAATACATATGTCCATGAGAGCAGAGCAGGATGTTGATCGACTGGCACGTTCTCGTGGCCCTGTGGTTGCTAGGCCAGGACCAGATATTCAGGACAGGCCATTCCTTGGCAAGAGGCCTCGCATCGACCCTCCTCCTAGGGCTACAGCGTCAGTACTTCCGATGAGGTGCCCCGGTGTGACATGTAATTACTGTGGGAGACCGAGTCACACTACAAAGAGTTGCTTTGCTCGGATGAGAGATAGCGGGTTTTCACCGCCGCAGAAGATCAACAGTCCTCGCCCACAGGCTTTATCTGCTCTGTCATTACGGTCGGCTCCTGCGCATCCTTCTTTCAGACCTCCCGTACCTCAGTTTCGGCCGCCTCAACGGCCCATGGTACCGCGGCCGAACCGTCCACAGCAGGCTCGGGTACATGCATTGACAGCAGAGGCATCCGGGACAGAGACTACCCAACCCTTGGCCTTTGAGGTCACAACCCACATTGGAAGTATTCCTATATTCCTGTTGGTGGATACAGGGTCCACGATTTCATTGATATCGCATTCGGTAGTCAAGCGCCTTGGGCTACCGACTACTCGGATGGATGGGGTACGAGTTCTTACCGCGCACGAGACTTTTTCTGATGCCACCATGATGTGTGAGGGTTGTTTGGTGGATCTAGGAGGCAGGACGATGGTTCTTGACCTTGTCGTCGACCCCTCTCTTATTTATCTCGACGTCATTCTTGGCATGGATTGGCTGACTGCAGGGAGGGCCGAGATTGACTGTGAGACCCGTATAGTGACAGTCTACGAGCTGGAGGGCACGTCCTTTACATTTTCAGTGCAGGTTAATCTCTCCTTCCGAGTACTGTGTTATGCTTCCTTATTGAGGGATGTTGATGCCCCGACACTTGAGCGCACGCCAGTAGTTCGTGATTATGAGGATCTGTTCAGGAAGATTCCTAGGTTGCCACCTCAGCATGAGATCAATTTTACGATCGACCTGGTACTTGGTTTGACGCCCTTCTCACTGCCGACGTATCGCATGGCCCCGTGTGAGATGGAGGAGTTGAGGAAACAGATCGATGATCTGTTGGAGGTTGGTTTCATACGGCCGAGTGTGTCTCCTTGGGGAACACCCGTGTTGTTTGTGAAGAAGAAGGATGGTTCACTGCGATTGTGTATTGATTATCGCAGGTTGAATCAGATTACGGTGAAGAATAGATACCCTTTGCCTAGGATTGATGACCTGTTTGATCAGCTGAGAGGAGCGCAGTACTTCTCGAAGATTGATCTGCAGTCAGGGTATCACCAGTTGCGCTTCAGGGATGAGGACATGCAGAAGATAGCTTTCAGGACCAGCTTTGGCCACTACGAGTTTCTCGTGATGTCGTTCGGTCTTACGAACGCACCAGCCGTATTTATAGATCTGATGAACAGGGTATTTCGGCCATTCCTCTATCCATTCGTCATCGTGTTTATAGACGACATTTTGGTATACTCCAGGAGTCAAGAGGAGCATGAGGAGCACTTTCGATTGGTCCTGGATACAGTAAGGCAGCATCAGTTGTTTGCAGAGTATAAGAAGTGCGACTTCTGGAAGGAGGAAGTTAAGTTCCTAGGACATGTTATGTCCAAGGATGGGATGGCGGTGGACCTTGCTAAGGTAGCCGCGGTGCAGGACTGGGAGCAGCCTGGGTCTGTCACTGAGGTGAAGAGTTTTCTGGGATTGACAGGCCACTATAGACGATTCATTCAGGACTTCTCCAAGATAACTAGACCCTTGACTCAGTTGACACGGAAGGATTTGAAGTTCGCTTGGAATGAAAAGGCGGAAGCAGCTTTTCAGGAACTGAAGGACAGGCTTACGTCCGCCCCTGTGCTAGTATTATCAGAGCAAGGGGTTAAATACACGATATACACCGATGCGTCTAGCGTCTGTCTAGGTTGTGTCCTTATGCAGAAGGATAGGGTGATTTCGTATGCCTCGAGACAATTAAGAAAGCACGAGGAAAATTACCCTACACACGACCTTGAGTTAGCAGCCGCCATTTTCGCATTGAAGCTCTAGAGACATTACCTCTATGGAGAAGAGTTCGAGCTCTTTTGCGACCACAAGAGCCTTAGATACATATTCACACAGTGAGACCTGAATATGAGGCAACGGCGATGGATGGAGACTTTGAAGGACTTTAAGTTCGAAGTTTCCTACCATCCTGGCAAGGCGAACCTTGTGGCTGACGCGTTGAGCTGCAAGAAGGTGATAGAGTTTACAGCTCCGTTGATGGTAGCTGAGTGGGACATGGTTGAGTTTTTACGAGACTTTGAGCAGAAACTCATTGTGGAGGAGCCATTTGAGTTTATCGTACATGTTCAGGTGCGACCCCTTATCGATGACAGAGTCATCGCGGCGCAGAGGGATGACGAGCGTCTGACTGAGCTTCGAGAGCAGGCCAGTGATGATGCAGACGCCGAGTGACGAGTTGGAGCAGATGGGGGCTTACGTTATTGTGGCCTTTTATGCGTCCCAGATATCCCTGACTTGAGACGAGAGATTCTCGAGGCTGCACACAGTTCCAGACTTGCGATGCATCCAGACAGCAAAAAGATGTATCGCGACGTGAAGAGGACATATTGGTGGGATGACATGAAGACCTACATCGCAGAGTTCGTGTCCCATTGTCTCACTTGCCAACAGGTGAAGGCAGAGCATCGCCGACCTCCTGGACTCCTTCAGCCTATGCCTATAGCTAAGTGGAAGTAGAAATTTATTTTTATGGATTTTATTTTGGGACTGCCGAAGACGAGGAAGGGACATGATTCTATTTGGGTGAGCGTCGACCGTTTGACGAAGTCGGTGCACTTCCTACCGATCAGAGTTACGAACTCTGCAGACGAGTTGGCCAGGCTATACATCTGGGAGATAATGCGTCTGCATGGAGTTCCCTTAGAGATCGTGTCGGAGAGAGACACGCGCTTTACTTCTATTTTCTGGACTCGCATCAAGGAAGCTATGGGTGTGAAGTTGAAGTTCAGTGCTGCTTTCCACCCACAGACGAATGGACAAATAGAACTGGTGAACCAGATTTTAGAGGACATGCTGCTGGCTTGCGTGTTGGACTTCAAAGACAGTTGGGATGATTGTCTTCTATATGTGGAGTTCGCATACAATAGCAGTTTTCAGGCGAGTATCTTTATGACACCTTATGAGGCCTTGTATGGGCGTCCTTGCTGAGCACCGCATTGCTGGGCAGAGGTCGGTGAGCGTAGATTGATTGGCCCAGAGATAGTGCAGGCAACCTCGGAGAAGATTGACATCATCAGACGCCGACTTCTTACAGCGCAGAGCAGACAGAAGAGCTATGCCAATACGAGACAGCGCGCGCTAGAGTTCGCGGTTGGGGATCACGTATTTTTGAGAGTTTTTCCTATGAAGGGAGTTCTTTGGTTCGGGAAGAAGGGAAAACTAGCACGGTGATTTAATTGTCCATTCCAGATTCTTGACCGTGTGGGTGCAGTGGCATATCGTCTGGCTTTTCCTATGTCTCTCGCGAGCATACACAACGTATTTCATATCTCTATGCTGAAGAAATACGTTCCTGATCCTTCCCATATCATTAGATGGGAGCAGGTGCAGTTAGGTGAGGATGTTACATATATACTGCGATCGATGCGCATATTAGACAGGAAGGAGCAGGTATTGCGTAGCAAGGTCATCCCCCTTGTGAAGGTATTGTGGACGCATCACATTGAAGAGGAGGTTACATGGGAGACGGAAGTCGAAATCAAAAAGAACTATCCACAGCTTCTCAAGGAGTACGAAAAGGTACAAATTTCGATGATGAAATTTATTGTTTAAGGGGGGTAAATTGTAATGTCTCGAAAAAATTCATACAGAGACCGGAGTACCAACTCGATCAGAAATCACTTAGGATTAATTCTTTTAGAAAATAAGCGTAAGTTAACTAGCGCTATGTTATATTAGCTATGAAATTAGTATTGTTCGCTTTAAATACATTCTACAAGACCCAAAACTTATGGAACTGTTAACGCTATAACGTTCTGAGACCTAGGATCAAACTCTAAACCCGTTTTCTCTCAGGAACCCTTTGAAACTTTGTATTGGATCTAGACCGCGCGTCGAGAGTCCGATATCTACAATCTTAGACCATTATGACTGCTTAGCTGGACTTGACAATTACTTCAAAAATCAAGCTCAACTGTGTTCTGAGGCTATTTCATTGAGCCTGGAGCAAGGAGTGTGAGAAAGAGTGAAATTCATAAAAAATTAAATGTGATTTAAATAAATCTGGCACGTTTCGCTTGCGGGTTAAGTATAAGCATTCAAACCATTGGAATCTGACCCAAATACACCCTCAGATCAGGGAACATTTCTCACTCAGGTCAGTGTACTTGAAGTCCTTGATTGAATCTTTGTGACCGCTGAATTGAAATTGGTCCACCACATGCGATCTGGGAACACTATCGGACTGAAAACTTAATGTGATCAGGATCCAATATCCATGAGCTTAAGTCCGACCGCATTTGGTGAGGGGACCTCCAGAAATGCTCTTTTGGATCGAGAAAGACCCGATTTGGTTATAACCCAAGTATACCTTTGTTTCAAGTCTATATAGGTGACTTTCTAACCTATTTAAAGACCTTAAACCCTCTCACTTCCTTCCCATACGAATTTGCTAAAACCTAGAAAAGAGAAGAGAGAAAAGAGAGAGATTCAGTGAGAGTTGTGAGGGGAACTTCCTGCCATTCGATCCGGCTTCTACACGCGCTTAACCACCGCGTTCTAATCACTCTTTCGGTGGTTCCGGCTTCATTCTAGGTAAGAAAATCCTAACCTCAACCTGTTTTAGGGATTCTAGCAATACAAGTAGTGAAGTAGCTGACCTATCTTGTGAATTAGGTCGTCATATCGACGTTGACGAAGCGTAGACTTTCTATTCGAATCGATACGCGTCTACGACGAAAGGTGAGGATTCTAGATGCTTAGGTTGACTGATTTCAAAGCTTTCAATGTCGTTTAATAGTAGATTATCGACAAGAACGCCGTTTGACATGTAAAACATGCTGTATGTTTTCCATTTCGACTACGTACGGATAATATGAGATTTAGGATATTTTAGGCATTTGTAGGAAATACTGTATGCGTCCGTATTTTTTCAAAATGATTGCCATGTTTATTTGTCATGTTATTATACAAGATACGCGTGTATGATCTGTTTGGCGAAGAGATTCGCCCTATTGCGCACTTTGGGTCGACATACGCTATGTAGACTAAAGTGTGTAGACTAAGTGTTTGTATAAATGTTTGTATTAGTATGTTTTGAGTAAATTTTGTTGTAGATTAGTCTTGAGATTGAATTCTCAATTAATATGATGATGTACATGATTTTCCTCCATGTTGTTATTGAATCGATTTCCTTATATGTATGAAATACATGTGTTTGATTGATTTGCTTACGTTGTATGTTATAACATGTTGCTAACATGCTTGGATTGTTTGTATTTCATTTCTGTTACTCTCATATGATCACTGATGTTGATTGTAAGTTCTTGGGACTATGCTCTAGTACAGGCAGTCGGTAATAGATTTGAATTCGTGATTGGCTTTTATTTGCCACGAAGGACGCGTCGATGAACACGAGTCATGCTTTAGGTTGGCGGCGGTGGTTAGGCCACACGAGGTGTTTTATACACTTCATGTCATTCAACTTGAGATGCGCTCGTGCTAGTCGAGCCCGTCAAGTAACCCGACTGACCATTGTATGTTTACCTTGTATTGGTCATAACTGCTTGAACCTAGGGTACTGAACTTACCAGTGGAAACCCTGATAACCATGGTACCTTGATCCATAAAGACTCATGAGCTGAGCATGGTGGTATGGGACACCGTGGTCGAGCTGTCGGCCTACGCTAGGGCCACAAATCTTTCCGTAGTGACTAGTGAGCACTTTAGACTCGTGAGCCGATTGTGGTGGTATGGAACACTACATTCGTGCTGTTTGCCTACTCTGATTGGTGACGAGCCCTTTGTAGTGACCTCGAGCATATTCTGAGTCTACGTGATGCGACGACCCTTCTGTAGCAAAAAGAGTACAAGTAAGCCTGTATTGATAAGGTGATGGGGGAGCGGTGCAACGAGTGCGAGCAACAGCCCTGACAGCCCTTGCAGCAACCTAAAAATATAACATCGTATGAGATTACTAGGAGTGACGACCCTAGACAGGATTTGTGTTGGGATTGATATAAGGAAAGTAACTTAGTTTTCCAATACTGTTGTATGAAAGGACTAATAACAACTCGGTAATCATATCCACATCGCACTGCATGTGTCTGGAAGATGTGGAGCACTGAGGGAAGAAAGCATGCCGCATACGTAAGATGGTGTCTCATGAGAGAGTATGTTGGTGAGGGCATCCATCATGTCATTTCATACTTGCATTAACAATAGTATCTAGGAATGTCTGATTGTTTGCTTTACTATTATCGCGTGATTGATTTGACAACATGCTAATCTTTGCTCTATGATTTCACTGAGTTGATCACTCACTCCCATGTTACGGGATGGTGTTTGCAACACCTACCAAACTGTCTTAGATACAGGTTGTGAGGAGATCCAGGAGCTGGAGCTGGACTTCTACGAGGACCAGGACGAGTTCTCGTACATGCAGTTCTCTGACGGCTTCGCGTAGGTGGCCTGGATCAGCGAAATTTTTACTAGTTGGACTATTATATGACATTTGATTTTGGTTTATGATATGTATATGTGACTCAGAGATGTATTCATACTTTGGAGACAGTTTGAGATTATTTTATTTTATACACAATGATATATATATCCTTCAGTCTTTCGCTTGCATTTTATCACTGGATCTGGAGTATGAATTGTAGTTTTGGTATAATTTCACTCATGTTAATGCACTAACTCAGACAACATTGAATCATCAGCATATTTATTCCATAAGTGATGGTCTGGAACTCGGGAGTCAGGTTTCTACACGACCTTCAATTTTTAGGGTATTACAAGTTGGTATCAGAGCATGATTTGGATTAAACCGGACCTGGGCATGGATTGGCTCGCTGAGTATTATGCCATTTTGGACTGCGCCGCGAGGACCGTCACGTTTTGTATACCCGGCGTGCCGCAATTTCAGTTCGTTGCAGAGGCCAGAGGAGAGCGGTTGTCTTGCTTGATGTCCTGCACCATAGAGGAGCCTGTTGCCGCCTGCATCGACCATTTGCCCGTGGTTTACGATTTTCCCGATGTATTCCAGGAGATTCCGGGATTACCGCCTCTCCGACTCACCGAGTTCCAGATTGATCTCATGCCTAGTACTGCGCCCATTTTGAAGGCCCCGTATCGTATGACACCATTAGAGTTAAGGGAACTGTAGAAGCAGTTGGACGAGTTGCATGAGTTGGGCTTTATCCATCCGAGCAGTTCTCCGTGGGGAGCGCCGGTACTCTTCGTGAAGAAGAAGGATGGCTCGTTGAGGCTCTGCGTTGACTATCGCGAGCTCAACAAAGTCACGATAAAAAATAAGTACCCGCTCCCTAGGATTGATGATTTGTTCGACCAGCTGCAGGGTGCACAGTTCTTTTCGAAGATTGACCTACGTTCCGGTTATCATCAGATTCGGGTCCGAGATGAGGACATTCTGAAGACAGCATTCAGGACGCGTTACGGTCATTTTGAGTTTCAGGTCATGTCCTTCGGACTGACCAATGCACCTGCAGTCTTCATGCAGCTGATGAACGAGGTTTTCCACCCATATCCAGATCAGTTTGTTGTAGTCTTCATCGATGACATTCTGATCTATTCGAGGACCCGTGAGGAGCACGAGCAGCATTTAGAGATTTCCTTGCAGACCCTCCGCGCACACCAGCTGTATGCGAAGCTGGAGAAGTGCGAGTTCTGGAAGGAGGAGGTGAAGTTCCTTGGTCACGTGGTGACGAGGGAGGGTGTCGCAGTGGACCTCTCGAAGGTCGAGGCAGTGCGTCAGTAAGGCCAGCCCACGACTGCAACAGAGATCCGTAGTTTTCTTGGCTTGGCGGGCTATTATCGACGTTTCATTGAGGGCTTTTCTCGTATTGCAGCCCCGCTGACCAGGTTGACTCGGAAGGGCGCAGAGTTTATTTGGAGTGATGCCTGCGAGCGAGCATTTATGGAGTTGAAGGACCGTCTGACGTCCGCTCCTGTCCTCACTCTTCCCTTTGGGAGTGACGGCTTTATTGTATTCACTGATGCCTCGCATATCGGTTTGGGTGCTGTCCTGATGCAGCATGGGAGGCCAATGGCCTTTGCGTCTCGTCAGCTCAAGGTCCATGAGCTGAACTATCCTACGCATGACTTAGAGCTGGCTGCAGTTGTCTTTGCACTGATGGTGTGGAGGCACTACCTTTACGCGGTTAGATTCGAGCTCTTCTCTGATCACAAGAGCTTGAAGTACCTCTTCTCGCAGTCTGAGTTGAATATGAGACAGATGCGCTGGATGGAGCTCTTGAAAGACTATGATTTTGATCTCTAGTACCACGCGGGCCAGGCGAACGTGGTGGCAGATGCCCTCAGCCGTCAGCCACGAGGCCTAGTGGCGCATATGATGATTCAGAAGTGGCGGATGCTTTGGGATATCGCAGCGTATGATTTTGAGTTCGGCCTGCAGTCTTCCGTTGTTCAGTTATCGAGCCTGTCGATTCAACCCTCTCTTATCGCTAGGGTGATCGAGGCTGAGCAGGCTGATGAGTCGTTGCAGAGTTATATGGCTGAGGCGGCATCTGAGGGTCAGGCTGATTGGCAGATCGGTACAGACGGTGGAATTCGCTTCAGAGGCCGATTATGTGTCCTGGATATTCCAGAGTTGCGCAGAGATCTTATGACCGAGGCACATCGATCGCGGTTTTCTATCCACCTAGGCTCGACGAAGATGTACCGTGACATGAGGTGACAGTATTTTTGGGCGGGGATGAAGCGCCAGATCGTCAGTTTTGTGGCCGAGTGTGACACGTGCCAGCGTGTCAAGGCCGATCATCAGAGACCTCCTGGTCTATTGCAGTCGTTGAGCGTCCCGATGTGGAAGTGGGAGCACGTGTCGACTGATTTCATTATGGGTTTGTCGAGGACTCAGCGCGGTCATGACGCCATTTGGGTTGTTGTGGATCATCTGAAGAAGTCGGCACATTTTCTTGCGATGCGTGTGACTTGGTCTATGGATCGACTTGCGAGACTATTTATAGAGGAGATTGTGAGACTGCATGGCGTTCCAGTCTCGATCATTTCTAATCGAGACTCGAGGTTCACGTCTCAGTTTTGGGAGAGCTTCCAACGAGCGATGGGGACTGATTTGTAGCTCAACATCGCGTACCATCCGCAGACCGATGGCCAGACCGAGAGGGTCAATTAGATACTTGAGGATATGCTTCAGGCCTGCGCGATTGACTTCGGGGGTAGCTGGGATGAGCATCTGTGATTGGCTGAGTTCGCATACAATAACAGCTATCAGGCGACCATCGGCATGGCTCCTTTTGAGGCACTATATGGCAGACCATGCAGATCAGCGAGTTGTTAGGCCGAGGTTGGAGAGCGTCGTCTCCTAGGTCCCGAGCTTGTGCAGGAGACTTCAGATGCTATTGACATCATCAGGCAGAGGATGCGCATAGCTCAGAGCGGACAGAAGAGTTCTGCTGATCGTCGGCATCGTCCCTTGGAGTTTGATGTAAGGGACCATGTGTATCTCAAGGTCTCGCCCATGAAGGGCGTAGTTCGATTTGGAGCGAAGGGCAAGCTTGTCCCGAGATTCATAGGACCTTTTTAGATCACTGGGTGCGTTGGCGCCGTGGCCTATCGGCTTACCTTGCCATCACAGTTGTCTGGCGTCCACGACGTTTTCCACCTCACCATGTTGAGAAAGTGTGGGTCAGACATAGTTTCCGTTATTGATTGGCAGCCGTTGGAGGTTCGTGAGGACGCTTCTTACATTAAGCAGCCAGTCCATATCCTTGAACGGAAGGAGCAAGTCCTCAAAACCAAGGTCATTCCGTTGGTGAAGGTGCAGTGGGGTCACCATTCTGTTGAGGAGGCTTCGTGGGAGCGTGAGGCTGAGATTCGAGAGTGTTATCCTCATCTCTTTGATGGTTGATCATGTGATGTATTTTGTATGTTATTTCTGATTCTATATGATGATGTTATGTCGCTTCTTCTTCATGAGTAATGCTTAGTTTCGATGCTTGTGTAAATTTCGAGGATAAAATTTTTATAAGGAGGGGAGAGCTGTAAGACCCGTATCTTGGTCCGTACCTTTCCGTAGACTTTCGCGGTCTTATCGGTCGAATTCCGGCAACCTTCGATCCTTAACCGATATCGACGCGCGACCCTGATTCATATGCCGACAACCCGAGTCGACTCAACCCAAGACCAATACCATAGCGACCGCGCCGTCCTTGCGGTTCTGATGCCGCGGCTCGCGCACCGAGGCGGTACCCTGGTCAAGAGATGTGGGCCAACATTCGGTGCAAGAAAATGCCGCGTGTTGTGAAAACTAAGGGAATCTCTATGATGTGTCACATCAATCACATCAATCCCATCAATCAATCAACCCATCAATCCATCACATGTCAAGTACACATCACTTTCACCCCTTTTCCCAAGCAACCACAAAAGTCTTCATCTCTCATACCTCTCTTATACAAAAAGCCACAAAAGTCTTCATCTCCCATACCTCTCTTACACAAAAGCCTCAAAAGTCAAGCTTTTCTTACACAACCATCACTCACCACATCCATCCATCACTCTCTCTCTCTCCCTTTACAACTCTCTCTCTTTCTCTCTTTCTCATTTCAAATTTCCAAGAAACAAAAAAAATTCCAAGACTCCATACGTATGGAATTTCTCCAAGCTTCCTAAACTTCAAGTGTGGCCCACCTTTTCATCCCAAGATCTCCCATCTCAACCCTCCATTCCTCATCTTAACCGTTGAAATCCAAGCTAAGGTGCCAAGGAACCCCTAGGAGCAAGAAGATCGGACGGTGGGTGCTAGATCATTCTAGTTTTTTTTTTTTTCTTATTTTTATGATGTGCCAAGTGAGGCCCACCGATCCATGGTGTGGATCTCGCTTGGGACCCTAATATGTGGCCGATGGACCACTTGGATCATCATGATCATTCCATGATGGGGCCATTCTCCATGGACCCCATCATGATGTTTATTTCATTTAGAAAGTCATCTAGACCGTCCATATTGGTGGGGAATGGATCTCCACCGTTGATTTACATTTTCGATGATCCCATGTACAAAGGGATCCGTTTGTTGTATAGTTTCTTGCAAGGGAGGGCTCATAGTGGCGGAGCCCTCCATCACAAGGCGTGTCCCACTCTCCATGTCTCTCTCTCTCTCTTTTATTTCTTTTATTTTATTTTATTTTATTTTATTTTATTTTATTTTTATGCAATAGGAATGTGTGGCCCACTTGAATAGATCCCACCTTGAGATTTATGTTGTTCAAATTTTTATTCAAGTGGGGCCCACCTTAGACGTTGAACCCATGCCACCCATCAGTGGTGGCCCACTTCATCAGGGCCCACCACTCTTTAAAAAATATATATATATAAAAATCGTCCAGCGTCTAGGACGCTGGACATTTCAAAGGAAAGAAGAAAAAGGAAAGAAGTAAAGGGGCTTTGGTGGTCCACTTGCTTAGGCCCCATCATGATGTATTTGAACAATCCAAGTCGTCTACCCTCTTACCTACAGTGGTTTAGCTGTTGGGTAGAAGTTTGGGGCTGATTAGAAGACCTGGTGGGTCATAGCATCAAAGAATGCATCACTACCATTCAAGGATCCTTTTCTGTTTTTATTTCATTTTCTAATCCCAAAAAAATTCAAACTTTGGACTCTTTTTGTCTGTTGCAAGCTGTAGAATACCATGGTTGGAGTGGATTTCCAGGTAGCGGGCCCCACGCATGAGTTTTGGCAAAAAAATGAAATTTAGGAGAGAGAGAGGATGAGGCATGCCTCCCTCACTGACAGCGGCAGCACGCTGCACGCAGCAGCGTGCAGCGCCCGGGCGGGCGGGTGTCCAGCAGGCCACCCACGACTGCTGCCGTGGGCCCCACCTTGATGTTTGTATTCCATCTAAGTCATCCATGAGGTGGGTCCCATCCTTAGGTGGGCCCCCTCCAAGTTTCAGCTCAATCCAAGACTCAGGTGGCCCGCACCACAGTAAACAGTAAATTGAACATCTACCATTGAAAGCTCCTTCTGGGCCCACCGAAGTTTCGGATCAATCTGAAATTTGGGGCTTCACTCCATTCAGGTCTAAATGACCTTATGAACGGACTGGATAACATATAAGTATTACAGTGGGCCCCACATGGGACCCACAATGCTGTATGTGTTTTAATACCACCATCCAGGCGGACGGTGGCACCCCCACAGTGGCGCCCACCTCATGTATGCCTCCACCGTCCAGCGGATGGTGGGGCCCTTTGTAATGTATGTGCTCCATCCGCACTGTCCACTGGACAGTGGGACCCACCATGATGCATGTGGTGCATCTAGACTGTCCATCCACTCGGTATGATCATTTTAATGTATGAGTTGCCGATTGGGTGGGCCACTCATGTAAGGGTTAGGCCCATTTGATTCATGAAAGGCCTATGGGTTAGGCCCATTTGATGGATATAAGGCCTATGGGCTTAGGCCCACTTGATATCTAAGGCCTATGGGTTTAGGCATACTTGATACGTTTCAAGGCCATGGGACTAGGCCCATTTGATATATCCCAAGTCCCATGGGATTGGACCCATTTGATGTGTTCCAAAGCTCATGGGATTAGGCCCATTTGAGGTAATTTAGAGCCCATGGGATCAGGCCCATTTGATTTGTTTAAGGCCTAGGGGTTTAGGCCCATCTGGTTTATACAAGGCCTACGGGTTTAGGCCCATTTGATGTACCATAAGGCCTAGGGGTTTAGGCCCATTGAACTTATATAATGCATAATGGTTAAGGCCCATTTGGCGTTCATATGGGATTCGATTGGTGTGACCCGTTCGACCCATGAGTTAAGCTCCTTTGATGCAATCCAAGGCCCATGGGTTTTGACCCATTGCAATGCACATAAGACCCATTGGTGTGACCCATTTATGTGGCCCATCTGATAAATAAAAGGCCCATAAGATATGACCCATTTGATATACATGTAAGGCCCAATGGGAGGAACCTACAGTCCATTGCAATGTGTAATTCTCATACAGACTAACTAGCAATGTTTACGGCGATCGTGCCTTGGGGGCAATGTTGGTTTGACGTCCACATTGCGAGTGTGATGCTGGTTGGATGTCCACATTACGACTCTCCTTAGGGCCCATTACTGGGCCGTACTTATTGTGTATAGGTCGTCCAGGTCCATCGGCATTGTAAGATAGTTCATTTTATTATAACATGTTTAGTACAGTTCCATGACTCATGATCATACGCATCATATGTATGCTTGACGTGACAATTGTCTGATCATAGCATTTGCCTTCGGGCAGGTTGTTTATGGGCCCCCGGTTAGGCGGTGTTGCCCTACATAAGCGCACGATATGCACAGGATTTGATGCATGACTGGATAGCGTGAATCATGCATATCGTATTTGTATGACATGGATATTGTACGCCCTAGCGACATCGGGGTCGTAACTTCCACAGATGTATCGTGGTTGGCAAGATTGGATACCAAAAATCTTGTTCTACATGGGGTACTATAGATATCCCTGGGTGAAAGTCTCTAAACCCTTATGGTACCAAGAGGTTGCTCCAACGTCTAGACCGAGTGGGTAGATGAGCGTTGAGTGCCGATTACCAGACGGTTACGCTATCCACTGTGTCGTGGTCGGTTGGAAGGGGGTGCGGCCTTACCCGCCTGAGAGTAGGGGGCAATGATAGGCTGAGTTTGACCAGCTCGAGGAATGGGTCCGCTATCGATAGTCGCACCCGATATTGACAGACGGATAGTGTGGTCTCTTCCACTTACCTTATTACGCGCGATGTGATGGTAATCTGGTTTAGAGTGTACTAGACCCCGGTGATATTACATATTTTGAGCTGTATTGATGTGTGGATATAGAGGAGGATCTGTATGCTTGAGTTGCATTGCACATCGTATGGCCTTGGGATGGCCGATACCATTAATGTTTTGCATCGCATAAGCCTTGGTACGATTCATGATATTATGGTTCCATCTACAGATTCTGCATTACTCTGACATTGCATGTTCATATTACTACCTTGCGCACACACTTTCACCACCATCTAAGCTTTCTGTAAGCTTATGCATGACCGTTGCGTACAGGTGACGTTGGATCGCAGCAGCGCTGAGGCAGGAGCACGTTGCAGAGCATTTTGGAGTTTTTGTTCTTTAACATTGTATTTCCCTTTATGCTCATTGTACTTGTAAAGTTTTTGATCATAGTGGAAATGTAATGGAGTTCTTGGTTGTTGTTTGTGGGTTATGCCTTTGGTTATGCTTATTACGAATCAAACTGACATTGAAAATCCTCCTCGTAGCATCCCAGGATCGGAACCTGGGGAATGGGAGCTAGGAGCCGAGAATGGGGTTCTACGGAAGCTGTCGGTGCCGGATTCGGCGATCGGGAATTTTGTGAGCCCGGTCTCCGAGTTTGGGGCGTGACACGTGTGGACCCACTAGGTGTATGCATTTCATATATGCCATACAAACGGTGGAAATCCACCATGATATATGTGTTAAATCAACACCGTTCATACATTTTGGGATGTCGTTTTAGGGGATGATACAAAGAATGAGGCAGATCCACACCGTCTAGACCCTGGATGATGGGTCCCACGTCAGATGTTGTGGGTCTGATCATGTGTTATGTGTTATATCCACACCGTCACTGTCTGGACGGTGGGACCCACCTGGAACATGTGTTGTCCACACCGTTCAGCAGATGGGGTGGTGGGGTCCACCTTGGCATGTGTTTCATCTCAGTCGTCCACATCACGTGGACCCAAGCATGATAAATGGGTGTATCCTCACTGTTTTTTAAAAAATAATAATATTAAATAAATAAAGTAGATTTTAATCTCTGGTGGGCCATGCACGTGGACCCACCCATGAGATATAGGTTGTATCCATATGTCCAGAGAGGCTGGACGGTAGAGGGGAGGGGGGGCACTATGATATGTAATTCATCCCACTGTCCATCTGGACGATGGGGACCACTTGCTGTATGGGCCCCACCATGAGGTATGTATTATATCCAAACTGTCCATTCATTTGTGAGCTTACTCTAAGGCTTGAGAGTAAAAAAAATGGAGCAGATTCAAATATTTGGTGGGCCACATACGTGGACCCCACCCCTGATGTATGTGATACATCCAAACCGTCCATCCATTTGGTGAGCTCGTCCTAGGGTCTGAGATGAAAAAATAAGTCAGATCTAACTATCATGTGGTCCACACTATAAAAAGCAGCGGGGTTTTTAACGTCTACAATTGAAAACCTTTTGGGTCATAGAAGTTTAGATCAATATGAAATTTGATTTTCCTCTTAATTTAGGTCTTTGTGACCTTATGATCAAATTGGATGAAAATAAATGTTATGGTGACCCCTGTGAATTTTTTTAACAGTGGAAATCACTATCTCCACTACTATTTGTGATATGGTCCAGATGATGTGTCGATCACTATCTCTGTTGCTATTTATGGTATGGTCCAGATAATCCTTCGATATGATTCATTTTTGGATAATGCTCTATAATAATCCATAAAAAAAATTGATATATGGTGTAGATATAATAAAATGAAAATATAATGTGTGGGTCCCACCTTGATGTGTTGTATATGGGGCCCATTAGTGCGGCCCACTTGATGTATATGAGGCCCATTGGTATGACCTATGATGCATCTCGCTTTATGTATATGAGGCCCATTGGTATGACCTATGATGCATCCCACTTTATGTATATGAGGCCCATTGGTGTGGCCCGATGCGGCCCACTTGATGTATATGAGGCCCATAGTGATGTATATGTGGCCCACGAGTGAGGCCCGATGTGATGTAGTTATGGCCCATGTGTCAAGGCCCATTGTGATGTATATGTGGCCCATGAGTGAGGCCCATAGTGATGTGTATTAAGTTTTTGTGTGAGGCCATGGGCCCACTATACGTTTGGCTCTATGTGCACCACTCCTTGAGAGCAATGATAGTTAAATATCCACACTGATGGGCGATGATGGTTAAATGTCCACATTGTGACCTTCCCTTGAGCCCTTTGTTAAGCTGATTACCAATTCTAATTGTCGAGACCGATTATCGAGGCCAATTCTGATTATCGAGGCCGATTCTGAGTATCAAGGATGATTCCGATTATCAAGGTCGACTCCGATTGTCGAGGTCAATTTTGATTGTCGAGACCGATTGTTGAGGCTGTTTATCAGGCCAATTGTATAGGCAAATTATCGATGCCGATTATGACAATGTGACAACATAGCATCATGATACATGCCCATACGCATCATCTGCATGTTTATTATGAGATGTGGTTGACCATTGCATATGTCATTGAACAGGTTATTATGAGACTCCTTGATAGGCGAAGATTGTCTCAAATGAGCGCACGATATGCGCAAGATTGATGCACGACTGGATTGTATGACTCATGTACTTATATTGTGCGTCGTGATTACTATACGCCCTAGTGACATCAGGGCTGTAGCCTCCACAGGAATGTCGTGGATGGCTAGATGGGATACTGAAAATGTTTGGTTCGAGCATCTGAACACTTTGGATGTCCGTGGATGAAAGTCCCTAAACCTTCATGGCGAGGAGACGCCCCAACATCTACACCGAGTGGATGCATGAGCGCCCGAGTGCGGAATACCAGTAGGTCACATCTCCTACTGTGTCATAGTCGGTTGGGAGGGGGTCTGGCCTTATCCGCTCGAGTGAGGGGGTTGGAAGCTAGACTGAGTTTGACCAGCTCCCAAATGGGTTCACTATCGACCAGCCGGGTAGGTATTGGTATACTACTGGTAGGCGGGTAGTGAGATTTTTTTCACTCATTGGGCTGAGCGGCCAGCTGGGGCAGTAGCCAGCTTAGAGTGTACTAGACCCCTGTGATGATCCCAGAGATGCATAGTATTAATATGTGGACATATTAAACAGGAGTTGTATACTCAATATTTTAACCATTCATTCATTCATTCACTATCCACTCGGGCTGGTAGTGCACAACTAATTGTTATGTGTACCTTCGAAATGGCCAGGATTTTGATTGGAGAACGCGACTGACCTGAGATTAGGAGTTTATCATATTGAGTTTGACTATCCAAATTAGGTATGAGACTGGTTTGGATAGAAATCCCTTGTGATGGACCCTATAGCCTGCGATACTACGTAGTATCATCCCGACTTCACACTCCAGAATGGTCATTTCATTCGCACCGCATATTACATTATATCTGCAGCGTATGACATTTTTGGGTTACTATGTTTTTGTATTTATATGGCCTAGATACGGCTGATGGTATTCATGAACTCATCAGGAATTGTATATTGCATTGCATCCACGACATCTGATATTTAGCTCTTTATGACTCCTCATTAGCTGATCTGTATTGTGTACTCTGATATCATATGATTCATGATCTTACTAGTATTTTTGATATTGTATGATTATAGCATTGTATTGAATACATGACACTTACCTTGTGCACACACTTACACTACCCTCTAAGCTTTCTATAAGCTTATGCATGATAGATGCGTACAGGTGATGTTAGGTTATAGTAGTGTTGAGCTTGGAGTGTGCAACGGTCTTCTGGAGCTTCGATTTTGATTTTGATTTCGCTTTCATTACTGTATTCAAATGTTTATATTAGTAGATATGGGATGATGATGTTGCCTTTGTGATTTGGGTAAACTTGTGGTTATGCTTCTTATGAGATAAATCTACGTTGAAAAATCCTCCTTTTAGGATCCTAGGATTGAAATTTGGCATATGTGCGCTGGGAACTGAGAATGGGGTACTATGGAGGTTGTCAGCACCGGATTCGGCGATTGAAAATTTCATGAGCATAGTTTTCGAGTTTGGGGCGTAACATATTTTATGATTAAATTATTATTTTTATATTTTTTCATCTTAAGTAGTTTTCATTGCAATTGGATTAGGACCCATGAGTAGGATTGGGTGTTGTAGTTAATACTCTGTAAGTTCGTATTAGAGGTGGATTACGGCATAATAGTTTAAGTTTTTTATTCTCTTATGTATTCAAGGTTTATACCATGTAAAGGATATAATGTTCTTCCTCTTTTCACGCCCTTCTTACAGTCGTCAACCCTCCAAACCTCCAAAATATCTTACAACTTTTGATTCTTCATTCCCTCTCAAAATTAACGAAATCAAAGCATAGTTTGCTCATAAACCACCAGTCATAGGATTGAAACGGTAATATAAAGATACAATCTTAGGCCCTTGGAAACCTTCTTAGGATAATCATTTGACTATAGTCATAGTGAGAGATTTATTAATCACTAGTTTGAACATGAATTAAAATGAAAAATCTCTTTAATCAAGACCCGAATGACAACCTTATAAATAAGAGATTTGAACTTTTCAATGATGAGTGATATTCCCTAAACATTTAGGTTAATTGGACTATGGAATTATGGGACCATATACTTGCGAAGTATTCGCGGCTTGACATAATTCTCAATCCTAGGCGATTACTAACGAACTCACTTCTTTGATCGAGTAGAAGACCAGGATCCACTAAGATTAGGAAGGGATACAACGAGTTGTCTGCCCTGGTCAGGTGGGTAATCAACGTATCAGATTTGAGACTACCATAATCATTTTTTGTATTAGCCTGATTGTGAAGAATAGAATACACCACCCCTAGTTAAACTTCATCGGTAGTAATGATTTTGACATTTGTTTTGAAATCTTGAGGGTAAAAGATTTACGGGGGTAAACTATAATAAACAAGGCTAGTTTAGTTAGTATACACCCTACCACACAAATAAACCTGAAATTAATAAAACTTAGGCAAACGAATTGATAATATCTTTACTTATTACCCTTAGGCAATTTTAGGGATGAAATTATTTTTAAGTGGAGTAGATTGTAACGTTCCAAAATTTTGATATTTTTTACTTTCAAAAATCCTTGAAAATTGTCGATATAACTAGCTTACATTGTTACTTACAGACCCTTGACGCTCGAAGTGAGCCGATACATAGGTGGTACCAGTAAAGAACCACAAAAATATGATTAATCAACCGTAGGAAGCCAACAAATTCGTCCGATCACTCAAAGCTCAAGTCTAACCACGTGATTTGCTCACATAGAACCCAAAACTATCCGACCAATCACTAACTAATCAAGACAACTGTACAAAATTAAAGACCTACCAAAAGTCGAGACAACTAGTGTAAGGCCCGTATCCTAGACCGTACTGTTCCGTAGGCTTCTGCAGTCCTCCCGGTTGAATTTCGTCAACCCTTGACCTGTAATCGACATTTTTGCACAACCTTAAGTCGTATCATGTATTCCAGAGTCGGCTCAACCCAAGACTTGTATCCTTGTGACCACGCCGTCGCCACGGTTCCAACATCGCGTCTCACGTGCAAATTCAATACCCGGGCCAGGAGTTGTGTGCCTGTATATTGATTTTGAGAGAATCTCTACAACCCATCAATCCATCGAACAATCAAATTAAGTACAACCCATACCCTACCCGTCCCTCTCTAACTCAAAGTCAACAGCACCCTTACTCATCCCATTCCTTTCTTATCAACAAGTCAACAAGCACCATACCTCCCATGTGATACACATCACTTCTCTCTCTCTCTCTCTCTCTCTCTCTCTCTCTCTCTCTCTCTCATGGCCCACTTCCTACCTCCTCATCTCCCATATCCACCCTTCATAATTCATCATCTTCCATTAAGATCAAAGCCAAGGAGTTTGACGTTCCATCGGACAAAGAAGGAGGCCAATAGGTGGGTGATTTTATAATTTTCCACCGTTGATTTTTTGATTTGAGGACCCACATATGGTGGGACCCATCTTGATGTGTGTATTGTATCAAAGAGGGGCCTATAGTGGCGGGGTCCCTTCATCACCATCCGATCTCTCTCTCTCTCTCTCTCTCTCTCTCTCTCTCTCTCTCTCTCTCTCTCTCTCTCTCTCTCTCTTTCCCTAATTAATGGCCCACCTTGATGCTTGATTTTTTATCCATGCTATCCATTTAGTGGGCCCAACCGCTATCCACAATGGGCCCACCTAGCTGACCTTCCTGCTGTTCGTTTGGACAAGCATGGGTGAAGGGAAATAACATATAGCAGATTGATTTAATGGGTGGGTAGCCCACCTTGATGTAATGACTCCACACCGTGTTTGGTAGGCTACACCATAGCAGCAACAGCAGGTCTAGACGGCTAACCGTCTGGACGTAGGTTAGATACAAATATCAGCTTTAATTCAAAAGCTGATGAGTCACACTCATGTGGACCCCACCTTGATGTATGGATTTTATCCGCACCATCCAGCCCATTTCCCAGCTTATTTTAGACGTTAAGCTGAAAAATGAAGCCAAACTGAATCTCTAGCGGGCTATATTGTAGAAAATAGTGGTTTTGGGTGATATAAACTATTAGGGCCCACTGTGATGTTTCTATGCATCAAAATGTATCGAATATTAGGCTTATTAGACTCGTCATGAGCCTAGGAACCCAATGGATGGACTGGATTGTCCCGATGTGGGCCCCACCTATGAAATTCCTTAGGAAATAAAAAAAGATGACGTTGCTGTTGCCACTGTCCAGAGGACGCTGCAGCATGCAGTGTCTTACTACTTCTAACAGGCAGGGCTATGGGCCCCACTACAGGCCTCGCCATGATGTATGTTGAACATCCACACCATGCATTTGATGAGTCCCCATTGGGAAGTGGGATCCTCCAAAAATCAACTGTTCACGGAACTCAGGTGGTCCACACCAAAAGGAACAGGAGGTTGAACGTCTACCATTGAAACCTTTTTGGGTCACGGAAGTTTTGGATCTATATGAAATTTGTTTTTCCCCTTAATTCAGGTCTTTGTGACCTTATGATCGGATTGGATGGAGAATAAACGTTATGGTGGGCCCCACGCGGGCCCCACCTCTATGAAGTACATTGGCTGGAGTACCATACAACAACTATATAGCTGTTGTATTAATGCTAGCAAGTTCAGTGGGTCTGAACACAAGGTATGTGTTATATCCAAACCGTCCCTCCGTGTGGCCCACATGGGGCATGTGTTATATCCAGGCCATCCATCTGGACGATGCCCCCAACTGGTGGGCCACGCATGTGGACCCCAACCTTTTTAGATATGGTTGGTATCTCCACCGTCCAGCTGCTGGACGGTGGGACCCACCTTAATGTATGTATTGCATCCACGCAGTCCATCATCTGGATGGTGGGAATCCCACCTTGATATATGTATTTTTATCCATTGTCAATTTGTGGACGGTGGAACCCACTGTGATATATGAGCTTTATCTTCACCGTCCACACCACAGGACGGTGGGACCCACTTCAGATGTATGTGTTTCATCTTGTAGTGCGGGTTCCCTTTAATGTATGTATTTATTCTATGCACTGTCCATGTGCATGTGAGGCCCATCTTGAGGTATGTGTTATATATCTACACCAGGCCATGGGGTTGTACGATGTATGTGTTTTATCCTTGTTAGCCATCAATGATGAAGCCCACCATGATATATGCATTGTATATCCTAGTTGTCCATCTTGTGGGGCCTATATGGATTGTGCATGCTCACATATTGCTTGTGCAGGGCCAACCTTAATGTGTATGTTGTGCATGGCTGCCCACCTATCTTGGTTGAACCATGGGCTGCCTCATGAGGCCCATTGTTGCAGCCCTCTTATTGTGTATGAGGCCCATTAGTGTGGCCCATTAATGTGGCTCACTCATTGTATTTAAGGCCCATGGGTTGCGGCTCATTGTGTTGTACTGAGGCCCATGGGTCATAGCCCATTGAGATGTATTTCCGACCATATGTCGTGGCCCATTGTGACGTATTTTTGGCCCATGTGAGGTGGCCCATTGTGATGAATTTAAGAGTCATGTGCAGGGTCCACTTGTTATGTATTTGTGGCCCATTTGGTAAGGCCCATTGTGATGTATTTTCAGCCCATTTGGTAAGGGCCATTGTGATATATTTTTGGCCCATATAATGAGGCCTGACTTTACCTATACAAGGCCCATTGCGATGTATATTAGGCCCGTGAGATGTGACCCACTTAATGTATATCAGGCCCATGGGCAAGGCCACATGTGATGTATTTATGGCCCATATGATGAGGCCCATTGAGATGTATTTTCGGCTCATGTGATGCGGCCCATGTGATGTTTGGGGCCCTTGTGTAGGGCCCGTTATGATTGTATGGGGCCCATCGAAATGGTATGTAGCTCATTATTTTATGTATGAGGCCTTTGTGTGAGGCCATAGGCCCAATATACGTTCGGCTCTATGTGGGCCACTCCTTGGGAGCAATGTTGGTTAAATGGTGACATTGATGGACAATGATGGTTTAATGTCCACATTTTGACCTTCCCTTAGGGCTTGTTCGACTAATTGTTAAGGCCGATTGTCGAGACCCATATGATGTATATGCGGCCCGTAGTTAAGGCCCATTGTGATGTGTATTTGACCTGTGTTTGAGGCCCAATGTGATGTATATGCGCCTCGTGCTTGAGGCCTAATGTGATGTATATGTGGCTTGTATTTGAGGCTCATTATGATGTGTATTCATCCCATGTTTAAGGCCTAATATGATGAATATGAGGTCTGTGTGATGAGGCCCATTGTGATGCATTTGAAGGCCATGCGATGAAGCCCATTGTGATGTATATTAGGCCCATGTGAGAGGCCCATCGTGATGTATATATTAAGCTCTTAAGTGAGGCCCATGGTGTTATATATTAGGCCCTTATGTGATGCCATGATTCCACTATATGTTAGGCTCTATGTGGGCCACTTTTTGGGGCAAATGTTCGTTAAATGTCTACATTGTTGAGGTCGATTGTCGAGGCCAATTATCAGTGCCGGTTATTGATACCGATTATGAGTATGTGATGGCATAACATCATGATACATGCCCATACGCATCATCTATATGTTTGTTATGAGATGTGATTGACCATTGCATATGCCATAATATAGATAGTTTATAAGACTCCCTGATTGGTGGAGTTATTCCACATGAGTGTACAGTATGCACAAGATTGATGTATGAATGGATTGTATAACTCATGTATCTTGCATTATATATCGTGATTACTGTACGCCCTAGCAACATCAGGGCCGTATCCTCCATAGGCAAGTCGTGGATGGCCAGATAGGACACTGAAAATCTATTATTAGCATCAGGCCGCCATAGATGACCCTGGATAAAAATTTCTAAACTCTCTTAGTACCAGAGGATGCTCCAACATCGAGACTGAGTGGATATATATGAGCGTATGAGGGTTGTATACTAGTAGGCTGCGTCTCCCACTGTGTTGTGGTCAGTTGGAAGGGGGTGTGGCCTTACCCACCTGAGGGAGTAAGCAATGCTAGGCTGAGTCTGACCAGTTTGAGGAATAGGTCTGTTATCGATGAGCCGGGCCAGATATTGAAAGGCAAATAGTGAGGTCTTTTTCACTTACCCAGTTGTGCGCTTGATGGGGTGGCAGGTGGTGTAAAGTGTACTAGACCCTGGTGATGATTCCAGAGATGTACAGTACTGATTTGTGGAACAGGAGATGCATACTCAGTATTATATTCATTCATTCACTATCCACTCAGTCTGGTGGTGCGCAACTAATTGTTATGTATACTTTCACAATGGCTAGGATTTCGGTTATGGCGTGTAACTAACTTGAGATCAGGAGTTTACCACATTGAGTCTATCCATCCAAATTTAGGCATGGGACTAGTTTGGATAGAAGTCCTTTGTGATAGGCCTCACAGCCCACGATACTACGTACTATCATCCCAACTTCACACTGTAGCTTGGTCATTTCATTCGCACCACATATTGCATATCGCATTACATCCTCAACACATGACATTTTTATTTGCTATGTTTCTACATTTATATGACCTAGATGAGGCTGATGGTATTCGTAGCTCTTCTGAATTGCATATTGTATTACATCCTTGATATTTGATATATGGTTCGTTATGTTTTCGCATTACATAGCGATTTACATTACTTTCTCAGTATATGACATTAGCTTGCTATGTCTTTTCATCGCATATCCTGGATGAAGTTGATGATATTTTTATGGACTTATCAGTATTTCTGCTTACTCTGATATTGTATGGTTCGTAGAATTATCGGTACTTTTACTTACTATGATATTACATTTTGAGCACGCATATACTGTTCACACACTTAGACCACCCTCTAAGCTTTCTATAAGCTTATGCATGATAGATGCATGCAGGTGACGTCAGGTTGCAGCAGCATTGAGCTTGGAGCGTGTAGCGGCGTTCTGGAGCTTTGATTTTTGATAAATATATTTCCCTTTCAGCACTGTATTCAAATGTTTATATTATTGGATATGTGATGATGATGTTGCCTTTGTGATTTAGGTAAACTTGTGGTTATGCTTATTACGAGTTAAATGTACATTGAAAAATCCTCCTTGTAGGATCCCAAGATCAGAATCTAGCGTATGAACACTAGGAACCGAGAATGGGATACTACGGAGATTGTCGACACTGGATTTGACGATCGGGAATTTTGTGAGTGTGGTTTCTGAGTTTGGGGCTAGACAACTAGGGGTCGGATCTTAATTAATAAGCCAAATCAATCTAGCTACTCCTTTAGCCTAAGAACTAACAGTTTAGATTTATTAGGATCAAATCATCATTTTTACTAATTAAAAATAAGACACACTAAGAACTTACTTAATTTAAACCTTAATCATTGTGTATAAGAAATATTGATACCCAATTCATTCCAAAAATGCCCTAATTTTCCAAACAAGCTTTATATCACTTGTTAGTGGGCCATTATACTCGAGACTATAGTAAGACATTTGTTTTAGTGGGCTTGACGTCCATCACGGGACATCGAGCTGAGGTTGTGTCTTGAATCACTCATCTTAGGTTCGCAAACCAAGTGCATGGGATGTGTGAATGCTTTAAGTGAAAACCTGAATTTAAGTGAAACTAGCCCAATGCTCTTTCGTGAAGTTGTAACTTTCGAACCATTAATTCATGGCCAAATTAGGGGCACCGACTAAAGATATTTCTTCACACATATCCGTATATCCATGATCCTGATTGATCATCGGTGATCGTCGATCTAAGCTAAGTCCTTCTTGGTTAATTGACATGCCCGATCATCGTATATTTGTGTCTAAACATAGATCGCCTTATGGGACACTTATCATATGTCTTAAACTGATCCATATGCCTTCCATTTGGTCCCATTAGTGGGAAACAACCCCCTCAAGGGTTAATATAATAAATAAAGGACCATTGAGGCCAGTTACACCACTTTTGCCTCACTTTTGCCATTATATAAGGCCCTTATTTGAGCACCCCCTCCTCCCATACGAATTTCAACAAGAAAAAAGGGAGAAAGGGAGAAGAGAGGATTGGGGTGGGAGTGTTGGTGCACCTCTACCCTCTCATCCCCTCTCTAAGTGCATCACCGTAACAAGAGCCATTGTTAGAGCTTTCCGAGTAATGACTGGAGGTAAGTGTTGAATCCCACTTGTAACATAGGGTTTCAGTAGGAATTTGTCAATAATTTCACAAGCTTATATGCTTGTTTAGACTTTCAATGAAAATTTCCTAACACCTTAACTCTACGAGTGGTGTGAGTCGAGCAGATCGTCATAAGGTGCAGACCATTATCTTTAGTCGGTCAATGATTAGTTGCTTGTATATGAATTTGTGTATGCTAATTGCTAACATTTTGATTTTGCTATAGTATATTCTATTTATTGGATGTGGATGCTCATATGTTCGATGAAATATTTAAGTGGTAGACTATGTTGCTTTGTCGATGCTCATATGTTTGATTTAATACTTTAGTGAACATAATACCTTATGGATGCTCACATGTTTGACAAAATGCTTAGGTGGTTACATAATGAAACTTATGCTATAATTGTGTGACATAGAGTTTAGTCCATAAAAATACTTAGGATTGCTAAGATATTGTGCTAGTCGGTAAATCACCCAAATCAAGGGGTGCCCTGAGTTAAGTTGGCCACCCCGGCTTGTTCGATCGACCCGGGCCGAATATGGACGACCGAGAGTAGCTAGACTACACGGGATGCTTGCACCCAATGCCGGTTGCGCCGAAGTTTTTCCAAGTCAATCAAATAGTTAACTAGCCGACTGATCATATATGTTGAAAATGTGTGACATGACTAAATAGAATCTAAGATGCCCTATTCTCAATGGATGAGTTCATTCATAATCGTTAGTGTGATATGATCCCACTAAGACTCATGAGTCGAGCATGGTGGTATGAGACACATTGTCCAAGCTATGAGCCTATACTAGAGTGACAAGCCTCCCTGTAATGACTAGTGAGCACTAATGGAGGTAATAGATTATTGTTCGAACAACCACTATCAAAATACTCAGCCGATGGTTTCGTGTGCTAAAGTACCGCTCGAACGACCAATACGTGAATGAAATTGGGTGATAAGCCATTTTCTTATGGTGATTTGGTTTTACGTGACAAGAACTCATCTTGGAACTGAGTGATTATACTCGGTGTTTGGGTGATGACTCATACCGAGTTAATACTCATACATTTAGATATCATGCCATACCTTTGGATTGCTGATTTGTTAGATAAATAGGTAATACTTAAAAATTGAATCAAGGGATACTAGTGAGGAGTCATTATGTGCCGCAACGATCCATGTTATCCACATGAGGACTCGTGATATAATATTGGTATCCTAGCTCCGCCAATCATCTGTATGAATTGGAATTAATAATCACTCAGCTAAAAATGCATACCCTAGGATAGGTTGCAATTTGGTGTTAGAGTTACTTGTGAGGGAGTGTTAGCATTTGTGAAATAGGTGTTGAAGTCACTTTTGAGGGAGTGTTAGATTGTAAGGAGCATGCATAATTTTATAATATCAATTGTGCATTTAACAAGAGTTTTTAGGAAATTCTTGATTGATTTTTTATCATTAACTGTGCTGATTGAGTCGATAGCATATGTAACTTAGGGCCTATTTGGGAGGTGAGATTATAAGGGATTAGGTGGGATGAGATTCCAAAAACATGATTATTACCCAGTGCAGGGATTGTACCCTGTTGCCATGGGATAAGATTAACGCTACACTTTGTTAGTAATACGATGGTACATTGAATGGATATACCCACCATCATTTGAAATTACTAAGAATAACACACATGTGTTATATCTAAACTGTTCGTTTGTTTTGTAACCTCATTTTATGCCATGGGCCTAAAAATGAGGTAGATCTAAAACTTATGTGGCTCCCAAGAAGTTTTCAACGGTAAGTATTCAATCCCCGTTGATTTCCATGGTGAGGTCCATTTGAGCTTTAAATTTAGTTAATTTTTTGGGCCATGCTCTGAAATAATCTCAATAAATGGGTGGACGGTGTGGATATAGCCCACACATCATGGTGGGACCTATACAACTTGCTAACATTGAGTGAAATTGGCACAAGACCGAATGTAATTCCATTTAATGTAATTCCAAGCTTTTCCATTCTTCCCAAACATGGAGTGGAAGTGGCACAGAACCAGATGAATCCCATCCCACCGAATCCCTTCTAATCCCACCGCCCAAACAGACCCTTAGAATTAATGGAACCACTGAGTTAGTTACTCACTCTCTCCTGGGACGATGTTTTAAAACACTAACCATGCATTGTTATTGATGTAAGTTCTATCAAGGCTTCCGGCAAGTAGGCTTGGATTGGCTTGCACTTTTACCATGATGCTTTGAAAACGTTCAGCGAAGCTAAAACATTTTATTTTTATTCTTGTTTTGTGCATGTATGTGTTAGATTCCCTGATCGGGCATGCTTTATATGTAAATTTTGTTGTATGTTCATTGTAGCTTGTATAATCCTCATTTTGGGCGATCACCACTATTGGAAATGTATTTTTGACTCTTAGTCATATATTCATTGATTTTTATGATTTTTGTTATCTCTACCTCGCTTTCGATCCACCAATTTTGAATTGCACTACTCTGATTGCTCATGTGTAAAATGAATATGAATCTAAATGAGGTTACACATGTATTTTCATTTGGTTAACACTTAGGAACTCAACATCGGAGTCTAAGATCTCAGGTGGTGATTTTTCTGGCGTTACAATTATATATTCCTTTCTCATCAATGCACTACTCGGTTAAGAACCCCACTGCTCTCAGCCGAACTAGTGATCCTGTAACATCCCGAAAATCGGGGGGTCGAGAAAAAACCCAACTCCCGAGTTCCAAAATGTTATTTATGCAATATAGATATGTATGATTGAATGTTGTCTGTGTTTATGTATTAAACATGAGAGAGATTAAGCCAGAACAGCATATCATACTCCAGAGACAGTTAAATTTACAAGCGGAAGACTGTGATAGTATGTATAACATATTTAAACTATTGTATGTCTCGAGAGTGTGAACATGTTACTAAGTTATATACATACATGTATACTCCAAAAGTAAACCAAAAGGATATACATGAGTGTTCTAAAAATATAAAATGACAAGTGTCAAGGTATATAATCAACCTCCCTGAAATCCCGTCAATCAGATCACGCATAAAGGAGGAATCCTCCTCATCATCATCAAGTCCAGCTCCACCTCGCAAGCCGCGCCATCATCTGCAATCACAAAAAGGGACTGGTGGGTGTCCGAAAACACCATCCCGTAACGTGGGAGTGAGTGATCAACTCAGTGGGATAAGAGAGCAAAGATTAGCATGTTATCAAATCAATCATGCGATAATAGTAAAGCAGTAAATCAGACAATCCTAATACTATTATTAATGCAATATGACATGACGTGATGTATGACCTCACTGACGATCTCCCTCATACGGCACCATCTTACGACCGCGGCATGCAATCGTCCCTCAAGTGCTCCACATCTTCCAGAAACATGCAATGTTATGGTGATATGATTTTCGAGTTGTTATTAGTCCATTCAAACAGCAGGATTGGGAAACTAAGGTACTTCCCTTATATCAATCCCAACACAGATCCTGTCTAGGGTCGTCACTCCTAGTAATCTCATACGATGTATATTTTGTAGGTCGCTGCAAGGGCTGTTGCACGCACTCGTTGCTCCGCTCCACCATCACCTTATCAATACAGGCCTACTGTACTCTACTGCTACGGAAGGGTCGTCGCCTCCCGTAGACTCAAAATACGCTCGCGGTCACTAGAAAGGACTCGTCGCCTGATCAGTGTAGGCCGACAAAGAATATAGTGTCTCATACCACCATAATGTGCTCACGAGACATAGGTGCTCACTGGTCACTACGGGGAGGTTTGTGGCCCCAGCGTAGGCCGACAGCTCAACCACGGTGCACCATACCACCATGCCCGGCTCATGAGTCTTTCTGGATCAAGGTACCATGGTTAACAGGGTTTACAATGGTAAGTTCAGTACCCTAGGTTCAAGCAGTTATGACTCATGCAAGGTGAACATACAACGGCCAGTCGGGTTACTTGACGGGCTTGACTAGCACGAGCGCATCGCAAGTCGAACGACATGAAGTGCGTAAAACACTTCGCGTGGCCTAACCACTGCCGCCAACTCCAAACACGACTCGCGTTCATCGACGCGTCCTTCGTGGCAAATACCAGCTAGCCACGAATTTTCTCTGTTACCGACTGCCTGGACTAAGTATAGTCCCAAACAATTATGAATCCACATCAACAATTCATGTAAGAGTATTGGAATTGAAATACAAGCATATGAGCATGTTAACACATGTTATAACGTACAACTTAACTAAATCATCTTACACATGTCTTTCACACATATAATGAAATTATGCATATCGCCAACCTATAGGAAATCATCTCCATCAACGTATTAATTGAGAATTCAATCTCAAACTAAATCATAAGGAAATCATCAAGCACATGTTATAACATACCACTTAAGTGAAACATCAAGCATATGCATTTCATACATATAATGAAATCATGCATATAGCTAACGTGTAAGAAATTATTTACATCAGCATATTAGTTGAGAAATCAATCTCAAACTATTTCATAACACCATCTAATTCAATACATACTAATACAAGCATTTATACAAGCACTTACACTACACACTTAAGTCTACATATAGTATGTCGACTCGAAGTGCGCATTTTGACGAATCTCTTCGCCAAACTAATTATGCACGCATTCCTAGTATTCTAATGCGACAAGAAGCCATATCAATCACATCAGTAAAATATGAATGAAAACAGTACTTCCTACAAATGACTAAAATGCCCTAAATCTCATATTCTTCGCCGGTTTACGAAACAGGAAACAGACAGCATGTTGTACATGTCAAACGGCGTTGCTGTCGATAATCTACTATTAAACGACATTTAAAGCGTTGAAAACAGTCAATCAAAGCGTCTAATATCCTCACCTTATCTCTTATAAACGTATCGTTTCGAACGGAGCGTATACGCTTCGTCTATGGCGAACTACGAACCTGATTTACAAGTTCTATCAGCTACTTCATTATGAATTCAAGGGAACACTAAATCAGCAACTTCTAGGGTATTTTCTTACCTGAAAATGCAGAGAAATCACCGGCCAGGTGATTGAAGTGTGTTGCTAGAGTACGTGCAACAGGTAGCACAAGCGGCAAAGAATTCTCCTCCAATCTCTCTCACAAACTCTCACCTTTTCTCTCTCCCAATCTAGGGTTTTTCTCAAATTCGGATGGGAGAGAGGAATGAGGGTTTCAACCCCTTTTATAAGCCTAAAAATGCCCGAAATAGGCTCGGGAACAAAGTTCACTTAGGGCATATCCAAATCGGGGCTGTTTCGGTCCAAAAGATCATTTCTGATAGTCCCCTGGCCAAATGCGGTCGGACTTAAGCTCATGCATACTGGATCTAGCATACATCAAGTTTTCAGTCCGGCAGGGTTCGTAGATCGCACGTGGCGGTCCAGTTTCAGTTCAGCGGTCACCGCACATAGATCAGGCCTGCAAGTCTCATGATATGAAATAAAATTTTTTCCTGATCCGAGGGTGTAATTTGGCTGAATTCTGACGGTCAGAACGCTTAATACTGACGCGTCAAGTCGTGTGCCAGATTTGAATTTCAAATTCCAAATCTGTCCCTATTCGTACTCTCTTTAGTCCGGGCTCAATGAAATAGCCTGTGATTATCGGTTGGACTTGATTTTTGAAATGATTTTCAAGTCCAGCTAGGCGGTTCTAACGTTCTAAGATAGCAGGTATCGGACTCTCGACGCGCGGTCTAGATCCAATACGAAGTTTCAAAGAGGTTCAGAGAACAAACCGGTTTAGAGTTTGATCCGAGGTTTTAGAGTATCATAGCACCATGAATTCTACAAGTTTTGGATCTTGTAGAACGTATTTAAAGCGATCAGGGACTATTTCCCAGCTACTCTAGCGTTGCGCTAGCTAACTTATGCTTAGTTTCTAAAGGAATTAATCCTAAGTGGTTTCTTTAGCTATGGAATTGGGTTCTGAGCGATTTCCCAGGTGTTTTAGTTAACCCATTGCCTAAGGACGTCTAATCCCAGGTTGGCCAAAATTCGGGGTATTACAATCTACCTCCCTTAAAACACAATTTCGTCCCCAAAATTGGTGAAGGGTAAGGAGTACTTTTTCTAAGGAAGGTTCAAATCCTATTCAATAACCTCACCTTATGTATATCCTAACTCACATGTTTCGATCCTGGGCCAGTGGGGAAGAGGCGAACCACACTTTCGCTGCACCACTCAGATCAAATGGTAGCGTTGACTAACCTAATTGGATTGGTCTCAATACGTTCTATTCTCCTTAAAACTTGGTTTTACTTAAAGTTCAAGAATCTTTGCATCGATCCGTATATCGGAACGAGATGCAACTTAGGGGCTATCCTTGACATGAATTGGGAAACAACTTCTCATTACAGTGGTTTTCCTTTGCTAATGATGCGTTCTATGGTATTGGTATCTATGGTGATAGAGATAAGCCTAATCTCTATTGTGGTTGAGTTCAGGGGCAGGTATGAGTTGGTGGCAAGATGTCGAATTCTCTACTGGCTTTAAGTCCTCGCCATTTCCCAAAGACAAAGTAATAACTTTTGGTTATATATGGTCGAGCCAACGTGGAAGAAAAGTTGTGTAGTGGGTCTGAGCCGGATACATAGACTTTCTGCCTAGAACAGAAATTTACTGTATCAGTTCTTAATCCTAGACGATGCCGAACTTCTTCTTGATCAGAGCATTGGATTTATTGGCAACTACCAGGATTGAGAAATCAATTCAATCCGCGAATACATCGCTTACATGTACCGTTCCTTTACTCCGTGTTCTCGAATGCAATAAGCCCTTGGGTAAGGCAATTCTAAGGGGTGTGTTGGTTTATTCTAAGTGCGACCTGAGGGATTTATAAGTCTTCCCTAAGAGTGAATGGTTCTAAGTTACATAAGCTTTCTAAGAGTTACTAAAGGAGTCTATGGATGTTATGAGGATCTATCCAAGGAAGGGAGTCCCATTCCAAGTAAATCTAACATACTATTCCATATATAGGCTGTACACTACTTAAGGTAACTAGTAGGCTAGTCTGTAACTCAGTAGCTATAATCCAAAGCCTAAGATTATACAGTAAATGACTTTCCTATATAGTCAGATCCTTCAAATCTAGGAGTGCTAACTCTAAGATCAAAACGCCAAGTGCCTATATGGCCAATAGCATTAAGTTGTATTAAATGGAACGACATTCCTAGTCCCATGTCGGGATTGGATGTGGCATGCTTGGTAGGAGGGTGGGTTGGGATAAAAATTAATTTGTAGGCTGAATCTCGGGAGTTATAATACTCCCAATCTAGGGACAATACCTAACAACAAACGAACGGCATGCACTCCATTCAACAAATTTCGGCTATATTAAGCCCAAACCACAACACAAACACATTTTCTACCTAACAACAACAAAACACAGAAATTTCAAACGGTAATCAAACAAGCGAAGAACGTGGAGAAATAGGATGGGTAAGCAGGTTTCCGTGAGTCTGAAGATCAAATAAAAGGGACATGAGAGAGAGGACGATGGAAAGGGAGGAAAAGGCTGAAACAGCCTTAACAATAGCCATGAAAAGAGGAGGAAATGCGAAGAAATTGTTGCCCAAATGGACTAAAATAAGTCTAGGCCCTGTAGAGGGATGCATCAAGCTCCCAAAGGCTAGATTTTTAAAAAGA
This sequence comes from Magnolia kwangsiensis, assembly GCA_037074715.1. NCBI lineage: Eukaryota > Viridiplantae > Streptophyta > Magnoliopsida > Magnoliales > Magnoliaceae > Magnolia > Magnolia kwangsiensis. The sequence continues at coordinate 20,145,001 of CM073581.1, forward strand.
AAAGAGAATGAAAAAGGGAAATGGAGCACCTCACGATTTCATCTCATTTTGGGGGTTGTAAGAGCTCCAAACAACGAGATTTGCAAGAGGAAAGGCTGCAAACTTCAATGGAGTGATGGAGTGTGGTCGTTTTTGGCCAGGAATGGATTTGGGAGTGGTTTGGAACCACGGTTTTGGGTTAGGGCAGCTAGAAAATGTAAATGGGGCTAGGGAAGGAGATGTTTGTGAAGGAAGTGCTCCTCTTTGGGGTTTTCTATGGACGAGCACTACGTGGGGGGTATGTATTACCCAAAACACCCCCACATACCAAATTTTACAGCAAATGGGCCATGGTGGAAGGCGATGCATCGTCGAACCGGCGATGGCATCATCGACCGTCCGATCATCTGGTCGGTGGGACCATATGAGTCTAGTCCCCCATGGTCCAGGGACCCCAAATAACTATGGGTCCCACCTTGGTTCATTGTATATTGACCTATATAGGCCCAAACATGCGTTCGGGGCTTTCCGGGGTCAATCTACAATCCTGAATACAAAAACCTATCATGCATTATATGATTTTGGGGTAGAAGGAGCTAATACATCCATCTAGCCCATTAGTTGCTAAAGAAAGCAAACTTAGAATGGCCTAATGGCAAGTTTTCATGAAATTTTACTATTCACTGTAAAATTTTATCAAAGTATGATTTTATATCATTTTCACATTAGGATCAATGCCTAACATGAAAATAATAAGAAAGGATTAAAGAATGGAGTGGTGAGAGGAGGAATTTCGAAGAAATTAGGTGAAACGGAATTTTTAAGCCCTAGCGATTGAATGTAGGGGTTGTGGTTGTCCCACAGCCCAAGGATTTACATTTACGGGTTTAGAATCGTTCAAAGAACATCTCAACCCACTCACCTACAACCTAGGAGCTATTCAGGTCGATTTACGCGACCTTAAATGCGTCACGGACTCAATCGCGCGATCGATACGAATAGACTTCGCCTATTAGAGAATATGCGATCCTATAAGTGTTTCTAGACCCTTCTCGCACCCACCTAAGTCAAAGGAAGTGACAGCGTACGTCGCATGACCATAACCCAGGCCCGGTTTAATCCAAATCATGCTCTGATACCATCTGTAACATCCCAAAAATCGGGGGGTCGAGCAAAAATCCAACTCCCGAGTTCCAAAATGTTATTTATGCAACATAGATATGTATGATTGAATGTTTTCTGTGTTAATGTATTAAACATGAGAGAGATTAAGCCAGAACAACATATCATACTCCAGAGACAGTTAAATTTACAAGCGAAAGACTGTGATAGTATGTATAACATATTTAAACTGTTGTATGTCTCCAGAGTGTGAACATGTTACCAAGTTATATACATACATTTATACTCCAAAAGTAAACCAAAAGGATATACATGAGTGTTCTAAAAATATAAAATGACAAGTGTCAAGGTATCTAATCAACCTCCCTGAAATCCCGTCAATCAGACCACGCATAAAGGAGGAATCCTCATCATCATCATCAAGTCCAGCTTCGCCTCGCAGGCCGCGCCATCATCTGCAATCACAAAAAGGGACTGGTGGGTGTTCGAAAACACCATCCCGTAACGTGGGAGTGAGTGATCAACTCAGTGGGATAAGAGAGCAAAGATTAGCATGTTATCAAATCAATCATACGATAATAGTAAAGCAGTAAATCAGACAATCCTAATACTATTGTTAATGCAATATGACATGACGTGATGTATGACCTCACTAACGATCTCCCTCATACGACACCATCTTACAACCGCGGCATGCAATCGTCCCTTAAGTGCTCCACATCTTCCAAGCACATGCAATGTTATGGTGATATGATTTCTGAGTTGTTATTAGTCCATTTAAACAGCAGGATTGGGAAACTAAAGTACTTTCCTTATATCAATCCCAACACAGATCCTGTCTAGGGTCGTCACTCCTAGTAATCTCATACGATGTATATTTTGTAGGTCGCTGCAAGGGCTGCCAGGGCTGTTGCACGCATTCGTTGATCCGCTCCCACATCACCTTATCAATACAGGCCTACTGTACTCTACTGCTACGGAAGGGTCTTCGCCTCCCGTAGACTCAGAATACGTTCGCGGTCACTACAAAGGACTCGTCGCCTGATCAGTGTAGGCCGACAACAAGAATATAGTGTCCCATACTACCATAATGTGCTCACGAGACATAGGTGCTCACTGGTCACTACGGGGAGGTTTGTGGCCCCAGCGTAGGCCGACAGCTCGACCACGGTGTCCCATACCACCATGCCCGGCTCATGAGTCTCCGTGGATCAAGGTATCATGGTTAACAGGGTTTACAATGGTAAGTTCAGTATCCTAGGTTCAAGCAGTTATGACTCATGCAAGGTGAACATACAACGGCTAGTCGGGTTACTTGACGGGCTCGACTAGCACGAGCGCATCGCAAGTCGAACGACATGAAGTGCGTAAAACACTTCGCGTGGCCTAACCACTGCCGCCAACTCCAAACACGCCTCGCGTTCATCGACACGTCCTTCGTGGCAAATACCAGCTAGCCACGAATTTTCTCTGTTACCGACTGCCTGGACTAAGTATAGTCCCAAACAATTATGAATCCACATCAACAATTCCTGTAAGAGTATTGGAATTGAAATACAAGCATGTGAGCATGTTAACACATGTTATAACGTACAACTTAACTAAATCATCTTACACATGTCTTTCACACATATAATGAAATTATGCATATCGCCAACCTATAGGAAATCATCTCCATCAACGTATTAATTGAGAATTCAATCTCAAACTAAATCATAAGGAAATCATCAAGCACATGTTATAACATACCACTTAAGTGAAACATCAAGCATATGCATTTCATACATATAATGAAATCATGCATATAGCTGACATGTAAGAAATTATTTACATCAGCATATTAGTTGAGAAATCAATCTCAAACTAATTCATAACACCATTTAATTCAATACATACTAATACAAGCATTTATACAAGCACTTACACTACACACTTAAGTCTACATATAGTATGTCGACCCAAAGTGCGTATTTTGACGAATCTCTTTGCCAAACTAATTATGCACGCATTCCTAGTATTCTAATGCGACAAGAAGCCATGTCAATCACATCAGAAAAATATGAATGAAAACAGTACTTCTTACAAATGACTAAAATGCCCTAAATCTCATATTCTTCGCCAGTTTACGAAACAGGAAACGGACAGCATGTTGTACATGTCAAACGGTGTTGCCGTCAATAATCTACTATTAAACGACATTGAAAGCGTTGAAAATAGTCAATCAAAGCGTCTAATATCCTCACCTTATCTCTTATAAACGTATCGTTTCGAACGGATCGTATACGCTTCGTCTACGGCGAACTACGAACCTGATTTACAAGTTCTATCAGCTACTTCACTATGAGTCCAAGGGAACACTACATCAGCAACTTCTAGGGTCTTTTCTTACCTGAAAATGCAGAGAAATCACCGGCCAGGTGATTGAAGTGTGTTGCTAGAGTACGTGCAACAGTAGCATAAGCGCCAAAGAATTTTCCTCCAATCTCTCTCACAAACTCTCACCTTTTCTCTCTCCCAACCTAGGGTTTTTCTCAAATTCATATGGGAGAGAGGAATGAGGGTTTCAACCCCTTTTATAAGCCTAAAAATGCCGAAAATAGGCTCGGGAACAAAGTTCACTTAGGGCATATCCAAATCGGGGCTGTTTCGGTCCAAAAGATCATTTCTGGTGGTCTCCTGGCCAAATGCGGTCGGACTTAAGCTCATGCATACTGGATCTAGCATACATCAAGTTTTCAGTCCGGCAGGGTTCGTAGATCGCACGTGGCGGTCCAGTTTCAGTTCAGCGCTCACCGCACATAGATCAGGCCTGCAAGTCTCATGATATGAAATAGAAATTTTTCCTGATCCGAGGGTGTAATTTGGCTGAATTCTGACCGTCAGAACGCTTAATACTGATGCGTCAAGTCGTGTGCCAGATTTGAATTTTAAATTTCAAATCTATCCCTATTCGCACTCTCTTCAGTCCGGGCTCAATGAAATAGCCTGTGATTATCGGTTGGACTTGATTTTTGAAATGATTGTCAAGTCCAGCTAGGCGGTTCTAACAGTCTAAGATAGCAGGTATCAGACTCTCGACGTGCGGTCTACATCCAATACAAAGTTTCAAAGAGGTTCAGAGAACAAACCGGTTTAGAGTTTGATCTGAGGTTTTAGAGTATCATAGCACCATGGATTCCATAAGTTTTGGGTCTTGTAGAACGTATTTAAAGCGATCAGGGACTATTTCCCAGCTACTCTAGTATTGCGCTAGCTAACTTATGCTTAGTTTCTAAAGGAATTAATCCTAAATGGTTTCTTTGGCTATGGAATTGGGTTCTGAGCGATTTCCCAGGTGTTTTAGTTAACCCATTGCCTAAGGACGTCTAATCCCAGGTTGGCCAAAATCCGGGGTGTTACAGATCCCTAACAGTGATAAGTCTTATTATTTCCCAATCTCGAACCTCGTTGTTAGTTTTTGTTCGAATAACACTTGTTACACGGTCGAAAGTCCTTGATTTTTAAGGCAAAAAGAACTTATTAGAGAAAAAACCTTATTCTCAGCAAATTTCCTAATAGCGAACATAATAGTTGGTAGAATATATTGTTGGTCTACCACTATGTGATTATGTCACTCTATCTCGATGTAAGGGGTCAGTGGTGTTCGATTTAAATTAGACCGCAATTGATTCTAGCATGCCCGGAAACTACACACGTGCACCATGTGGTAACACTTTCAAACTATATAACAATAGCAACAGATGATCCACTAGAAATAGTGGTAACATCGATGACCAGGAACTCCATCAAGCCCCAGAAGGATTTCCGATGCAGGTCGATCTAGAAGTTTTAAATCCTTCACCTTCGACTATCCTAGAGTTAAGATCTTCATCATATGCCAACTCCCTTGAGCATGTAACTGAGATTTTAGGTAGCATGCATGCAAGGCTACAACATATTGAAAAAATAGGGAAGGGTTTAGGTTGAGCAATCTAAGGTTCATGCCGAAGGTTCCAATAGAAATTTGAAATTTCTTAATGAGAGATTCCTTGATGCCCGTTATCATAACATGGAGGTGCCTCACTATGGGAATGTCCCTCATGAACTGTTGGTTCTTTCTTCACATAAATTTCAGATGGATTAAGGCCAAGTTGGTCGAAATGTGCTGCCTCAGGCTGGCATTAGAATGAACGGCCTAATGGCCAACTGAACAACCAAAATCACCATGAAGGGATTAATGACATACCCCTTGAAGGGTATTTTATGCTAATCAATGAATCCCATGGGGGTAGGCTCTGGTTATTCAACCTCCTCAAATGGTAACCAAGGGCCCTAGGACCACGGGATGGCTACCTTACCTCCCTAGATGAGACAGAAAGAGCTAGTTAACTTAACACAAGAAGTTTCCAATCAACGGCATGGCCAATGTACTATTCGGCCTAAATATCATAAGCCTTATCCAGACTAGGTTGATCTGTTCATTGAAGTGCTGAGAGGCTATAGAGTACCAAAGTTACCTTATTTTCTAAAGAAACAAGCTAATCCACCATTGAGCACATTTGTCGCTTCATTATGCAATGTGGCGAGTTTTTGGCCAATGAATACGTGAAATAAAAATTGTTCGTAAATTCATTGATCGATACTACTTTTTTGTGGTTTATAAGTCTGTTGTGAAATTTAGTGCATAACTGCTAAGAAATTGAAGAAATGTTCCGCTCTCAGTTCTTTCAGACTGAGCTTGAGTTATCTTTAGCCGACGTATCTCATTTAATATAATTACCTAGCGAGTCGATTGAAAAATATATTGCATGATTTAAGAAGGCAAGAAACAAATGTAAAGTATTCATGCCTAATGCTTAGTTTGTGAAACTGGCAATGAAAAGTTTAGACATTGAATTCAAAAAGAAAATTGAGGGAATAGATTTCAAAGATCTAGTTGATCTATCCACTAGGGCGACCAAATAGAATGACTTTTGTGCAAAGAAAGCCAACGAAAGAACTCGTCAATGGGAACTTATTATTGTAATCCAAATTATGAGCTGGCAATGGCCAAAATAATTTTTAAAAGCCTTTTATTAGTCAGGCCGTAATGAAGACTGATGATAGATCTTCCGCTCAAAATTCAAGTACTGTAAAGGAATTACAGAAACCTGATAAGCAATTATCTTTCGATATAACAAAGGTCAACAAGATTATCAACCTTCTTCTGGTTAAAATTTTTATGAAATTATCGTCAAGGCATAGGATACCTCGGTAGAATAATTAAAGAAAATTAAATACTGCAAATGGCACTGGTCACATTCTCACTCCACCAAGAATTGCATCATTTTCAGAAACATGATTCAGGATAACATAGACATGGGAATTCTAAAGCTTCCCAAGAAAGAAAAGGAAGCGATGATGGTAGATGCTAATTTAAGAAGAGTAATTTCCCTAGAGAAAAAGTTAATGTAGTCTCCAGGAATTTCCTCCTTCGATGGGAGTCAACATAGTCTCCACTAATTTAAGAAGAGTAATTTTCCCTAGAGAAAAAGTTAATCTAGTAATGATGGCAAGACAACCACACAAAGACCAAGCATTTCCTCCTTCGATGGGAGTCAACATAGTCTCCACTAATTTAAGAAGATTAATTTTCCCTGGAGAAAAAGTTAATTTAGTAATGATGGTAAGACAACCGCACATTCACCGACTAAGGCATGTTGGTGGGGTTACATCAGCATCAATAAACAACTACTTTAATAAGGACGCATTCGTCAAAAGTAAAACACGAACGACTAAAGGCAACCACCACTTTACGATTAGTGGTATACAATGTCGCCATGTAGTAGCAGTTATTCTCACAATGTTGTTGGAAATTCTCTAAATAGCAAATGAAGCAATCCATTAATGGAATCAATCAAAAAACTCTCAAACACACCAATCAAACTGATCAACTTCAGCGCAACTCTGTTTATTCAGTCCCTTGGGATACTTATCATCTCCACTGCTCATCAGTGTGGACCCCTTAACATTTACAAGGACTTTTGTCTATCCTCACCTTACGCAAGACTGACCTAGTCATAGCCAATAACTGTAAATCCCTTCCATCTATACCTGTGTGTGGGATCTGAAGGAGGACTTTAGTCTTAGGAATTGTCTACCTACACTTATATGGTGGTTCGACAATAGTTCGTAAGACTAGAGTTACTTATTCCTTGTTCATCATCGCACTGCTCAGTTAAGCACCCTGCTACTCTTAGCTGGGATGGTGATCCCTAATAGTGGTAAGTCTTATCATTTCTCGATCTTAAACTCTCTTATTAGTTTCTATTCAAATAACACTTGTTGCACTTTCAAAAGTCCCTTGAATAACACTTGTTGCATTTTCAAACGTCCTTGATTTTCAAGGCAAAAGGAACCTATTGGAGAAAAGGCCCTTCTCAGCAAATAGCCTAATAACGCACTTAACAGTTAGTAGAATAGACAATTGCTTTACCACTATTTAATCCCACCACTCTATCTCAATTCCAGAGGTCAGTGGTGTTTGGCTTAAATCGGCCCGCAAACGGTTCTGACATACTTGCAAACTACACGCGTGCACCATGTGGTCGAATTCTAGTCCAACAAGTCTAAAGCACATGGTCTAGATTTGTTTATACAATGGACCAATGATCTCATTCAAATTAATAAAAGTCCCATGTTTTACCTATAGATCAGGAAATGCGCACTATGTGTCACCAATTAATCAGTGAAATTCTACCTTTGAAAGAACAAATGAATAACATTTTTGTCTTTTCGTTCCTTTAGTAGAGAAGAAAATTAAAATGTTGGTTTCCTTTTGCTAATGGTTGTCTTTTCTTCTTTGGGTCAGGCTAGAATGACAAAAAGCCATTTCGATGAGAGTATTTAACCTAGTTTGAAAAGATATGAACTTATTTAGGAATACCGAATAGGTAGGTGTGTATTTGAGCATATGTTGAAAGATAGGGGTTTATATGTTAAAAAATAACTTTTTCTTTTAACATAGCTATCAAGTTCGTTTTGCCTACTTTGTGATTCTGGATCACATTCCTCAGTGGAGCCCATGTACAAAGATGCCCAGATGATTGGATTCGTTCATATTTTGAACCCTAGAGAGAGAAGGGGGGGGGGGGGGGGGGGGGGGGGGGGGGGGGGGTAAATGTCGATTAGTGAGAAATCGTTCACATTCAACTCAATAAATCAAGGTTAGGATAACTTTTACTGGTCTTATTGTTGGATGATAAGGCATTAAAAATGGCACCTACATGATGGACGCCTTCTGCCACCTAACATTTTTATATGGAGACCCCATGGGTATTATGCATGTAAAATGCTCTCAAGTAATTGTTATTGCTGGTTTTTAGTAGTTTGAATGCGGGTGTGCCAGAGTAGAATTTGTGGCTCAATTTAAATTGAACAACTATGACCCCAAGTGCCTAGATAGGCAGATACATAGTATATGACATAGATTGAATGAGATCGGCCGCCTATTTAGCCACTAGCTCAATGTGTAAATAAGATTTGAAGATTTTCAGAGGGTAAAGTTCTTCCTTTGATGAAGGGTTACACATTTTCCTTCCGTACGAAAGGATTGTTCCTGAATATGACATAATTATTAGTTGAATGAGAACGAGTTCTGTGCCATTTATAGTATTCCATTTTCTATAATTCATCGGCCGAATGTATCTTATAATTTATAGAAATCTTGATAAACTTTCCAACCAATAAAATTTCAAAAATCTTGTCGGCTCATGTGATATCAAAAGTGTAAACTTTTTGGGCCTTTTGTGTGGTCGATTCCAACTTGACCAACGCCAAACATGTGAGTGGCTTCTTAGCTACCACTTCGGCAATTGTGATCTTGTAATTTGGGTCATGCAATGTCCCAATTGACAAGTTCTTCTACCCAATTGTGATCTCGCAATTTGGGTCATGACCAACACCTTCTTACAAGAGTTCTTCGTACCTGGAGAGCTTCCTAGTTAGGTCATACAGGTCCATAAACTTTGTCCTAATGAACTTCATATGAAGTTTTTACTCGAGCCTGTCTTGTACAAGTTGCATGAATTTAACTTCGGTCATAACAACCTCACATTGGCTTTTTGTCCTTTTAAATCGGATAATATAACTCTTGCAAGTTTCTCCCAGTAGCTGTCGGAAATGGGAGAGATCAACAATAGTTGTCACCCCCAAAACTCAAAAACCAAGCTCACTAAATTCTGGATTACCGAATCCTGTGCCGACAGCCTCCATAGTACCTCATTCTCGGCTCCTAGCGCCTATATGCCAGATTCCGATCATGGGATCCTACAAGGAAAATTTTTCAATGCACATTTGTCTCATTAGAAGCAGAATCACAAGTTTACCCAAATCACAAATGCAACATCATCATCACATATTCACTAGTATAAACATTTGAATACAATATTGAAAGGGAAATATACATATCAAAATTAAAGCTCCAGGAGTCTGCTGCACGCTCCAAGCTCAATGCTGTTGCAACCTAACGCCACCTGCACGCATCTATCTTGGATAAGCTTATAAAAATCTTAGAGGGTAGTGTAAGTGGGTGCGATACACGTGCCAAGCATATAGATATTAGAGTAAGAGGAAATACTAGTAATCCATAAAACATACAATATCAGAGTAATATGGAAACATACTGGCAAGTTTATAAATACCATTAGCCTTAACCAGGCTATGCAATGCAAAACATAATAAGCCAATATCATATACGAGTCCACGAATACCGTCAACCTTAATCAAGTTATGCGATACAGAAGCATGGTAAACCAAATGCTATATACTGAAGATGCAATGCAATATGCGATACGAATGAAATGATCAAACTGGAGTATGAAGTCAGGATGATAGTAAGTAGTATCCCAGGTTATGGGGTCCACCACAAGGGACTTCTATTCAAACCAGTTCCATACCTAAAGTTGGATAGTTAGACTCAATGTGGTAAACTCCTGATCTCAGGTTAGTCGCGCGCTCCAACCGAAATCTTGACCATTGCGAAGGTACACGTAATAAATAGTTACACACCACTAGCCCAAGTGGATAGTGAATGAATGAATGAATGAATATCCAACTCCTGCTTAATAAGTCCATATATCATACCGTATATCTCTGGGATCATTACCGAGGTCTAGTATACTCTACATGCAATCGCTACCTACTGGACGTACAACCATGCAAGTGGAAGAGACCTCACTATTCACCTGGTCAGTAGTCAGCCAATATGTAATGTCTCAGAAAAATCCATACAAAGACCCGAGTACCACCTCAGGCGAAAATCATTAAGGACCAAATCCTTTAGGAATTAAACAAAAACTTACTAAGTGCTAAACTAAATCAGCTGTAAAATTAGCTTGGACAACTTTCAATATGAACTTTAAGGCCCAAAACTATTAGGACCGTTAACGCTACATTACCTAAAAACTTAAGATCCATCTCAAAATGCAGTTGCTCTCATGAGCATCATGAAACTCCATATCAGACCCGGACCACGCATCGAAAGTCCGATTATCCCAAAACTCTACGGTTATGTCCAGCTTGCTGAACTTGACAACCCTCTTAGAAATCAAGTCCTAAAGGTATCCAGAAACACATAACTTGATCCCGGAGCGAAGTGTGTGAGAAACGCGAATATCTTTAGGAAATGAACTGAAACTTAAGTGAATTGAGTTGTTCGCTTATAGGACGAATCTAAGGATTCTGACCATTAGATTCTGACCCAATTACACCCTCGGATCAGGAAAAGTTTCCAACACATGTCAGTGCACTTGTGGCCCTGATCGAGTATGGTGACCATTGAACTGAAACAGGTCCCTCGCGGTTGATCCGCTGATCCGATCGGGCCGAGATCTTAGCCTGACCTAGATCTAATGTCAGGAAGCTTAAGTCTGACCACATGTAGAAAAAGGGCCTCTAGATTAGCTCTGTTGGACTGAAACGATTAGTCTTTAGCTATAACCTAAGTATACCATGGTCCTGGGGTCATTCCCATTAGTTCTGGGCCTATATAAGGGCTTTAAACTCTCTCTCTCTCCCATCACATACGAATTTACAACCCTAAGAGAGAGAAGAGAGAAAAAGAGAAGGAAAGAGAGAGAAAGTGAGAGAGACAGTGGGAGATCATTCCTGGGATTCAATCCTACTACTCCATGTGTCGAATCGGCCTATCTGTATCGCTATTCCAGTAATTCTGACTCCATTCTTAGGTAAGAAGTCCTAACCCTAATATTTTTAGGGATTAAAATATAGTGAATGGTGAAATAGCTAACCTATTTCATACTATAAGTTGTTGTTGTGTCGTAGACGAAGAGTTGGTGTTCGAATAGAGCTTGGTATGGGTTTACCAGCGTGCAGACTATAAATGTTTAGATTATAGTTTTCAAGGCTTTCAATGTCAATAATAGTTTATGACTGACTTGATTGTTGACAAATGTTCTTAGATATGATGTTTTCCTTATATTGCATATAGATATAAACTATGTTGAGTATAATGCATTCTATGTGTTTGTTGAAATGTCTGAACGACTATGGAAATATGATTTTTGCTTCCCATTCTTGTAAATTGAGAATATATGATTATTGTATAAGTGACAGCTCCTTTGCGAAAGGATTTGCCCTAATGTCTGTTGAAACTAATATATTACACGTATGTGTCATATGTAGTCTAAGTATTTGACAAAACACCAGTATGAGTAATCGGTTGATGCTTTGTATTTACGAGGGTTGTTGAGATAGGATTCTTGACTACCTTAGCTATATGTATACTTTTCTTCATGTAGCTTTAATTTCGAGTGCATGTTTTGTGTAAAAAATGTATATGTAGAATATCATGTTATATGTGTTGAATAATATGCTCAAATGATATTTACATTGGAATTGGTTATTAAATCCCATATGATTATCTTGTATGCTTACTTCTTGCATTTGATTGTGATTGGGACTACGACGTAGTCTAGGCAATCAGTAACAATTCTTGTCTGAGTGGCCGAGCTAGTCTCACCACATTTGATGTATTCAGTAAATCCGAGTTGTACGATGATTGTTGATAGTAGTTAGCATGCCATGTCGATTAATTCAGCGTATGCTTGTACCAGTCGAACTTGTCCAATAAACTGATTGTCATATTGTGTGTTTACCATGGATGGACAATACTGCTTGAATCTAAGGTACCCCTTATCAATGTAAAGACCCGTTTGAACCATGGTACCATGATCCGCTAAGACTCATGAGCCAGACATAGTGGTATGGGACATCGTGATCGAGCTGTCGGTCTATGCTAGGGCGACGAGCCTCCCCGTAGTGACCAGTGATCAACCCAAACTCGTGAGCCAAATACGGTGGTATGGGACACCGTATTTGAGCTGTCGGCCTACACTAGTGCAGCTTAGCTGTGGTCCCCAGTCGGGTTGGTAACGAGCCTTCAAAAATATACTGTCAGTTGGTAGGGCGTTAGTAGAGTGACCTTGAGTATGAAATAGGCCTACCCCGGTGTAGCCTGGTTTGGTCCCCAATCGGGTTAGTGATGAGCCTTTAAAAATAGACAGCCAGTTAGTAGGGAGTTAGTGGTAGTGATCTGAACTTGCCTATCGTATGTGACTGCTAGGATTGACGATCCTAGATGGATCAATGTTTGGGTATATGATATAAAGAGTGGTGCCTTAGCTTCCCAATCCTGCTGTATGAAAAGGCTTAAATAAGAACTCAGTAATCACGATCATACATGCATTGCATGTGCTTTGGCGAAGAATTACACAGAGGAAGGGGTGCATGCCGCGATCGTAAGATGTTGTCGCAAGAGGGAGTGTAGGCGAGGGCATGCATCATTATCACATACCATCTTTGCATTAATAAGAGACTTAGGACCTGATTGTTGTGTTGCTTTATCATTACTACTTGACTGAATTGATAACATGTTAATGTTTCCTTCATAGCTCCACTGAGTTGATCAGTTACTCCCATGTTACGGGACGGTGTCTAAAACACTAACCAAACTCTATTTTAGTTTCAGATGATGACTATGCTTATGAAGAGGAGCCAAACTTTTATGATAATGAGGGTTTCTCCTATATGCAGCTATCAGGCGGGTCTATGTAGACCATGTTCTGATCGACGAAATTATAGGGATGCTGATTAGATGCCATTAGACTTATTATTTTACACTTTTGGAATACACATTTATATTCGTTTTGTTCATTTTTAGAGTATACATGTATATATTTAACCTGGTAACATGTTCACGCTTTGGAGACTTACAACAGTTTATATATTTTATATATTTATCACAGCCTTCTACTTGCATAATTTAACTATCTCTGGAGTATGATATGTTGATTTGATATAATCCCATTCATGTTTAATGTACTAATATGGACAACATTTAATCATCATTACCTATGTTGCATAAGTGATGCGTTGGAACTCGGGAGCTGAGCTTCTGCTCAACCTCCAATTTTCAGGGCATTATAAGTTGGTATTAGAGAATGATTTGAATTAAACTGGACCTAGGTTATGGTCACACGATGCCCACTGACGAACTTTGACATAGGAGGGTGTGATAAAGCGTAGAAATAGTTATAGGATTTCCAGTTTCGTCGGTCATTGGATTCGATCGAAACTCACCAACGTAGTTCACCCCGTAGACACCTTTGACCATGTAAAATGATCTTAATCTCCCTCTAGTCGGTCAATTGACGAGTATGGACGTCAATTTAGTTAATCCCACGCGCACAACACGCCAAAAGCGTGAATACTCAAAGTTATACTCTCGCAAGATGTGGACACCTCCCCCTTATAGAGGCACTGCCGGCTAGACAGACCCCCTGTGGATCCTCCGCCAGATTGGCATGGCCCCGCCCGGCTAGACAACGCTCAGGGGGAGCCTCCGCCCGCCCGGTGGGGCCCCACCAACTGACCGATTATGGGGTCCTCCACACATGTGTGGGACTCCTCTCCTCCCTATAAAAACCCATTTTAGGGTGTTTTTACAAAATTCCAACCCCCCTCCACTCCATATTCTCTCCCAAACCCCTCAAATCTTTCTTCCTCTCTAACCCATTACACTTCAAGCTTCAAATCTTCTCCTTTCATCATCACTGCCTCCCTATCTCTCTCTCTAAGTGATTCAAACCCCACTAACTTTTCCAATCCCTCTCAAATCTTCTTCCATATCTTCCAAGCACCACCTTTTTCTTAAATTTTCACACCATCTCCCTCTTTTCTTCCAATTTGAGTACACAAACCCACTTGTGTGTCTCAAAACTCTAAGACCCACCAACTCATCCTATTCTCAATGGCTTTCTTTGAAATGGTCACCACCATCTTCTCCATCTCTACGCTCTTGTCTCTCATGACGAGGAAAAGAGCGGCCCCGGATGAGGCCGGTCCAAGCCGACCACGTCGTCCTACGAGGAGGGCGGACGCTGAAGCAAGTATTAGTGCCGAGCAAGAATGGAGGTCCAAGCGGGACCTTGATGCTCAGATTTTATTAGAGAGATCCCTACTACCGAACATCGGTCTCAGTAAGTTCTGCAACCGCAAGGTCGTGTTTGAAGCACACGTAGATGAGAAGATGTTTGGGACGTACCCGGTCATCGATTTTCTTACGGATAATGGGTGGGGTCCCATATTCGAGGGAAATGTTCCTGCAAGTGCAAACACTATGCGCACTTTTTATGCCCTCATTCAAAATCCGATATATAAGCCCCTCTAGTTTACCATTCCTCTGGGTAGGTAGAAGATTACGATTGGTGTGGATAATATTGCTCGTGTCATGGGCATTGAGAAGGGATTGGTACATGCTACCGAGAAGGATTACGTTAGTATGCAGGAGAAAAGACTCCGCACGTGATTACTCTATGGCTAGCTTGAGCATTGAAGGTGGGAGACTAGCCTCACTTCAACCAAAATGACTCCTGACTTCTGCCTGCTCCACCATATCTTCACATACAATGTGTATCCCTTATGGAGCAATCGCAGCGAGTGCACGCGTCTGATGGTAGACTTTCTGTACCGAGCTGGGCAGGGAGACAAGTTGTGATTGTCAGATAGTCCTAACTGCCCATTCTACAAGGACAACTAATTCGCTCCCATTTGGCCGACTCATATGCAAGCTTGCTCGTGAGTTCAGCTACAGACTTGGCATAGAAATTCTTACGTCGATCCATTTAATCAACGACACTACTCTCAACAACATGAATATTGGGTCACGACAACGTCAAGCCCGACTCGATGAGAGTGAAGATGAGACGGAGAGTGAAGAGGAAGAGAGTAATGAAGAAGGCGGAGATGAGATAGAGGAAGAAGGTGAGAAAGAGAAAGGGCAGGAAGAAGAAGAAGAGGAGGTCCAAGCCACTGATGAGGACTCTCCTCCTACTATGCGAGAGCGTGACAGTGATGGGGCTGCTATAGAAGCCCGCTTGGCTCGGCTTGAGGAGGTTCAGGTCGCCCTACGACAGGAGGTCAGTGAGATCCGAACCTTCATGAAACAAAAATTCAAGAAGGTGGCTTAAACCTTGGAGAGCCATCCTATGCTTTGTAGGATGAGGGTACTCCATCATCAGATTCAGACGACTAGTACTATGTTATGTCATCTTTGGGATTTCTCTGCTTTCTTATTTTCTATGTTACAGCCTTGATGGGCTTAGTAGTAGAGCAGAGTTGTGGTGTGTTTGGGTGTTTGAAGCTTTGGTAGGTTAGCTCACATGCGTCTTCTGTCGTGATTCATGTAAACTGATATCTCATGTATTGTGATGATTTTGGTTAAATGAAATGCATGTAGCTCATTTTGTTATAAGATGTGTAGAATGCTTAAGAAAATTGAGTGTTGTATGCTAAATCTCATAGAGGTTACACCTTATGTTGTATATAGGGAATGCCACCTAAGGCCACAAAGATTACGACACATCTCACTCTTGGTGATTCAATTGATGGGGCACCTCCCCTGATTGATAGCTAGACAGAGCCCAGTTTAGGCCTGACTCACGACACTATGCCGGATTCTCAGCCAGCCACTGGCCCCACGAATGGGCCGACACCTGTTGCACTGTCGGTTCCTGAGCAGAACCGTGCGTCCACTTCGACGCCGCACTTCCCTCAGTCTACTCCTCCTACTGATAGGTTGGAGCAGATGATGCTACTGATGCAGCAGCAACAACAACAACAACAACAGTAGTTTTTGGGCACCATTACA
Source organism: Magnolia kwangsiensis (assembly GCA_037074715.1). Classification (NCBI taxonomy): domain Eukaryota; kingdom Viridiplantae; phylum Streptophyta; class Magnoliopsida; order Magnoliales; family Magnoliaceae; genus Magnolia; species Magnolia kwangsiensis. Next base: position 20,161,289 of record CM073581.1, read on the forward strand.
CGGATCTTTGCTCAGAGCATGGTGTAGTTCCACCTGTACCTTTTGTGCAGCCTGCGGGCAATATGATCGCTAGCGACCTGTTTGAGTGATTCTAGAACTTCCAGCCTCCTACTTTTGCGGGTACTCACAGACCCGAGGAGACCGAGCATTGGCTTGACCACATCTCTAAGATGCTAAAGCCGTTGCACTGCACTGAGGCAGAGCAGGTGGAGTTGGTCACCTACATGTTTGAGAAGGAGGCCAGCCTCTGGTGGGACAACGTCCTTCAGACCGTTGCTGTCGGATATGTATGGACGTGGGAGGCCTTCGAGACCCTCTTCCACGAGAAGTATTTTTCTCTCAGGTATCGACATAAGAAGGAGAGTAAGTTCCTTCGCCTCTGTCAGGGAGGGATTCTGTTGCTGAGTACGAGAATAGATTTACGAAGCTAGCCAAACACGCTCCTTTAATCCTAGTAGATGAGCCGACGAAAATGCGACATTTTTCAGATGGTTTGCGACCTGAAATTCGCACTAAGATGTGTTGCGCTAGCATTTCCAACTATGCCGAGCTCGTCAACATGTATTCACAAGCAGAACAAGATGGAGACAGGGATTCTCGAACACGTATACCAACGGGCCCGAGGCCTCACCCCGAATTACAGTACTGGCCAGTCCTAGGTAAGAGGCCACATGTAGACTCCCCTCCCAAGCTCATGACTCCGCCGACCTAACAAAGATGAGCTGGTCATTGGTGTACATATTGCAATAAATGGGGACACATTGACCCCTTCTGTTTTACCAAGATGAAAGACAATGGTATCACGCCACCTCCGAAGATCGACCATCAGCCACCACGTGATATAGCGACTCCACCTCTACGATCTGCACCACCAGTGTAGCCACTTTACCGACTACCTGTACCCCGAAATAGGTCGCCTCAACGACCTATGACAGCACAACCAAATCATCTTCAATAAGCCTGTGTACATGCACTTGCAGCTGAAACACCTAAGTCAACAACGGCAGTGCCTTTGGCCTTTGAGGTCACTGCCCGCATTCAAGTTACACCTGTATTCCTATTGGTAGACATTGGGTGTATTAAACCAATTCATATGAAGGAATATGTTAAACAATGGATTACTATAAAAATTATAAAAATAATATGGTAACTGGAGGTGATAAATATGTTATAAATGATAGAAAGGTTGAAACGAAAAAAATAAAATTTCTACAACTTCGAGTTACCAATAGACTGGTCATATCTTTTCATTTTAAAGTTTAGTATGTGGTGTCTATTTAAGAATTATTTATAATCATACTAGGAATTATCCTGTTATTAAATTTGATTATACGTAACGATATATATGTTTTTTTTATTTTTAGTACAATTAAATTAGGACCCTCGAGTAGGATTGAGTTTCAGAGTTTAATACTCCGTAAGCTCATGTTAGAGGTGGACCATAGTAAAATATTATGAGTTTCTTATTCCCTTGTAGATTCAAAGTTCATAGCGCGTCAAGGAGACGTCCCTCCTCTTTCCTTTCCTATGGCCTTATGTCGCTAACATTCCAAACTTCTAAAATATTTTAGAACTCTCGACTCTTCCTTCCCTCCCAAAGTTAATGAAACTAAAGTGCAATCTGCCCATAACCCCCTAACCGTATGATTGAAAGGGTGATATACAAATATAATTTTAGGAGATTGAAAACCCTTATACGAGCACCATGGAAGAACTTATTATCCATCAAGTTAAACATAAGTTAAACAAGAACTCTCATTGAACAAGACCCGAAAGACAACCTTATCGACATAAGGCTTGAACCTCCTAATGAATTATAATGCCCCTTAAATACTTAGGATGAGCAGATTTTGAAATTTCAGAACCATATCTCTATGAGGCATTCGCGACATAACTTAATTCTCAATCCTAAGTGATTACCAAAGGACTCACTGCTTTGACCGAGTAGAAGACCAAGATCCATCAAGATTACGAAAGGATAAACGTTGTCTGCCCTGGTCAGGCGGACAACCGACGTATCGAATTTGAGCCTACCACAACTATTTTTTCGTATTAGCCCAATCATAAAGAGTAGATTATACCACCCTTAGGTAACTTTATCATCCAACACTTAACACGATAATAATGATTGGAACGTTTGTCTTCAAAAAGAAACTTTTAAGGGGGGTAGACCAATATGAGCTAGGCTGATGTAATTATTATATACCCTAACACGTACATAAACCTGAAACCCACAGAACCAAGCAAATAAAATAATAAAAACTTTACTTAATACCCTTAGGCAATTTTGGGGATGAATTTTTTTCTTTAAGGGGGTAGATTGTAACATCCCGAAAAAATCTGTACAAAGACCCAAGTACCACCTCAAGCAGAAATCACTAAGGACCAAATCCTTTAGGAATTAGACGAAAACTTACCAAGTGCTAAACTAAATCACCTGTCAAATTAGATTGGACAGCTTTCAATACGAACTGTAAGGTCCAAAACTATTAGTACCGCTAACGCTGCATTACCTAAAAACTTAAGATCCATCTCAGAACCCAGTTGCTCTCGGGAGAAACATAAAACTCCATATCGGACCTGGACCGCTCGTCGAAAGTCTGATTACTCCGAAACTATATGGTTATGGCCGCCTTGTTGGACTTGATAACCATCTCGAAAATCAAGTCCTAAAGGTATCCAGAAACGCACAACTTGAGTATGAAGCGAAGTGTGTGAGAAACATGAATATCTTTAGGAAATGAACTGAAACTTAAGTGAATTGAGTCGTTTGCTTGCAGGCTGAATCTAAGGATTCAGACCGTCAGATTCTGACCCAATTACAACCTCAGATCACGAAAAATTTCTAACACATGTCAGTGCACTTGTGGCCCTGATCGAGTATTAGTGACCGTAGAACTGAAACAGGTCCCTCGCGGCTGATCCACTGATCCGATTGGGCCGAGATATTAGCCTGACTTAAATTCAATGTCAAGAAGCTTAAGTTTGACCGCATGTAGAAAAGGAGCCTCCAAATCAGCTCTGTTGGACCGAAATGGCCAGTCTTTGGTTATAACCTAAGTATACCATGGCCCTGGGGCCATTTCCATCAGTTTTGAGCCTATATAAGGGCCTTAAACCCTCTCTCTCCCTTCACATAAAATTTGTAACCCTAAGAGAGAATAAAGCAAAAGAGAAGGAAAAAGAGAGAAAGTAGGAGATCGTTCCTGGAATTCAATCCCACTGCTCCACGTGCCGAATCAGCCTATCTGTATCACTATTCTGTTGATTCCGACTTCGTTATTGGGTAAGAAATTCTAATCCTAATCTGTTTTAGGGATTCAAATAGAGTGAATGGTGAAATAATTATCCTATTTAATATTATAGGTTGTCGTTGTACCGTAGACGAAGAGTTGGTGCTCGAACTGAGCTTGGTACGAGTTTATCGACGCAAGGTGCGGACTATAAACGTTTAGGTTATGGTTTTCAAGGCTTTCAATGTCAGTAATGGTTTATGACTGACTTGATTGCTATCAAATGTGCTTAGATACGATGTTTTCTTTATATTACATATAGATATAAACTATGTTGAGTATAATGCGTTCTATGTGTTTGTTGAAATGCCTGAACGACTATGGAAATATAATTTGTGCTTGTCAAGATTGTAAATTGAGAATATATGATCGTTGTATAAGTGGCAGCCCCTTTGTGAAAGGATTTTCCCTAATGTCTGTTGAAACTAATATATTACACATGTGTCATATGTAGTCTAAATGCTTGACAAAATGCCTGTATGAGTAATTGGTTGATGCTTTGTATTTACGAGGGTTGTTGAGATAAGATTCTTGACTACCTTAGCTATATGAATACTTTTCTTCATGTGGCTTTAATTTCAAGTGCATGTTTTGGGTAGCAAATGTATATGTAGAATATCATGTTATATGTGTTGAATAATATGCTCAAATGATATTTACGTTGGAATTGGTTGTTAAATCCCATATGATTATCATGTATGCTTACTTTTTGCATTTGATTGTGATTGGGACTATGACGTAGTCCAGGTAATCGGTAACAATTTCTGTTTTAGTGGCCGAGCTAGTCTCACCACATTTGATGCATTCGGTGAATCCAAGTCGTATGATGATTGTCAACAGTGGTTAGTGCTCTATGTCGATTAATTTAGTGTACGCTTGTATCAGTTGAACTTGTCCAATAAACCGATTGTTATATTGTGTGTTTACCATGGATGGACACTACTGGTTGAATTTAAGGTATCCCTTACCAATGTAAAGACCCGTTTTAACCATGGTACCCCGATCTACTAAGACTCATGAGCCGGGCATGGTGGTATGGGACACCGTGGTCGAGCTGTCTGCCTACGCTGGGGCGACGAGCCTCCCCGTAGTAACCAGTGAGCAACCTAAACTCGTGAGTCAAATACGGTGGTATGGGACACTGTATTCGGGCTGTCGACCTACACTGGCGCAGCCTGACTGTGGTGCCCAGTCGGGTTGGTGACGAGCCTTCAAAAATAGACTGTCAGTTGGTAGGGCGTTAGTGGAATGACCTCGAGTATGAAATAGGCCTATCCCGGTGCAGCCTGGCTGTGGTCCCCAGTTGGGTTGGTGACGAGCCTTCGAAAATAGACTACTAGTTGGTAGGGAGTTAGTGGTAGTGACCTGAACTTGCCTATCGTATGTGACTGCTAGGATTGATGACTTAGATGGATTAATATTTGGGTATATGATATAAAGGGTGGTGCCTTAGCTTCTCAATCCTGCTGTATGAAAAGGCCTAAATAAGAACTCAGTAATGACCATCATACATGCATTGCATGTGCTTTGGTGAGGAAGTGCATAGAGGAAGGGTTGCATGCTGCGATCGTAAGATGTTGTCGCAAGAGGGAGTGTAGGCGAGGGCATGCATCATTATCACATACCATCCCTGCATTAATAAGAGTACTTAGAATCTGATTGTTGTGTTGCTTTATAGTTATTGGTTGACTGAATTGATAACATGTTAACCTTTGCTTTATAGCTCCACTAAGTTGATCAGTCACTCCCACGTTACGGGACAGTATCTTAAACACCAATCAGACCTTATTTTAGTATCAGATGATGGCGATGCTTACGTAGTGGAGCCGAACTTTTATGATGATGAGAGTTTCTCGTATATGTAATTATCAGGCAGGTCTATGTAGATCATGTTCTGATCGATGGGGTTACAGGGATGCTGATTAGACGCCATTACACTTGTTATTTTATATTTTTGGAACACACATGTATATTCATTTTATTCATTTTTTGAGTATACATGTATATATTTAACCTGATAACATGTTCACACTCTGGAGATTACAACAGTTTATATATTTTATATATTTATCACAGCCTTCCGCTTGCGTAATTTAACTGTCTCTGGATTATGATATGTTGATTTGGTATAATCTCATTCATGTTTAATGCACTAATATGGACAACATTCAATCATCATTACCTATGTTGCATAAGTGATGTGTTGGAACTCGAGAGCTGAGCTTCTGCTCGACACCCAATTTTCAGGGCGTTACACAATATCTACCCGGTACGTCGATAGCGGGCCCAATCATGAGTTGATTAAACTTAGCCTAGTTATGTCCACTACCCTCAAGAGAGTAAGGCTACCACCCCTTCTCAACCGACTACGACACAGTGGGAGACGCGACCTACTGGTATTCAGTACTCGGGCACTCGATGCTAGTAATAGATTTTCAGTGTCCCATTTGGCCATCCACGACATGCTTGTGGAGGTTATGACTCTAATGTCGCTAGAGTGTACAGTAGTCACAAGACACAATGCAAGATATATGAATCCTATAATCCAATCATGTATCAATATTACGTATACAGTGTGCTCACATGAGATAATCTTCGCCTAACAGGAAGTCTTATAACAACCTGCCCAATGACATATGCAATAGTCAACTACATCTCATAAAAAACATGCCAATGATGCGTATGAGCATGTATCATGATGCTATGCTGTCACATACTGTCTCATAATCGGTATCAACAACTCGCACCGATAATCGGTCTCGATAATCGGAATCGACCTTGACAATCAGAATCAAAATCGGCCCAATAAAGGGCTAAAGGGAAGGTCACAATGTGGACATTTAACCATCATTGCCTATCAATGTGGACATTCAACCAACATCACTCCCAAGTAGTTGCCCATATAGAGTCAAACATAAAGTGAGCCCATGGCCTCATACAAAGGCCTAATATACATCGCAATGGGCCTTATACAAGGGCTACATACACATCATTATGGGCCGTATCACATGGTCCTAATACATGTCACGGTGAACTGCATCATATGGGCCTAATACGCATCACGATGGGCTACATCACATGAACCTCAAACACATCACAATGGGCCTCATATACACAACGGGTGGACCCTACACATAGGCCTCAGATACATCACACGGGCCACAACACAGGGGCCTAATGCACATCATAATAGTAGGCCTCATTAAATGGGCTACAAAAACATCATAATGGCCACGCCATATGGGCCAAAAATACATCTCAATGGGCCACGACCCATGGGCCACAGTACATCATAATGGGCTGCAACCCATGGGCCTCAAATACAACAAGTGGGCCGCATCAATGGGCCGCACCAATGGGCCACATATAAATTAAGTAGACCGCATTAATGGGCCTTATATACACAACAGGTGGGCCCTTCACATGGGCCTTAAATACATAACATGTTGGCCCTACACATGGGTCTCTTATGTATCAAATGGGCCACGTATCTAGGCCTCAAATACATCAAAAGGGCCATGCGTCATGGCCTAATACATATCACAATGGGCCTTGCCCATAGGCCACGAATACATCACAATGGGCCTTGCCTATGAGCCTCAGATTTAAGTAGGTGGGCCCCATCATATGGGCCAAAAATATAAACAGGTGAGCCCCGCACATGGGCCAAAAATACAAACAGGTGAGCTTCGCACATTGGCTAAAAATACATCATGATGGGCCTCATGGATGGGCCACACCAATGGACCTCAAATGGGCTTGGACCACACCAAAAATTATTTCAATGGTTGTAGGTGTAACATGTGTATCACTGTACACTATTATTCCAAGGGGCACATGGCCCACTAATGATGATCAGTACTGTCCAAACATTGTGCAGGTAAATCAGCACCATCCAAACATTTTCCATGTAAATCAGCATCATCCAAACATTACCTATGTAAATCAACACCATCCAAACATTGTCCACGTAAATCAACACTGTCCAACCCTTGGACATCACTGTCCAAACACTGTCCAACACCATCTAGCACTGTCTGGACGATGTGGATGAAACAAATACATCATGGTGTGGTCCACCGTCCAGATCAGTTGGACGGTGAGCATACACCACATAAATCAAGGTGTGGCCCGCAAAACTGTTGACGTGCAAGGCAGCAGTAGCTGCCTGCTGCACAGGACCCAGTAGGTGGATGACTTACATATACAATACATCATGGAGGGGCCCACACAAGTGGACGGTGTGGATGTTGCACTCGTATAGCGAGTGGGGTCCACGGACGGTGCAGATGGAAAGCGGATGGACAGAATGGAATACATACATCATGTATGGGGTCCACGCCCAGTCCACTGATGTCTGCAGTAGCAGCTGCTACTGCAAAGGGATGCACCACATGGATGAAGCCCACATTACAGTGGGCCACGTCCAAATGGAGACGGCTAGATAAAACCCTTACATCACATGGGTCCCACAACAGGGATAGAACACATATATCACAGGTGGGTCCCACCGTCAAGTCCACTGGATGACTGGGATGAATAGATACATCATGGTGGCCCCTACATGCTGCACTCAACATGTTATCAAGGTGGGCCCCACGTCCCATGCATAGATGGGGTGGATAACATATAAACATCTGTAACACCCCGGATTTTGGCCAATCTGGGATTTGACGTCCTTAGGCAGTGGGTCAATTAAAACACCTGAAAAATCGTTCAGAATCCAATTCCATAGCCAAAGAAACCACTTAGGATAAATTTCTTTAGAAACTAAGCATAAGTTAGCTAGCGCAACGTTAGAATAGCTGGGAAATGGTCCCTGATCACTTTAAATACGTTCTACGAGGCCCGAAGCGAGTGGAACCAAGGGTGCTATAATGCTCTAAAGCCTCAGATCAAACTCTAAGCCGGTTTGTTCTCGGGACCTCCTTGAAACTTTGTATTGGATCTAGACCGCGCGTCGTAAGTCAGATGCCTACCATCTTAGACCGTTATGACCACTTAGCTGGGCTTGGCAATCGTTTCGAATATCAAGTCCAACTGATGATCATAGGCTATTTCATTGAGCCCGGACCGAAGAGAGTGTGAATAGGGACATAGTTGGAATTTCAAATTCAAATCTGGCACACAAATTTGACGCATCAGTATTAAGCATTCTGACCGTCAGAATACAGCCAAATTACACCCTTGGATCAGGAAAAATTTCTATTACATATCACGAGACTTATAGGTCTGATCTTGGTGCGGTGACCGTTAAACTGAAACTGGGCCGCCACGTGCGATCTGGGAATCCAACCGGTCTGAAAACTGGATGTGTGCTAGATCCAGTATGCATGAGCTTAAGTCCGACCGCATTTGGCCTGGGGACCTCCAGAAATGCCCTTTTGGACCGAAACGGCCCCGATTTGGTTAGGCACCAAGTAAACATTGTTCCCAAGCCTATTTTGGGCATGTTTTAGGCTATAAAAGGAGTTGAAACCCTCACTCCTCTCTCCAATCCGAATTTGAGAGAAGCCCTAGCTTGGGAGAGAGAAAAAGAGTGAGAGATTGTGAGAGAGTGGGAGAGTTCTTCCTGCCACTTGTACTACGCGTTGCACGTGCTTAAGCAACACACCTCTACCGCTTTCCCGGCGATTCCGCCGCGATCCTAGGTAAGTAAAAACCCTAAATAGTTGTTGATTTGAGTTTCCCTTGTTTCCATAGCGATGTAGCTTATGGATCTTGTGTATTAGGCTCCTTATTCGCCGTAGACCAAGCGTATACGCTCCGTTTCAATTTCCGAGTCTACAAGACATAAGGTGAGGATTTTAGACGCTTTGATTGACGGTTCCCAACGCTTTCAATGTCGTTTAATAGTAGATTCTTGACGGCATCGCCGTTTGACATGTACAAAATGCTCTCCGTTTCCCGTTTCGTAAGCTAACGAAGAATATGAGATTTAGGGCATTTTAGTCATTTGTAGGAAGTACTGTTTACATTCATATTTTGCTGATGTGATTGACATGGTTTGTTGTCGCATTAGGAAGTTAGGAATGCGTGCATAATTAGTTTGGCGAAGAGATTCGCCTAGTTGCACACTTTGGGTCGACATACTATATGTAGACTTAAGGGTGTAGTGTATGTGTTTGTATAAATGCTTGTATTAGTATGTATTGAATCAAATGATGTTATTTGATAGTTTGTGATTGATTTTTCAATTATTATGCTGACCTAAACGATTTTCTACATGTTGATAAAATGCATGATTTCGTTACATGCATGGAATGTATGTGCTTGAGGATTTGCTAAGTTGAATATGCATGGGAAGTATGCCTTGAAGATTTGCTTAAGTTGAATGTTATGACATGTGCTAACATGCTCACATGATGTATTTCAATTCCAATACCTTTTTATAGTGTTAATGTAATTCCATAGATGTGTGGGACTTGACTTAGTCCAGGCAGTCGGTAACCGAGCGAATTCGTGGCTGACTGGTCATAGCCACGAACGACGCGTCGATGAATGTGATTCGTGTTGAGAGTTGGCGGCAGTGGTTAGGCCACGCGAAGTGTTTTACGCACTTCATGTCGTTCAGCTTGAGATGCGATCGCGCTAGTCGAGCCCGTCAAGTAACCCGACTGGCCGATGTTTGTTCACCTTGTATGTATCATAACTGCTTGAACCTAGGGTACTGAACTTACCATTGTAAACCCTATTAACCGTGGTACCTTGATCCACGAAGACTCATGAGCCGGGCATGGTGGTATGGGACACCGTGGTCGAGCTGTCGGCCTACGCTGGGGCCACAAACCTCCCCGTAGTGACTCGTGAGCAGATTATGGTGGTATGGGACACTATATTCTAGCTGTCGGCCTACACTGATCAGGCGACGAGCCCTTTGTAGTGACCGCGAGCGTATTCTGAGTCCACGGGAGGCGATGACCCTTCCGTGCAGTAGAGTACAGTAGGCCTGTATTGATAAGGTGATAGGGGAGCGGTGCAACGAGTGCGAGCAACAGCCCTGGCAGCCCTTGCAGTGACCTACGAAATATACATCGTATGAGATTACTAGGAGTGACGACCCTAGACAGGATCCGTGTTGGGATTGATACAAGGGAAGTACCTTAGTTTCCCAATCCTGCTGTTTGAATGGACTAATAACAACTTGGTAATCATTTCACCATAGCATTGCATGTGCCTGGAAGATGTGGAGCACTCTAGGGAGTGTGGCATGCCGCGGTCGTAAGATGTTGCCGCATGAGGGTGATCGTCGGTGAGGGCATACATCACGTCATATCATCTTGCATTAACAACAGTATTAGGATTGTCTGATTTACTGCTTTACTATTATCGCGTGATTGAATTGTGAACATGCTAATCCCTGCTCTATTATCCCACTGAGTTGATCACTCACTCCCACGTTACGGGATGGTGTTTCCGGACACCCACCAGTCCCTTTTGTGATTGCAGATGATGGCGCGGCCTGTGAGGCGGAGCTGGACTTGATGATGAGGAGGAGGATTCCTCCTTTATGCGTGTTCTGATTGACGGGATTGCAGGGAGGTTGATTAGATACTTTGACATTTGTCATTTTGTATTTTTAGCGCCCTCATGTATATTCATTTTGTTTACTTTTGAAGTATACATGTATGTGTATAACCTGGTAATATATTCACACTCTGGAGACATACAACAGTTTATATACGTTATACATACTATTACAGTCTTCCGCTTGCAAATTTAACTGTCTCTGGAGTATGATATACTGTTCTGGATTAATCTCACTCATGTTTAATACATTATCACAGACAACATTCAATCATACATATCCATGTTGCATAAATAACATTTTGGAACTCGGGAGTTGGGTTTTTGCTCGACCCCCCGATTTTCGGGATGTTACAACATCAAGGTGCGTCTCGCATGGGTGAGGTCCACCGTTAAATGGACGGTGTTGATAAAACCCATACATCAGTGGTCGGTCCTACCTAGCACGTCCAAATGGATGGCTGTGTAACACCCCGGATTTTGGCTAACCTGGGATTTGACGTCCTTAGGCAGTGGGTCAATTAAAACACCTGAAAAATCGTTCAGAACCCAATTCCATAGCCAAAGAAACCACTTAGGATAAATTTCTTTAGAAACTAAGCATAAGTTAGCTAGCGCAACGTTGGAGTGGCTGGGAAACAGTCCCTGATCACTTTAAATACGTTCTACAAGACCCAAATCGAGTAGAACCAATGACTCTAGAATACTCTATAACCTCGGACCAAACTCTAAGCAGGTTTGTTCTCTGGACCACTTTGAATCTTTGTATTGGATCTAGACCGCACGTCGAAAGTCCGATACCTCCTATCTTAGACCGTTAGAACCGTCTAGCTGGACTTGACACTCATTCCAAAAATCAAGTCAAACCGATAATCACAGGCTATTTCATTGAGCCCGGACCGAAGAGAGTGAGAATAGGGTTAGAATTGGAATTTGAAATTCAAATCTGGCACACTATTTGACGCATCAGTATTGAGCGTTCTGACCGTCAGAATACAGCCAAATTACACCCTTGGATCAGAAAAAATATCTATTATATATCACGAGACTTATAGGCCTGATCTTGGTGCGATGACCGTTAAACTGAAACTGGGCCGCCACGTGCGATCTGGGAACCCTACTGGTCTGAAAACTGGATGTGTGCTAGATCCAGTATGCATGAGCTTAAGTCCGACCGCATTTGGCCAGGGGACCTTCAGAAATGCCCTTTTGGACCGAAACGGCCCCGATTTGGTTAGGCACCAAGTAAACATTGTTCCCAAGCCTATTTTGGGCATGTTGTTGGCTATAAAAGGGGTTGAAACCCTCACTCCTCTCTCCCATCCGAATTTGAGAGAAGCCCTAGCTTGGGAGAGAGAAAAAAAAAGTGAGAGATTGTGTGAGAGTGGGGGAGTTCTTCCTGCCACTTGTGCTACGTGTTGCGCGTGCTTAAGCAACACACCTCCACCACTTTCCCGGCGATTTCACCGCGATTCTAGGTAAGTAAATACCCTAAATAGTTGTTGATTTGAGTTTTCCTTGTTTTCATAGCGATGTAGCTTATGGATCTCGTGTATTAGGTTCCTTATTCGCCGTAGACGAAGCGTATACGCTCCGTTTCAATTCCCGAGTCTACAAGACATAAGGTGAGGATTTTAGACGCTTTGATTGACGGTTCCCAACGTTTTTAATGTCGTTTAATAGTAGATTCTTGACGGCATCGCCGTTTGACATGTACAAAATGCTCTCCGTTTCCCGTTTCGTAAGCTAACGAAGAATATGAGATTTAGGGCATTTTAGTCATTTGTAGGAAGTACTGTTTACATTCATATTTTTCTGATGTGATTGACATGGTTTGTTGTCGCATTAGGAAGTTAGGAATGCGTGCATAATTAGTTTGGCGAAGAGATTCGCCTAGTTGCGCACTTTGGGTCGACATACTATATGTAGACTTAAGTGTGTAGTGTATGTGTTTGTATAAATGCTTGTATTAGTATGTATTGAATTAAATGATGTTATTTGATAGTTTGTGATTGATTTTTCAATTATTATGCTGACCTAAATGATTTTCTACATGTCGACTAAATGCATGATTTCATTACATGCATGGAATTTATGTGCTTGAGGATTTGCTTAAGTTGAATGATATAACATGTGTTAACATGCTCACATGATTGTATTTCAATTCCAATGCTCTTACATAACTTGTTGATGTGATTCCATGAGTGTTTGGGACTAGACTTAGTCCGGGCAGTCGGTAACCGAGCGAATTCGTGGCTGACTGGTCATAGCCACGAACGACGCGTCGATGAACGTGATTCGTGTTGAGAGTTGGCGGCAGTGGTTAGGCCACGCGAAGTGTTTTACGCACTTCATGTCGTTCAGCTTGAGATGCGATCGCGCTAGTCGAGCCCGTCAAGTAACCCGACTGGCCGATGTTTGTTCACCTTGTATGTATCATAACTGCTTGAACCTAGGGTACTGAACTTACCATTGTAAACCCTATTAACCGTGGTACCTTGATCCACGAAGACTCATGAGCCGGGCATGGTGGTATGGGACACCGTGGTCGAGCTGTCGGCCTACGCTGGGGCCACAAACCTCCCCGTAGTGACCAGTGAGCACCTTGACTCGTGAGCAGATTATGGTGGTATGGGACACTATATTCTAGCTGTCGGCCTACACTGATCAGGCGACGAGCCCTTTGTAGTGACCGCGAGCGTATTCTGAGTCCACGGGAGGCGACGACCCTTCCGTGCAGTAGAGTACAGTAGGCCTGTATTGATAAGGTGATGGGGGAGCGGTGCAACGAGTGCGAGCAACAGCCCTGGCAGCCCTTGCAGTGACCTACGAAATACACATCGTGTGAGATTACTAGGAGTGACGACCCTAGACAGGATCTGTGTTGGTATTGATACAAGGGAAGTACCTTAGTTTCCCAATCCTGCTGTTTGAATGGACTAATAACAACTTGGAAAGCATATCACCATAGCATTGCATGTGCCTGGAAGATGTGGAGCACTCTAGGGAGTGTGGCATGCCACGGTCGTAAGATGTTGCCGCATGAGGGTGATCGTCGGTGAGGGCATACATCACGTCATATCATCTTGCATTAACAACAGTATTAGGATTGTCTGATTTACTGCTTTACTATTATCGCGTGATTGAATTGTGAACATGCTAATCCCTGCTCTATTATCCCACTGAGTTGATCACTCACTCCCACGTTACGGGATGGTGTTTCCGGACACCCACCAGTCCCTTTTGTGATTGCAGATGATGGCGCGGCCTGTGAGGCGGAGCTGGACTTGATGATGAGGAGGAGGATTCCTCCTTTATGCGTGTTCTGATTGACGGGATTGCAGGGAGGTTGATTAGATACTTTAACATTTGTTATTTTGTATTTTTAGCGCCCTCATGTATATTCATTCTGTTTACTTTTGAAGTATACATGTATGTGTATAACCTGGTAATATATTCACACTCTGGAGACATACAACAGTTATATACGTTATACATACTATTACAGTCTTCCGCTTGCAAATTTAACTGTCTCTGGAGTATGATATACTGTTCTAGATTAATCTCACTCATGTTTAATACATTATCACAGACAACATTCAATCATACATATCCATGTTGCATAAATAACATTTTGGAACTCGGGAGTTGGGTTTTTGCTCGACCCCCCGATTTTCGGGATGTTACAGATGGTATCAGAGCATGAATGAGAGTATACTGGGCCTAGGTTATGGTCTTGCAACGTACGCTGTCGCTTCCTTTGACTTAGGTGGGTGCGAGAAGGGTCTAGAAACACTTCTAGGATCGCAGATTCGCCGATAGGCGAAGTCTATTAGGATCGATCGCAAGATCGAGTCTGTAACGCATCTCGGGTCGCGTAAAGCAACCCGAATCACTTCTAAGCTTTAGGAAGTCGGGTGGAGACGTCCTATGAGCGGTTTTAAACCGCAAAAGTGAATCCTTGGGCCATGGGATGGCCACGACTCCAGTAATCAATCGTCAGGGCTTAAAAACCCCGTTTTGCCAAAAATTCTCAAATTTCCTCCTCTAAACACTTCAACCTTCAGTTTTTTTCTTATACATTTCATGTTAGGCATCAAACCTAATGTGAAAATAACACAAATTAGTACATTCACCAAATTTTACAGTGAATAGTAAAATCTCATGAAAAATGGCCATAAGTCCATTCTAACTTCACTTTATTTAGAAACTAAGGATCTAGATAGGTGTACTGGCTCCTTCTACCCCAAATTCATATGCTGCATCATATGGTTTGGTATTCGAGATTACGATGTGGACCCAGAAAGCCCCGAACATATGTTTGGGCTCATAGAGACCAAATTAGTATGAACCAGGGGGTGGGACCTAACTTTTTGGGACCCTGAGACCATGGGGGACCAGACCCATGGGGTCCCACCGGCCAACTTAAGAGTTGGCCGGCGATGCCATCGCCGGCCGGCGAGCTCCGATGGGGCCGTCCTTCGGGCGCACCCCCTTAAACAGGCCCCACATCACCCCTATACACCTCCCACCTCACAAAAATCCCCAAATCCCACCTCTCCTTCACAAACAGCCCCCTACATAGCCCTAGATTTGATTTTCAGCAACCCATTCCAAACCCCGGCGTCCCAAACCACCTCTAAAACCTTCCTTGGCCAAAACCGACCACCACCCATCATTTATTGGGTGTTGGCAGCCTCTTTCCTTGAAGATATCACTATTTGGAGCTCCAAAATCCTCCAAATATAGCTGAAATCGTGAGGTGCTCCATCCCATCTTTTTGTTTGTATTTTTCCCTGAAAGTACAGCCTTGGGAAGCTTGAAGCATCCCTCTACGACGCCTAGATTTCCTTTTGTCAGATTGGGCAGCCATTTCTTCGCATTTTCGGCATTTTTCATGGCCTTCGTGGAAGCCATTTTGGGCCTTTTGTCACTCTCATCCATCATATCTTTGATGGGTAAGAGGAAAACTGCAACAGACGAGGCTGGGCCGAGCCGCCCTGCTCGATCAAGAAGACCGCAGGGTGGTGCCGCAAGTTCAAGCACCGCCGCAGGTCCAGCTGCAGTCCTGGAGTGCCGTACAAAGCGGGATTTGGATCCCCATGCACACCTTGGACGAACCATTCTATCAGAGATGCCTCATGGTGAATACACTGACCGTAGAGTGTTATTTGAGGCGGACGTAGATGGGCGATTGTTCGGCGAATATCTGTTGTTCGAACGCATTGAAGCTGCGCACTGGGGACCGATCTTTGAAGCTCGCGCTCGTGCTAATGTGAGCACCGTTCGTGCCTTCTATGCTAACATCCAGAATCCTACCTTGGAGCCTTTGCAGTTCAAAATCCCTTTTGGTAGAGATCGGATGGCTACGATCGACGTCCGGTTGATTGCGCGACTTCTCAACGTGCCTCTAGGTGATGTGCATCCAAGTGAGAAGAATTTGAGGACTAGACGTGAACGAGATCGCCGCACCAGGTTTCTGTGCGGTAAGTTGGTTCCATGGCAGCCCAATAATAGCCTCAAGGCGACGTACATGTCTGAGGATTTGCGCCTGCTGCACCATATCTGCACGTTCAATGTCTATCCCAGGTCGACGAACCACATTGAATGCACACGTCTTATGGTAGATTTCTTATTTCTGGTGGCCCAGGGAGAGAACGTATGTATGGCCACTTTCATCTTACGGCAGATAGTTCTCATAGCCAGGTCGAGGAGAACATCCGAATCCCTTCCCTTTGGCCGACTCATTTGTAAGATTGCGCTTGAGTTTGCCTATAGACTTGGGCCCGAATTACCGGTATCGATTCACACCATCGATGAGTCGACAATGGTCAAGATGAAGATTGGGTCGCAATACCGTGAAAATCAACTTGAAAGGGATAGTGGGGATGACTTTGATGAAGAGGAAGATCAAAGCGAAGAAGAACCTAGAGCAGAGGTTCAGGAAGAAACAGAAGAGGAGGCTCAGGATACTGATGAGAGCCCTCCTCCTTCTGCGCAGGCTACTATCGACGACCGCATTGCTCGGATGGAGGAGAGTCAGACTGCTTTGCGAAGGGAAGTCCAAGAACTTCACGCAGAGGTCGCTGATGCCAAGGCCGTTACAAAGAAGAAATTTGACAAGGTGACTTGCACCTTGAAGGCAATCCTGTATTGCTTACAGGATAAGGGCGCTCCTCCTCCATCACCAGACTCCGACTAGCGATGCGATCTTTGATGTTATTATCAGTAGTTAGTCATTTCCTGTTTTAAGTTATGTTTTGTAAGCCTGATAAGGCTGGTAGTTTACCTATGTTGCTGTAGTAGCTGACTGACATAGCTCCCATGTACTTTTTGTCATGATACTTATAGGGAGATATCTCTTGTATTATGACAATTTTGGTTTAATGAAATGCATGATGCTTTTCGACTTGTTATGTGAATGTTTGAGTTGTGGTTTGGGCTTAATGTAGCCAAAATTTATGGAATGGAGTGCATGCCGTCTCATTTCACTGTAAGGTATTGTCCCTGGATCGGGAGTATTGTAACTCCCGGGATTCAGCCTACAAATTAGTTTTTATCCCACCCCACCCTCCTACCAAGCATGCCACTTCCGATCCCACTATGGGACTAAGAATGCGGTTCTATTTAATACAACCGAATGCTACTGGCCACATAGGCCCTTGGCGTTTTGGTCCTAGAGTTAGCACCCTAGATTTGAAGAGTCTGACGACATAAGAAATCCAATTCCATTTAGACAATCTTGACCCTAAGCGATAGAACAACTCTCTGTAGTAGAAATGGTATGGAAAGCCATTTACCGTATAATCTTAAGCTTTAGATTATAGCTACTGAGTTACAGACTAGCCTACTAGTTACCTAGAGTAGGGTAAAGCCTGTATATGTTAAGGAATGATAGATTAGTTTTGATTGGAATGAGACTCCCTTCCTTGGATAGATCCCCTTATGACTTATAGACTCCTGTTGTTGCCCATAGGAAGGAACCATACACTCTCAGGGAACATTTATAACTCCCTCAGATTGAACTTAGAATGAACTAGCACGCCCCTTAGAATTGCCTTTCCCAAGGACTTATTGCATTCGGGAACGCAGAGTAAAGGAACTACATGTAAGCGATGTATTCGCAGTTTGAGTCGATTTCTTACTCCTAGTGGTTACCAATGAATCCAATGCTCTGATCAAGCAGAGGATCGGCATCGACTTGGATTAAGAACTGATACAACACATTTTCTGTCCTGATTAGACAGAAGGTTCAACGTATCCGGCTTAGACCTACTACACAACCTTTCTTCTGTGATGGCCCAACCATCTACAACTAAACAGGATCACATTGTCTTTGGAAAATGGCAAGGACTTAAAACCATGTAGAGAAAGGTTAAGGATAGCCCCTAAGTTACGCCCCGTTCCGATATACGGATCGATGCAACAATTCTTAGACTTTAAGTAGAACCAAGTTTTAAGGGGGGTAGAACGTATTAAGTCCAATCCAGTTAGGATTAGTCAACACTGCCGTTCGATCAGTATGGCGCAGCGGAAGAGTGGTTGGCCTCTTTCCCACTGGCCCAGGATCGAAACATTTGATTTAGGTTATATGTACGATTAGGTTATTAAATAGGATTTGAACCTTCCTTAGAGAAAGTACTCCTTGCCCTTCGCCAATGTCGGGGACGACATTGTGTTTTAAGGGGGGTAGATTGTAACACCCCGGATTTTGGCTAACCTGGGATTTGACGTCCTTAGGCAGTGGGTCAATTAAAACACCTGAAAAATCGTTCAGAACCCAATTCCATAGCCAAAGAAACCACTTAGGATAAATTTCTTTAGAAACTAAGCATAAGTTAGCTAGCGCAACGTTGGAGTGGCTGGGAAACAGTCCCTGATCACTTTAAATATGTTCTACAAGACCCAAATCGAGTAGAACCAATGACTCTAGAATACTCTATAACCTCGAACCAAACTCTAAGCAGGTTTGTTCTCTGGACCACTTTGAATCTTTGTATTGGATCTAGACCGCACGTCGAAAGTCCGATACCTCCTATCTTAGACCGTTAGAACCGTCTAGCTGGACTTGACACTCATTCCAAAAATCAAGTCAAACCGTTAATCACAGGCTATTTCATTGAGCCCGGACCGAAGAGAGTGAGAATAGGGTTAGAATTGGAATTTGAAATTCAAATCTGGCACACTATTTGACGCATCAGTATTGAGCGTTCTGACCGTCAGAATACAGCCAAATTACACCCTTGGATCAGAAAAAATATCTATTATATATCACGAGACTTATAGGCCTGATCTTGGTGTGATGACCGTTAAACTGAAACTGGGCCGCCACGTGCGATCTGGGAACCCTACTGGTCTGAAAACTGGATGTGTGCTAGATCCAGTATGCATGAGCTTAAGTCCGACCGCATTTGGCCAGGGGACCTTTAGAAATGCCCTTTTGGACCGAAACGGCCCCGATTTGGTTAGGCACCAAGTAAACATTGTTCCCAAGCCTATTTTGGGCATGTTGTTGGCTATAAAAGGGGTTGAAACCCTCACTCCTCTCTCCCATCCGAATTTGAGAGAAGCCCTAGCTTGGGAGAGAGAAAAAAAAAGTGAGAGATTGTGTGAGAGTGGGGGAGTTCTTCCTGCCACTTGTGCTACGTGTTGCACGTGCTTAAGCAACACACCTCCACCACTTTCCCGGCGATTTCACCGCGATTCTAGGTAAGTAAATACCTTAAATAGTTGTTGATTTGAGTTTCCCTTGTTTCCATAGAGATGTAGCTTATGGATCTCGTGTATTAGGTTCCTTATTCGCCGTAGACGAAGCGTATACGCTCCGTTTCAATTCCCGAGTCTACAAGACATAAGGTGAGGATTTTAGACGCTTTGATTGACGGTTCCCAACGCTTTCAATGTCGTTTAATAGTAGATTCTTGACGGCATCGCCGTTTGACATGTACAAAATGCTCTCCGTTTCCCGTTTCGTAAGCTAACGAAGAATATGAGATTTAGGGCATTTTAGTCATTTGTAGGAAGTAATGTTTACATTCATATTTTGCTGATGTGATTGACATGGTTTGTTGTCGCATTAGGAAGTTAGGAATGCGTGCATAATTAGTTTGGCGAAGAGATTCGCCTAGTTGCGCACTTTGGGTCGACATACTATATGTAGACTTAAGTGTGTAGTGTATGTGTTTGTATAAATGCTTGTATTAGTATGTATTGAATTAAATGATGTTATTTGATAGTTTGTGATTGATTTTTCAATTATTATGCTGACCTAAATGATTTTCTACATGTCGACTAAATGCATGATTTCATTACATGCATGGAATTTATGTGCTTGAGGATTTGCTTAAGTTGAATGATATAACATGTGTTAACATGCTCACATGATTGTATTTCAATTCCAATGCTCTTACATAACTTGTTGATGTGATTCCATGAGTGTTTGGGACTAGACTTAGTCCGGGCAGTCGGTAACCGAGCGAATTCGTGGCTGACTGGTCATAGCCACGAACGACGCGTCGATGAACGTGATTCGTGTTGAGAGTTGGCGGCAGTGGTTAGGCCACGCGAAGTGTTTTACGCACTTCATGTCGTTCAGCTTGAGATGCGATCGCGCTAGTCGAGCCCGTCAAGTAACCCGACTGGCCGATGTTTGTTCACCTTGTATGTATCATAACTGCTTGAACCTAGGGTACTGAACTTACCATTGTAAACCCTATTAACCGTGGTACCTTGATCCACGAAGACTCATGAGCCGGGCATGGTGGTATGGGACACCGTGGTCGAGCTGTCGGCCTACGCTGGGGCCACAAACCTCCCCGTAGTGACCAGTGAGCACCTTGACTCGTGAGCAGATTATGGTGGTATGGGACACTATATTCTAGCTGTCGGCCTACACTGATCAGGCGACGAGCCCTTTGTAGTGACCGCGAGCGTATTCTGAGTCCACGGGAGGCGACGACCCTTCCGTGCAGTAGAGTACAGTAGGCCTGTATTGATAAGGTGATGGGGGAGCAGTGCAACGAGTGCGAGCAACAGCCCTGGCAGCCCTTGCAGTGACCTACGAAATACACATCGTGTGAGATTACTAGGAGTGACGACCCTAGACAGGATCTGTGTTGGGATTGATACAAGGGAAGTACCTTAGTTTCCCAATCCTGCTGTTTGAATGGACTAATAACAACTTGGAAAGCATATCACCATAGCATTGCATGTGCCTGGAAGATGTGGAGCACTCTAGGGAGTGTGGCATGCCGCGGTCGTAAGATGTTGCCACATGAGGGTGATCGTCGGTGAGGGCATACATCACGTCATATCATCTTGCATTAACAACAGTATTAGGATTGTCTGATTTACTGCTTTACTATTATCGCGTGATTGAATTGTGAACATGCTAATCCCTGCTCTATTATCCCACTGAGTTGATCACTCACTCCCACGTTACGGGATGGTGTTTCCGGACACCCACCAGTCCCTTCTGTGATTGCAGATGATGGCGCGGCCTGTGAGGCGGAGCTGGACTTGATGATGAGGAGGAGGATTCCTCCTTTATGCGTGTTCTGATTGACGGGATTGCAGGGAGGTTGATTAGATACTTTAACATTTGTTATTTTGTATTTTTAGCGCCCTCATGTATATTCATTCTGTTTACTTTTGAAGTATACATGTATGTGTATAACCTGGTAATATATTCACACTCTAGAGACATACAACAGTTATATACGTTATACATACTATTACAGTCTTCCGCTTGCAAATTTAACTGTCTCTGGAGTATGATATACTGTTCTAGATTAATCTCACTCATGTTTAATACATTATCACAGACAACATTCAATCATACATATCCATGTTGCATAAATAACATTTTGGAACTCGGGAGTTGGGTTTTTGCTCGACCCCCCGATTTTCGGGATGTTACAGGCTGGATGGCATGGATACATCACGGTGGGCCACACAATCATCACAAAAAAGGAGAGTGAGAAAATCAGATGGTGGAGGGACCCCGCCACTATGGTCCCATTTAGAAAATGCATACATCAAGTGGATCTCACCCTATGTTGACCCTCCAATTAAAAAACCCAAACAAAGTCACCCACCGTCGATCTCCTTTTCCTTCTTCCGCCAATGCGATCTAGAGCTCCAAGGGATATGATTCAACGGTCGAGATGGACTTTGGATGGTGAAGATGGGAGGTAGGAAGGTGGGCCGCACAAAGCTCTCCTCGCTTTGAGAAGCCATGGACGGATCTCTCCTTTGGGATTGCTTGGGAGAATGAGAGAGAGAATGAGAGAGAGAGAGGTGATGGGAGAGAGGGATGGTGAGTGATCGATGGGTGTACTTGATGGGTGGAGAGAGAGAGAGAGAGTTGTCTTTAGGGGTTGCTTGGGGATGGGTGTTGTACTTGACATGACGAGATGAGTACTTGTGTAAGACCCGTATCTTGGTCCGTACTTTCCGTACACTTCTGCGGTCGTACCGGTCGAATTTCGGCAACTTTCGACCCTTAAACAATATCGACGCGCGACCTGGATTCATGTACCGACAACCCGAGTCGACTCAACCCGAGACCAATACCATAGCGACCGCACCGTCGCCGCGGTTCCGATACCGCGACTCGCGCGCCAAGGCGATACCCTGATCAAGAGATATGAGCCAACGTTCGGTGCGAGAAAACGCCGCGCGTTGTGAAAACCAAGGGAATCTCAACGATGTGTCACATCAATCACATCAATCCCATCAATCAATCACCCATCAACCCATCACATGTCAAGTACACATCACTTCCATCCCTTTTCCCAAGCAACCACAAAAGTCTCCCAAACCCATACCTCTCTTACACAAAAAGTCACAAAAGTCTTCTTAACCCATACTTCTCTTACACAAAAGCCACAAAAGTCAAATTTCTCTTACACCACCATCACTCACCCATCCATCCATCACTCTCTCTCTCTCCCTTTACATCACTCTCTCTCTTTCTCTCTTTCTCATTCCAAAAATGTCCAAGCAACAAAAATTCCAAGAGCTCCCACGTATGGAATTTCCCAAGTCCCTCTAAGCTTCAAGTGGCCCACCTTCTTACCCCAAAATCTCCCATCTCAACCCTCTATTCTTTATCTTAGCCATTGAAGTTGAAGACAAGGTGCCAAGGAACCCCTAGGAGCGAGAAGATCGGACGGTGGGTGCTTCTACAGGGTAGATTTTCTTAATTTTATGGTGGACCAAGTGAGGCCCACCGATCCATGGTGTGGATCTCACTTGGGACCCTTATTTGTGGCCGATGGACCACTTGGATCATCATGATCGTTCCATGATGGGGCCATTCTCCATGGACCCCATCATGATGCTTATTTTCATCTAGAAAGGTCATCTAGACCGTCCGTATCGGTGGAGAGTGGATCTCCACCGTTGATTTACATTTTTAAGGGTCCCATGTGCAAGGGATCCATTTATTGTATGTTTCATTACAAGGGAGGACCCATAATGACGGGGTCCCTCCATCACAAGCCGTGTCCCACTCTCCATATCTCTCTCTCTCTCTTTTATTTTATTTTATTTTATTTTATTTTATTTTATTATTGCAATAGGACGGTGTGGCCCACTTGAATGGACCCCATCTTGATGTATTTATTTTATTCAAGTGGGGCCCACCTTAGATGTTACTCCCATGCCGCCCACCATGTGGTGGCCCACTTCATCAGGCCCACCATAGAAATTTTTATGAGAGCCAGCCGTCCAGCGTCTAGGACGCTGGACGTTTCTAAGGGAATGAGAACAAGAAGAAAAAGAAAGGAAAAAAAAAAAGGGAAGAAAAGAAGGGAATGGGGTGTTTCCCCTTGCATAGGCCCCAACCTGATGTTTATGTTCGATCCAAGCCGCCCATCCTCTTACCCATGGCATTTTAGCCGTTGGGTAGAAGTTTGGAGCTGATCCAATCACCCGGTGGGCCATACTACTAAATATTGTATTGTCACCATTCAAATGATAATTTCTTATTTTATTCCACTTCCAAGCATCAAAAAAATTCTAACTCTGGACTCATTTGGACGGCGTCGAGCCACTGGACGCAATGGCTGGGGCGGATTTCATTTTAGCGGGCTCCATACTTGAAAAACCCCAGGAAAACGGGTTTTTCCCGAAATTGAGAAGAGGCAGAGCCTCTGCTCTTGCGCCAGGCGGGTGGCAGCGCTGCACGCTCCTACGTGTAGCCTTGTGCAGGCAGCGGACGGGCGTGGGAGGTAGCCCATGGCCCTGCTCGTGGGCCCCACAGCAATGTTTATTTTGTCATCCAACTTGTTCATTAGGTGGGCCACCCCAGTGGTGGGCCCCCCCTCCAAAAATGAAGCAGATCCAAAACTCAGGTGGCCCACACCAAGTGAAACAGTGTGAATTGAAATTTTCCATTAAAATCCTTTTGGGGCCCACTGACGTGTTGGATCAAGCTGAAATTTTTGTCTTCCCTTCAACCAGGCCCGAGTGACCCAGTGAGTGGCTTGGATGGCTAATAGGCGTTTCAGTGGGCCCCACATGGGACCCACAGTGATGTATGCGTTTTATCTCCACCGTCCAATGGACGGTGGAGTCCAGGGTGATGATTGTGGAGCCCCTTTGGGCGTGCGTGCGTGCGTGTGTGTGAGCATACATGCAGCGTGTGTGTATATATATATTATACTATATATAATGTTATATTATATTATTGATAATACTATAATATATTATAATATTGTATATATATATATATATGACATTGTAGATTTCATACATGATGGTGGGTCTTCTTGTGGGCCCCACCATTGATACGGGTGCTACATCTAATCTAGCCGTCCACTTTAAAGATCATTTTGTGGAATTAGTCAAAGTATGAGACAAATCCACAGTCCAAGTGGACCCCGTCTTAGCATGATTTGTGGCTCATCTCGATGTATTTGTGTCACTTATTGGGGCCCACTTTGATGTGGATGTACGGTCCATGGGATTGGACCATTTGATATATTCCAAGGCCCTTGGGTCCAGATCCATTTAATTCATAAAAGAGCCTATGGGTTAGGCCCATTTGATTCATATAAGGCCTATGGACTTAGGCCCATTTGATGTGTTGCAAGTCCATGGGACTAGGCCCATTTGATGTACTTCAAGGCCCATGAAATTGGACCCATTTGATATATGCAAGGCCTAGAGGTTTAGGCCCACTGAATTCACGTTAGGTCTATGGGTTGAGGCCCACTTGATCTACATGTAAGACCCAATTGGAATGGCCCATTGGTCATATTTTAGACTCACGAGATGTAACACCCCGGATTTTGGCTAACCTGGGATTTGACGTCCTTAGGCAGTGGGTCAATTAAAACACCTGAAAAATCGTTCAGAACCCAATTCCATAGTCAAAGAAACCACTTAGGATAAATTTCTTTAGAAACTAAGCATAAGTTAGCTAGTGCAACGTTAGAATAGCTGGGAAACGGTCCCTGATCACTTTAAATACGTTCTACAAGGCCCAAAGCGAGTGGAACCAATGGTGCTATAATGCTCTAAAACCTCGGACCAAACTCTAAGCAGGTTTGTTCTCTGGACCACTTTGAATCTTTGTATTGGATCTAGACCGCACGTCGAAAGTCCGATACCTCCTATCTTAGACCGTTAGAACCGTCTAGCTGGACTTGACACTCATTCCAAAAATCAAGTCAAACCGATAATCACAGGCTATTTCATTGAGCTCGGACCGAAGAGAGTGAGAATAGGGTTAGAATTGGAATTTGAAATTCAAAACTGGCACACAATTTAACGCATCAGTATTGAGCGTTCTGACCGTCAGAATACAGCCAAATTACACCCTTGGATCAGGAAAAATATCTATTATATATCACGAGACTTATAGGCCTGATCTTGGTGCGGTGACCGTTAAACTGAAACTGGGCCACCACGTGCGATCTGGAAACCCAACCGGTCTGAAAACTGGATGTGTGCTAGATCCAGTATGCATGAGCTTAAGTCCGACCGCATTTGGCCTGGGGACCTTCAGAAATGCCCTTTTGGACCGAAACGGCCCCGATTTGGTTAGGCACCAAGTAAACATTGTTCCCAAGCCTATTTTGGGCATGTTTTAGGCTATAAAAGGGGTTGAAACCCTCACTCCTCTCTCCCATCCGAATTTGAGAGAAGCCCTAGCTTGGGAGAGAGAAAAAGGTGGGAGATTGTGAGAGTGTGGGAGAGTTCTTCCTGCCACTTGTACTACGCGTTGCACGTGCTTAAGCAACACACCTCTACCACTTTCCCGGCGATTCCACCGCGATCCTAGGTAAGTAAAAATCCTAAATAGTTGTTGATTTGGGTTTTCCTTGTTTCCATAGCGATGTAGCTTATGGATCTTGTGTATTAGGCTCCTTATTCGCCGTAGACGAAGCGTATACGCTCCGTTTCAATTTTCGAGTCTACAAGACATAAGGTGAGGATTTTAGACGCTTTGATTGACGGTTCCCAACGCTTTCAATGTATTTTAATAGTAAATTCTTGCCGGCATCGCCGTTTGACATGTACAAAATGCTCTCCGTTTCCCGTTTCGTAAACTAACGAAGAATATGAGATTTAGGGCATTTTAGTCATTTGTAGGAAGTACTGTTTACATTCATATTTTGCTGATGTGATTGACATGGTTTGTTGTCGCATTAGGAAGTTAGGAATGTGTGTATAATTAGTTTGGCGAAGAGATTCGCCTAGTTGCGCACTTTGGGTCGACATACTATATGTAGACTTAAGTGTGTAGTGTATGTGTTTGTATAAATGCTTGTATTAGTATGTATTGAATTAAATGATGTTATGTAGTAGTTTGAGATTGATTTCTTGATTAATATGCCGATCTAAATGATTTCCTACATGTTGACCTTATGCATGATTGCATTACATGCATGGAATGTATGTGGGTGAAGATTTGCTTAAGTTGAATATTATATCATGTGTTAACATGCTCACATGATCCTGTTTCAATTCCAATACCTTTGCAAATGTTGTTAATGTGATTCCATAGATGTGTGGGACTAGACTTAGTCCAGGCAGTCGGTAACCGAGCATATTCGTGGTTGACTGGTCATAGCCACGAACGACGCGTCGATGAACGTGATTCGTGTTTAGAGTTGGCGGCAGTGGTTAGGCCACGCGAAGTGTTTTACGCACTTCATGTCGTTTAACTTGAGATGCGATCGCGCTAGTCGAGCCCGTCAAGTAACCCGACTGGCCGATGTTTGTTCACCTTGTATGTATCATAACTGCTTGAACCTAGGGTACTGAACTTACCATTGTAAACCCTATTAACCATGGTACCTTGATCCACGAAGACTCATGAGCCGGGCATGGTGGTATGGGACACCGTGGTCGAGCTGTCGGCCTACGCTGGGGCCACAAACCTCCCCGTAGTGACCAGTGAGCACCTTGACTCGTGAGCAGATTATGGTGGTATGGGACACTATATTCTAGCTGTCGGCCTACACTGATCAGGCGACGAGCCCTTTGTAGTGACCGCGAGCGTATTCTGAGTCCACGGGAGGCGACGACCCTTCCGTGCAGTAGAGTACAGTAGGCCTGTATTGATAAGGTGATGGGGGAGCGGTGCAACGAGTGCGAGCAACAGCCCTGGCAGCCCTTGCAGCGATCTACGAAATATACATCGTATGAGATTACTAGGAGTGACGACCCTAGACAGGATCTGTGTTGGGATTGATACAAGGGAAGTACCTTAGTTTCCCAATCCTGCTGTTTGAATGGACTAATAACAACTTGGTAATCATATCACCATAGCATTGCATGTGTCTGGAAGATGTAGAGCACTCTAGGGAGTGTGGCATGCCGCAGTCGTAAGATGTTGCCGCATGAGGGTGATCGTCGGTGAGGGCATACATCACGTCATATCATCTTGCATTAACAACAGTATTAGGATTGTCTGATTTACTGCTTTACTATTATCGCGTGATTGAATTGTGAACATGCTAATCCCTGCTCTCTTATCCCACTGAGTTGATCACTCACTCCCACGTTACGGGATGGTGTTTCCGGACACCCACCAGTCCCTTCTGTGATTGCAGATGATGGCGCGGCCTGTGAGGCAGAGCTGGACTTGATGATGAGGAGGAGGATTCCTCCTTTATGCGTGTTCTGGTATCAGAGCATGATTTGGATTAGACCGGGCCTGGGTTATGGTCACGCGACGCATGCTGTCGCTTCCTTTGACTTAGGTGGGTGCGAGAAGGGTCTAGAAACACGTCCAGGATCACAGATTCGCCGATAGGCGAAGTCTATTAGAATCGATCGCAAGATCGAGCCTGTAACGCGTCTCGGGTCGCGTAGAGCAACCCGAATAGCTCCTAGGTTGTAGGTAAGTGGGTTGAGCTGTTCTTTGAACAATTCTAAACCCGTTAATGTGAATCCTTGGGCCGTGGGACAACCACGACCCCTGTATTCAATCGCCAGAGCTTAAAAACCCCCGTTTCACCGAAAATCTTCGAAATTCTTCCTCTCACCACCCCAATCTTCAATTATTTCTTATCAATTTCATATTAGGCATCAATAATAATGTGAAAATAACATAAAATCTTACTTTCACAAAATTTTACAGTGAATAGTAAAATTTCATGAAAAATGGCCATAAGGCCATTCTAAATTCACTTTCTTTAGCAAATAATGAGATATATGGATGTAATAGATCCTTCTACCCCAAAATCATATGCTGCATGATAGGTTTTTGTATTCGGGATTGAAAATTGGACCCAAAAATCCTCGAATGGATGTTAAAAATGTATTGGCCTCCCTAGGGCAATCTACAATGAACTAGAGTGTGCACCATACCTTTTTGGAATCCCTAGGGCAAGAGGAATCCATCCCATATGGCCTCAGAGGCCAGTTTGCAACTTCACCGGCGATGCCATCGCCGGTTCGGCGATGCATCGCCGGTCAAACTTGTCGGATGGGCTTGATCTTTGGGCTGGAGGAGTTTGGAGGCTAGGGTAGTCCCCTGGTATGCGGTCCGTACCTTGAAACCCCCTAAAAGATGTACTTCCTTCACAAACGGCCCCCATTTCAAGCTCCATTTTCGTTTTTGCTGCCCTATTCCAAAAATCGTGACTTTAAATCACTCCCAAATCCATCCTTGGTTGAAAAAGACCACTCTCCACCATTCTATTTCAGTTTGCAGCCCTTCCTCTTGAAGATTTCATCGTTTGGAGCTCTTACAACGCTCAAATCGAGCTGAAATCGTGAGGTGCTCCATTCCCCTTTTTCATTCTCTTTTCTTTCTGAAAATACATCCTAGGGGAGCTTGAAGCATCCCTCTACAACGCCTAGATCCCCCTTTTCTAGTTTGGTTAGCCATTTCCTTGCATTTCCCCCATTTTCCATGGCTATTGTTAAGCTGTTTTAGCCTTTTTCTCTCTTTTCACCATCCTCCCTCTCAATCCTATTTCTCCATTTTCTTTGCTTAAGGGATACTGAAAATATATGGCCGAGAGAGCTCTAGTGAGCAACAGACAGTATTAGACTCGACAGGGATAAAGAAGGTAAGTCGGGACTGTGGTAAAGTCCTTTGGTAGAGTTAGGCATCTATGCCTTTACCCTGTAGATTGTTTGATTTTTGTTTTAAGGGTTTTTGTGTTTTGTTGTTGTTAGGTTTAGTGAAGTTACAGGTAGAAACTGTGTTTGTGTTGTGGTTTGGCCTTATCATAGCCGAATTTTGTTGAATGAAATGCATGCCGATTCATTTTGTTCTGAGGTATTGTCCCTAGATTGGGAGTATTATAACTCCCGGGATTCAGCCTACAAATTAGATTTTTATCCCACCCCACCCTCCTACCAAGCATGCCACTTCCGATCCCACTATGGGACTAGGAATGCGGTTCCATTTAATACAACTAAGCGCTACCGGCTACATAGGCCCTAGGCGTTTTTGGATCTAGTGTTAGCACTCCTAGATTTGAAGGATCTGACGACATAAGAAATCCAATTCCAGTTAGACAAATCTTGACCCTAAGCGATAGAACAACTCTCTGTAGTAGAAATGGTATGGAAAGCCATTTACCGTATAATCTTAAGCTTTAGATTATAGCTACTGAGTTACAGACTAGCCTACTAGCTACCTAGAGTAGGGTAAAGCCTGTATATGTTAAGGAATGATAGATTAGTTTTGATTGGAATGAGACTCCCTTCCTTGGATAGATCCCCTTATGACTTGTAGACTCCTGTTGTTGCCCATAGGAAGGAACCATACACTCTCAGGGAACATTTATAACTCCCTCAGATTGAACTTAGAATGAACTAGCACGCCCCTTAGAATTGCCTTTCCCAAGGACTTATTGCATTCAGGAACGCAGAGTAAAGGAACTACATGTAAGCGATGTATTCGCGGTTTGAGTCGATTTCTTACTCCTAGTGGTTACCAATAAATCCAATGCTCTGATCAAGCAGAGGATCGGCATCGACTTGGATTAAGAACTGATACAACACATTTTCTGTCCTGATTAGACAGAAGGTTCAACGTATCCGGCTTAGACCCACTACACAACCTTTCTTCTGTGATGGCCCAACCATCTACAACTAAACAGGATCACATTGTCTTTGGGAAATGACAAGGACTTAAAACCATGTAGAGAAAGGTTAAGGATAGCCCCTAAGTTGCGCCTCGTTCTGATATACGGATCGATGCAAATATTCTTCAACCTTAAGTAAAACCAAGTTTTAAGGGGGGTTGAACGTATTGAGTCCAATCCAGTTAGGTTAGTCAACGCTACCGTTTGATCAGAGTGGCGCAGCGGAAGAGTGGTTGGCCTCTTTCCCACTGGCCCAAGATTGAAACCTTTGAGTTCGGATATACATACGATTAGATTATTAAATAGGATTTGAACCTTCCTTAGAGAAAGTACTCCTTGCCCTTCGCCAATGTCGGGGACGACATTGTGTTTTAAGGGGGGTAGATTGTAACACCCCGGATTTTGGCTAACCTGGGATTTGACGTCCTTAGGCAGTGGGTCAATTAAAACACCTGAAAAATCGTTCAGAACCCAATTCCATAGTCAAAGAAACCACTTAGGATAAATTTCTTTAGAAACTAAGCATAAGTTAGCTAGTGCAACGTTAGAATAGCTGGGAAACGGTCCCTGATCACTTTAAATACGTTCTACAAGGCCCAAAGCGAGTGGAACCAATGGTGCTATAATGCTCTAAAACCTCGGACCAAACTCTAAGCAGGTTTGTTCTCTGGACCACTTTGAATCTTTGTATTGGATCTAGACCGCACGTCGAAAGTCCGATACCTCCTATCTTAGACCGTTAGAACCGTCTAGCTGGACTTGACACTCATTCCAAAAATCAAGTCAAACCGATAATCACAGGCTATTTCATTGAGCCCGGACCGAAGAGAGTGAGAATAGGGTTAGAATTGGAATTTGAAATTCAAAACTGGCACACAATTTGACGCATCAGTATTGAGCGTTCTGACCGTCAGAATACAGCCAAATTACACCCTTGGATCAGGAAAAATATCTATTATATATCACGAGACTTATAGGCCTGATCTTGGTGCGGTGACCGTTAAACTGAAACTGGGCCGCCACGTGCGATCTGGAAACCCAACCGGTCTGAAAACTGGATGTGTGCTAGATCCAGTATGCATGAGCTTAAGTCCGACCGCATTTGGCCTGGAGACCTTCAGAAATGCCCTTTTGGACCGAAACGGCCCCGATTTGGTTAGGCACCAAGTAAACATTGTTCCCAAGCCTATTTTGGGCATGTTTTAGGCTATAAAAGGGGTTGAAACCCTCACTCCTCTCTCCCATCCGAATTTGAGAGAAGCCCTAGCTTGGGAGAGAGAAAAAGGTGAGAGATTGTGAGAGTGTGGGAGAGTTCTTCCTGCCACTTGTACTACGCGTTGCACGTGCTTAAGCAACACACCTCTAACGCTTTCCCGGCGATTCCACCGCGATCCTAGGTAAGTAAAAATCCTAAATAGTTGTTGATTTGGGTTTTCCTTGTTTCCATAGCGATGTAGCTTATGGATCTTGTGTATTAGGCTCCTTATTCGCCGTAGACGAAGCGTATACGCTCCGTTTCAATTTCCGAGTCTACAAGACATAAGGTGAGGATTTTAGACGCTTTGATTGACGGTTCCCAACGCTTTCAATGTCGTTTAATAGTAGATTCTTGACGGCATCGCCGTTTGACATGTACAAAATGCTCTCCGTTTCCCGTTTCGTAAACTAACGAAGAATATGAGATTTAGGGCATTTTAGTCATTTGTAGGAAGTACTGTTTACATTCATATTTTGCTGATGTGATTGATATGGTTTGTTGTCGCATTAGGAAGTTAGGAATGCGTGTATAATTAGTTTGGCGAAGAGATTCGCCTAGTTGCGCACTTTGGGTCGACATACTATATGTAGACTTAAGTGTGTAGTGTATGTGTTTGTATAAATGCTTGTATTAGTATGTATTGAATTAAATGATGTTATGTAGTAGTTTGAGATTGATTTCTTGATTAATATGCCGATCTAAATGATTTCCTACATGTTGACCTTATACATGATTGCATTACATGCATGGAATGTATGTGGGTGAAGATTTGCTTAAGTTGAATATTATATCATGTGTTAACATGCTCACATGATCCTGTTTCAATTCCAATACCTTTGCAAATGTTGTTAATGTGATTCCATAGATGTGTGGGACTAGACTTAGTCCAAGCAGTCGGTAACCGAGCGTATTCGTGGTTGACTGGTCATAGCCACGAACGACGCGTCGATGAACGTGATTCGTGTTTAGAGTTGGCGGCATGTAACATCCCGAAAATCGGGGGGTCGAGCAAAAACCCAACTCCCGAGTTCCAAAATGTTATTTATGCAACATAGATATGTATGATTGAATGTTGTCTGTGATAATGTATTAAACATGAGTGAGATTAAGCTAGAACCGCATATCATACTCCAGAGACGGTTAAATTAACAAGCGGAAGACTGTGATAATATGTATAACATATATAAACTGTTGTATGCCTCCAGAGTATGGATATGTTACCAGGTTATATACATACATGTATACTCCAAAAGTAGACAAAACGAATATACATGAGTGCGCTAAAAATATAAAATGACAAGTGTCAAAGTATCTAATCAACCTCCCTGTAATCCCGTCAATCAGAACACGCATAAAGGAGGGATCCTCCTCATCATCATCAAGTCCAGCTCCGCCTCATAGGCCGCGCCGTCATCTGTAATCACAAAAGGTCTGGTGGGTGTCCAGGAACACCGTCCCGTAACGTGGGAGTGAGTAGCTAACTCAGTGGAATAATAGAGCAAGGATTAACATGTTCTCAAATCAATCACGTGATAATAGTAAAGCAATAAATCAAACAATCCTAATACTGTTGTTAATGCAATTATGACATGACGTGATGTATGCCCTCACCGACGATCACCCTCATACGGCAACATCTTACGACCGCGGCATGCCACACTCCCTAGAGTGCTCCACATCTTCCAGGCACATGCAATGCTATGGTGATATGATTACCAAGTTGTTATTAATCCATTCAAACAGCAGGATTGGGAAACTAAGGTACTTCCCTTGTATCAATCCCAACACGGATCCTGTCTAGGGTCGTCACTCCTAGTAATCCCATACGATGTACATTTCGTAGGTCACTGCAAGGGCTGCCAGGGCTGTTGCTCGCACTCGTTGCACCGCTCCCCCATCACCTTATCAATACAGGCCTACTGTACTCTACTGCACGGAAGGGTCGTCGCCTCCCGTGAACTCAGAATACGCTCGCGGTCACTACAAAGGGCTCGTCGCCTGATCAGTGTAGGCCGACAGCTAGAATATAGTGTCCCATACCACCATAATCTGCTCACGAGTCAAGGTGCTCATTGGTCACTACGGGGAGGTTTGTGGCCCCAGCGTAGGCCGACAGCTCGACCACGGTGTCCCATACCACCATGCCCGGCTCATGAGTCTTCGTGGATCAAGGTACCACAGTTAATAGGGTTTACAATGGTAAGTTCAGTACCCTAGGTTCAAGCAGTTATGATACATACAAGGTGAACAAACATCGGCCAGTCGGGTTACTTGACGGGCTCGACTAGCGCGATCGCATCTCGAATTGAACGACATGAAGTGCGTAAAACACTTCGCGTGGCCTAACCACTGCCGCCAACTCTCAACACGAATCACATTCATCGACGCGTCGTTCGTGGCTATGACCAGTCAGCCACGAATTCGCTCGGTTACCGACTGCCTGGACTAAGTCAAGTCCCACACATCTATGGAATTACATTAACACTATAAAAAGGTATTGGAATTGAAATACATCATGTGAGCATGTTAGCACATGTTATAACATTCAACTTAAGCAAATCTTCAAGGCATACTTCCCATGCATATTCAACTTAAGCAAATCCTCAAGCACATACATTCCATGCATGTAATGAAATCATGCATTTTGTCAACATGTAGAAAATCATTTAGGTCAGCATAATAATTGAAAAATCAATCACAAACTATCAAATAACATCATTTAATTCAATACATACTAATACAAGCATTTATACAAACACATACACTACACACTTAAGTCTACAAATAGTATGTCGACCCAAAGTGCGCAACTAGGCGAATCTCTTCGCCAAACTAATTATGCACGCATTCCTAACTTCCTAATGCGACAACAAACCATGTCAATCACATCAGCAAAATGTGAATGTAAACAGTACTTCCTACAAATGACTAAAATGCCCTAAATCTCATATTCTTCGTTAGCTTACGAAACGGGAAACGGAGAGCATTTTGTACATGACAAACGGCGATGCCGTCAAGAATCTACTATTAAACGACATTGAAAGCGTTGGGAACCGTCAATCAAAGCGTCTAAAATCCTCACCTTATGTCTTGTAGACTCGGGAATTGAAGCGGAGCGTATATGCTTCGTCTACGGCGAGTAAGGAGCCTAATACATAAGATCCATAAGCTACATCGCTATGGAAACAAGGAAAACTCAAATCAACAACTATTTAGGGTTTTTACTTACCTAGGATCGCGGTGGAATCGCCGGGAAAGCGGTAGAGGAGTGTTGCTTAAGCACGTGCAACACGTAGCACAAGTGGCAGGAAGAACTCTCCCACTCTCTCACAATCTCTCACTCTTTTTCTCTCTCCCAATCTAGGAATTTTTACAAATTCAGATGGGAGAGAGGAGTGAGGGTTTCAACCCCTTTTATAAGCCTAAACATGCCCAAAATAGGCTCCAAGTCAAGGTATACTTAAAGTATATCCAAATCGAGGCTGTTTCGGTCCAAAAGAGCATTTCTGGAGGTCCCCAGGCCAAATGCGGTCGGACTTAAGCTCATGCATACTGGATCTAGCACACATCCAGTTTTCAGACCGGTTGGGTTCCCAGATCGCACGTGGCGGCCCAGTTTCAGTTTAACGGTCACCGCACCAAGATCAGGCCTATAAGTCTCGTGATATATAATAGATATTTTTCCTGATCCAAGGGTGTAATTTGGCTGTATTCTGACGGTCAGAACGCTCAATACTGATGCGTCAAATTGTGTGCCAGATTTGAATTTCAAATTCCAATTCTAACCCTATTCTCACTCTCTTCGGTCCGGGCTCAATGAAATAGCCTGTGATTATCGGTTTGACTTGATTTTTGGAATGAGTGTCAAGTCCAGCTAGACGTTCTAACGGTCTAAGATAGGAGGTATCGGACTTTCGACGTGCGGTTTAGATCCAATACAAAGATTCAAAGTGGTCCAGAGAACAAACCTGCTTAGAGTTTGGTCCGAGGTTTTAGAGCACTATAGCACCATTGGTTCCACTCGCTTTGGGCCTTATAGAACGTATTTAAAGTAATCAGGGACTGTTTCCCAGCCACTCCAACGTTGCGCTAGCTAACTTATGCTTAGTTTCTAAAGAAATTTATCCTAAGTGGTTTCTTTGGCTATGGAATTGGGTTCTAAACGATTTTTCAGGTGTTTTAATTGACCCACTGTCTAAGGACGTCAAATCCCAGATTGGCCAAAATCCGGGGTGTTACACGGCAGTGGTTAGGCCACGCGAAGTGTTTTACGCACTTCATGTCGTTCAACTTGAGATGCGATCGCGCTAGTCGTGCCCGTCAAGTAACCCGACTGGCCGATGTTTGTTCACCTTGTATGTATCATAACTGCTTGAACCTAGGGTACTGAACTTACCATTGTAAACCCTATTAACCATGGTACCTTGATCCACGAAGACTCATGAGCCGGGCATGGTGGTATGGGACACCGTGGTCGAGCTGTCGGCCTACGCTGGGGCCACAAACCTCCCCGTAGTGACCAGTGAGCACCTTGACTCGTGAGCAGATTATGGTGGTATGGGACACTATATTCTAGCTGTCGGCCTACACTGATTAGGCGACGAGCCCTTTGTAGTGACCGCGAGCGTATTCTGAGTCCACGGGAGGCGACGACCCTTCCGTGCAGTAGAGTACAGTATGCCTGTATTGATAAGGTGATGGGGGAGCGGTGCAACGAGTGCGAGCAACAGCCCTGGCAGCCCTTGCAGCGACCTACGAAATATACATCGTATGAGATTACTAGGAGTGACGACCCTAGACAGGATCTGTGTTGGGATTGATACAAGGGAAGTACCTTAGTTTCCCAATCCTGCTGTTTGAATGGACTAATAACAACTTGGTAATCATATCACCATAGCATTGCATGTGCCTGGAAGATGTGGAGCACTCTAGGGAGTGTGGCATGCCGCGGTCGTAAGATGTTGCCGCATAAGGGTGATCGTCGGTGAGGGCATACATCACGTCATATCATCTTGCATTAACAACAGTATTAGGATTGTCTGATTTACTGCTTTACTATTATCGCGTGATTGAATTGTGAACATGCTAATCCCTGCTCTCTTATCCCACTGAGTTGATCACTCACTCCCACGTTACGGGATGGTGTTTCCGGACACCCACCAGTCCCTTCTGTGATTGCAGATGATGGCGCGGCCTGTGAGGCAGAGCTGGACTTGATGATGAGGAGGAGGATTCCTCCTTTATGCGTGTTCTGATTGACGGGATTGCAGGGAGGTTGATTATATACTTTGACATTTGTCATTTGAATTTTTAGCGCCCTCATGTATATTCATTTTGATTATTTTTGAAGTATACATGTATGTGTATAACCTGGTAATATATTCACACTCTGGAGACATACAACAGTTTATGTACGTTATACATACTATTACAGTCTTCCGCTTGCAAATTTCACTGTCTCTGGAGTATGATATGCTATTCTGGCTTAATCTCACTCATGTTTAATACCTTATCACAGACAACATTCAATCATACATATCCATGTTGCATAAATAACATTTTGGAACTCGGAAGTTGGGTTTTTGCTCGACCCCCCGATTTTCGGGATGTTACACGAGACTAAGCTCAATTGATGCAATCCAAAGCCCACGGGTTTTGACCCATTGCAATGCACTTAAGACCCATTGGTGTGGCCCATTTATATGGCCCATCTGATGAATAAATGGCCCATAAGGTATGGCCCATCTGATGAATAAAGGGCCCATAAGATATGGCCCATTTGATATATATGTAAGGCCCAATGGGAGGAACCTAAGGTCCATTGCAATGTGTAAACCCATTACCGATTATGTAGCGGTATTTAAGAAGATCGTACCTGGAATGCAATGATGGTTTGACGTCCACATTGCGAGTGTAATGTTGGTTGGATGTCCACATTACGACTCTCCTTAGGGTCCATTACTGGGCCGTACTTGTTGTATTTCGGCCGTCCAGGCCCATCTGCATAGTAAGATAATTCATTTTATTATAACATGTTTAGTATAGTTTCATGACCCATGATCATACGCATCATATGTATGCTTGATATGAGGATTGACTAATCATAGCATATGCCTTCGGGCAGGTTGTCTATGGGCTCCCGGTTAGGCGGTGTTGCCCTACATGAGCGCACGATATGCGCAGGATTGGTTGCATGACTGGATAGCGTGATTCATGCATTCCGTATTTGTGTGACATGATTATTGCACGCCCTAGCGACATCAGGGCCGTAGCCTCCACAGACGCATCGTGGTTGACAGGGTTGGATACCGAAAATCTTGTTCTACATGGGGTACTATAGATATCCCTGGGTGAAAGTCCCTAAACCCTTATGGTACCAAGAGGTTGCTCCAACGTCTAGACCGAGTGGGTAGATGAGCACTGAGTGCCGAATACCAGTTGGCTGTGCTCTCCACTGTGTCGTGGTCGGTTGGAAGGGGGTACAGCCTTACCCGCCCGAGTGTAGGGGGCAATACTAGGCTGAGTTTGACCAGCTCGAGGAATGGGTCCGCTATCGACGAGTTGTGCCCGATATTGGCAGACGGATAGTGAGGTCTCTTCCACTTATCTTATTGTGCGCGATGCGGCGGCAATCTGGTTTAGAGTGTACTAGACCCCGGTGATATTCCATACTTTGAGCTGTACTGATATGTGGACATTGATGAGGATCTGTATGCTTGAGTTGCATTGCATATAGCATGGCCTTTGGTGGCCGATACCATTCATGTCTTGCACTGTATAGCCTTGGTACGGCTCATGATGTTATGGTTCATCTATATATTCCGTATCACTCTGTCATTTGCATGTTCATATTACTACCTTGCGCACACACTTTCACCACCCTCTAAGCTTTCTGTAAGCTTATGCACGACCGTTGCTTGCAGGTGACGTTGGATCGCAGCAGCATTGAGGCAGGAGCACGTTGCTGATCATTTTGGAGTTTTTCTGTTATTTACCATTGTATTTCCCTTTATGCCCATTATACTTGTAAAGTTTTTTATCATAGTGGAAATGTAATGGATTTCTTGATTGTTGTTTGTGGGTTATGCCTTTGGTTATGCTTATTACGGATCAGACAGACATATAAAATCCTCCTCGTAGCATCCCAGGATCAGAACCTGGCGAATGGGAGCTAGGAGCCGAGAATGGGGTTCTACGGAGGCTGTCGGCGCCGGATTCGGCGATCGGGAATTCTGTGAGCCCGGTTTCCGAGTTTGGGGCGTGACAACTTGACATTTGATGTGATTGATGGAAAATTCTCTTGGGATTACAACGCGCGACATTTTCCTCAAACTGAACGCCGGCCCACATCTCCTAGCCTGAGTATCTCCTCGGCGCGCAATACGCGGCGTCGGAACCGCGACTACTGCGCAGTTGCTAAGGTATAAGTCTTGAGTTGAGCTGACTCTGATATACAGAACATGACTCAGGATCATGCACAAACACCAATAACAGATCGCGAGTCACGAAAATTCTACTAAGAAGACCAAGGAAGCCTACAGAACGGTACGGGCTAGGATATGGGTCTCACAATAGTTATTTCCTTATTTTTAGAGAAAAATTGTGCATAGAATTTATCTTCCATTTCTTGCCAAGTATGAATTAAATTTGACAACAGGTTGGAATACCTTGTGAAAATCGCAGCTGTTAGTGAATGACCGAATAATTGTAGTTTGTGATAGTCATTGTTTTTTTAACTCAACACACTGCATAGTGAATCGACCATTGTACTCGATGGTCGACTGACCAGGATCACCTAAAAATAAGGCAAAATACGGCCGACAATTTCGTGGCAACGGATGTTTCCGATCGATCAATTCAGGATAAAACTTATGGTAAACCTGAATAGTATTGCGGCCGAGTACTTAGCCTGTAACTTCTTTAAACATTTACATGATTTGGTCGCGATCCACTCGCTAGAGTTTAACTACCAGTGGTGGATCAAGACCGAATCGGTTTAGACCCTCTCAGAACAACAGATTCCTAGGAAATTATTAGAGGCTATATCCTCCTGGTACACCTTGATTCTGAATTTGAAGAATGAAGTTCCTAGCCTTCTACTCTAGTCGTCTAAGCTCAGGAGGAGGCAGAGCATTCCGTGTCTCCTGAAGTGGAAATAGTGGTGGAATCCTCCGAGGAGGGGGCAAATATGATGGTTCAGACACATTACCAATTGAACTTCCCTCGACTTTATACTGCATTGTCGTTGGCATTCGTTTAGCTATCATCGCCATCAATCGATGTATGACCTTAATTTGACTAGCCATGTATCTATTAATATTCTTAGCTTGAATATGAAATTGCTCAACTTGGGTCCCTTTGTATTCCTAAACATGTTAGATACTCAGCTGTACATTTCGAAGTACGACCGTTATCTCTTCCAGAGAAACTGTCCGAGAGATCGACGCCCCTTCTTGATTCTCGGTGCCAAGTGTCGGGCTATTGTCCAGAATCAATGCTTCAGGGGCTATTTGAACCGGCACATCCTCGGTTAGATGTAGTGCGGTTGGTGTAGAGGGTTCGACCCAAATAATTTAATTGCTTCTTTTATTCATAATTCTAATTGACAGAGTTACGTCGATAAGTTAGAGATAAAGTCCCACCGGGTGTGCCAAAAACTTATTGTTGTTGGTTTTCAGAAGTTTGAATGTGTGCGTACCAGAATTGAATTCACGGCTCAATTCATACCGAACAACTATGACTCCATACGCTGAGATAAGTAGATACACAATATATGATCAAGATTGAATGAGATTGACCGCCTATCCAACCATTCGCTCAATGTGTAAATAGTATTAGGCGATATTCAGAGGATATGGTTCGTCCTCTGATGATGGGGCTTGCACATTTGTTTTCTGTATAAAAGGACTTTTTAGTATATATCAAATATGAATGAGGAAGAAATTCTTACAGTCGGTTATGGATAATGGCCGTGAAGCACCTTTTCGAGTGAAGAACTGAATTTGATGTATGCGCATTGACTCAAATTACAACTAAGATTATCAGTTACTCAATTAACGTTACAGATTACACTATGGAATGTAAACGACTAGCAAAAAATAAAAGATTATACAAAGAAATGTAATTGACTAGTAAATAAAAGATAATAGCTGGGTTTGATTGGGTTAATTTAAGATGATTTCTTCTGTTGACTCCCTTTCAATTTATATCTTTACCTTCGCCATTTAGATTTTTCATATGTATCGATGGTTGCTTTAATCATTTACATCAGTCACTTAAACCACAGTGCGACATTGTTTGATGTGCTTCAGCTGCATTATCATAAAATCTCCTTGGCATGTTTCCAGGTATCTCTAAATACACCACGCGGATCACACATGAGAAATGGCAACAGTAGGGATGAACAGTAAGACGGTGTTGAATGCTATGTCTACCCCCAACGAGAAAGTGAAGTTGGTAGGTCGTGCAAAATCCGAAGCGCTTGTGATCAATAGCCGTGCAGGAACGGTAACTGCGGGTGCATTCTATCATCGTTAACTCCACCTTCCATCCATTTGGTGGACCCATTTCGGATGAGCCAAGGTACTCACAAAATAAGGTAATGCCAAGTTCGGACAGATAGTTTCGTCCAAGACTCGCCTGCAGGGACAACCTGGCTCTCCCAACCGGTAGAAAGATAAGAAATTAACTAGGAAAAAAACAAAACAAAAAGGCTGATTCCCTTTCTCTGCTTTCACCGTCCTCTATTACTGCTCATAACAAGTTACAAATAATACAACACGGACAAAAAAAAAAAAAAAGAAGGCAAAGGATACAATGCTATCAATATTACCTTTAGTTAGGAAGCAAGCGCTCAATCTCTGCCTGAGAAGCATACTTGTCTGAGATCCATACCACTCATCTGTCGGAACCCATTTTCCATGGGCTATAGCCCAGAAAACGCACCAATCAGATTATCCAAGCTGCCCATCGTTGGAAATTTCACCACTAAATATTCACTGCTGGTTGCCCATTTATAAATGCCTGTGATCACCCATTAACGGTGCGAATTTTGGGGTTTGCCATTCCATGGTAGGTCCAGCAAATGAATGGTTCGAATCTCATACATCTGTGCTAAGTGTACAGTGATTTAGAACTGAGAACTTATTGAACATTGATAACATTAGAACCTCACACTCACAAAAAATTAAAAATAAGAGATATAAGATGTATTATCTATATACACCACTGAATTTCCAAATTTTCCGGCAAGAATCAGCTCACCTCATCAGTCAATCCGACCACCCCGCCCCGCCGGCCGGACAAATTCCCCGGCGACTGGGTGCCGGCCTCGATGTCAGCAGAATCCGGCGGCGGGCGGTCCAGCAGCGAGTGTCGACAGGTGGGGCACGAAGAATGGGACATGAGCCACGTGTCAATGCATCTGATGTGGAAGCCATGGTTGCACTTGGGCAGCACCCTAACCTTGTCCCCTTGCTCAAATTCTCCAAGGCATATTGGACATTCAGTCGCCGGAATATTCGACCCCAGCCCATATTCGGCCACCGGGATCTGCCGCAGCGCCCGCTTCTTAAGGCCCGTCGTTGCAAGACGGGCCGCTGCCTCGTCTGGGGTCTCGAAGGCGATCCGACGGCCACACCGCAGCGCGCACCGCACAATCGAGTTAAGCCCAAGGGCGCAGATGAGTGCGCACAATAGTGCCGCCAGGATGATCACCATATTAGTATCGAAATTAGCTTCACTGCTGCTGTAGGATCCGCCACCTGGCTTGCTCCCATTGGTCGACTGTGGCTCTTTTGGATCTCCGATGAGGAGAAGGCGATGAGGCATCGCCATGTTGTTGGCCTGATGTATTTCTCCACGATTTCCCAGCCTCCAATCAGATCCAACTTCTCAGTGAATTTGGCCCACCTAGCTTCGAATTTTGGTTACACCCGCTTGATCAGGCCACCGAAACAAGATTCCATGTGTCCAATTTGGTTACATCGCGATAACATCGCTAAATTCAGGCTATTTAGCTCCTGTATCTCACTATCCGTGTCAAGATCCGTGAAGCACGTAACGAATTCGAGCTAATTCTATAAGGGAAAGCAGCTATGAACTGCCTTTTACAAGATCTAACGGCTAGTTTTCATGGGGTCTTTATCAATAGAAGAGGAGGAAGAGATGGTAACGAAAGAAGAGAGAAGAAATGAAAAAGTATAGGAGTACTGTTGTTTGTTACCATTTCAGGGCTCTTGTTGATCTCTTTTTTTTTTTTCACAGTAAGAGAAGAAATAGGACTTTTGGGCTAGTCATGTTCCAAGTATTCTAAGCAGACAAGGACATCAAAAGGGCATCTCTTCTTTTTATTTATTTATTATTTTATTTTATTTTTTCGGTAACTACGATAAGGAAGAGAAGGCGTGATCAAGAGGGGGTGAAATCCTGACCGTCGATTGTGCCCAATTCTGCCTTCTTGATCGATGTACGGGAATTCAGCCTCAACGGAGCCTTCCCGTTGCACCATCGTCGGCCATAATCATGATCATGATCATCCCTGCAATGGAAGAGGGGTAATTTG
Organism: Magnolia kwangsiensis; assembly: GCA_037074715.1. NCBI lineage: Eukaryota > Viridiplantae > Streptophyta > Magnoliopsida > Magnoliales > Magnoliaceae > Magnolia > Magnolia kwangsiensis. Next base: position 20,204,492 of record CM073581.1, read on the forward strand.
GAAAAAACTCTTTCATTGCTTTTTTAGTGCTCGGTATTAGAAGCTTTTGGAAGGTGGAATCGGAATTGGGATACATATCAGATGGAGAAATGCTTTGATACCCAGGTTAAATGTGATGGATAACCCGCCGGCAATTATAAATTAGAAATTTCAAGCGTGGCGTTTGAATTAATTTAAAATAAGCCGTTTGAATATGGGTACCAGTTTAGATGTATTGTAAACCAAAATTTACTTTTTGTTCGGTGATTTGACTATTGGATTGATGGATATTCATTGGATGGTTAGAAATGAAAATTATCAAAAAATCTTATTTAAAAAACAAGTGTCCACGAATCATAGATTATGATTGGTCGACCAATGTAATTTTTAGAATATAACTTATCTATGGTGAATTCCATAACTTGGTCGGGTTAATTTGAACTAATTTATCCAACGTGTACCATTTTTAAGTGCCTGGGCATCATGGCCATATGCAGGAGTATCAATTAAATTCCCTTTTAGGATAGAGAGAAAAAAAAATGAATGGCATATGATATAATGTCTGTTCACCACAAAAAAAATTGCAGTAACTCATTCACAAACCGTAGAGTTCACTCCCTAACAAGTGTCTTGATATGGGAGGGGCTATGTACGATGTTATGTGTTAGTGTTGTTGGATAGTTGGTCCATCGCGTACTCATTCCTCATAGGTTACCTTAGTCACAAGTAACAAGATTGGACTCGATTCCGTTTACACGCTTAAATGTAACTGGCAAAAGAAATATGTCAAATGACTGATATAAGAAGTGCCAAAAAAGAAACAGAAAATAAAAAACACTTACGTAAATAGGTGAAGAAAACTATAAGCAAGCAAACATGGAATAAATAACTAACATTTAGAAAAGTAGACAAAAGATATAACCTTAGTAAGCTGCTTGCCTGCGAAGGGCTTGCATTGTGCAAATGCTGTTATAGTGTTTTATTTTACTATCAATGACCTTTCATGTTTATAAATGTGTTGTACCCTAGTTTTGACCACACTGGGAAAAGTCAACAAGTAGATGACATCTGACATTACATGAGAGATAGGAGGTGTATTAAAAGGTTTTCTAAGATATTTTGAGTGTTGTTCACATAATTATAGCTAACATATATTCAATGTTGCATGTCATCATCAAGTGAAATATAAAGTGGTGTGATCGAGACATTTAGAAGTGGAATGTGGTCGAGAGGACAAAAACACGACTGAAAAGTTAAGATGAGGAATGCGGTCGAGTGAAGAGGAATAGTCAAAATGAGAGACATAATAAGAGAAGGATCTAAATGGCGATGCCTCAATTGCTATAACCATCCAATAAAGAGAAAAAAAATTGTTTGAAGATTAGCTGAAATGGAAAGCTTGCGATGTCCTTGGGGGGGAGGGGGGGTGTTGTTCAGGGGGAGTGGTTGAATAAGACAATGTCAAATAATCGAAACAAATGCTAAATATATAAATAATAAAAAGATCTCAATTACTTGAGTATTGAAACCTTGATTCCAAATAATTTGTAGGACAACCTTCACCTAAAATTTTAGGTAGGACAATCTAATTTCACGAATATCTTTAAAATCAAAACTTCAAACTAATAAGAGTAAATTAAAGATTTACAACATTCACCATACAACTGAAATAATTAAATACATTCAATCCACCAAAAAATAAAAATAATGCATTCACCACATGACACAAAGAATTATAGTGGTTCGGTGCTTTAAAAACAATCACACCTAATCCACTCCTAAAATTACATCCCTCGTAATTTTGGTTTTCACTATAAAAATATTTTTTAAGGGTCACCTTAATAACCTGATATAGTTCCTTGTGATTTTCATGGGCTATCATAATAAAAATTCAAACTGAGATTTTCACATGCTATCTCAGACAAAACCTTAACTGAGATTTTCACAAGCTATCTCAAACAAAACTTTAACTGAGATTTTCATAGGAGATCTCAGAAAAACCTAAATAGTATTTTAAAAGGTATACTTATCTTCAATTGTAGAAGATGTAGCAGAAGGACTTCTTTCTTGAATGTAGATACCGCCGTGTTCAATCAAATACAAAAGGTCTAAGGTTTTATAAATTTTAATTTTGTTAAACCTGAATGCTACTTAATTCAATTCTCTTATATCTTAAAGAGGAGTATAGTTTACTCTCTTAGATTAAACTTAAAAGATCTGAAACTAAAGGGAATTGAATAAGATATTAAAATAAATTATAAATACTAACTAATAGTTTGGCAATGACTTGAGCTACTCTTTCTCTTGTAGAAGAATTTTGATAAATAATTTGTATAATTCAGAATGAAAGAAAACCTCAATTTATAGGCAAAGAAGTTAGAACTTTAGTTAGCCCGAGATAGGCTTCGACTAGCTCGAGTTCAGGGGATTCTATTTAATGATTTTTGGATTGCATGGGATAAAAATTATTCAAAATTCGGCTGGCCTAAGGTCAAGTTCGACTGGCCGAATAGTACAATTCAGCTAGCTGAATTTCCCATTCAATTGACTGAATTCCTGCGAATTTCAAAAGTTGATGTTATTGGAATTTGACTCGAACCTTCTCGGGATGGCCGAATTTCAAGCTTGTGCTAGTCGAAACAAAACTCGGGCTAGTTGAATTTGTAACAAAAGTTGTTATTTGCTTTGGGCTTGAAGTTGGATTGGACGAGGAAGCTTAGGTTGGCCGAATTCTAGGTAAAAACAAATGTAAAAATCCATGATCAAACATTTTTTAAAGCATCTAATCCGAAGGTCTTTTTAGAGTTTATACTACCTGAGATATATCAAATATCTAATTCAATTTGCCTTAAACTTTGGCCCAGACCTCATCTTGAATTTGAGCTTGATAAGATGATCTTGAACTTGATCTTTTCTTGAACATAAGCCAATCTTGAGCTTGATCTTCTTTTGAACATAAACCAATCTTAAGTTTGATCTTTTTATTTTTATTTTATAAACATAGACCGATATTAATCTTGATATTCTCTTGAAGTAGTTTTGTCTCACGAAATTTGACAACATATGTGTGCTCAACATCCTAGCACGTACAATAGCTATTGAAGAAATCTATAAATAGTAGGAAGATTAACAAATCTAAACAACAACCAAATCCAACAAACGAATCAAATCCATTAATTTATCTTAGCTTAGTCTATCTTAGGAATAGTGATAATCTAGTAGCGTTAATTTCTTAATTGTAATATAAGTTTATGTGTATATGCTAAACTTGATCCTTATCCAATATCAACAGTTCTTTCAAGAGACACATTCTTGCATCCGCTCCTAGTGATCAATTCTTAGATTTTACTTTTATTTGATTGCACCAGTTTACTAAAAAGTCCTTTTTGATGAAAGGCAAAGTGTAACCCATCTTCGATGGAAGAACTCCACACTCTAATTATTGCTTCATCATTACAGATATTTTACAAGTAACTGAGCAGGTGATCAATCTCATTAGATGTAAGACCCGTATCTTAGTTCGTACCATTCCGTAGACTTCCGTGGTCTTACCGGTCGAATTCCGGCAACCTTCGACCCTAAATCGATATTTGCGCGCGACCCTGATTCGTATGTCGTCAACCCGAGTCGACTCAACCCAAGACGATTACCATAGCGACCACGCCATCGCTGCGGTTCTGATGCCGCGACTTGCGCACCGAGGCGATACCCTGGTCAAGAGATGTGGGCCAACATTCGGTGCGAGGAAAACACTGCGCTTTGCGAAACTCAAGAGAATCTCTACGAGATGTCACATCAATCCCATCAATCAATCAAATCTTATCAAATCACATGTCAAGTACATGTCAAGTACACATCACCTTTCACCTATACCCAAGCAACCACAAAAGTCAAAAAAAGGTCTTACAAGCCCATGCTTTTCTTACACAAAAGGCCACCAAAGTCAAAAGGGTGTCTTACACACCCATCTCTCTCCCATCACTCCATCACCCCATCACCATCCAGCGGACGGTGGAGCTGGAGCCCACGGTGGTGTGTGTGCATGCGTGCGCGCGTGTGTGAGTGTGGCAGTGTGTGTGTGTGTGTGTGTGCTGTATGCATGTGTGCAGCGTGTGTGTGTATGTATGTATGTATATATATATATATATATATATATATATATATATATATTATATTATGTATAATATTATATTATACATAATGTTGTATATATTATACATATATAATTTGTATATTATATTCTTGATTGTGGGCCTTCATGTGGGCCCCCACCCTTGGTGCAGGTGCTGCATCCAATCTGTCCATCCATTTTAAAAGCTCATTTTATGAAATGAGTTAAAGAATGGCCCAGATCCATAGTCCGAGTGGACCCCATCTTAGCATGTTATAAGGTCCATGGGATTAGGCCCATTTGATACATTTCAAGGCTTGATACATTTCAAGGCCTATGGGTTTAGGCCCATTTGATTTATATAAGGCCTATAGGATTAGGCCCATTTGATATGTATGAAACCCATGGGACTGGACCCACTTTGATGTATTCCAAGGCCTATGGGATTAGACCCATTTGATAGGTAAGGCCCAGTCGGTGTGGCCCATTTGATATATATAAGGCACATGGGTCGAGAACCATTGTGATGCAATCTAGGCCAATGGGTTATGACCCATTGCAATGCACATAAGGCCCATTGGTGCTGCCCATTTATGTGGCCCATTTGATGAATAAAAGGCCCATATGATATGGCCCATTTGATGCATTTAAGGCCCAATGGGACGTACCTAAAGTCCATTGCAATGTGTGATCCCAATACGGATTATGTAATGTGTTTACGATGATCATGCCTTGGGAGCAATGTTGGTTTGACGTCCACATTACGAGTATAATGTTGGTTGGATGTCCACATTACGACTCTCTCTAGGGCCCATTGATAGGCAGTATTTGTTGTGTGTCGGCCGTCTAGGCCACCTGCGTTGTAAGGATATTTTATTACTTTATTACATGTTTAGTATAGTTCCATGACTCATGATCATACGCATCATATGTATGCTTGATATGAGACGAGACTGATCATAGCATATGCCTTCGGACAAATTGTTTACGGGACCCCGATTAGGCGGTGTTACCCTGCATAAGCGCACGATACGTACAAAATTTACTGCATGATTGGATGGTGTGATCCATGCATTTTGCATTATGTGACATGGTTATTGTACGCCCTAACGACATCGGGGCCGTAGCTTCCACAGACGTATCGTGGTTGGCAGGATTGGATACCAGAAATCTTATTTTACATGGAGTGCTATAGATATCCCTGTGTGAAAGTCCCTAAACCCTTATGGTACCAAGAGGTTGGTCCAACATCTAGACCGAGTGGGTAGATGAGCGTTGAGTGCTGATTATCAAATGGCTGCGCTCTCCACTGTGTCGTGGTCGGTTGGAAGGGGGTGCGGCCTTACCGGCCCCAGTGTAGGGGGCAAAACTAGGCTGAGTTTGACCAGCTTGAGAAATGGGTCCACTATCGACAAGTCGAGCCCGATATTGACAGACGAATAGTGAGATCTCTTCCACTTACCTTATTACGCGTGATGAGGCGGCGATCTGGTTTAGAGTGTACTAGACCCCGGTGATATCCCAGATTTGAGCTGTATTGATGTGTGGACATAAATGAGGATTTGTATGCTTGAGTTGCATTTCACATCGCATGGCCTTGGGATGACCGCTATTATTCATGTCTTTCATCGCATAGCTCTGGTACGGCTAATGGTTTTCATGGATCCATCTGCATATTTCGCATTACTCTCATATTGCATGTTCATATTACTACCTTGCACACATGCTTTCACTACCCTTTAAGCTTTCTATAAGCTTATGCACGACCGTTGCATGCAGGTGACGTTGGGGTGCAGCAGCGTTGAGGTAGGAGCACTTTGCAGATCATTTTGGAGTTCTTGTTCTTTACCATTGTATTTTCCTTTATGCTCATTGTACTTGTAAAGTTTTTGATCATAGTGGAAATGTAATGGAGTTCTTGATTATTTTTTGTGGGTTATGCCTTTGGTTATGCTTATTACGAATCAAACTGAAGTTGAAAATCCTCCTCGTAGCGTCTCAGGATCGGAACCTGGCGAATGAGCACTAGGAGCCGAGAATGGGGTTCTACGGAGGCTGTCGGCGCCGGATTCGGTGATCAAAAAATTTATGAGCCTGATTTTCGAGTTTGGGGCGTGACATTAGATTCGGTTATATACCGTTAAGTTTGATGTATATGCCTATTTTGGCGGTTGGGGTCAAAATTGAGTAGTTTTAATCGAGCCAGTGTATCGATTTTAGCATGCCCACACATATCACACCTAACAGAAAGAAAAATGAGTGCAAAAAAAATTTGGCACACTCGGTGGGACTCAAACAACTACTTATTCATTTTGCACTAACCATGCAAAAAAGAACAATTTTTAGCATACTCGTGAGACCTTGATTATACTTACTATGCAAAAGTTATGTGGAATTATGAGCCGAAAAGGTGGTCGAAATGCTTCTGTAGCTACTAATGCTACAACTAATCAACCTTATGCCTAGGAGAAACAGTTACAAGTTCAGCATGTACTCGAGCAACTGAATCCACCACTTAATTTGATGCCTGCTATTCCAAATCTAGATAGAGCATCAACATCTCGGGTTGAACCCTTTAAGATTATGTCAGCCAGGATGGTCGATATGTAAAGGGGAATTCAACACATTGTAAAATTGTCACCTATTCAGGTTGAACAGTCATGGGTTCAGATTGAAGCTTTTAATAGATGGATGGGTAGCAACGCTGATAGCAAGAACTGGTTGATGGTTATATTTACCGAAAGGCACCAGTTGCACCTTAATAGCATGTTGATGCTAGTTGAGTTGGGAATTTAGCCCTAGTGCCTCTGGTACAACCACCACTATAAGTACCCATCTACAACGAAATATACATCCTACCCTTATTCCACTTCATGAAGTGTAAAATTCACCACTGCATTTTGTAATACTCCGAATTTTTTCCAACCTAGAGTTAGATGTCCTTAGGCAATGGGTCAACTATAACACTCTCAAAGCTTAATCCCAAAGCCAAAGAAATCACTTTTCAACCCATTTCCTTCAAACTCTCACCTTTCACCACCTCATTCTTCAACTTCTCTAAGTAGTTTCATATTAGACACGAATCCTCAAGTTTAAATAGTGAAGAACTATACATAAACTAAAACTCACTGTAAACGGTCGCCGAGATCGAGTCCGTGCACATTCCTGATCACACCCAACGACCCCAAATCACCTCTAGACTATCAATCGAAGGGTTTAGGTCATGTTTCATTCCATTCCAAACCTAAAAATGAATGTCCTTAGGTAGTAGGTCAACCACAACCCTTACACTCAGTCTCAAGGCCTGAAACCCCTTTTCATCCAATTCCTTCAGAATCTCTCCTTTCACCATCCCATTCTTCAACTTTTTCTAAGTCCTTTCACACTAGACATAAATCCTAGTGTGTAAATGATGGAGAATCATGCTTAAGCAAAAATTCACTACAAATAGTAAATATATGTGTAAATTGGACTTCCGATCATTCCAATCATGGAATAAATGGTTTAGTTGGATGGATTAGCCTCTCTTATCCCAAAATCATATGCTACACGATGCATAAAATAATTCTGGTTTGTAAAATGACCTGAAATAGGGAGAAACGGAGTCGTGGGCCTACCCACGCTAATCCACAATGATCTAAGGCAGGCCCCACATACATTTGGGACCTAGGGGACAGGGGGACCATGCCCCATATGCTGGCCATCGTTGGATTTGAGTTTGGTTGGCGAGGGCCTCACCGGTTCGGCGAGTACAGTGGGCCCCACTCGGGCGTCCTTCGGGCCGAAGGTGTTTGGGGGTTAGGGTTGGCCCCTGGTATGTGGGTCATCCCTTAAAACCTCCCCGATCAGGTACTTCCTTCACAAAGTGACCTTCCAAGCTCTCTTTTCTCTCCCAAACGTCTGATTTTTGACAAAAACCATCCCTCCAAACTCTTCCTTCTTCCACTTCCAAGCACCCTCACTCCACCCTTCAAATCTCATCTCAAACAAAAATTAATAAAGGCTACTTCCTTTAGAAATCTAACGAGAATTAACTAGCGCTGCACTAGATGACCTATGAAATTCTCACCAATCACTTTCAATACGATCTGCTAGAGTCAAAACGTATAGGATAGGTGACGCTACAATACCGTAAAACTTAGGACCAAAATCTATTCCTGATTGCTCTCGGGAGCACCTTGAAACTTTGTATCGGCTCTGGACCACATATCGGAAGTCCGATTACCCCGAACTTAGACAATCCTGACCGCCTAGTTGGACTTGACAATCACCTCAAAAATCAAGTCCAGATGATGTCCCACGACGATTTCCTTGAGTCCAGAGTGAAGAGTGTGAGAAATGGTAGAAATTAATATAATTTATGAAATCTGGCACGTGTCGCTTGCACGACATTTTCTAAGCATTCTGACGATCAGAATTCGATCAAATTTTACCCTCGGACCAGGTTAGGTGGCCCTTACATGTCAAAGCACTTGTGGCCCTGATCGAGTACCGGTAGCTGTCGAACTGAAACTGGTCCACCACGGTCAATCTGAAAATCCGACCGGACCGAAAACTCTGCGTGACCTAGATCCAATGTCAGAGAGCTTAAGTCCGACCGCACTTAGTAACCGAACCTCCAGAAGTGCTCCGTTGGATCAGAACAAGCCCACTTTGGTTATAAAATAAGTATACCTTGGCCCCAAGTCTATTTTCGTCACTTTTGGACTTATAAAAAGGGCTTAAATCCTTGCTCTTTCATTCCATATGAATTTTGAGAGATAAGAGAGAAAAGAGAGGGAAAGTGAGGGAGAAGCTGGGGCTTTCTCCTGGGATTCTTCCCTGCTGCTCCACGTGCCAAAGCCATCCACCTGCATCATTATTCCGGCGATTCTGGTTTCATTCTAGGTAAGAAAACCATAACCCTAACCTGTTTTAAGGATCCTATGGGTACAAGTGGCTAAGTAGTTGACTCATCTTATGTTATAGGTTTCCAATCAGTCGTTGACGAGGACGTAGAGTCCCTATTCGATTCATTACGCTCCTACGACGAAAGGTGCAGATTTTAGACGCTAAGATTACCATTTTTCAAAGCTTTTAATGTCGTTTAATGATAGATTGTTGATGAGGATGTTGTTTGACATGTACAACATGTTGTCCGTATTTCATTTCGAATACGTACGAAGAATATGAGATTTAGAGTATTTTAGGTATTTATAGAAAATACTGTATACGTACGTATTTTGCCGATATGATTGCCATGAGTATTTGTCATGTACCTATACTAGTTATGCGTGTATGAACTGTTTGGCGAAGAGATTCTCCCTAATGCACATATTGGCTGACATATGCTATGTAGACTAATGTGTGTAGACTAAGTGTTTGTTGAAATGCCTAAATCAATATGATTTATGCCTACCATATGTATCGAATGTAAGAACATGATTGTTGTGTATTAGACATCTCCTTGATGTAAGGATTTGTCATATTATATGTTGAAATCAACATACGTCAAGTACGTTGGTGTTGTGTAGTCTAAGAGTTTGTATAAATGTATGTATTGTTAAGTATTGAGTAAATGGTGTTGTAGATTAGAGTTGAGATTGGATTCTCAACTAATTTAATGATGTACATGAATTCCTCCATGTTTGTTGTATTGAATTGTTTACCTTATACGTGAAATACTCATGCATGGTTAACTGCTTCTGATGTATGTTATAACATGCTGATAACATGCTTGGATTACTTGTTATTTCAATTTTGTTTATCTCATATGATTACTGGTTCACATCTTTGTGCTTGGGGCTATACTCTAGTCTAGGCAGTCGGTAACAGTTTAGAACTCGTGGTTGGATTCTATTCGCCACGAAGGATGTGTATGACGAACTCGAGTCGTACTAGAGTCGTCGACAGTGGTTAGGCCACACGAAGTGCTTGTGCACTTCATGTTGGTCGATTCGACGTGCGCTCGCGCTAGTCGGACTCATCAAGTAACCCGACTGACCATTGTATGTTCACCTTGTATTCGTCATAACTGCTTGAACCTAGGGTACTGAACTTACCAGCGATAACCCTGATAACCATGGTACCTTGATCCACTAAGACTCATGAGCCGGGCATGGTGGTATGGGGCACCGTGGTCGAGCTGTCGGCCTATGCTGGGGCCACAAACCTCCCCGTAGTGACCAGTGAGCACCTTAGACTCGTGATCCGATTATGGTGGTATAGGACACTATATTCGAGCTGTCGGCCTACATTGATAAGGTGATGGGGGAGCGGTGCAACGAGTGCGAGCAACAACCCTGACAGCCCTTTATAGTGACCTGGAGCGTACTCTGAGTCTACGTGAGGCGACGACCCTTCTGTAACAACAAGAGTACAGCTAGGCCTATATTAATAAGGTGATGAGGGAGTGGAGCAACGAGTGCGTGCAACAGCCCTGACAGCCCTTGCAGCGACCTAGAAATATATCATCATATGAGATTACTAGGAGTGACGACCCTAGACAGGATCCTTGTTGGGAATGATATAAGGAAAGTACCTTAGTTTTCCAATCCTGTTGTATGAAAAGGACTAATAACAACTCGGTAATCATTACTCATATCTCACTGCATGTGCATGGAAGATGTGGAGTACTGAGGAACGCAAGCATGCCGCGGACGCAGATGGTGCCGCATGAGACAATATTTAGAAATGTTTATTTTGTTTGCTTTATCATTATCGCATGATGGATTTGTTAACATGTTAATCTTTATTCTATGATTCCACTGAGTTAGCTACTCACTCGTACGTTACGGGATGGTGTTCCGGACACCCACTAGTCCTTATTTTAGTTTCAGATGATGGCACTGCTTGTGGAGCGGAGCTGGACTGGTATGATGCTGAGGAGGACTTCTCCTCCGTGTTTTGATCGACGGGATTACAGGGAGGTTGATTAGATGCTATGACACTTGTCATTTTATATTTTTAGAGCACTCATGTATATTCTTTTCTTTCTATTTTGGAGTATATATGTATTTAGTTAACCTGGTAACATGTTCACACTCTAGAGACTTACAATCATTTATATATTTTATATATCTATCACATTCTTCCACTTGCTAATTTAACTGTCTCTGGAGTATGATATGTTGTTTTGGCTTAATCTCAATCTTGTTTAATTCCATTCTACAGACAACATGCATTTATCATTATCTATGTTGCATAAGTTATGTTCTGGAACTCGGGAGTTGGGTTTCTACCCGACCCCCGATTTTCGGGGCGTTACACATTTGGATTTCAAACAACTTGAACATGAGAATAGGAATTTTATTCTTGAAGTTAGGAATCAAGGGATACATGGGGGGCAAACGAACATTACCTGGTTGGTCCGTAGCCACCTCTAATGGCTGGGTAGCAATATTGGGACCGTAATCAAATTGTGCAGCTAGATTAAGAGGTAGCAAGTCATGTTTTTAACTGAACTACTACTCTAGTGTATTACAAGCCTTATCTTGATTGGGTTGATTGGAAATATACATTGCTGAGGGATTACGGGCCTGATTTTACACTTTTTACATGTGGTATTGGTCAATCGACCATATAATATATAGGTCGCTTTACTATATAATATGGGGAATTGGCCAATAATGATTATTATAAATTACAATTATTTGATCATTCAGTAAATGGGGTACCTTCTACTTATTATTCTAATTTTTTTCCAAATTCGATCCAAACTTGGCAAAAAATGGAAGAAAAGTTTCATGCTTAGTTCTTTTAGAAGAATAGGAAAATTTATGGCTAATCTTGTACGATCTCGGCAATTACTAGGAGAATCAGTCAAACATTATATCGCTCTATTTGAAAGAGTAATTAATCGATGCAAGGTAGTCACGAGTGAGGCAGGATTCGTTTAATTAGCCCAGGATAGTCTAGAGTTTAAACTTCAAAAGAAGTTTATTAGAATAAAATTTATAGCATTTTACGATCTAACTAAAAAGGTATCTAGACATGAGGCTTTGCTTCAAGAGGCGACATGGCAAAAAAATTTGTCAGAAGGAACATACTACTATGATTCTAACTATGACATCATATTAGTCGAAGTAGTGGTTAAACAACCATTTGTTTGTTCGACATTAATTAAAATAGCGGTGACTGCGCCCTCTACTCAGAAAGTTCCAAGGACATATACCTTCGATATTACTTGGGCTAACAAAATTTTTGATATCATGTTGGCCAGGAAATTTATCAAAGTTTCAATCAATTATAAGATACTGACACCCGAAAAGTTAGAGAAAATCAGTTATTGGAAATGACATGGAACTCAGTCTCATTTTACTAACAAATGTATTGTTTTCAATAATGTTATCTAAGACAACATTAACCAAAGATTACTGAAGTTTAAAAAAAAAAGAAAAAGAAAAAGAAAGAAGCGATATTGATCGATACTGATTTGTTCCCATCTAATATAAAAATCAACATGGTTATAATTAATTCTAAGATGTTGGTTCGACCATGACAAAATATTAACCTCGGATCTCAAAAGGACTAGGTCGAGGAGCGAGATAGTAGTAAGAAGACATGTATACGGTTGACAAGACCAAAGTATATCCAAAGGTGGCAGAAGCCACTTGCTATAGGTCACATTTGTGTGAATAATGTGCAAAGCCAATTCAGCAAAACAGGCAATTTTATCAACCAAATCGTCAAGCAGAACCATTGGTTAATCAAAATATTAAAAAGGGTAACTTCTCTTTTTACTAACAAAGGGTTAAGTACACTGTCAATCATCCTAAGTCGACTCCTGAACAAAGGATAATTGAACCTCAGTCGACTCAAGAGGGACTTTGGAAAAAAGGTTAAGTCATCCCAAGTTTCTAGTTGTACTAGAAGGGATGACACGTACTCAAAAATGACATTGACAAAGGCATCAAGTAGCTAAACGAAGACAATTAGCCGCTGTAAGAAGTGAACCTTAAATGAAGGCTATGCAAATGTATTCAACGCTGAAAATTCCAAAATTAAAAGAAGAGCAAATAGTAGTAAATATGGTCAAACTCCATGGGGGAGCTGAATCAACCTAGAATGGCTAAAATTTTAAAAAGAAAGAGATGGATATTAAAGGATTAATCGAATACTTCGTTGATTAATATTTTTTGAACGGTCTTTTTATTGAAGAAATATTTCTTGCAAAAGTAAAGTCCTTAGAGAAAACCTCATCCAAATCGAATGAGGATATTAGCCCAAAAATAGTGAAGGAGACTGGCAAGCAAATGAATTCAGACACACCTGGGGGTAATGTCTAAATTTAGTAATTTAGTTTGGGTCATTTTCACCGATTGTATTATATTGAAATATGGTACTTACCTTACCATTGAGTTTCTAGGCTAAATCATCTCAACTAAACAAGATGGAAGGAGATGTGGAGGAGCTTAAGTCTTCTCATAATCATACAACACAGTTCCTTTGATTCAGAAGAGGATACTAAATATATGTCTATTATTTCGATCAAACCAAGATCACTTTTCGTAAATATAATATTTGAAAGACCGGCCCTTAGCATGACTTAACATTTGAAACCTCTATACATTTCTGTGCATTTAGATGGACGTCTAGTCAATAGAGTTGTGGTTGATAATGGTGTAACCGTAAATATACTTCCGGCCAAGATGATGGCTAAATTAGGGAAGAATTAAGATGATCTGATACCGACTGAAGTCACAGTCAATAATTTTCTGGAGGGGTGGGATAAACACATGGTGTTTTACCTATCAAATTAATGGGGGGACTAAGAAAATATTGGCTGCTTTCTTTATGGTCGATTCCTCCTCAAAATATAATTCATTGCTAGGAAGGGATTGGATTCATTCTTTCTTATGTATTCCGTCATCTTTATGATTTTTTAAAATTACGATAAGTTAGAATTTTTTTTTACCGATAATAAACAATTCTTATATATGTCCAACGTGGCCGAAGTTTATTTTTATGGGGACAATATTGGACCCACACATTTTACAGGATGAGATAAAAATGGTAAACTGACTAGGATAGACGTTGGAATTAATCCAAATAACATTATCCAGGATATCGCCACCATGATACGACTAGACGATGAGTTGTCGAAGGTTATAATTCGCTTCTATTCAACTACGAGTTATACCATGGAAGAAATTCTATGATGACTCATACATCAGTTAAGGCCAAATTCATGGCCAAATTAAGATAACTTGAGGAGAGTCTACAAAAATATGATAATGTACGCTTTCTTGATATTGTAAGTGCTTATATATAATAACATTATAATTTGTCAAATTTCGTAGTCCTGTTAGGATCGCAAGCCCTACTAAAGATAAGTTATGAACTCAATTAAGCATCTGACAAGAAGACTCAACATCTCAAGACAAGATCATTTATGGTTCGAAGTTCAAAATACTTCATATAAGTAACCTTCAGGTGATATAAATCTAGATTGACCATAGGTTAGCTGCATTTCAAACATGTATAACTATAATCATATTTTATGTTAAATAAACTCAAGTTAGGCTAGTCTGAAATTTAGTTTGGCTAGCTTAACTGACTTCGTCTAACCCTACAATATTTGGGTGAAAAGCATATTTGAAAAGATTTTTTCGTGGCCTGTTCGGCCAACTTGACTTGAGGTTTGGCCAGCCCAAGGTGGGTTTGGTCAAGTTTCCAACAATGACACATCTTCGGATTTTAGGCAAATTAGGCCAGTCGAACCTAATGTTTGGCTAGCCGAACTTGTGCTTGGGCCAGTTGAATTTTTGAAAGATCTTATCCCACAAAATTCAAGTTCCTTTGGAACTTAATGTTTGGAATCCGGCTAGCCGAACTGACCCACGGGCCAACCGAACTTGCAGAATCCTTGGCTATAAATAAAGGCTCTTTCTTACTCTTCAAACCACGAAAATCGATAGATTTATTCGGTGTTATAAAGAGAGAAACTCCAATCCTCCTTAAGCTATTTGTGCTATATTTTTTATATTTGTTTTAACTAATTCTATTCTTTCTATCAAGTTAGTTTAAACTGTTTTAATAGAGTAATCCATACTCTACTTGAGAAATAGAGAATCAAATTTGTAGCATTAGGGCATCATTCATTTTATTGAATACATTAGATCACTTTATTTCTTCTTGGGTTGAACTCATATAAAGACTTCATCTACATCCCAAGAAGAAGATCGTTACATTCAAGCTACAGCTATAACTTCGACTTGCCAATCGAAGATAAGTACTATCTTTATATTTATTTCAGTTTAAGTTTTTTTGAGATAGCTCAGAAATCTCAGCGGGTTTATTTGTGGTGATCCTGTGAAAATCACAAAGTGAGTTTAATTTTTATAACCCGTGAAAATCGCAATAACTGTATTAGGTTGTTAAGGTGACCCCGAAAAATCTTGAAATAGTAAAAGCCAGAATTGCGAGTGTAGTAATTTTGGGAGTATAGTAGGTTGTATTTAGGCACCAAACCACTATAATTCTTCTGTACATTATGGTGATTGGTTTTTTTATTTATTTATATCTTGTGCTTCATTTATTTTGGTAATAGTTCGATATTTTGATTTCAAAGACGTCATGAAATAACGTTCTCCTACCTCAATCCTTTAGGTGAAGGCTGTCCTACAAACTATTTAATATCAAGAATTCAATACTTTACACAATTGAGTTTATTTGATTTATTATTTTGCATTGAATTGAAATATTTGGCATAATCCTATTCACCACCCTCTAGGACATCTATAACTCGTCCATTCAGATAAAGTTGAAAAGCAGTATCGGCCGATCAAATAGCCAAAGAAGGTATTGATCTGAAGGATTTAAAGAAACCTCTAGAAAAATGGATAATTCTTAAGTTTAAGTCCAAGATCCTTTACTTGTAGTAAATTTGGAAACTAATCATCATCACTTTCATCAGTGAACTGTTGGACTCATAGATTCAGGTCGAACTTACTAAATTAATCAAAGAGTTCACTGATTGTTTTATATGAGATTATCATGAGTTGCCTGGACTTGACCAAAACTTGATCGAACATAGGTTACTTATAAAATATGACTATCAACTGGATAAACAATTGCTTAGGTAGATGACAACCGAAGCTGCCTAAAAGCTAAAGGAAGAAATTGAAAAGCTTTTGAAAATAGGGTTCAACAAGCTCATCAAGTACTTTGAATGGATTTCAAACCTAGTACCAGTTTATATTAATTTTAGAATTTTAAATTATGCCACACCAAAAGATGAGTATCATATGCCCATGACTAATAAACTGATCGATCGAGTTATAGAACATCAAATGGTTTCTTTCATAGATGGCTATTAAGGATATAACCAAATAAGCATTGTAACCGAGGATGTCCTAAAGATAACTTTTATATGTCATAGACCTTTGAAAACTTTTTATTGGGTTGTAATGCCATTTAGATTTAAAAATGAAGGAGTTACTTATCATAGGGATATGAATACCATTTTTCATGACATGATTGGTTGTTTCATAAAAATTTATATTGATGATGTAGTGGTTAAATCGGCTAATCCAGTTGGGCATTTCACTCATTTAGGAAGTCATTCGAAAGAATGAGAGTTCATAAGCTTAAAATAAACCCACTTAAATGTTGTTTTGGTGTATCGGCAACAATTTTTTTACGATTTATCATATATTAACATGGGATTGAAATCAATCAACATAAGGCTCGAGTAATAATAGAAGCTCAATTGCTGAGAATAAAATTAAGCTCCAAAAGTTTCTCGACAAAGTCAATTTTATGTGTCAATTTATCTCTAATTGTGTAGGAAGAAGTAATGTGTTTTTTCCATTGTTGAAACTAAAACAAGGAGATGAGTTCAAGTGGAAAGTGGAACATCAATTGACTTTTGAAAAAACTTAAAGATTATTTGATAAAGCCACCTGTAACACCCTGAAAATCGGAGTTCGTGTATAAACTCAACTCCCGAGTTCCAGACCGTCACTTATGCAACAAAAATGGTTATGATTCAATGTTGTCTGATTTAAAGTATTCACATGAGTAAAAGTATACCAAAACTGCAATTCATACTTCAGATCCAGTGATAAAAGCAAGCGGAAGACTAAACAATGTATATATCACTGTATGGAAAAATAAAGTAATCTCATCTGTCTCCAAAGTATGACTACATCTCTGAGTCTCATTTACATATACATAACAAAAGAATAATGTTCAAAAGAAAGTCCCACTGATGTCCCCTCGATCCAGGTCGCCTACGGGAAGCCGTCGTGATACTGCATATACGAGAACTCATCCTGGTCCTCGTCAATCTCTGGCTCCACCTCCTGGATCTCGTCCTCACCTGCACCTACAACAGGGTCTGGTGGGTGTTGCAAACACCATCCCGTAACGTGGGAATGAGTGATCAACTCAGTGGAATCATAGAGCAAAGATTAGCATGTTCACAATTCAATCACGCGATAATAGTAAAGCAGTAAATCAGACAATCCTAATACTGTTGTTAATGCAAGATGATATGACGTGATGTATGCCCTCACTGACGATCACCCTCATGCGGCAACATCTTACGACCGCGGCATGCCACACTCCCTAGAGTGCTCCACATCTTCCAGGCACATGCAATGCTATAGTGATATGAATTCCAAGTTGTTATTAGTCCATTCGAACAGCAGGATTGGAAAACTAAGGTACTTCCCTTGTATCAATCCGTACACAGATCCTGTCTAGGGTCGTCACTCCTAGTAATCTCATACGATTGTGTATTTTTTAGGTCACTGCAAGGGCTGTCAGGGCTGTTGCTCGCACTCGTTGCACCGCTCCCCCATCACCTTATCAATACAGGCCTACCGTACTCTACTGCAACGGAAGGGTCGTCGCCTCCCGTGGACTCAGAATACGCTCGCGGTCACTACAAAGGGCTCGTCGCCTGATCAGTGTAGGCCGACAGCTAGAATATAGTGTCCCATACCACCATAATCTGCTCACGAGTTTAGGTGCTCACTGGTCACTACGGGGAGGTTTGTGGCCCCAGCGTAGGCCGACAGCTCGACCACGGTGTCCCATACCACCATGCCCGGCTCATGAGTCTTCGTGGATCAAGGTACCACGGTTAACAGGGTTTACAATGGTAAGTTCAGTACCCTAGGTTCAAGCAGTTATGACACATACAAGGTGAACATACATCGGCCAGTCGGGTTACTTGACGGGCTCGACTAGCGCGATCGCATCTCAAGTCAAACGACATGAAGTGCGTAAAACACTTCGCGTGGCCTAACCACTGCCGCCAACTCTAAACACGAATCACGTTCATCGACGCGTCGTTCGTGGCTATGACCAGTCAGCCACGAATTCGCTCAGTTACCGACTGCCTGGACTAAGTCTAGTCCCACACATCTATGGAATCACATTAGCAATATATGTAAAGGTATTGGAATTGAAATATAATCATATGAGCATGTTAACACATGTTATAACATTCAACTTAAGCAAATCTTCAAGACATACTTTCCATGCATGTAATGGAATCATGCATAAGGTCAACATGTAGGAAATCATTTAGGTCAGCATATTAACTAAGAAATCAATCTCAAACTACTACATAACATCATTTAATTCAATACATACTAATACAAGCATTTATACAAACACATACACTACACACTTAAGTCTACATATAGTATGTCGACCCAAAGTGCGCAACTAGGCGAATCTCTTCGCCAAACTAATTATGCAAGCATTCCTAACTCCCTAATGCGACAACAAACCATGTCAATCACGTCAGCAAAATATGAATGCAGACCGCACTTCCTACAAATGACTAAAATGCCCTAAATCTCATATTCTTCGTTAATTTACGAAACAGGAAACGGAGAGCATGTTGTACATGTCAAACGGCGATGCCGTCGATAATCTACTATTAAACGACATTGAAAGCGTTGTAAACCGTCAATCAAAGCGTCTAAAATCCTCACCTAGTCTCTTACGGTTGCGGGATTTTGAACGGAGCGTGTACGCTTTGTTTACGGCAATAGGAGAACCTGATTTATGGAATACGTTAGCTAACATGCTATGAATCTAGGTAAGCCTTAAATCAGCAAGTTCTAGGGTTATTTTATACCTGAAAAAGTGGAGAAATCACCAGCCAGGTGATTGGGAAGAAGTGCTGAAGCAGCAGCAATCGGCGGCTTGGAAGCGGGAAAAATCCCTTCCAATCTCTCTCTCAAACTCTCTCTCCTTTTCTCCTAGGGTTGCAATTTTTGGATGGGAGAGGGAAATGAGGGTTTCAACCCCTTTTATAAGCTTAAAAACGCCGGAAATAGGCTCCGGAACGAAGTTTACTTAGTGCCTATCCATTTCGGAGCCGTTTCGGTTCAAAAACTGCTTTCTGGTGGTCCCCTGGTCGATTGCGATCGGACTTAAGCTCATGTGTACCAGATGTAGCTCGTATTAAGTTTTCAGTCTGGCAGGGTTCGCAGATCGCACGTGGCGGACCAGTTTCAGTTCAGCGGTCACCGCACGTAGATCAGGGCTGAAAGTCTCATGATAATAAATAGAAATTTTTCCTGATCCGAGGGTGTAATCTGGATGAATTCTGACGGTCAGAACGCTTAATACTGACGTGTCAAGTCGTGTGCCAGATTTGAATTTGAAATTCCAAATCCGTCCCTATTCGCGGTCGCTTCAGTCCGGGTTCAACGAAATAGTCTGTGATTATCGGTTTGACTTGATTTTCGAGATGATTGTCAAGTCCAGCTGGGCGGTTCTAACGGTCTAAGATAGGAGGTATCGGACCTTCGACGCGCGGTCTAAATCCAATACAAAAGTTCAACGTGGTCCAGAGGACAAACCCGCTTAGAGTTTGATCCGAGGTTATAGAGTATTGTAGAGTTGTTTGTTCTACTCGATTTGGGTCTTGCAGAACGTATTTAAAGTGATCAGGGACTATTTCCCAGCTACTCTAGCGTTGCGCTAGCTAACTTACGCTTAATTTCCATGGAAATTAATTCTACGCGATTTCGGGTCGAGTTGGTACTCGAGCCCAAGTACGGATTTTTCACGGGCGTTACAATCTACCCCCCTTAACAAATAATTTTATCCTCGAAATTTGTACCTGTTCGTACTCCTCGAGAAGCTGTGGGTAGTTCTTTCTGATCTCGGCTTCTGTCTCCCAAGTAGCCTCCTCCTCAGAGTGATGCGTCCATAGTACCTTCACAAGGGGAATCACCTTTCTACGCAGTACCTGTTCCTTCCTGTCTAAGATGCGTGTCGGTCGCAGGATATAAGTAACATCCTCTCCTAACTGCACCTGCTCCCATCTGATGATATGGGAAGGATCAGCAACGTACTTCTTCAGCATAAAAACATGAAATACGTTGTGGACGCTCGCGAGGGGCGTGGGTAGAGCCAATCGGTAAGCCACTGCTCCCACACGATCGAGGATCTGGAATGGACCAATGAATCGCGGTGCCAGCTTCCCCTTTTTCCTGAACAGAAGGACTCCCTTCATAGGGGAAACTCGCAAAAACACGTGATCCCCAACTGTGAACTCTAGTGGCCTCCGTCTCGTATCGGCGTAGCTCTTCTGTCTGCTCTGCGCTGTAAGAAGCCGACGTCGAATAATATCGATCTTCTCTGACGTCGCCTGCACCAACTCTGGGCCAATCAAGCTACGCTCACCGACCTCTAACCAGCAATGCGGTGCGCGACAAGGTCGCCCATACAGCGCCTCATAAGGTGCCATGCCGATCCTCGCCTGAAAGCTATTATTGTACGCAAACTCCGCATATGCAAGACAGTCATCCTAACTGTCCTTGAAGTCCAATGCGCAAGCTCGCAACATGTCCTCCAGGATCTGGTTCACTCGCTCCGTCTGTCCGTCCGTCTGTGGGTGGAAGGCAGTACTGAACTTCAACTTCACACCCATAGCCTCCTGAATGCGAGTCCAGAAAATAGAAGTGAACTGCGTGTCTCTGTCCGACACGATCTCCAACGGAACTCCATGCAGACGCACAATCTCTCGGATGTACAATCTAGCCAGCTCGTCTGCAGAGTTCGTAACTCTGATCGGTAGGAAGTGCACCGACTTCTTCAATCGGTCGACGATCACCCAAACGGAATCATGCCCCTTCCTCGTCTTCGGTAACCCAGAAATGAAGTCCATGGAAATGAAATCCCACTTCCACTCTGCAATCGGCATAGGCTGCAAAAGTCCAGGTGGTCGGCGATGCTCTGCCTTCACCTGCTGACAAGTGAGACAACGGGACACGAACTCAGCTATGTGGGTCTTCATACCTTCCCACCAATACGTCCTCTTCACGTCACGATACATCTTCGTGTTGCCTGGATGCATCGCGAGTCTAGTAGAATGCGCAGCCTCGAGAATCTCTCATCTCAAGTCAGGGACATCTGGGACGCATAGGCGGCCACAGTAACGTAAGCCCCCATCCATACCAACTCGCCAGTCGGCGTCAGCATCATCACTGGCCTGCTCTCGAAGCTCAGTAAGATGCGCATCGTCCCTCTGCGCCTCGATGACTCGGTCATCGATCTGAGATCGCACCTGTACGTGTGCGATGAACTCAAATGGCTCCTCTACGGTGAGTTTCTGCTCAAAGTCTCGCAAAAACTCAACCATATCCCACTCGGCAACCATCAGCGGAGCCGCAAACTCTATCGCCTTCTTGCGGCTCAACGCATCAGCCACAAGGTTCGCCTTCCCAGGATGGTAAGAGACTTCAAACTTGAAGTCCTTCAGCGTCTCCATCCATCGCCGCTACCTCATATTCAAGTCTCGCTGCTTGAATATGTACTTGAGGCTCTTGTGGTCGCAAAAGAGCTCGAACTCCTCTCTGTGGAGGTAATGTCTCCAGAGTCTCAGTGCGAATATAACGGCTGCCAACTCCAGGTCGTGTGTAGGGTAATTCTCCTCGTGCTTCCTTAATTGTCTCGAGGCATACGAAATTACCCTGTCCCTCTGCATAAGGACACAACCCAAACCAACGCTAGACGCGTCAGTGTATATAGTGTATCTAACCCCTTGCTCTGGCAATACTAGCACAGGGGCGGACGTAAGTCTGTCCTTCAGCTCCTGAAAAGCTGACTCCGCCTTATCATTCCAGGCGAACTTCACGTCCTTCCGTGTCAACTGAGATAAGGGTCTCGCGATCTTCGAGAAGTCCTGAATGAAGCGCCGATAGTAACCAGCGAGACCCAAGAAACTCCTCACCTCAGTGACAGAACCAGGCTGCTCCCAGTCCTGCACCGCAGCTACCTTAGACAGGTCAACTGCCATGC
Organism: Magnolia kwangsiensis; assembly: GCA_037074715.1. Taxonomy (NCBI): domain Eukaryota; kingdom Viridiplantae; phylum Streptophyta; class Magnoliopsida; order Magnoliales; family Magnoliaceae; genus Magnolia; species Magnolia kwangsiensis. The sequence goes on from CM073581.1 coordinate 20,226,837, forward strand.
CATCCTTGGACACCACGTGTCCCAGAAACTTCACCTCTTGCTTCCAGAAGTCACACTTCTTATACTGTGCGAACAACTGATGCCGTCTGAGCGTATCAAGGACCAAACGCAAGTGCTCCTCATGCTCCTCTCGACTCCTAGAGTACACCAAAATGTCGTCAATGAAGACAACGACGAATCGATAGAGGAAAGGCCGAAATACCCGATTCATCAGATCCATGAACACGGCCGGTGCGTTCGTGAGACCGAACGACATCACGAGGAACTCGTAGTAGCCAAAACTGGTCTTGAATGCTGTCTTCTGTACGTCCTCATCTCTGACGCGCAGCTGATGATAACCTGACTGAAGATCAATCTTCGAGAAGTACTGCGCTCCTCTCAACTGATCAAACAAGTCATCGATCCTGGGCAAAGGGTACTTGTTCTTCACCGTGAGCTGGTTCAGCCTGCGATAATCAATACACAATCGCATCGAACCATCCTTCTTCTTCACGAACAAGACCGGTGCTCCCCAAGGAGACACGCTAGGCCGTATAAGGCCAAGCTCTAGCAGACCATCAATCTGCGTCCTCAACTCCTCCATCTCACATGGTGCCATGCGATACGTCGGCAGTGAGACGGGTGTAGAATCAGGAACCAGATCGATAGTGAAATCGATCTCACGTCGGGGCGGCAAACCAGGGATCTTCCTGAACAGATCCCCGAACTCAGAAACAACTGGCGTCTGCTCAAGTACCTGGGCACCAGCGTCGCGCAATAGAGTGGCGTAGCTAAGAATGCGGAAAGGAAGATTTACCTGCACTGGAAATGTGAAGGATGCACCCTCAGGCTCGTACGCTGTGACTATACGAGTCTCGCAGTCAATCTCGGCTCTCGCTGCAGTCAACCAGTCCATGCCAAGAATGACGTCGAGATAAACAAGCGAGGGATCGACGACCAGATCAAGAGTCATCGTCCTGCCTCCCAAATCAACCAAACTACCCTCACACATCTGGGTGACATCCGAATAATCTCCATGAGCTGCAAAGACTCACACGCTATCCATATTGATAGTCTGTAACCCAAGACGTCTGACTACGGCACGCGATATCAAAGAAATCGTGGAACCAGTGTCCACCATGACAAGAACGGGAGTACCTCCGATATGGGCCGTGACCTCAAAGGCTGAATGCTGAAAAGTCGGCGTCGCAGCTGCCTCAGCTGTCAATGCATGAACCCGAGCCTGCGTGGCCGGTTCGGCCTCTGTGTCAAGGGCCGTGGAGGCTGTCTAATCTGCGATACCGGAGGTCTGAAAGAAGGATGCGCAGGAGCTGACCGTATAGGCGGTGCTGATATCGCCTGTGGAAGTACACGATCAATCTTCTGTGGCGGCGAGAACCCACTGTCCCGCATCCTCGAAAAGTAGCTCTGCGCCAAGTGGCCTGTCCTCCCACAGTATGTACATGTCAAATCAGGACGCCGAAACGGTGGTACAGGCGCCGTAGTCCTAGTAGGAGGATCAATGCGGGGCCTCTTGCCCGCAAAGGGCCTGTCTGGCAAATCCGGTCGTGGCCTAGAAGTAGCAGGGCCTCGAGATCGCGCAAGTCGATCCACGTCCTGCTCTGCCCGCATGGACATGTGAATCAACTCCGCATAGGAGAGAAAACTAACACAACATATCTTCGACCGAATATCCGGTCCTAAGCCCTCCAAAAAGCGTCGTATGCGCATCTGCTCATCAGCTAGGATCGTCGGGACGTACCTGCCCAACTCTGTGAACCGATGCTCATACTCGGTAACTGTCATCGCTGCCTGTCTGAGACGGAGAAACTCATTCTCCCTGTCGTGCCTGTAGGTCTGTGGATAATACTTCTCATGGAAGCGGAACTCAAATGCTGCCCACGTCCATACAAAGTCTGCGGCAACGGTCCGCAGTACGCTATCCCACCACATACTGGCCTCTCTCTCAAACAGGAAGGTAGCCAGCTCTACCTGCTCAGCCTTGGTGCAGTGCAACATCCGTAGAATCTTCGACACTCGGTCGAGCCAGTACTCAGCCTCCTCGGGTCTGTGAGAACCCGTGAAAGTAGGAGGCCGCAAGCGCTGAAATCGCTCCAAAAGGCCCCTTGTGTCGGCAGGATTCCCCGCAGGGAAAGCAGGCGGCGCAGGATGAGCCATGCCCTCATCCTGGGCGTATATATAGGCATCCTCAGCTGGATGCGCAAGTGGTGCAGGTGGAGTAGATGTAGTCGCACCCCTACCCTGGGCTAATGTCCCCACTATGGTGGTCAGAAGCTGCTGCTGCTGTAGCATCATAGCCATCATCTGCTCGAATCTGTCAGGGGGTGGAGCAGGCTGTGGCGGATGCGGTGTGGAAGTAGATGCGCGATGTGGCTCTCTGACTGATGGCGTAAATGGCGGTGGTCCATCTGTAGGACCAGCGGTAGGCTGAGACGATCGAACCGCCTCAGGAATCGGGCCCACAGCAGGGTCCGCATGGGTGCCAGACTGCGAAGGAGTCTGATCCATATGCTCTGACAATGCAAGCCGAACCGTGCTCCGCGTAGTCTTGGGTGGCATTCCCTATATTCAAAATAGGGCACAACCTTGTCAGTCTCAATTGCACAAATACACCACAATCATCCACATAAAGAGTCAAAGGCATTCCACGCATTTCATTTAACCAAAATTGTCACAATACAAGGGATATATCCTTACAAGCATCATGACGAGAATTACATGGAAATTAAGACAGTTAAGCAACAGCAACATAAGCAAAGCAGTAGCCCTAACAGGCTTACACACATAAAACAGGAAATGACTAACTACTGATAACAACATCAAAGATCGCATCGCTCGTCGGAGTCTGGTGACGGAGGAGGAGCACCCTTATCCTGTAAGCAACACAGGATTTCCTTCAAGGTGCGAGTCACCTTGCCAAATTTCTTCTTTGTAACGGCCTTAGCATCAGCGACTTCTGCTCGAAGTTCTTGGACTTCCCTACGCAAAGCGGTCTGACTCTCCTCCATCCGAGCAATGCGATCGTCGATAGTAGCCTGCGCAGAAGGAGGAGGGCTCTCATCAGTATCCTGAGCCTCCTCTTCTGCTTCTTCCTGAGCTTATTCCTGAACCTCTGCTCTAGGTTCTTCTTCGCTTTGATCTTCCTCTTCATCAAAGTCATCCCCACTATCCCTTTCAAGTTGATTTTCACGGTATTGTGACCCAATCTTCATCTTGACCATTGTCGACTCATCAATGGTGTGAATCGATACCGGCAATTTCGGCCCAAGTCTATAGGCAAACTCAAGCGCAATCTTGCAAATAAGTCGGCCAAAGGGAAGCGATTCGGATGTTCTCCTTGACCTGGCTATGAGAACTATCTGCCGTAAGATGAAAGTGGCCTTACATACGTTCTCTCCCTGGGCCACCAGAAATAAGAAATCGACCATAAGACGTGTACATTCAATGCGGTTCGTCGACCTGGGATAAACATTGAACGTGCAGATATGATGCAGCAGGCGCAAATCCTCAGACATGTACGTCGCCTTGAGGCTATTATTAGGCTGCCATGGAACCAACTTACCGCACAGAAACCTGGTGCGGCGATCTCGTTCACGTCTAGTCCTCAAATTCTTCTCACTAGGATGCACATCACCTAGAGGCACGTTGAGAAGTCACGCAATCAACCGAACGTCGATCGTAGCCATCCGATCTCTACCAAAAGGGATTTTGAACTGCAAAGGCTCCAAGGTAGGATTCTGGATGCTAGCATAGAAGGCATGAACAGTGCTCACATTAGCACGAGCGCGAGCTTCAAAGATCGGACCCCAATGCGCAGCTTCAATACGTTCAAACAACCGATACTCGCCGAACAATCGTCCATCTACGTCCGCCTCAAATAACACTTTGTGATCAGTGTATTGGCCATGAGGCATCTCCGAAAGAATTGTTCGTCCAAGGTGTGCATGGGGATCCAAATCCCGCTTTGTACGGCACTCCAGGACTACAGCTGGACCTGCGGCGGTGCTTGAACTTGCGGCACCACCCCGCGGTCTTCTCGATCGAGCAGGGCGGCTCGGCTCAGCCTCGTCTGTTGCGGTTTTCCTCTTACCCATCAAAGATATGATGGATGAGAGTGACAAAAGGCCCAAAATGGCTTCCACGAAAGCCATGGAAAACGGCGAAAATGCGAAGAAGCGGCTGCCCAATCTGAGAAAAGGAAATCTAGGCATCGTAGAGGGATGCTTCAAGCTTCCCAAGGCTGTACTTTCAGGGAGAAATACAAATAAAAAGATAGAATGGAGCACCTCACGATTTCAACTCTATTTGGGGGATTTTGGAGCTCCAAATGGTGAGATCTTCAAGAAGAGGGGCTGCCAACACCCAATAAGTGATGGGTGGTGGTCGGTTTTGGCCAAGGAGGGACCTAAAAGTTCTTTGGGATGCCGGAGTTTGGAGATGGTTGCTGAAAATCGAAAATAGAGCTATGGAGAGGGCTGTTTGTGAAGGAGGGGTATGATTTAGGGGTTTTCGTGAGATGGGAGCTACCTAGGGAGGGTGTACACCCCATTTAAGGGCGTGCGCCCGAAAAACAGCACCAACCGACCCCACCGGTCGGCGATGCATCGCCCGACCGGCGATGACATCGCTGGCCAACTTTCAAGTTGGCCGGTGGGACCACATGGGTCTGGTCCCCATGGTCCAAGGGTTCCAAAAAGGTATGTCCCACCCCCTAGTTCATCGTATTTTGGTCTGTATGAGCCCAAACATGTGTTCAGGGCTTTCTGGGTCCACATTGTAATCCCGAATACCAAAAAATATGATGCAGCATATGAATTTGGGGTAGAAGGAGCCATTACATCTATCTAGATCCTTAGTTGCTAAAGAAAGTGAAGTTAGAATGGCCTTATGGCCATTTTTCATGAAATTTTACTATTCACTGTAAAATTTTATGAAAGTACTAATTTGTGTTATTTTCATATTAGGTTTGATGCCTAACATGAAATGGATAAGAAATAACTGAAGTTCAGAGTGTTTAGAGGAGGAATTTTGAGAATTTTTGGCGAAACGGGGTTTTTAAGCCCTGGCGATTGATTACAGGAGTCGTGGTCATCCCATGGCCCAAGGATTCACTTTTACGGTTTAAAACCTCTCATAGGTCGTCTCAACCTGACTTCCTACAGCTTAGAAGCGATTTGGGTTGCCTTACGCGACCCGAGATGCATTACAGACTCGATCTTGCGATCGATTCTAATAGACTTCGCCTATCGGCGAATCTGCGATCCTAGAAGTGTTTCTAGACCCTTCTCGCACCCACCTAAGTCAAAGGAAGCGACAGCGTACGTCGCAAGACCATAACCCAGGCCCAGTATACTCTCATTCATTCTCTGATACCAACTTGTAACACCCTGAAAATCGGGGGTCATGTATAAACTCAACTCCCGAGTTCCAGACCGTCACTTATGCAACAAAAATGGTTATGATTCAATGTTGTCTGATTTAAAGCATTCACATGAGTAAAAGTATACCAAAACTGCAATTCATACTTCAGATCCAGTGATAAAAGCAAGCGGAAGACTAAACAATGTATATATCACTGTATGGAAAAATAAAGTAATCTCATCTGTCTCCAAAGTATGACTACATCTCTGAGTCTCATTTACATATACATAACAAAAGAATAATGTTCAAAAGAAAGTCCCACTGATGTCCCCTCGATCCAGGTCGCCTACGGGAAGCCGTCGTGATACTGCATATACGAGAACTCATCCTGGTCCTCGTCAATCTCTGGCTCCACCTCCTGGATCTCGTCCTCACCTGCACCTACAACAGGGTCTGGGGGGTGTTGCAAACACCATCCCGTAACGTGGGAATGAGTGATCAACTCAGTGGAATCATAGAGCAAAGATTAGCATGTTCACAATTCAATCACGCGATAATAGTAAAGCAGTAAATCAGACAATCCTAATACTATTGTTAATGCAAGATGATATGACGTGATGTATGCCCTCACCGACGATCACCCTCATGCGGCAACATCTTACGACCGTGGCATGCCACACTCCCTAGAGTGCTCCACATCTTCCAGGCACATGCAATGCTATGGTGATATGAATTCCAAGTTGTTATTAGTCCATTCGAACAGCAGGATTGGGAAACTAAGGTACTTCCCTTGTATCAATCCCTACACAGATCCTGTCTAGGGTCGTCACTCCTAGTAATCTCATACGATTGTGTATTTTGTAGGTCACTGCAAGGGCTGCCAGGGCTGTTGCTCGCATTCGTTGCACCGCTCCCCCATCACCTTATCAATACAGGCCTACCATACTCTACTGCAACGGAAGGGTCGTCGCCTCCCGTGGACTCAGAATACGCTCGCGGTCACTACAAAGGGCTCGTCGCCTGATCAGTGTAGGCCGACAGCTAGAATATAGTGTCCCATACCACCATAATCTGCTCACGAGTTTAGGTGCTCACTGGTCACTACGGGGAGGTTTGTGGCCCCAGCGTAGGCCGACAGCTCGACCACGGTGTCCTATACCACCATGCCCGGCTCATGAGTCTTCGTGGATCAAGGTACCACGGTTAACAGGGTTTACAATGGTAAGTTCAGTACCCTAGGTTCAAGCAGTTATGACACATACAAGGTGAACATACATCGGCCAGTCGGGTTACTTGACGGGCTCGACTAGCGCGATCGCATCGCAAGTCGAACGACATGAAGTGCGTAAAACACTTCGCGTGGCCTAACCACTGCCGCCAACTCTAAACACGAATCACGTTCATCGACGCGTCGTTCGTGGCTATGACCAGTCAGCCACGAATTCGCTCGGTTACCGACTGCCTGGACTAAGTCTAGTCCCACACATCTATGGAATCACATTAGCAATATATGTAAAGGTATTGGAATTGAAATATAATCATATGAGCATGTTAACACATGTTATAACATTCAACTTAAGCAAATCTTCAAGACATACTTTCCATGCATGTAATGGAATCATGCATAAGGTCAACATGTAGGAAATCATTTAGGTCGGCATATTAACTAAGAAATCAATCTCAAACTACTACATAACATCATTTAATTCAATACATACTAATACAAGCATTTATACAAACACATACACTACACACTTAAGTCTACATATAGTATGTCGACCCAAAGTGCGCAACTAGGCGAATCTCTTCGCCAAAATAATTATGCAAGCATTCCTAACTCCCTAATGCGACAACAAACCATGTCAATCACGTCAGCAAAATATGAATGTAGACTGCACTTCCTACAAATGACTAAAATGCCCTAAATCTCATATTCTTCGTTAATTTACGAAACAGGAAACGGAGAGCATGTTGTACATGTCAAACGGCGATGCCGTCGATAATCTACTATTAAACGACATTGAAAGCGTTGTAAACCGTCAATCAAAGCGTCTAAAATCCTCACCTAGTCTCTTACGGTTGCGGGATTTTGAACGGAGCGTGTACGCTTCGTTTACGGCAATAGGAGAACCTGATTTATAGAATACGTTAGCTAACATGCTATGAATCTAGGTAAGACCTAAATCAGCAAGTTCTAGGGTTATTTTATACCTGAAAAAGTGGAGAAATCACCAGCCAGGTGATTGGGAAGAAGTGCTGAAGCAGCAGCAATCGGCGGCTTGGAAGCGGGAAAAATCCCTTCCAATCTCTCTCAAACTCTCTCTCCTTTTCTCCTAGGGTTGCAATTTTTGGATGGGAGAGGGAAATGAGGGTTTCAACCCCTTTTATAAGCTTAAAAACGCCGGAAATAGGCTCCGGAACGAAGTTTACTTAGTGCCTATCCATTTCGGAGCCGTTTCGGTTCAAAAACTGCTTTCTGGTGGTCCCCTGGTCGATTGCGATCGGACTTAAGCTCATGTGTACCAGATGTAGCTCGTATTAAGTTTTCAGTCTGGCAGGGTTCGCAGATCGCACGTGGCGGACCAGTTTCAGTTCAGCGGTCACCGCACGTAGATCAGGGCTGAAAGTCTCATGATAATAAATAGAAATTTTTCCTGATCCGAGGGTGTAATCTGGATGAATTCTGACGGTCAGAACGCTTAATACTGACGTGTCAAGTCGTGTGCCAGATTTGAATTTGAAATTCCAAATCCGTCCCTATTCGCGGTCGCTTCAGTCCGGGTTCAACGAAATAGTCTGTGATTATCGGTTTGACTTGATTTTCGAGATGATTGTCAAGTCCAGCTGGGCGGTTCTAACGGTCTAAGATAGGAGGTATCGGACCTTCGACGCGTGGTCTAAATCCAATACAAAAGTTCAACGTGGTCCAGAGGACAAACCCGCTTAGAGTTTGATCCGAGGTTATAGAGTATTGTAGAGTTATTTGTTCTACTCGATTTGGGTCTTGCAGAACGTATTTAAAGTGATCAGGGACTATTTCCCAGCTACTCTAGCGTTGCGCTAGCTAACTTACGCTTAATTTCCATGGAAATTAATTCTACGCGATTTCGGGTCGAGTTGGTACTCGAGCCCAAGTACGGATTTTTCACGGGCGTTACACCATCGGTGTTAATCCCACTAGTTAAAGGTCGACAGCTTAAGTTGTATATCGTGGCTTATGTAGAATCGTTTGACACCCTATTAACATAAGACAATGATGGTTGAAGGGAACAAGCGATTTATTATCTTAGTTGAACATTTTTAGATATTGAGATTTGATATTTGCTATAGAAGAACTTTGTTTGTCATTGTACTTTGTGACCACAAAATTAGGCAATTACTTATTTTCCGAGTTAGTCAATGTAAATTTGATAACCGATTTAGTTAAATATATGTTGAATTGGATGATTCTAAATGGCATATTAGCAAATGGGTTTTAGCATTGTCTGAGTTTGATCTTATGTATGTGCCACAAAGGGTGGTAAAAGGGCAGGCCATAACAAATTTCTGGGCTAATCACCCTTTAGACATTAAAAATCAACTTCCTCCAAAAATATTGGGCATATATATGATATACCAATTACCTTGAAAACTAATATTTGATAATTCATGGACTAACTGAGGATCAGGAGTAAGGATTGTCCTAATTGATCTAGTTGGAAGGAAACATGAATATAAGGTCCAGCTCGAGTTAGGTTGCACTAATAATTAAGCTGAATATGAGGCCTTGATAATCAATTTAAAAATGTTTGCAGAATTAGGAGCTAAGAATATATTGGTAATGAGTGATTCATAATTAGTAATAAATCAATTGGCATGATAATTCAGGTGCACTAGTGTTGCGTTGTAACTATATTATGTTCTTATAACATAGTTACTGAATAAAATTAATGAAGTTGTGTTAAAACATATAACTCAAGAAAATAATATTGATCCTAATGAGATGACTAAATTGAAAGAAGAACTTTATATTGTTTAGGGGCAAAGTAACAGAACAATAAATGTGTCCTTGCCTTTGCTTTTTTAAAGGGAGTCGACCGTGGAAGTTTGTCAAGTCGAGATGTACGAAGACAATTGGAGGATATTAATCATAAATTATCTTCAATCTCCCTATATCAAAACTAACTGAGATATTAGGAGAACGATCATAAATTATATTTTGATTGATAATGAATTATTCTGAAAGAGAGATGATGGTGTCCTATTGCGGAATATGGGCAAGAAAGAATCAATGTTAGCCATGGGTGAAGTACATGAGAAAATTTGTCAAGCACATCAAGTTGGGAGGAAAATGTGACTTATACTTCGGTGTTATGGATATTTCTGGAAGAGAATGACGACTGACTGTATCAATATGCCAGAGGATGTGAAGCATGTTAAAAACATCGATCGATTCATCATATACCGGTGACTAAATTACATCATATTATTAAACTTTGGCCATTTCGAGGGTGGGCCATTGATTTAATAGGTAAAGTTTATGTTCCTTTATTAAAAGGCCACAATTTCATCATTGTGGTTGCCATTACTTTCACTAAACGGGTAGAAGCAATGCCCATGATCAGAATCAGTCATCAAGAAATTATCAAATTCATTGAAACCCATATAATCCACCAATTTTGGGATTCCTGAATTGATCATTTTGGACTGAGGTGCATCTTTCTCGTACAAGGAAGTTAAAATAATGATTGTTTTGTATAAAATTAAGTTGCTGCATTCATCACCTTACTATGCTCAGGCCAAGGCTATAATAAAATCATTAAAAATATTCTGCACAAGATGATTGGTAGAAACCCCACAGAGTGGCATGTTAAGTTTTATGAGGCCCTTTGGGCTTATGAAAATTCATTTTAGACAAGCACAAGGATAAATCCATTCATGCTTACATATGGATATTGTTAATGGTAGCTTATCAAGATAATCTCATATCGACCGATTTCATAGAAGCTGTGCTTGTTGAACTCGAGAATTTAGATAAGACATGACTGAAATCCTTTGATTCTATTATGTCCAATAAAGCCAAGGTAGCCTGACCTTTTTACATGAATGTGAAAAAGAAGGCTTTTGGAGAAAGTGACATATGGTTTGGAAGGTGATATTGCCTCTCAGAACCAAGGAAGATGCTTTTTGAAAATGGTCACCCACTTGAGATGGACCATTTTCAGTAATAAAAGTGCTTAATGTAGGTAGTTACATTCTTCGTGATATGTGGGGAAGAATCATAAAAAACTATCAAAGATCAATTTTTGAAGATTTATCACCCTGGTTTATGGGAGCTGTGGAAAGATCAAGCCAAACAATGGATAGATTAATCATAGATCATGCAGAATGGGCTGAAATCGGTCGAGAAATAGCAACAAATGTAAGGAAATATAATATTTATGAATAGGCCGATGTCAAAACCCAAATATTGCATAATTTCCCCCATTTATATCTTAGTTTTATGGACATAAATCAACTTAATGTTCTATTTTACTCATGTATGTGTTGCAAGGTGAATTTAAGAACTTGGATTAAATAGTGTTACAAGCATGGATTTGATGCTTAAGAATCACCAAGGCAAGTGTAACACCCTTGATTTTTGCCAACCTGGAGTTAGACGTCCTTAGGCAATGGGTCAACCATAACACTCTCAAAGCTCAATCCCAAAGCCAAAGAAATCACTTTTCAACCTATTTCCTTCAAACTCTCACCTTTCACCACCTCATTCTTCAACTTCTCTAAGTAGTTTCATATTAGACATGAATCCTCAAGTTTAAATAGTGAAGAACTATACTTAAACTAAAACTCACTGTAAACGGTCACCGAGATCGAGTCCGTGTACATTCCTGATCACACCCAACGACCCCAAATCACCTCTAGACTGTCAATCGAAGGGTTTAGGCCATGTTTCATTCCATTCCAAACCTACAAATAAATGTCTTTAGGTGGTAGGTCAACCACAACCCTTACACTCAGTCTCAAGGCTTGAAACCCCTTTTTATCCAATTCCTTCAGAATCTCTCCTTTCACCACCCCATTCTTCAACTTTTTCTAAGTCCTTTCACACTAGACTTAAATCCTAGTGTGTAAATGATGGAGAATCATGCTTAAGTAAAAATTTATAATAAATAGTAAATATATGTATAGATTGGACTTCCGATCATTCTAATCATGGAATCTCATGGAATAAATGGTTTAGTTGGATGGATTAGCCTCTCCTACCCCAAAATATTATGCTACACGATGAATATACTAATTTTAGTTTACAAAATGACCCGAAATAGGGTGAAACGGAGTCGTGGGCCTACCCACGCTAATCCACAATGATCTAAAGTGGGCACCACATACGTTTGGGACCTAAGGGACAGGGGGACCACGCCCCATAGGTCGGGCCTCGTCGGATTTGACTTTGGCCTATGAGGACCTCACCAGTTCGGCGAGGCCTGGCCATACAGTGGGCCCCATTCGGTCGGGCCTTCGGGCCAATGGTCTTTGGGGGTTAGGGTAACCCCCTGGTACATGGGCCGTCCCTTAAAAACATCTCAATCACCTACTTCCTTCACAAAGTGACCCCCCAAGCTCTCTTTTCTCCCCCAAACGTATGGTTTTTAGCAAAAACCACCCCTCCAAACTCTTTCTTCTTCCGTTTCCAGGCACCCTCACTCCACCCTTCAAATCTCATCTCAAACAAAAATCAATAAAAGCTATTTCCTTTAGAAATTTAACGAGAATTAACTAGCGCTGCACTAGATAACCTATGAAATTCTCACCAATCACTTTCAATACAATCTCCTAGAGTCAAAACGTATAGGATAGGTGACGCTACAATACCGTAAAACTTAGGATCAAACTCTATTCCCGATTGCTCTTGGGAGCACCTTGAAACTTTGTATCAGATCTGGACCGCACATCGGAAGTTCGATTATCCCAAACTTAGACAATCCTGACCGCTTAGTTGGACTTGACAATCACCTCAAAAATCAAGTCCAGATGATGTCCCACGACGATTTCCTTGAGTCCAGAGTGAAGAGTGTGAGAAATGTTAGAAATTAAATATAAATTATGAAATCTGGCATGTGTCACTTGCATGACATTTTCTAAGCATTCTGACCTTCAGAATTTGATCAAAATTTACCCTCGAATCAGGATAAGTGGCCCTTACATGTCATAGTACTTGTAGCTCTAATTGAGTGTCGGTAGCCGTAGAACTAAAACTGGTCTGCCACGGTCGATTTGGATTTCCGATCAGACTGAAAACTCTGCCTGACCTAGATCCACTGTCAGGGAGCTTAAGTCCGACCGCATTTGATAAGAGGACCTCCAGAAGTGCTCCGTTGAAATGGAACAGTCCGTATTTGGACATAAAATAAGTATACTTTGGCCCCAAGTTTATTTCCGTCACTTTTGGACTTATAAAAAGGGCTTAAACCCTTACTCTCTCATTCTATACGAATTTCCTAAGCCCTAGGAGAGAGAAGAGAGAAAAGAGAGAGAGAAAGAGGGAGTGTGTGGGGGAGAAGATGGGTTTTTCTTCCATGGATTCTTCCCTGCTACTCCTTGTGCTTCAACGCCGTTTCTGCACTGCCATTCCGGTGCTTCCATCTCCGCTCTTAGGTAAGAAATTATAACCCTAACCTATTCTAGAGTTCCAAATAGCATAAGTGATGATGTAGCTAACATATTCCATGGTATAAGTTGCTGTTGAACCGTTGACGAAGACTTACCGTCTGAATCAACTCCGTTTCACAACTTCTGGTTAAGGTGTGGATCTTAGATGCTTAGATTACCTGTTTTCAAAGTTTTCAATGCCGTTTAATGGTAGATTGTTGACGAGAATACTATTTGACATGTACAACATGCTGTCTGTTTTTCATTCCGAATAAGTACGAAGAATATGAGATTTAGGGTATTTTAGGTATTTGTAGGAAATACTGTATACGTACGTATTTTTCCGATATGATTGCCATGGGTATTTGCCATGTATTTATACTAGTCATGGATGTATGATCTGTTTGGCGAAGAGATTCGCCCTAATGCACATATTGGAAGACATATGCTATGTAGACTAATGTGTGTAGCCTAAGTGTTTACGGAAATGCCTAAATCAATATAATTTATGCTTGCCATATGTTTGAATGTAAGAACATGATTGTTGTGTATTAGACACCTCCTTGATATAAGGATCTGTCATATTATATGTGGAAATCAACATACGTCAAGTACGTTGGAGTTGTGTAGTCTAAGTATTTGTATAAATGTTTATATAAGTAAGTATTGAGTATATGGTGTTGTAGATTAGCGTTGAGACTGGATTCTCAACTAATTTGATGATATATATGATTTCCTCTATGCTTGTCGTATTTCAATTGATTTCCTTATGTGTGAAGTATTTGTGTATGGTTTAATTGCCTACGTTGTATCTTATAACATGTTGCTAACATGCTTGGATTACTTGTTATTTCAATTTTGTTTATCTCATATGATTACTGATTTACATCTTTGTGCTTGGGGCTATACTCTAGTCCAGGCAGTCGGTAACAGTTTAGAATTCGTGGTTGGATTATATTTGCCACGAAGGATGTGTATGACGAACCTGAGTCGTACTAGAGTCGTCGGCAGTGGTTAGGCCACACGAAGTGCTTGTGCACTTCATGTCGGTCGATTCAACGTGCGCTCGTGCGAGTCGGACTCATCAAGTAGCCCGACTGACCATTGTATGTTCACCTTGTATTCGTCATAACTGCTTGAACCTAGGGTACTAAACTTACCATTGGAAAGCCCCTCTAACCTTGGTACCTCGATCCCCTAAGACTCATGAGCCGGGTATGGTGGTATGGGACACCGTGGTCGAGCTGTCGGCCTACTCTGGGGCCACAAACCTTCCCGTAGTGATCAGTGAGCACCCTACTCTGAGCAGATTATGGTGGTATGGGATACTATATTCTTACTGTCAGCCTACATTGATAAGGTGATGGGGGAGTGTAGCAACGAGTGCGAGCAACAGCCCTGACAGCCCTTTGTAGTGACCTTGAGTTTATCCTGACACCGCATGGGGGCGACGAGTCCTGATGCAGTATTAGGGATATAAACTAGGCCTGTATTGATAAGGTGATGGGGGGGGGGGGGGTGCAACGAGTGCGTGCAATAGCCCTGATAGCCCTTGTAGAGACCTAGAAATATATCATCGTATGAGATTACTAGGAGTGACGACCTTAGACAGGATCATTGTTTAGGTATTGATATAAGGGAGGTACCTTAGTTTCTCATTCTTGCTGTGTGAAAAGGACTAATAACAACTCGGTAATCATTATCCATATCGCACTGCATGTGCCTGGAAGATGTGGAGCACTGAGGAACGCAAGCATGCCGTGGACGCAGATGGTGCCGCATGAGGGAGTATGTCGGTGAGGGCATCCATCATGTCATTTCATCCATGCATTAATCACAGTATTTAGGAATGTTTGTTTTGTTTGCTTTATCATTATCACGTGATAGATTTGTTAACATGTTAATCTTTGTTCTATGATTCCACTGAGTTAGCTACTCACTCTCACGTTACGAGATGGTATTTCGGACACCCACTAGTCCCTATTTTAGTTTCAGATGATGGCGATGCTCGCAAAGCAGAGCCGGACTTGATGACGATGAGGAGGATCCCTCCTATATGCAGGTTCTGATTGACGGGGTTGTAGGGTTACTGATTAGATGCCAGTACACGTGGTATTTTGCCCTTTATTTTTGCACCCATGTATATTCTTTTTGCTTATCTTTGGAGTATACACGTATATGTTTAACCTGGTAACATGTTCACACTCTGGAGACTCACAACAGTTCATATATTCTATATATCTATCACATTCTTCCGCTTGCTAAATTAACTGTCTTTGGAGTATGATATGTTGTTTTGGCTTGATCCACCTCATGTTTTATGTACTATTACCGCCGACATTCACCCATCATTGAAAATGTTGCATAAGTGATGTTCTGGAACTCGGGAGTTGGGTTTCTACCCGACCCCCGATTTTTGGGGTGTTACAGATGGTATCAGAGCATGATTTGGATTAAACCGGACCTGGGTTATAGTAATACGATGCACACTGACGCACTCTGACTTAGGAAGGGGGCGATGGAATTTAGAGACAATATTAGAATCTCAAGTATCACCGACGGGCGAGCCCATATGTAAACGAGACCATGTAAAATGATCTCATATCCCCCCTTCTTTTCACTTTAGCTTCCGTCTTCTTCTACATCTCACATCCATCCACCACTATTCTTTACAACTCTTTACCTTCCTTTCAAATTATACTTGGAATCTCATCATCATGGGATTTGAAAATTCCATCTCACTCTTTCTAACGCAAGACTCATTTTCCAAAGTCTATTAGCAATGCAATCCATTTAATTCAACTTAATACCATTGGCCACATAGGCCCTTGGTGTTTTGGACCTAGAGTTGGTACTCTTAGAATTAGAATGATCTATCAGTATAGGAGATTCGATAGAGTAATGACGTGAACCCTAGGACCTCCTTAGCTGGTATGAGCATATGTGTAGTGCTCAAGCGTAGGTAAATTCAAGTTTGCGTAACTCAAAATCAACTAGACAACTTTTGACCCTAGGCAATAAAATAAATTTCTTGAATTAGGAAGGGTATGAGATCACTTAGCGTATGAACATAGGCTTTAGGTTACATCTAGTGGATTACCACTACTCATAAGTTAAGACTAGACTACTAGTTATACTGAGGAATGTAAAAGACTAATTATGCCAAGATAATTGAAAGGTAGACTTAGTTAGTTGACTAGCTTAGGTTGGAGTGAGACCTCATTCCTTCGTTGAATTCTCCTAATGCTTAGAGGCTTCTTTAATAACTTTTAGAAAGTTTTTTTGACTTAGAACCATTCACGTTCAGGAAAAACTTATACATCCTTAAGATTGAACTTAGAATAAACCAGCACGCCTCTTAGAATTACCTTCCCCAAGGGCTTATTGCATTCGAGAACGCGGAGTAAAGGAACTGTAGCCAATAGGGTAGCTAACATATTCCATGGTATAGGTTGCCGTTGAACCATTGACGAAGACTTACCGTCTGAATCAACTCCGTTTCACAACTTCTGGTTAAGGTGTGGATCTTAGATGCTTAGATTACCTGTTTTCAAAGTTTTCAATGCCGTTTAATGGTAGATTGTTGACGAGAATGCTATTTGACATGTACAACATGCTGTCTGTTTTTCATTCCGAATAAGTACAAAGAATATGAGATTTAGGGTATTTTAGGTATTTGTAGGAAATACTGTAAACGTACGTATTTTGCCGATATGATTGCCATGGGTATTTGCCGTGTATTTATACTAGTCATGGATGTATGATCTGTTTGGCGAAGAGATTCGCCCTAATGCACATATTGGCAGACATATGCTATGTAGACTAATGTGTGTAGACTAAGTGTTTACGGAAATGCCTAAATCAATATAATTTATGCTTTCCATATGTTTGAACGTAAGAACATGATTGTTATGCATTTGACACCTCCTTGATATAAGGATCTGTCATATTATATGTGGAAATCAACATACGTCAAGTACGTTGGAGTTGTGTAGTCTAAATGTTTGTATAAATGTTTATATAAGTAAGTATTGAGTATATGGTGTTGTAGATTAGCGTTGAGACTGGATTCTCAACTAATTTGATGATATGTATGATTTCTTCTATGCTTGTCGTATTTCAATTGATTTCCTTATGTGTGAAGTATTTTTGTATGGTTTAATTGCCTACGTTGTATCTTATAATATGTTGCTAACATGCTTGGATTACTTGTTATTTCAATTTTGTTTATCTCATATGATTACTGATTCACATCTTTGTGCTTGGGGCTATACTCTAGTGTAGGCAGTCGGTAACAGTTTAGAATTCGTGGTTGGATTCTATTTGCCACGAAGGATGTGTATGACAAACTCGAGTCGTCGGCAGTGGTTAGGCCACACGAAGTGCTTGTGCACTTCATGTCGGTCGATTCAATGTGCGCTCGTGCGAGTCGGACTCATCAAGTAACCCGACTGACCATCGTATGTTCACCTTGTATTCGTCATAACTACTTAAACCTACGGTACTAAAATTGCCATTAGAAAGCCCCTCTAACCTTGGTACCTCAATCCCCTAAGACTCATGAGCCAGGCATGGTGGTATGGGACACCGTGGTCGAGCTGTCGGCCTACGCTGGGGCCACAAACATCCCCGTAGCGAGCAGTGAGCACCCTACTCTGAGCAGATTATGGTGGTATGGGACACTATATTCTTGTTGTCAGTCTACATTGATAAGGTGATGGGGGAGTGGAGCAACGAGTGCGAGCAACAGCCCTGGCAGCCCTTTGTAGCGACCTTGAGTTTATTCTGACACCGCATGGGGGCGACGAGTCCTGATGCAGTCTTAAGGATATAAACTAGGCCTGTATTGATAAGGTGATGGGGGAGCAGAGAAATGAGTGCGTGCAACAGCCCTGGCAGCCCTTACAGTGACTTAGAAATATATCATCGTATGAGATTACTAGGAGTGACGACCCTAGAAAGGATCATTGTTTGGGTATTGATATAAGGGAGGTATCTTAGTTTCCCAATCCTTCTATGTGAAAAGGACTAATAACAACTCGGTAATCATTATCCATATCGCACTACATGTGCCTGGAAGATGTGGAGCACTAAGGAACGCAAGCATACCGCGGACGCAGATGGTGTCGCATGAGGGAGTATGTCGGTGGGGGAACACATCATGTCATTTCATCCATGCATTAATCACGGTATTTAGGAATGTTTGTTTTGTTTGCTTTATCATTATTGCGTGATGGATTTGATAACATGTTAATATTTGTTCTATGATTCCACTGAGTTAGCTACTCACTCCCATGTTACGGGATGGTGTTCCGGACACCCACCAGTCCCTATTTTAGTTTCAGATGATGGCGATGCTCATGAAGTAGAGTCGGACTTGATGACGATGAGGAGGATCCCTCCTATATGCAGGTTCTGATTGATGGGGTTGTAGGGTTACTGATTAGATGCCAGTACATGTGGTATTTTGCCCTTTATTTTTGCACCCATGTATATTCTTTTTTCTCATCTTTGAAGTATACACGTATATGTTTAACCTGGTAACATGTTCACACTCTGGAGACTCACAACAGTTCATATATTCTATATATCTATCACATTCTTCCGCTTGCTAAATTAACTGTCTCTGGAGTATGATATGTTGCTTTGGCTTGATCCACCTCATGTTTTATGTACTATTACCGCCGACATTCACCTATCATTGAAAATGTTGCATAAGTGATGATCTGGAACTTGGGAGTTGGGTTTCTACCCGACCCCCGATTTTCGGGGTGTTACAGTAAGGGATGGATCTTAGGAGGCCAAGATTAAAGAATTTACATGCCAAAATCCAAGAAAACCAAACGAGGAATGGAGAGAATTAAAGATTTAAAGTGAAGAATCCTAAAATCGTCTTGAAAAGTGTATTTTGAAGCTCTAAAGTATATTTTAGAAAACTACGTAGAGTGAAATTTATTTTAATAAACTGTACAATGAGAAGTCTATTTTGAAAAACTGCATAAATTTAAAGCGGTTTCTAGAGTTTTCCAACTTTGTACGAAAATTGGAGTTCTCCACTTATATATAAGGCTTCCTATGACATTCCTAAGCATCATTTAAGGCATCCCAAAGCAAGATTTAGAGTTTTTAAAGAGTTTTATAGTTTTAATTTATTTTTCTTTACAAGCTTTTAAATATTATTCTTTCTTGTTGCTTTCTTTCTCTATTCTAGTTATATTTTTCTAGTTTCCTCTAGCCCAAGCTAGAAGGAAAGTACATAGGTTCAATAATTCTTTAATTTATTATGATTGATTGTTTTAATGATGAGAAAGATGGTGTATGCATGTTATTTATTGTTTAGGTTTAGATTTTTGATCTTCTTGTGAGATTCATATGTTTCTATCATATGGGATCCATATTGATGGACAGGCTTACCCTGAATCAATTAAATTTCCTAGATAGGATAGGTTCTCAACCTGCTATATTTCTTTGATACTCAATATCTTATTGATATTGAATTCTTAAAATCACTGGCACTTGAGAATATATATCAATGGTGTAAATCCATGATTTTCTAATCTTTTATATCATTTATTAAAATATTTAAACTATTTTATTTTTCAATTAGGCTGACCATAGTGCTCAGATCCTAGTTATGTTATCCAAGTCATCATGATTTTGGAACATTAACTTATGTATGGAACTTTGAAGCTTGGGTGTTGTTTTAATTTAATTAAATTATTCATCCATTCAAAAATTTCAAAATCAAATCATCAGTTCAATTTTTATTACTTAGTTTGTTTTGCATTCGATTTTCTCCTTCTCGCAATTCATCTCCCTGTGGGATCGACTCTGTATTCAAGGGATATTACTTATGAACCGGCCCATTTGATTGGCCCATTTGATTGGCCCATTTGATTCAGCCCATTTGATTGGCCCATTTGATTCAGCCCGTTTGATGTAATTGAGGCCCATGATGATGTATATTAGGCCCTTGTGATAGGCCGTGGGCCCATTATACGATTGACCTTATGAGCGTCATTCCTTGAGAGTAATGTTGGTTAAAGGTCCACATTGAGGAGCAATAGTGGTTGGACGTCCACATTGTGACCTTCCCTTAGGCCTTGTTAAGCCCATTCTCATCGATGCCAATTATTGTGGTCGATTGTCGATTGTCGATTATTAAGGCCGATTATTGAGGCCAATTCCATTTGGTCGAGGTCTATTTTGATTATCGAGGTCGATTCCATTTGGTCGAGGTTGATTCTGATTATTGAGGCCGATTCCGTTTATTCGAGGACGTTTCCATTGTTGAGGTCGATTTTGTTTGTTGAGGCCGATTCCATTGTTGAGGCTGATTTTGATGGTTGAGGCCGATTCCATTTGATGAGGCCAATTCCGTTTCTCGAAGCTGATTCTGATTATCGAGGCCAATTCCAATTGTTGAGGCCGATCATCGAGGTCGATTCTGATTGTCTAGGCCTAATGTAATGTATATAAGGCTCATGCGATATGGCCCTTTGTGATATATATTAGGCCCATGTTAGAGGCCCATTGTGATGTATACGTGGCCCATGTGATGCGGCCCACTTGATGTAGATGAGGCCCAATGTGACATAACTATGGCCATTCATTGAGGCCTACCTTAATGTGATGCATAATAGACCCGTGTGAGAGGCCCATTACGATGTACTTGGGCCCCATGAGTTGTGGCCCATTGTGATGTATTCGGGGCCCATGGGACGTGACCTATTGTGATGTATTTGGGGCCCATGGGACATGGCCCATCCGATGTAGGCACATGTGATGCATCCCGTGTGATGTGTATTGTTCACTCCCCAAGTGCAGGGTTGTGATGTAGTATTAAACTCGGTAAGACCGAGGTCGAATCCCATGGGAATGAAACCTGTACGTAATCTGAGACTAACTCGAACTAGAACTAGACTAAGATGAAATCTAAATCTGAGAAAATAAGGGAATAATGATAAAAATAATTAATCTAAAACTTCAAGAATTTAGAGGAATGAAACCAGCGATTCAGAGGATCCACTTGTAGAGATCAGGGAGATCTTACGCCTGCTTCAAGAATCATGAAAATTAAACTGAACTTACTTGATATAGTTTTCAAGAGATGAAAGGTATATGAATTAGAATGGATTCCATCACCAAACCATGACCAAGAGATAAAGCCAACTACAGAATTAAACTAATTACCGACCAATCACATGTATGAAGGTTAGGAAGGGTACCGACATCCAACCATGCCCAGGAGACGATGGTGAATAATAGGGCTTCCTGACATCATAAATATAAAAGGAATAGGAGCATGCTCAAAGCTATCGCAGACCAATTATAATTTCAGTCATAACAGACCATTAAAAACTAAAAACGTTCCCTAGCTAAGAGGTTTAACTCACAGACCATTAAAAACTAAAATCAATATCTATTCAGTATAAACTAAAGGCATAATCAAAGTCTCCCCATCACGCTACAAGCTTTACCTCTTTTCACCTCTTAGCCCTAGCTAAGAGGTTTAGCTCAACATGATGGAGCTAGACATCTTAAAAGAAATATTAAGAAGAAACAAAATAAAAATAAAATTCTCTATTCTCTCTTCCTCTGCCCACGTCCAGAAACAGCTGCCCGTTCCCCAGGATTTTTTTCCCCTTCTCACGTTCTCTCTCTCTCTCTCCTTTATATAGGTAAGGGAGAACGGTGGCTAGGTGGAGAATTGTCGCAGAAAAAAACCGTGCGTAAGGATCTTACGCACTTTGGCAGCGTGTGCAAGAACCAAGCGAAACTACTCACATTTTGTAGAACGGTGGGTGGTCTTTTCTTGATATTTTTCTAAAAAATCTTCGCTGGGACAGTTGTGGATGTCCTGAGCTCTACTTGGATGGTCCAGATCGTGGATCCGACCAAGATCAAGATCATAAAACTGCCCGAAAATCCCATATCTTGTGACGTACTAAAGCAGGGGAATTCGTACGCTAAGATGCTCGGTGGGCCCCACATTGGTGTTTTCATAAAAATTTGACCCATTCATTGGATTCTTGGTGAAAAACCAGTAAGGAAGGAGTGGTTTTTATTGGATTTTGGTGTCATTCACTGTACCAAACCAACTCATCGTTAATATTGAGTTTTTTGACGATTCACGTGCATACAAGTGTATGGGGCCAAAAGTCCACCTAGGCGAGGGTCATTCCCCCCCTCTTGACACAATGGACAGTCCAAATTATATAAATGGAAGATGAGTGAGGCCCACAAGAACAAACCGGCGGGTAGTGGTGAGACGCTGTGCGTTATGAGTTGTTTTGAAGTAGAGAGTCGGTTAGCTATATGTTTGACCGAACTCTCTGTCCAGTGCACTTCTCATGCACATGTAGCCTATTTGCATGTAATGTACATATGGGGTCCATCATGATGTTCTTGAGAAATCCACTCCGTCCATCTGCTTTACCACCTCATTTTAAGTGTTGAGACCAAAATTTAAGCATATCTATGCATCAGGTGGGCCCCAGTTCACTGTTTTATGGGCTGATCTATCCGTTGGGCCACTTCTAGAGGTATCCAATGGCTAAAATTTTATGTGTACAGTTAATTTATGGCCC
The DNA here is from genome assembly GCA_037074715.1 of Magnolia kwangsiensis. Taxonomy (NCBI): domain Eukaryota; kingdom Viridiplantae; phylum Streptophyta; class Magnoliopsida; order Magnoliales; family Magnoliaceae; genus Magnolia; species Magnolia kwangsiensis. The sequence goes on from CM073581.1 coordinate 20,249,417, forward strand.
TCATGCCATGTATAAAGTTTCGGGCCAAATAGATGGTGGGAACCCCGTGATCTTACATTTTGGATGATTTTCGAGCCACTTGAGCTTCAATTTCTTAATTTTCTTGGATCTCTGGCATGCAAATCTGTCAATCTTGGTCTCCTGGGGTCCGCCCCATGCTTTGGTGAATTTTAAGCATTAAATCTCAGCTTTTACCACCTTGTTTTGGTCCAAGCTCACAAATGTCCCTTACATCACAAACATGATTAAATCGGACCGTTAAACAGTACCATGTTCATAAATACAGGTAATAACTGGGGTCTAATATATAATATTTGACCCTCAACACAACCCCCAACTAGCATTTTGCTAGTCCCGAGTAAAGTATGCGAAAAATAAGTTGAGAATTACAAAATAATTCTTACAAACTCGAGTGATTTATGAAAAGTAATGCAGATACTAGAATTCTAAGATTCATGAATGTTAGGCATTACTTTCTCCTGGATTCAAGCACATGGTAAACTTCATAATCAAGTTCAAAGTATTAATCCTTCAATGAGAAAAAAATTCTAAACATTGAGTTCCATGAGTGTATAGTGTAATCTCAACTTATCATTAAAATTCACTTCTTTATTTTAGGATGTCATTGGTAACCAACAAGAGAATTCATGATACACAAAACTTGCCTCAGAGATCATCTTTTCATTCTTCCAGCCTTTGATATTTTCATTAAAAGTAACGCCAAGAAGGGGAATCAAATCCTCACCTATAGGGAGAAAACCTATGGTGGAGACCGAACACCCATCCCTTTTCACATATCATCCATGGGGAATATACTCTACACCTATAAGGAGCAAACCTATGGTGAAGATTATTCGCCCAACCTTTTCTAAAGGTATCTGTATATTTTTTATTTTTTATTTTTTTTAAAAGTCAAGTATATTCTTTTTCTTTAATTGACGGGCAAATTTTCCAGGCTGGTTCCTTCCATGCTTAGTGATTTCTAAGTTAACCCTTCAATATCAAAGTAAAACCTTAATGTGAAAGCGAGATGTGACATGTGAAATCATGATTCAATCAATGTTTATAATCTTCTAATTTTGGATTAACACTTCAAACTTAACTGTGAAATCTAATAAATAACTAAATTCAAGAGTCATGAATCACCAACATCACTTATCTTGGAATTCTAAATCTAAGATGACTATTAAAATCACTTTGAATTCACAAGAATTTTTAGAAAAATTTTAAATTTTTTTCACAATTTCTACTCAAGACTAAGAAAACACTGATTAGGTAAGTTAATCTCCCACCCCCAACTTAAAATCTACATTGTCCTCAATGTAAAAGATATAAGCATGCAATGCACATGAGACAACAAAAGTAAAGGAAAAGAGATGGAAAGATAGTACCTAGATGAAGAAATCAAAAGAGAGACTTTCAAAGAGGTCGCAACATGAAAGTCGGTCAGCACGAGACTGAAGATACGAAAGTAAACTATCCTAAAACAATGTAGGAAGCAAACTAACCTAATGGTATAAAACCATCTAACCTAGAATAATATAAATCAAACTACCCTAGTCCTATGAAAGTAGCAAAAAACTACTCGTTCATGTCGCAAGGTTCCTCTTTCGGTTAATATCTTGATAAATTTCTTAGTAGGTTTCTCAACAAGATCATCCAAAAGCCATTTTTTCAATAGGCATGGGTGCCTTGGAACATGAATTTCCAGAGAATTTTATGGACCTTATTAAAAATTTTCCGTTGATTCACCTTAGGTATCCAAAGTATATATGATTCACCTGTTTTAGAAAAAGTTTCAATGTTAGTATCCCATAGTGAATCAGAGAATACAAGTAGATAAGTTCAGAAAACTTCTAAGGAAGTGATGTAGTCTCAACACATTCCGAAGTAGAAGACTTCGGTTCAATTTTCAGCTCCTCCTCCCCTAATAGTAAACATTTAGGATCTGTGGAAGAAGGGGCTTTAGAGTAAGGGTTCTCTCAGTCGGTGATGACTATCGAGATGTTTTCTTGTAAGGAATTTACTATGTCTCTTATCATAAGATCATTTGAATTTGCAAAGTGTGCCAAGCAATCATCCAAAGAGTTGAAAAATTCAGTTGAGCATGACTTATGTTCCACATTAGAGCTTATGATGATCTGTCCAAGGAATTCATAGTCTTTAAAGGTAAACGGAGGTGTGCTCTCTTACTCCAGCCCTGCACAGATAGATTGAGAATTAGTATACAAAACATGGATGTGCGGACTCTGTTCATCGATACCACTCAGAAGAGGCATTTAATTGTGAACATTCAACAGTTCAAATGGTAGCCTCAATTGGGTGGTTTCAAAATTCAGAGTCATATCGAGTAACTCGTCTATCTTCTAAATCATATCATCATTCAATTCAGGAGAGTGGTCCAAACATATCTTACAAGAGATAGAAGGGTCTGTTGTAAGGAGCTCATCCATTAGATCAGACATGTTAGGTGAGTGGAGTAACTCATTATGACCGTTCTCTTCGTGTACTTCTTGATCATTGACTTGGACCAAACTTAAGATTAATTCTAGGGGAACTGTGCCTGCACATTCAGGATCGTCATCCCAATACTCATCATATTCTAGTTCAGTGTAGTGCATATTTGGAATGAATCACTTTTCTCACATTCTAAACCTAGAATGGGTTGAGGTTCACATAAATTAACCTCTTCTTCATCATTGAAATCTAGTGTGTCCTGTGAGGGAAGTGTGTCATCATTATTATATTTGAAGACACCCATATCTCTTCCCCATTCTTTTAAACAGTCATCGAGATTGACTCTTTGAAAAATTGAACCATATGCCCGTTAACGTAATTCAACTCTTCATTCCAAATTTCAGAGTTTTTCAAAAGAGAGTGAGGATCACTTTCATCGCATTGTATTTCTGGATTAGGTTATGGCTGAGATGAACTAGCCTCCATTAGCTTATCAAGGCGTGATTCAAGCACTTCTACTAATTTCCTCATGCCAGTAACATAGTCTGTGTAACTCAAAGATAACTCATCTTGGATTGTTTCTAGTGGATATTCACAAGCGACTGATCCATGGGGGTTATTACCGTGATGTTTTATTGACTCAACTTCGAAATATTTCTGTTTCCACTGATCAAAATCATATGGGTCATATGTTGGGAGTTGATACGCGTCATCATTTCAATAATCACGTACTATTTTCTTAACTTGTGGAACACAATTATTCTCCCGTAAATAATCATCGAAAGACTTCTTAATCGGTGGAGCATCATATTCCAATTGGTTCTCAAAGATATTTTCAAAAAAATTTTGAGGCATAAGTTGTTTTCCATAAGTTATCTCAACATACGGACGTGCCCACTCATTCAGATACATGGTGAAATCTTAACTCTGAATCTAATATTAAGAAAAATAAAAGAAAGGATCCTACAGCAATATGGAAAGTAAGAGTGGGATAAGTTAGAAAGAAGTTACTAGGATAGAGATTCTTAAGTTAAAACTTGCAAAACAAAACAAACCAAGTTAGTATTTAGGAGATAAGACCTAATCTAAAAAATGGTGAAAGTAAAGAAATTAGGACGAAGTTACCAATTTATACGATCTATCAACGACCCTACAAAACAGGCAAGTTAGTTATAAAAATCAAATAGAAAGAAAAATATAATTAAACTAAAATTGGTAAATCATAATCTTAATCTAATTCTAAAACCAATTAATTTTAAAAATACGTAACCGTCAATCCCCGGCAACGGTGCCAAAAACTTGTTCACTCCCCAAGTGTAGGGTTGTGATGTAGTAATAAACTCGGTAAGACCGAGGTTGAATCCCAAGGGACTGAAACTTGTACATAATCTGAGACTAACTCGAACTCGAACTAAACTAATATGAAATCTAAATTAGGAAAAATAAGGGAATAATGATGAAAATAATTAATCTAAAACTTCAGGAATTCAGAGGAATGAAACCAGGGATTCTGAGGATCCACTTGTAGAGATCAGGGAGATCTTACACCTATTTCAAGAATCATGGAAATTAAACTGAACTTACTTGATATAGGTTTCAAGAGATGAAAGGTATGTGAATTAGAATGGATTCCATCACCAAACCATGCCCAGGAGACAAAATCAACAACAAAAGTAAACTAATTACTAACCAATCACATGTTTGAAGGTTAGGAAGGGTACCGACATTCAACCATGCCCAGGAGACGATGGTGAATAACAGGGCTTCCTGACGTCATAAACATAAAAGGAATAGGAACATGCTCAAAGCTATCGCAGACCCATTATAATTTCAGTCACAACAGACCATTAAAAACTAAAAACATTTCCTTAATTAAACTAAAATCAATATCTGTTCAGTATAAACAAAAGGCATAATCAAAGTCTCCCCATCATGCTACAAGCTTCACCTCTTAGCCCTAGCTAAGAGGTTTAGCTCAACATGATGGAGCTAGACATCTTAAAAGAAATATTACGAAGAAACAAAATAAAAATAAAATTCTCTACTCTCTCTCTCTGCCTTTGCCCACGTCCACAAATGGCTGCCCGTTCCCCAAGATTTTTTTCCCTTCTCACGTTCTCTCTCTCCTTTATATAGGCATGGGAGGACGGTGGCTGCGTGGAGAATTTCTGCAGAAAAAAACCGTGCATAAGGATCTTATGCACTTTGGCACCGTGTGCAAGAACCAAGTAAAACTACTCACGTTTTGGAACGGTGAGTGGTCTTTTCTTGATATTTTTCCAAAAAATATTCTCTGGGACAGTTATGGATGTCCTGAGCTCTACTTGGACGGTCCATATTGTGGATCCAACTAAGATCATGATCACAAAACTGCCCAAAAATCCCATATCTTGTGACGTTCGAAAGCAGGGGAATTCGTACGCTAAGATGGTCGATGGGCCCCACATTGGTATTTTTGGAGAAATTCGACCCATTCATTGGATTCCTGGTGAAAAACCAATAAGGAAAGAGTGGTTTTTATCAAGTTTTGGTGCGGTCCACTATATCATACAAACTCATCGTTAATATTGAGTTTTTTGATGATTCACGTGCATACAAGTGTATGGGGCCAAAAGTCTGCCTAGGCGAGGGTCATTCCCCCCTCTTGACATAATGGACAGTCCAGATTATACAAATGGATGATGAGTGGGGCCTACAAGGACAAACCGGTGGGCGGTGGTGAGACGCTGTGCGTTATGGGCTGTTTTGAAGTAGAGAGTCGGTTAGCCATATGTTTAACCGGACTCTCTGTCCAGTGCACTTCTCATGCACATGTACCCTATGTGCTTGCAATGTACATAAGGGGTCCATCGTGATGTTCTTAAGAAATTCGCTCTGTCCATCTACTTTACCACCTCATTTTAAGTGTTGAGACCAAAATTTAAGCATATCCATACATTAGGTGGGCCCCAGTTCACTATTTTATGGGTTGATCTGTCCGTTGGGCCACTTCTAAAGGTATTCAATGGCTGAAATTTTACGTGTACAGTTAATTTATGGCCCCCGGGCCATTTATGAAGTTTCAGGCCGAATAGATGGTGGAACCCCGTGATCTTACATTCTGGATGATTTTCGAGTCACTTGAGCTTCAATTTTTTAATTTTCTTGGATCTCTGGTGTGCAAATCTGTCGATCTTGGTCTCTTGGGTTCCGTCCCATGCTTTGGTGAATTTTGAGCATTAAATCTCAGCTTTTACCACCCTATTTCGGTCCAAGCTCACAAATGTACCTTACATCACAAACTTGATTAAATCGGACAGTTAAACAGTGCCATGTTCATAAATACAGGTAATAACTGGGGTCTAATATGCAATATTTGACCCTCAACATTATTAGGCCCATGTGACGTGGCTCATTATGATTGTATGGAGCCCATTGTAGTGCATTTAAGGGTCAGGCTATGGAGTCTATTGTGATGTATATTAGGCCCATTGGAAAGGCCCATCATGATGTATATTAAGCTTTTTTATGAGGCCCATTGTGTTGTATTTTTGGCCCTCGTGTGAGGTCATGGGTCCACTGTATGTTGGCTCTATGTGGATCATTCCTTAGGGACAATGTTGGTTAAATGTCCACACTGTCGAGGTCGATTATTGACTCTAGTTACTGATACCAATTGTGAGTATGTGACAACATAACATCATGATACATGCCCATACGCATCATCTGCATGTTTATTATGAGATATGGTTGACCATTGCATATGACATTGTGCAGGTTGTTATGAGACTCCCTGATAGATGAAGGTTATCTCACATGAGTGCATGGTATGCGAGGATTGATGCATGACTGGATTGTATGACACATGCACCTTGCATTGTGTGTTGTGATTACTGTACGCCCTTATGACATCAGGGTTTTAGCCTCCACAGATATATCGTGGATGGCCAGATAGGACACCAAAAATCTGCTATTAGCATCGGGCTACCATAGATAGCCCTGGGTGAAAATCTCTAAACTCACTTGGTACCAGAGGATGCCCCAATGTTGAGACCGAGTGGATACATGAGCACCCGAGTGCTGAATACTAGGAGGCCGTGTCTCTTACTGTGTCGTGGTCGATTGGGAGGGAGTGTGACCTTACCCGCCTGAGGGAGTAGGCATAGTTAGGCTGAGTTTGACCAGCTCCTAAATGGGTCAGCTATCGATAAGCCAGGTAGGTATTGGTATACTGCTGGCAGGTGGGTACTGAGGTCTTTTTCACTCGATGGGCTACGTGGCCTGCAGGGGCGGTAGATAGTTTGGAGTGTACTAGACCCTGGTGATGATCTTAGAGATGTACAATACTGATATATGGACTTATTGAGTAGGAGTTACATACTCATTCATTCATACATTCACTATCCACTTGGGCTGGTGGTGTGCAACTATTTGTTACATATACCTTCGCAATGGCCAGGATTTTGGTTGGGGCGCATGACTAACTTGAGATTAGGAGTTTATCACATTGAGTCTGTGTAACACCCTGAAAATCGGGGGTCGTGTATAAACTCAACTCCCGAGTTCCAGACCGTCACTTATGCAACAAAAATGGTTATGATTCAATGTTGTCTGATTTAAAGCATTCACATGAGTAAAAGTATACCAAAACTGCAATTCATACTTCAGATCCAGTGATAAAAGCAAGCGGAAGACTAAACAAGATATATATCACTGTATGGAAAAACAAAGTAATCTCAACTGTCTCCAAAGTATGACTACATCTCTGAGTCTCATATACATGTACATAACAAAAGAATAATGTTCAAAAAGAAAAGTCCCACTGATGTCCCCTCGATCCAGGTCACCTACGGGAAGCCGTCATGATACTGCATATACGAGAACTCATCCTGGTCCTCGTCATCATCTAGCTCCACCTCCTGGATCTCATCGTCACCTGCAACTACAACAGGGTCTGGTGGGTGTTGCAAACACCATCCCGTAACGTGGGAATGAGTGATCAACTCAGTGGAATCATAGAGCAAAGATTAGCATGTTCACAATTCAATCACGCGATAATAGTAAAGCAGTAAATCAGACAAGTCCTAAAACTGTTGTTAATGCAAGATGATATGACGTGATGTATGCCCTCACCGACGATCACCCTCATACGGCAACATCTTACGACCGCGGCATGCCACACTCCCTAGAGTGCTCCACATCTTCCAGGCACATGCAATGCTATGGTGATATGATTACCAAGTTGTTATTAGTCCATTCAAACAGCAGGATTGGGAAACTAAGGTACCTCCCTTGTATCAATCCCAACACGGATCCTGTCTAGGGTCGTCACTCCTAGTAATCTCATACGATGTACATTTCGTAGGTCACTGCAAGGGCTGCCAGGGCTGTTGCTCGCACTCGTTGCACCGCTCCCACATCACCTTATCAATACAGGCCTACTGTACTCTACTGCACGGAAGGGTCGTCGCCTCCCGTGAACTCAGAATACGCTCGCGGTCACTACAAAGGGCTCGTCGCCTGATCAGTGTAGGCCGACAGCTAGAATATAGTGTCCCATACCACCATAATCTGCTCACGAGTCAAGGTGCTCATTGGTCACTACGGGGAGGTTTGTGGCCCCAGCGTAGGCCGACAGCTCGACCACGGTGTCCCATACCACCATGCCCGGCTCATGAGTCTTCGTGGATCAAGGTACCACGGTTAATAGGGTTTACAATGGTAAGTTCAGTACCCTAGGTTCAAGCAGTTATGTTACATACAAGGTGAACAAACATCGGCCAGTCGGGTTACTTGACGGGCTCGACTAGCGCGATCGCATATCGAATTGAACGACATGAAGTGCGTAAAACACTTCGCGTGGCCTAACCACTGCCGCCAACTCTCAACACGAATCACATTCATCGACGCGTCATTCGTGGCTATGACCAGTCAGCCACGAAATCGCTCGGTTACCGACTGCCTGGACTAAGTCAAGTCCCACACATCTATGGAATTACTATACAAGGTATTGGAATTGAAATACATCATGTGAGCATGTTAGCACATGTTATAACATTCAACTTAAGCAAATCTTCAAGGCATACTTCCCATGCATATTCAACTTAAGCAAATCCTCAAGCACATACATTCAATGCATGTAATGAAATCATGCATTTTATCAACATGTAGAAAATCATCTAGGTCAGCATAATAGTTGAAAAATCAATCACAAACTATCATATAACATCATTTAATTCAATACATACTAATACAAACATTTGTACAAACACATACACTACACACTTAAGTCTACATATGGTATGTCGACCCAAAGTGTGCAACTAGGCGAACCTCTTCGCCAAACTAATTATGCACGCATTCCTAACTTCCTAATGTGACAACAAACCATGTCAATCACATCAGCAAAATATGAATGCAAACAGTACTTCCTACAAATGACTAAAATGCCCTAAATCTCATATTCTTCGTTAGCTTACGAAACGGGAAACGGAGAGCATTTTGTACATGTCAAACGGCGATGCCGTCAAGAATCTACTATTAAACGACATTGAAAGCATTGGGAACCGTCAATCCAAGCGTCTAAAATCCTCACCTAGTGTCTTGTAGACTCGGGAATTGAAGCGGAGTGTATATGCTTCGTCTACGGCGAGTAAGGAGCCTAATACATAAGATCCATAAGCTACATCGCCATGGAAACAAGAAAAACTCAAATCACCAACTATTTAGGGTTTTTACTTACCTAGGATTGCGGTGGAATCGCCGGGAAAGCGGTAGAGAAGTGTCGCTTAAGCATGTGCAACACGTAGCACAAGTGGCGGGAAGAACTCTCCCACTCTCTCACAATCTCTCACTCTTTTTCTCTCTCCCAAGCTAGGGCTTCTCTCAAATTCGGATGGGAGAGAGGAGTGAGGGTTTCAACCCCTTTTATAGCCTAAAACATTCCCAAAATAGGCTTGGGAACAATGTTTACTTGGTGCCTAACCAAATCGGGGCCGTTTCGGTCCAAAAGGGCACTTCTGGAGGTCCCCAGGCCAGATGCGGTCGGACTTAAGCTCATGCATACTAGATCTAGCATACATCCAGTTTTCAGACCGGTTGGGTTCCCAGATCGCACGTGGCGGCCCAGTTTCAGTTTAACGGTCACCGCACCAAGATCAGGCCTATAAGTCCCGTGATATATAATAGATATTTTTCCTGATCCAAGGGTGTAATTTGGCTGTATTCTGACGGTCAGAATGCTTAATACTGATGCGTCAAATTTGTGTGCCAGATTTGAATTTGAAATTCCAACTATGTCCCTATTCACACTCTCTTCGGTCCGGGCTCAATGAAATAGCCTGTGATCATCGGTTTGACTTGATTTTTGGAATGAGTGTCAAGCCCAGCTAGACGGTCCTAACGGTCTAAGATAGGAGGTATCGGACTTTCAACGTGCGGTCTAGATCCAATACAAAGATTCAAAGTGGTCCAGAGAACAAACCGGCTTAGAGTTTGATCCGAGGCTTTAGAGCATTATAGCACCCTTAGTTCCACTCGCTTCGGGCCTTGTAGAACGTATTTAAAGTGATCAGGGACCATTTCCCAGCTATTCTAACGTTGCACTAGCTAACCTAGTCAAATTTTCCAAAGGAATGAATTCTACGCAAATTCGGGTCGAGTTGGTACTCGAGCCCAAGGATGGATTTTTCACGGGCGTTACAATCTACCCCCCTTAACAAATAATTTCGTCCTCGAAATTTTGTACCTTTTCGTACTCCTCGAGAAGCTGTGGGTAGTTCTTTCTGATCTCGGCTTCTGTCTCCCAAGTAGCCTCCTCCTCAGTATGATGCGTCCATAATACCTTCACAAGGGGAATCACCTTGCTACGCAGTACCTGCTCTTTCCGGTCTAAGATGCGTGTCGGTCGCAGGATATAAGTAACATCCTCTCCTAACTGCACCTGCTCCCATCTGATGATATGAGAAGGATCAGCAACATACTTCTTCAGCATAGAAACATGAAATACGTTGTGGACGCTCGCGAGGGGCGTGGGTAAAGCCAATCGGTAAGCCACTGCTCCCACACGATCGAGGATCTGAAATGGACCAATGTATCGCAGTGCCAGCTTCCCCTTCTTTCCGAACCGAAGGACTCCCTTCATAGGGGAAACTCGCAAAAACACATGATCCCCGACTGTGAACTCTAGTGGTCTCCGTCTCGTATCGGCGTAGCTCTTCTGTCTGCTCTGCGCTGTAAGAAGCCGACGTCGAATAATATCAATCTTCTCTGACGTCGCCTGCACCAACTCTGGGCCAATCAAGCTGCGCTCACCGACCTCTAACCAGCAATGCGGTGCGCGACAAGGTCGCCCATACAGCGCCTCATAAGGTGTCATGCCGATACTCGCCTGGAAGCTATTGTTGTATGCAAACTCCGCATATGCAAGACAGTCATCCCAACTGTCCTTGAAGTCCAATGCGCAAGCTCGCAACATGTCCTCCAGGATCTGGTTCACTCGCTCTGTCTGTCCGTCCGTCTGTGGGTGGAAGGCAGTACTGAACTTCAACTTCACACCCATAGCCTCCTGAATGCGAGTCCAGAAAATAGAAGTGAACCGCGTGTCTCTGTCCGACACGATCTCCAACGGAACTCCATGCAGACGCACGATCTCTCTAATATACAATCTAGCCAGCTCGTCTGCAGAGTTCGTAACTCTGATCGGTAGGAAGTGCGCCGACTTCGTCAATCGGTCGACGATCACCCAAATAGAATCATGCCCCTTCCTCGTCTTCGGCAACCCAGAAATGAAGTCCATGGAAATGAAATCCCACTTCCACTCTGCAATCGGCATAGGCTGCAAAAGTCCAGGTGGTCGGCGATGCTCTGCCTTCACCTGTTGACAAGTGAGACAACGGGACACGAACTCAGCAATGTGGGTCTTCATACCTTCCCACCAGTACGTCCTCTTCACGTCACGATACATCTTCGTGCTGCCAGGATGCATCGCGAGTCTAGTAGAATGCGCAGCCTCGAGAATCTCTCGTCTCAAGTCAGGGACATCAGGAACGCATAGGCGGCCACGGTAACGTAAACCCCCATCCCTGCCAACTCGCCAGTCGGCGTCATCATCATCACTGGCCTGCTCTCGAAGCTCAGTAAGATGCGCGTCGTCCCTCTGCGCCTCGATGACACGGTCATCGATCGGGGATCGCACCTGAACATGTGCGATGAACTCAAATGGCTCCTCTACGGTGAGTTTCTGCTCAAAGTCTCGCAAAAACTCAACCATATCCCACTCGGCAACCATCAGCGGAGCCGCAAACTCTATCGCCTTCTTGCGGCTCAACGCATCAGCCACAAGGTTCGCCTTCCCAGGATGGTAAGAGACTTCAAACTTGAAGTCCTTCAGCGTCTCCATCCATCGCCGCTGCCTCATATTCAAGTCCCGCTGTGTGAATATGTACTTGAGGCTCTTGTGGTCGCAAAAGAGCTCGAACTCCTCTCCATAGAGGTAATGTCTCCAGAGTCTCAGTGCGAATATCACGGCTGCCAACTCCAGGTCGTGTGTAGGGTAATTCTCCTCGTGCTTCCTTAATTGTCTCGAGGCATACGAAATTACCCTGTCCCTCTGCATAAGGACACAACCCAAACCAACGCTAGACGCGTCAGTGTATATAGTGTATTTAACCCCTTGCTCTGGCAATACTAGCACAGGGGCGGACGTAAGTCTGTCCTTCAGCTCCTGAAAAGCTGACTCCGCCTTATCATTCCAGGCGAACTTCACGTCCTTCCGTGTCAACTGAGATAAGGGTCTCGCGATCTTCGAGAAATCCTGAATGAAGCGCCGATAGTAGCCAGCGAGACCCAAGAAACTCCTCACCTCAGTGACAGAACCAGGCTGCTCCCAGTCCTGCACCGCAGCTACCTTAGACAGGTCAACTGCCATGCCATCCTTGGACACCACGTGTCCCAGAAACTTCACCTCCTGCTTCCAGAAGTCGCACTTCTTATACTGTGCGAACAACTGATGCTGTCTGAGCGTATCAAGGACCAAACGCAAGTGCTCCTCATGCTCCTCTCGACTCCTAGAGTATACCAAAATGTCGTCGATGAAGACAACGACGAATCGATAGAGGAAAGGCCGTAGTACCCGGTTCATCAGATCCATGAACACGGCCGGTGCGTTCGTGAGACCGAACGACATCACGAGGAACTCGTAGTGACCAAAACTGGTCCTGAACGCTGTCTTCTGCACGTCCTCATCTCTGACGCGCAACTGATGATATCCTGACTGAAGATCAATCTTCGAGAAGTACTGCGCTCCTCTCAACTGATCAAATAAGTCATCGATCCTGGGCAAAGGGTACTTGTTCTTCACTGTGAGTTGGTTCAGCCTGCGATAATCAATACACAATCGCAGCGAACCATCCTTCTTCTTCACGAACAAGACCAGTGCTCCCCAAGGAGATACGCTAGGCCGTATAAGGCCAAGCTCTAGTAGACCATCAATCTGCGTCCTCAACTCCTCCATCTCACATGGTGCCATGCGATACGTCGGCAGTGAGACGGGTGTAGAACCAGGAATCAGATCGATAGTGAAATCGATCTCACGTCGGGGCGGCAAACCAGGGATCTTCCTGAACAGATCCCCGAACTCAGAAACAACTGGCGTCTGCTCAAGTACCTGGGCACCAGCGTCGTGCAACAGGGTGGCGTAGCTAAGAATGCGGAAAGGAAGATTTACCCGCACTGAAAATGTGAAAGGCGTGCCCTCAGGCTCGTACACCGTCACCACACGAGCCTCGCAGTCAATCTCGGCTCTCGCTGCAGTCAACCAGTCCATGCCAAGAATGACGTCGAGATATACGAGCGAGGGATCGACGACCAAATCAAGAGTCATCGTCCTGCCTCCCAGATCAAGTAAACAACCCTCACACATCTGGGTGACATCCGAATAATCTCCATGAGCTGCAAGGACTCGCACGCTATCCATAGTAATAGTCTGCAACCCAAGACGTCTGACTACGGCACGCGATATCAAAGAAATCGTGGAACCAGTGTCCACCATGACAAGAACGGGAGTACCTCCGATATGGCCCGTGACCTCGAAGGCTGAATGCTGGAAAGTCGGCGTCGTAGCTGCCTCAGCGGTCAGTGCATGAACTCGAGCCTGCTGTGGCCGGTTCGGCCGCTGTGTCAAGGGCCGTGGGGGCTGTCGAATCTGCGATACTGTGGGTCTGAAAGAGGACTGCGCAGGAGCTGACCGTATAGGCGGTGCTGATATCGCCTGTGGACGTACACGATCAATCTTCTGCGGCGGCGAGAACCCACTGTCCCGCATCCTCGCAAAGCAACTCGGCGCTAGGTGGCCCGTCCTCCCACAGTATGTGCATGATAGATCAGGGCGCCGAAACGGTCCTACTGGCGCCGTGGTCCTGGTAGGAGGATCAATGCGAGGCCTCTTGCCCGCGAAGGGCCTATCTGGCAACTCCGGTAGCGGCCTAGAAGTAGTCGGGCCTCGTGATCGCGCAAGTCGATCCACGTCCTGCTCTGCCCGCATGGACATGTGAACCAACTCCGCATAGGAGGAGAAACTGATGCAGCACATCTTCGACCGAATATCCGGTCGCAAGCCCTCCAAAAAGCGCCGTATGCGCATCTGCTCATCAGCTAAAATCGTCGGGACGTACCTGCCCAACTCTGTGAACCGATGCTCATACTCGGTGACCGTCATCGCTGCCTGCCTGAGACGGAGAAACTCATTCTCCCTCTCGTGTCTGTAGGTCTGAGGATAATACTTCTCATGGAAGCGAAACTCGAATGCTGCCCATGTCCATACGAAGTCTGCGGTAACAGTCCGCAATACACTATCCCACCACATACTGGCCTCTCTCTCAAACTGGAAGGTAGCCAGCTCTACCTGCTCTGCCTCAGTACAGTGCAACATGCGCAGAATCTTCGACACTCGGTCGAGCCAAAAATCAGCCTCCTCGGGTCTGTGAGAACCCGTGAAAGTAGGAGGCCGCAAGCGCTGAAATCGCTCCAGAAGGCCCCGTGTGTCGGCAGGGTTCCCCGCAGGGAAAGCAGGCTGCGCAGGAAGTGCTATGCCCTCATCCTGGGCGTAAGCATAGGCATCCTCAGCTGGATGCGCAGGTGGTGCAGGCGGAGTAGATGCAGTCGCACCCCCACCCTGGGCTAAAGTCCCGACTATGGTAGTCAATAGCTGCTGCTGCTGTAGCATCATAGCCATCATCTGCTCGAATCTATCAGGTGGTGGAGCAGGCTGTGGCGGATGAGGTGCGGAAGTAGATGCGCGCTGTGGCTCTCTAACTGATGGTGTAAATGGCGGTGGTCCATCTGTAGGACCAGTAGCAGGCTGAGACGATCGAACAGTCTCAGGAATCGGGCCCACAGCAGGGTCCGGACGAGTGCCAGACTGAGAGGGAGCCTGATCCATCTGCTCTGACAATGAAAGCCGAACCGCGCTCCTCGTAGTCTTAGGTGGCATTCCCTATATTCAAAATAGGGCGCAACCTTGTCAGTCTCAATTGCACAAATACACCACAATCATTCACTAAAGGGTCAAAGGCATTCCATGCATTTCAATTAATCAAAATGGTCACAATACAAGGGATATATCCTTACAAGCATCATGACTAGAATGACATGGAAATTAAGACAGTTAAGCAACAGCAACATAAGCAAAGCACTAGCCCTAATAGGCTTTACACACATAAAACGGAAAATGGCTATCTACTCATAACAACATCAAAGATCGCGTCGCTAGTCGGAGTCTGGCGACGGAGGAGGAGCACCCTTATCCTGTAAGCAACACAGGATTGCCTTCAAGGTGCGAGTCACCTTGCCAAATTTCTTCTTCGTAACGGCCTTGGCATCAGCGACCTCTGCTCGAAGTTCTTGGACTTCCCTTCGCAAAGCGGTCTGACTCTCCTCCATCCGGGCAATGCGATCGTCAATAGTAGTCTGCGCAGAAGGAGGAGGACTCTCATCAGTATCCTGAGCCTCCTCTTCTGCTTCTTCCTGAGTCTCTTCCTGAGCTTCTGCACTAGGTTCTCCTTCGCTTTGATCTTCCTCTTCATCAAAGTCGTCCCCACTATCCCTTTCAAGTTGATTTTCACGATATTGCGACCCGATCTTCATCTTAACCATCGTCGACTCATCGATGGTGTGAATCGATACCGGCAACTCGGGTCCAAGTCTATAGGCAAACTCAAGCGCAATTCTGCAAATGAGTCGGCCAAAGGGAAGGGATTCGGATGTTCTTCTCGACCTGGCTATGAGAACTATCTGCCGTAAGATGAAAGTGGCCATACATACGTTCTCTCCCTGAGCCACCAGAAATAAGAAATCGACCATAAGACGTGTACATTCAATGCGGTTCGTCGACCTAGGATAAACATTGAACGTGCAGATGTGATGCAGCAGACGCAAATCCTCAGACATGTACGTCGCCTTGAGGCTATTATTAGGCTGCCATGGAACCAACTTACCGCACAGAAACCTGGTGCGGCGATCTCGTTCATGTCTAGTCCTCAAATTTTTCTCACTTGGATGTACATCACCTAGAGGCACGTTGAGAAGTCGCGCAACCAACTGGACGTCGATCGTAGCCATCCGATCTCTACCAAAAGGGATTTTGAACTGCAAGGGCTCCAAGGTAGGACTCTGGATGCTAGCATAGAAGGCACGAACAGTGCTCACATTAGCACGAGCGCGAGCTTCAAAGATCGGTCCCCAGTGCGCAGCTTCAATGCGTTCGAACAACAGATATTCGCCGAACAATCGCCCATCTACGTCCGCCTCAAATAACACTCTACGATCAGTGTATTCACCATGAGGCATCTCTGATAGGATGGTTCGTCCAAGGTGTGCATGGGGATCCAAATCCCGCTTCGTACGACACTCCAGGACTGCAGCTGGACCTGCGGCGGCGCTTGAACTTGCGGCACCACCCCGCGGTCTTCTCAATCGAGCAGGGCGGCTCGGCCCAGCCTCGTCTGTTGCAGTTTTCCTCTTACCCATCAAAGACAGGATGGATGAGAGTGACAAAAGACCCAAAATAGCTTCCACGAAAGCCATGGAAAACGCCGAAAATGCGGAGAAATGGCTGCCCAATCTGACAAAAGGAAATCTAGGCGTCGTAGAGGGATGCTTCAAGCTTCCCAAGGCTGTAGTTTCAGGGAAAAATAAGAATAAAAAGGTGGAATGGAGCTGCTCACGATTTCAGCACTATTTGGGGGATTTTGGAGCTCCAAATGGGAAAATCTTCAAGGAAAGAGGCTGCCAACACCCAATAATCGATGGGTGGTGGTCGGTTTTGGCTAAGGAAGGGATTAGGATGGGTTTGGGTCGCCGGGATTTGGAATGGAGCGCTGAAAATCAAATCTAGGGCATGCAAGGGGGCTGTTTGTGAAGGAGAGGGGTGTTTTAGGGGTTTTCGTGGGATGGGAGGTACATAGGGGTGATGGGGGGTGTATTTAAGTGGGTGCGCCCAAAGGGCAGCACCGTCCGAGGTGGCCGGCCGGCGATGCATCGCCCGGCCGGCGATGGCATCGCCGGCCAACCTCCAGGTTGGCCAGCGGGACCCCATGGGTCTGGTCCCCCATGGTCCCAGGGTCCCAAAAAGTCTGGTCCCACCCCTTAGTTCATAGTATTTTGGTCCCTATGAGCCCAAACATGTTTTTGGGGCTTTCCGGGTCCACATCGCAATCCCGAATACCAAACTATATGATGCAGCATATGAATTTGGGGTAGAAGGATCCAGTACATCTTTCTAGCTCCTTAGTTGCTAAAGAAAGTGAAGTTAGAATAGCTTTATGGCCATTTTTTATGAAATTTTACTATTCACTGTAAAATTTGGTGAATGTACTAATTTGTATTATTTTCACATTAGGTTTGATGCCTAACATGAAATGGATACAAAAGAACTGAAGGTTGAAGTGTTTAGAGAAGGAATTTTGAGAATTTTTGGCAAAACGGGGTTTTTTAAGCCCTGGCGATTGATTACTGGAGTCGTGGTCATTCCACGGCCCAAAGATTCACTTTTACGGTTTAAAACCGCTCATAGGACGTCTCCACCCGACTTCCTACAGCTTAGAAGTGATTCGGGTCGCTTTACGCGACCCGAGATGCGTTACAGACTCGATCTTGCGATCGATCCTTATAGACTTCGCCTATCGGCGAATCTGTGATCCTAGATGTGTTTCTAGACCCTTCTCGCACCCACCTAAGTCAAAGGAAGCGACAGCGTACGTCGCAAGATCATAACCCAGGCCCAGTATACTCTCATTCATGCTCTGATACCAACTTGTAACACCCTGAAAATCGGGGGTCGTGTATAAACTCAACTCCCGAGTTCCAGACCGTCACTTATGCAACAAAAATGGTTATGATTCAATGTTGTCTGATTTAAAGCATTCACATGAGTAAAAGTATACCAAAACTGCAATTCATACTTCAGATCCAGTGATAAAAGCAAGCGGAAGACTAAACAAGATATATATCACTGTATGGAAAAACAAAGTAATCTCAACTGTCTCCAAAGTATGACTACATCTCTGAGTCTCATATACATGTACATAACAAAAGAATAATGTTCAAAAAGAAAAGTCCCACTGATGTCCCCTCGATCCAGGTCACCTACGGGAAGCCGTCATGATACTGCATATACGAGAACTCATCCTGGTCCTCGTCATCATCTAGCTCCACCTCCTGGATCTCATCGTCACCTGCAACTACAACAGGGTCTGGTGGGTGTTGCAAACACCATCCCGTAACGTGGGAATGAGTGATCAACTCAGTGGAATCATAGAGCAAAGATTAGCATGTTCACAATTCAATCACGCGATAATAGTAAAGCAGTAAATCAGACAAGTCCTAAAACTGTTGTTAATGCAAGATGATATGACGTGATGTATGCCCTCACCGACGATCACCCTCATACGGCAACATCTTACGACCGCGGCATGCCACACTCCCTAGAGTGCTCCACATCTTCCAGGCACATGCAATGCTATGGTGATATGATTACCAAGTTGTTATTAGTCCATTCAAACAGCAGGATTGGGAAACTAAGGTACCTCCCTTGTATCAATCCCAACACGGATCCTGTCTAGGGTCGTCACTCCTAGTAATCTCATACGATGTACATTTCGTAGGTCACTGCAAGGGCTGCCAGGGCTGTTGCTCGCACTCGTTGCACCGCTCCCCCATCACCTTATCAATACAGGCCTACTGTACTCTACTGCACGGAAGGGTCGTCGCCTCCCGTGAACTCAGAATACGCTCGCGGTCACTACAAAGGGCTCGTCGCCTGATCAGTGTAGGCCGACAGCTAGAATATAGTGTCCCATACCACCATAATCTGCTCACGAGTCAAGGTGCTCATTGGTCACTACGGGGAGGTTTGTGGCCCCAGCGTAGGCCGACAGCTCGACCACGGTGTCCCATACCACCATGCCCGGCTCATGAGTCTTCGTGGATCAAGGTACCACGGTTAATAGGGTTTACAATGGTAAGTTCAGTACCCTAGGTTCAAGCAGTTATGTTACATACAAGGTGAACAAACATCGGCCAGTCGGGTTACTTGACGGGCTCGACTAGCGCGATCGCATATCGAATTGAACGACATGAAGTGCGTAAAACACTTCGCGTGGCCTAACCACTGCCGCCAACTCTCAACACGAATCACATTCATCGACGCGTCATTCGTGGCTATGACCAGTCAGCCACGAAATCGCTCGGTTACCGACTGCCTGGACTAAGTCAAGTCCCACACATCTATGGAATTACTATACAAGGTATTGGAATTGAAATACATCATGTGAGCATGTTAGCACATGTTATAACATTCAACTTAAGCAAATCTTCAAGGCATACTTCCCATGCATATTCAACTTAAGCAAATCCTCAAGCACATACATTCAATGCATGTAATGAAATCATGCATTTTATCAACATGTAGAAAATCATCTAGGTCAGCATAATAGTTGAAAAATCAATCACAAACTATCATATAACATCATTTAATTCAATACATACTAATACAAACATTTGTACAAACACATACACTACACACTTAAGTCTACATATGGTATGTCGACCCAAAGTGTGCAACTAGGCGAACCTCTTCGCCAAACTAATTATGCACGCATTCCTAACTTCCTAATGCGACAACAAACCATGTCAATCACATCAGCAAAATATGAATGCAAACAGTACTTCCTACAAATGACTAAAATGCCCTAAATCTCATATTCTTCGTTAGCTTACGAAACGGGAAACGGAGAGCATTTTGTACATGTCAAACGGCGATGCCGTCAAGAATCTACTATTAAACGACATTGAAAGCATTGGGAACCGTCAATCCAAGCGTCTAAAATCCTCACCTAGTGTCTTGTAGACTCGGGAATTGAAGCGGAGTGTATATGCTTCGTCTACGGCGAGTAAGGAGCCTAATACATAAGATCCATAAGCTACATCGCCATGGAAACAAGAAAAACTCAAATCACCAACTATTTAGGGTTTTTACTTACCTAGGATTGCGGTGGAATCGCCGGGAAAGCGGTAGAGAAGTGTCGCTTAAGCATGTGCAACACGTAGCACAAGTGGCGGGAAGAACTCTCCCACTCTCTCACAATCTCTCACTCTTTTTCTCTCTCCCAAGCTAGGGCTTCTCTCAAATTCGGATGGGAGAGAGGAGTGAGGGTTTCAACCCCTTTTATAGCCTAAAACATTCCCAAAATAGGCTTGGGAACAATGTTTACTTGGTGCCTAACCAAATCGGGGCCGTTTCGGTCCAAAAGGGCACTTCTGGAGGTCCCCAGGCCAGATGCGGTCGGACTTAAGCTCATGCATACTAGATCTAGCATACATCCAGTTTTCAGACCGGTTGGGTTCCCAGATCGCACGTGGCGGCCCAGTTTCAGTTTAACGGTCACCGCACCAAGATCAGGCCTATAAGTCCCGTGATATATAATAGATATTTTTCCTGATCCAAGGGTGTAATTTGGCTGTATTCTGACGGTCAGAATGCTTAATACTGATGCGTCAAATTTGTGTGCCAGATTTGAATTTGAAATTCCAACTATGTCCCTATTCACACTCTCTTCGGTCCGGGCTCAATGAAATAGCCTGTGATCATCGGTTTGACTTGATTTTTGGAATGAGTGTCAAGCCCAGCTAGACGGTCCTAACGGTCTAAGATAGGAGGTATCGGACTTTCAACGTGCGGTCTAGATCCAATACAAAGATTCAAAGTGGTCCAGAGAACAAACCGGCTTAGAGTTTGATCCGAGGCTTTAGAGCATTATAGCACCCTTAGTTCCACTCGCTTCGGGCCTTGTAGAACGTATTTAAAGTGATCAGGGACCATTTCCCAGCTATTCTAACGTTGCACTAGCTAACCTAGTCAAATTTTCCAAAGGAATGAATTCTACGCAAATTCGGGTCGAGTTGGTACTCGAGCCCAAGGATGGATTTTTCACGGGCGTTACAGTCTGACTATCCAAATTTAGATATGGGACTGGTTTGGATAGAAGTCCCTTGTGGTGGACCCTGTAGCCTGCGCTACTACGTACTATCATCCCGACTTCACATTCCAGCTTGGTCATTTTATTCGCATCGCATATTACATTACATCCGTAGGCATATGACATTTTGGGTTGCTATGTTTCTGCACTTATATGGCCTAGACAGACTTAACAGGATTTACATATTGCATTGTATCCTCGACATCTGATATTTGACTCTTTATGACTCTTTATTTGTATAACTGATTTGTACTGCGTACTTTGAAATTGTATTATTTATAGACTTACAGTATTTTTGCTTACTCTGATATCGTATGATTCATGATCTTACCAGTTATTCTGATATTGTATTATTAAGGCATTGTATTGGATACTTGATACTTATCTTGTGCACACACTTACACCACCCTCTAAGCTTTCTATAAGATTATGCACGATAGATCCGTGCAGGTGGCATTAAGTTGCAGCAGCGTCGAGCTTGGAGCGTGCAAATGACTTCTAGAGCTTTGATTTTTGATATATGTATTTTCCTTTCAGTATTGTATTCAAATGTTTATATTAGTGGATATGTGATGATGATATTGCCTTTTTGATTTGGGGAAACTTGTGGTTATGCTTCTTATGAAACTTATATACGTTGAAAAATCCTTCTTGTAGGATTTCAAGATCGAATTCTGACATATGCATGCTGGGAGCGAGA
Source organism: Magnolia kwangsiensis (assembly GCA_037074715.1). Lineage (NCBI taxonomy): Eukaryota > Viridiplantae > Streptophyta > Magnoliopsida > Magnoliales > Magnoliaceae > Magnolia > Magnolia kwangsiensis. Next base: position 20,271,086 of record CM073581.1, read on the forward strand.
ATGGGGTACTATGGAGGCTGTTGGCATAAGATTCTGCAAGCAGGAATTTTGTGAGACCGATTTCCAAGTTTGGGACGTGACGTTGATCCTTCACTTAGAAGAGGCACTCAACATCACTTGTATTCCATGATAGACCCAGTTGATAATCCAAATCCAAATCTACTAGATTCAACTATAGATCAAAATAGAGAAAATCAACATAATCCTCCTCTTGAGGATGAGAATGAAGTTCATAGGAATGTGTTACACCAACCACAGACTTTACGTGATCGTCTACACCCTGAGAGATCAACTTTACTATCTTGTATAGTGTTCCTTTCTCATATAGGGAACATTGATTGTAAACCAAGTGTGATTCAATTGATTCCTAAATTTCATGGCTTGGATTCTGCAAGCCCTTACTTACACCTCAAGGACTTTGAGGAAGTAATTGAAACATTATAAATAAACAATGGCAATATGGATGCACTTAAGCTTAGGTTATTTTCATTTTCTTTAAATGATCGGGCCAAAGCATAGCTCAACTCTCTAAGACTTAATACCATCACTACATGGCAAGCCTTAAGTAGAGAGTTTTTGAAAAAATTCTTTCTTGAGCACAAAATAAATGCACTTAAATAGGAATTCATGTCATTCTCCCAAAAGGGGAATGAACTATTTTTTTAAGCTTGGTAGCGCTTCAAAGACCTTCTACTTACTTGTCCACATCATGGTTATGAATCATGACACGAGATTGATGCGTTCCGAAAGGGGCTCACCATGGATACCCGTTAGTTCATAGTGATAATGTGTGGTGAAACTTTTCTTGAAAAGGATCATATTGAGGCTTGAGATTTTCTAGATATGTTAGGAGAGAATACGTAAACATGGGATGTCTCTACTAAACTAGACCAAAATAGACCCATTCTTAGAGAGAAAGCGGGAATGTATGTTCTAAGAGAGGAAGATGACCTTCATGCAAAATTCACTGCATTAGCTAGAAAGATCGAAGCTTTGGAAATTAGGAAGGTTGATATGGTTAAAGCAAACACTTTCTTAAGTAATTTTTGTAGCATTTGTGGTAGTGCAGACCATGACGCAAAGGATTGACCAATAATCCTAGTTGTACAAAATATCATACATGAGCATGAGCAAGTAAAAGCTATAAATAACTACCAAAGGTCAGTTATGCAACCAATGAGAAATATGTATAATTCAAATTGGCATAACCATACTAATCTTTGTTGGAGGAATGGACAATAAATTAATACGCCTAATGCACCTCAAATGCCTCCACAAAACAACTTCTTTAGGGCACCTAACAATGGACCATATGTTTTCCCGCCAAAGCGATCATCTGTGAAGGATGCATTGACCGTATTCATGAACTCTCAAGCTCAAATGAATCAGTCTCTAATCTAATCAAATCAGGAATTGAAGATGGTCGTGGTTAGGATTGAGACTCAACTAAATGCTAGGGAAGAAGACACCCTTCCTTCTCAACTTGTGCCAAACCTTAAAAACACATATTTCATTGGAGACTCAAATCTAAGCGAGCTACATTATAAACAAGCTAAGGCCATCATTACCTTGAGAAGTGGAAAAGAGGTCGATAGCAAGATAATGCAACTGGTAGAAATATTGGAGGATGAGCCACCATCACAAGAGAATGATGAACCAGTTATGGTTCAAGAGCTGCAAAAATAAAAGGATAAAGAGACTAAGTCATATGAACCTCCATTTCTGTTCCCATCTATACTTCGGAACCCTACTATCCCCATGAAATATCAAGAGGTGTTGGATGTGCTCTAAAAGGTTACTGTCAATATTCCTCTGCTTGATGTCATCAGATAAATTTCATCATATGCTAAATATCTCAAGGACTCATGCACTGTAAAGAGAAAATTAAATGTGCACAAAATGGCCTTCCTTACTGAGAAAGTGAGCGCTATCATTTAACAAAGGGTCGTACCCAAATACAAAGACCTGGAAAGTCCCACTATTCCTTGTATTATAGGGAATTTCTAAATTGAGCATGCTTTTCTAGATTTGGGTGCAAGTGTCAACTTAGTACCTTATTCGGTTTACAGACAAATGGGGTTAGGCGGGCTTAAACTAACCACGATTACACTCTAACTCACTGACCACTCCATTAAGGTACCAAGGAAAATTTTAGAGGACGTGCTAGTCCAAGTGGAAAAATTCTACTTCCTCATGGATTTTATTGTAGTAGACACTTAACATTGGGTAAACGCTAACGCTCAAGTTCCCATCATTTTAGGTCGCCTATTCTTAACAACTTCAAATGCAATTATAAATTGCAAGAATAGAATGATGAACTTGTCTTTTGGTAATATGACTCTAAAGCTAAATATTTTCAATCTATGCAAGCAGCCCATTGATAATAATGAGATCCATGAGCTGAATTTCATGGATTGCTTGATAGACGGAGAGGAATTGAAACCTAGTTTGACCAAGGAATTGATTCAAGTCTTTAGGGACTTGAAAATTTTTGATTTAGAAAAAGTGCTTGCTGAAATTTGTGATGATAATAAGAGCACTACCACCCAGGACATTGATATGTATTAATGGAGACCGTGCACTCAAATCCTATCTATCGAGGACTCACGACCTCTGTCATCACCAACTAATGTTCAAAAGCTTAATTTAAGACTAGTACCAAATAAGCTTAAGTATGTATACTTAGGTAAAAATAAAACTTATCCTGCGGTGATCTATTCATTTTTAAATAAGGATCAAGAGATTAAATTATTGAATGTTCTAAGAGACCACAAAGGAGCCTTGGACTAGACCATTTCTGATATAAAGGGTATAAGCCCTTCATATGCACCCATCGAATCTACTTCGATGAGGACTCTAAACTAATTAGATAACCTTAAAGGTGTCTCAATTTAAACATGATGAAAGTTGTAAAAAATGAAGTGATCAAATTATTAGATGTGAGAATCATCTACCCAATATTCGATAGTGTTTAGGTGAGTCTAACTCAAGTAATCCCAAAGAGATATGGAATAACTATTGTGTAAAATTCTAATAATGAACTCATACCAACATGTGTCACCACAGGTTGGCGTGTTTGCATTGACTATAGAAAATTAAACCAGGTCACAAAGAATGACCATTTTCCTCTACCATTCATTGATCAAGTTTTAGAGATTGTAGCAGGTCACTCCTATAGTTTTCTTAATAGATATTCCAGATATAACCAAATAGAGATAACACTGGAAGACCAAGAGAAAACCACATTCACTTGTCCATTTGGCACGTTTGCTTTAAAATGGATGCCATTTGGATTGTGTAACACCCCAGCAACTTTCCAATGGTGTATGTTAAGTATTTTTTCAAATATGGTTGGAAAGTTTCTTGAGGCTTTCATGGACGACTTCTCTGTATTTGGGAGTAGTTTTGAGGAATGCCTCAACAATTTATCTCTTGTCTTATCTAGGTGTGAAGAGAAACACCTTGTCTTAAATTAGGAGAAATGTCATTTCATGGTTCAAAAAAGAATTATTTTGGGGCATGTTATCTCCAAAAATGGAATCGAGGTAGATCGCTCAAAACTGGACATTATAGATAATCTACCTATCCCTCGACTGTTAGAGATATTAGGTCACTTTTAGGGCACGCTGGTTTCTATAGAAGATTCATTAAGAACTTTAGTGTCATTATTAGACCCTTGACTAATCTTCTTCAAAAGGATATCCCATTTAAGTGGACAGATGAGTTTGCAAGTACCTTTAATAAAATTAAATCATCCCTTACCACTACACTTATCATGCGTCCACCAGATTGGACACTTCCTTTTAAATTAATGTGTGATGCAAATTATTATGCCATAGGGGCTTTTTTGGGCCAAAGGAAAGATAAACGACCCTATGTTATTCACTTTGCGAGTAGAACTCTAAACTCGGCCCAAGTAAACTACTTAACAACTGAAAAAGAGTTGCAGTAATTTTTACTTTGGATAAGTTTAGGTCCTACTTGCTTGGATCCATAGTGGTCATTTTCACGGACCACTCGGCTCTAAAATATTTACTATCTAAGAAGGATACAAAGTCGAGACTTTTGAGATGGATCCTCATACTCAAAGAATTTGACTTAGAGATAAAAGATAAGAAAAGAGTAGAAAAAGTAGTGGCCAATCACCTTTCTAGATTGTTGTCAGATGATTCCACCAAGGAGATGCATATCCAGGATAATTTTTCTGATGAACAATTATTTACGATCTCCAAATTACTTTGGCATGCGGATTTAGTGAACTATCTTGTAACGGTAAAAATGTCATATCATTGAAAGTCAGAAGATAGGAAGCGTTTTGAAACCGAGGTTATGATGTTCTTTTGGGATGACCTGTATTTATATAAATATGGGACTGATCAAATTTTTAAACCTTGTGTCCTAGAGGATGAAGTTCAGAGTATTATTTCTTTTTGCCACTTGGAAGCATGCAGTGACCATTTTTCTTTTAAGAAAACCACTATAAAAATCATGTAGTGTGTTTTTTATTGGCCCACTATGTTTAAAGACACCCATACTTTCTGTGTTACTTTTGATAAATGTTAAAGGTTAGGAAGAGTGTCCTGGTGCAACATGATGCATTTATCCCTAATTTTATAATTGAAGATTTTTTATTATTGAAGTATTGATTTTATGGGCCCAGTTTCATCTTCTTTTGGATTTCTTTATATATTGGTTGGTGTGGACTATGTTTCAAAGTGGATTGAGGTAGTTCTAAGTAGGATAACTATAAGGCTTGTATCATAGTCCGTACTATTCCATAGGCTTCCGCGGTCCTTCTGGTCGAATTCCGGCAACCCTCGACCCATATCCAATGTTTGCGCGAGATCCTAAGTCGAGTCTCACATATTAGAGTTGACTCAACTCGAAACTTGTACCCTAGCGACTGCGCCATCGCCGTGGTTCCAACGCCGCGACTCGTACACCTATCCAATATGCAGGCCAGGAGATGTAGGCCCGAGTTCACCTCGAGAAAAAATGTTACGCGTTACAAATTTCAAGAGAATCTCTACATGTCCCATCAATCAATCAAGTACACACCATACCACAATTACAAGCAACCCATCCCTTTCCCATTCCCAAAGTCAACTCTCTCTCTCCACCCATCCCTTTCTTACAACTCCATCATTCCGCCCATTACCCATCACTCATCACTCCATCACCTTTTCATCCCATCACTTCTCTCTCTCCCTCATTTCTCAAATAATCTCCCAAGCAACAAAAATTCCAACGTCCAAGCTCTCTCTCTCCCAAAGCCAAGTGTGGTCCACTTTCCCACTCTCTCATCTACCATCTCAACCATCCATTCATAATCTACCTTCATCAAAATTGAAGACAATGAGCATAAGAGTCCAAGGAATTAAGGAAGAGTGCAATAGGTGGGTGATCCACCGTCGATTTCAATTTTAGGGCCCACTTGTTGTGGGATCCACATTAATGTATGCAATGTAGAGAGGGGCCCATAGTGGCGAGGTCCCTCTATCTCACCATTTCTCTCTCTCTCTTGTATCGATGGTGTGTGAGTGTGGCCCACCATGAAGTATGCATTTTATCCATGTCGTCCATCGAGTGGCCCACATGAAAGTCCGTTTGGATGGGCCCAAATGAAGTAAAAGCTTAAATATTAGCTGATCCAAGGCTCTGGTGGACCACCACGTGGGCCCCACTTGTTGCATGTGTGCAATCGTCTATTCATGTGGGCCCTACCATGATGGATGTGCATTACATCCAGACCGTCCATTTGAGGGGGCCCTACCATGATGAATGTGTTTCATCCAGCAGTCGTCTGTCCAGTGTCTCTGGACACTGGACGTTGATACCTCCACTCTCCCACACACACACATATATATATTTTAATGTATAATATATATATATATATATATATATATATATATATATATATATATATATATATATATGTATATATATGTATATATATTATATACTATATACTATATGCTATATAATATAATATATCATATATTATAATAATTCTATGATGGGTCACTCCTACGTGGGACCCACCTTTAAGCATGTCATCTGCACTATCCAGTTGAATCTGGACGGTGAATATGGGCACCTCCTACCACTGTACAGGTATGTGATATATAATATTATATTATATAATAACCATGTTTATGGTTACATCTGCACCGTCCAGTTGCTGGACGGTGCAACAGGCATGTCATCCAACCGTCCCTCCATCTGACATGTCTCATGGGCCACAAATGATGGATGTCTTTCCATCCAAACCATCCATTTAGTTTCATGTGGACCCACCATGATTTTGGCGTTAGATCAGTACCGTCTAGAATATCCAGGGGTCTGGACGGTGGCTTCTTATAGTCATGTATATTATGTTATATTATAATATAATATATTATATTATATTATTATATCATATTATATTATATATACATGTATCATTGTATCTGGCTTTGGACTCCAGTCAGATCGATGGGACCCACTGCTGGTGGGCACATCCCATCCTGACCGTCCATCAGCTGGCGTGTTACGCCAGGTACGGCCCCACCATGATGCATGTGTTGTATCCCTATCGTCCATCCATTTGGTGACCTCGTCTCACGGCCTGAGACTTAAAAAAATAAAATAAAATAATAATAATAAGGCAGATCCAATATCAAGTAGACCACACTGCAGAGAACAGTGGGATGAACACCCACCATTGAAAACCCTTTGGGATTACAGGGTTCTGGGCTAATATGATATTTGTTTTTCCTCTATATCCAGGTCTTTTGACCTTAAGCACAAACTGGATGGAAAATAAAAACCATGGTGGGCTCACTAGAAATTTAACTATGGAAATCATTATCACCACTACCATTTGTGGTATGGTCCAGATGATCCTTAAGATATGAATCATTTTTTTATGCTCTATAATTGTAACACCCCAGATTTTGGCCAATCTGGGATTTGACGTCCTTAGGCAATGGGTCAACTAAAACACCTGAAAAATCGCTCAGAACCCAATTTCATAGCCAAAGAAACCACTTAGGATTAATTCCTATGGAAATTTAGCGTAAGTTAGCTAGCGCAATGCTGGAGTAGCTGGGAAACAGTCCCTGATCACTTTAAATACGTTCTACAAGACCCAAATCGAGTAGAACGTATGACTCCATAATACTCTATAACCTCGGATCAAACTCTAAGCGGGTTTGTTCTCTGGACCACTTTGAATTCTTGTATTGGATTTAGACCGCGCGTCGAAAGTCCGTTACTTCCTATCTTAGACCGTTAGAACCGCCCAGCTGGACTTGACAATCATTTCGAAAATCAAGTCAAACCGATAATCACAGACTATTTCATTGAGCCCGGACTGAAGAGACCGCGAATAGGGACAGAATTGGAATTTCAAATTCAAATCTGGCACACGACTTGACACGTCAGTATTAAGCGTTCTGATTGTCAGAATTCATCCAGATTACACCCTCGGATCAGGAAAAATTTCTATTTATTATTATGAGACTTTCAGCCCTGATCTACGTGCAGTGACCGCTGAACTGAAACTGGTCCGCCACGTGCGATCTGAGAACCCTGCCGGACTGAAAACTTAATGCGCGCTAGATCTGGTACGCATGAGCTTAAGTTCGATCGCATTCGACCAGGGGACCACCAGAAAGCATCTTTTGGGCCAAAACAGCCCCGATTTGGTTACCCCTCAAGTGAAACTTGTTCCCGAGTCTATTTCGGGCAAGTTTAGGCTTATAAAAGGGCTTGAAACCCTCACTCCTCTCTCCCATCCGAATTTACAAAAACCCTAGATTGAGAGAGAGAAAAGGTGAGAGTTTGTGAGAGAAGGTGGGAGAGCTTTTCCTACTGCTGCTGCACGTGCTTAAGCGGCGTATTCCAATCACTTTGCCGATGATTTCTCCGCATTTGCAGGTAAGAAAATTCCCTAGAAAGTTGCTGATTTGATGCTTCTTTAGTTCCATAGTTTGTTAGTTGATAAATCTCGTAAATCAGGTTCCTTAGTCGCCGTAGACGAAGCGTATACGCTCCGTTCGAATCACTTCACCTATAAGGGAAAAGGTACGGATTTTAGACTCTTTGATTGACTGTTTCCAAAGCTTTCAATCCTGCTATTTGAATGGACTAATAATAACTCGAAAATCATATCACCATAGCATTGCATGTACCTAGAAGATGTGGAGCACTCTAGGGAGTGTGGCATGCCGCGGTCGTAAGATGTTGCCGTATGAGGGAGATCGTCGGTGAGGGCATACATCACGTCATGTCATAATTGCATTAACAACAGTATTAGGAATGATTGATTTATTGCTTTACTATTATCGCATGATTGATTTGAGAACATGTTAATCCTTGCTTTATTATTCCACTGAGTTAGCTACTCACTTCCACGTTATGGGACGGTGTTCCTGGACACCCACCAGACCCTTTTGTGATTGCAGATGATGGTGCGGCCTGCGAGGCGGAGCTGGACTTGATGATGATGAGGAGGATCCCTCCTTTATGCGTGTTTTGATTGACGGGATTACAGGGAGGTTGATTAGATACTTTGACACTTGTCATTTTATATTTTTAGCGCACTCATGTATATTCGTTTTGTCTACTTTTGGAGTATACATGTATGTATATAACCTAGTAACATATCCACACTCTGGAGGCATACAACAGTTTATATATGTTATACATACTATCACAGTCTTCCGCTTGTTAATTTAACCGTCTCTGGAGTATGATATGCTGTTCTAGCTTAATCTCACTCATGTTTAATGCATTATCACAGACAACATTCAATCATACATATCTACGTTGCATAAATAACATTTTGGAACTCGGGAGTTGGGTTTTTGCTCGACCCCCTCGATTTTCAGGATGTTACAGATGGTATCAGAGCATGATTTGGATTAAACCGGGCCTGGGTTATGGTCATGCAATGTACGCTGTCGCTTACTTTGACTTAGGTGGGTGCGAGAAGGGTCTAGAAACACTCATAGGATCCCAGATTCGCCAATAGGCGAAGTCTATTCATTTCGATCGCGTGATCGAGTCCGTATCGCACCTAGGGTCGCGTAAAGCCACCCGAATAGATCCTAGGTTGTAGGTAAGTGGGTTGAGCTATTCTTTGAACGATTCTAAACCCGTTAATGTGAATCCTTGGGCCGTGGGACAACCACGACCCCTGTATTCATCGCCAGGGCTTAAAAACCCCGTTTCACCGAAAATCTTCAAAATTCTTCCTCTCACCACCACAATCTTCAATTATTTCTTATCTATTTCATGTTAGGCATCAATCCTAATATGAAAATAATATAAAATCCTACTTTCACAAAATTTTATAGTGAATAGTAAAATTTCATGAAAAATGGCCATAATGCCATTCTAACTTCACTTTCTTTAGCAACTAATGGACTAGATGGATGTACTAGATCCTTCTACCCCAAAATAATATGCTGCGTGATAGGGTTTTGTATTCGGGATTGAAGATTGGCCCCGAAAAGCCTCAAATAGATGTTACAAATTTTTTAGCCTCCCTAGGGCAATCTACAATGAACCAAAGTGTGAACCATACCTTTTTGGAATCCCTAGGGTAAGGTGAACCCATCCCATATGGCCTCAGTGGCCAATTTACAACTTCACCGGCGATGCCATCGTCGATTCGGCGATGCATCGCCGGTCAAACTCTTCGAATGGGTCTGATCTTTAGGCTGGAGGAGTTTGGGGGCTAGGGTAGTCCCCTGGTATGTGGTCCGTACCTTGAAACTCCCTAAAAGATGTACTTCCTTCACAAAAGTCCCCTTCCCTAGCCCCATTTTCATTTTCTGGCTGCCCTAACCCAAAACCGTGGTTCCAAACCACCCCTAAATCCATTCCCTGCCAAAAAAGACCACCCTCCATCGTTCCTTTGAAGTTGGTAGGCCTCCCTCTTGAAGGTTTCGTCCGTTGGAGCTCCTAAAACCCCCAAATCGAGCTGAATTCGTGAGGTGCTCCATTCCCCTTTTTCATTTTCATTTCTTTCTGAAAATATATCCTAGGGGAGCTTGAAGCATCCCTCTACAATGCCTAGATTTTTTTCTGTCCATTTGGGCAACCATTTCCCTGCATTTTCTCCTCCTTCCATGGCTATTGTTAAGGCTGTTTCAGCCTTTTCCTCACTTTCCATCGTCCTCTCTCTCATGTCCCTTTTATTTGACCCTCAGACTCGTGGAAACCTGCTTACCTATCCCATTTCTCCACGTTATTCGCTTGTTTGATTACTGTTTTGAAATTTCTATGTTTTGTGTTGTTAGGTAGAAAATGTGTTTGTGTTGTGGTTTGAGCTTAATATAGCTAAAAATTGTTGAATGGAGTGCATGCCGTTCATTTTTTTGTTAGGTATTGTCCCTAGATTGGGAGTATTGTAACTCCCGAGATTCAGCCTATAAATTAATTTTTATCCCAACCCACCCTCCTACAAAGCATGCCACTCCCGATCCCAACATGGGATTAGGAATGTAGTTTCGTTTCATAAACCCTTGGCGTTTTGGACCTAGTGTTAACACTCCTAGATTTGAAGGATCTGACGACATAAGAAATCCAATTCCAGTTAGACAAATCTTGACCCTAAGCAATACAAGAATTCCCTGTAGTAGAAATATAATGGAAAGCCATTTACCATATAATCTTAGGCTTTGGATTATAGCTACAGAGTTACAGACTAGGCTACTAGTTGTCTTAGGCAGTGTGAGGCCTATATATGCTAAGGGATAGTAGGTTAGATTTGGTTGGAATGGGACTTCCTTCCTCCGATAAATTTTCTTATGACTTATAGACTTCTGTTGTTACCCATAGGAAGGAACCATACGCTCTCAGGGAACGTTTATAACTTCCTCAGATTGAACTTAGAATGTACTAGCACACCCCTTAGAATTGCCTTCCCCAAGGACTTATTGCATTCGGGAATGCGGAATAAAGGAACTACATGTAAGCGATGTATTCGCGGTTTGAATCGACTTCTTAATCCTAGTGGTTACCAATAAATCCAATGCTCTGATCAAGCAGAGGATCGACGTTGACTCGGATTAAGAACTGATACAGCGCATTTTTTGTCCTGATTAGACAGAAGGTTTAACGTATCCGGCTTAGACCCACTACATAACCTTTCTTCTGTGATGGCCCAACCACCTACAACCAAACAGGATCACATTGTCTTTGGGAAATGGCGAGGACTTAAAGCTAGTAGAGAATTAGACATCTTGCCACCAACTCATACCTACCCCTGAACTCAACCACTATAGAGCTTAGGCTCGTCTCCATCACCATAGATACCAATGCCATAGAACGCATCATTAGCAAGGAAAACCATGTAGAGAAAGGTTGTTTCCATTTTAGGTCAAGGATAGCTCCTAAGTTGCGCCTCGTTCTGATATACGGATCGATGCTAAGATTCTTCAACCTTAAGTAAAACTAAGTTTTAAGGGGGGTAGAACGTATTGAGTCCAATCCAGTTAGGTTAGTCAAAGCTACCGTTTGATCAGAGTGGCGCAGCGGAAGAGTGGTTGGCCTCTTTCCCACTGGCCCAAGATCGAAACCTTTGAGTTCGGATATACATACGATTAGGTTATTAAATAGGATTTGAACCTTCCTTAGAGAAAGTACTCCTTGCTCTTTGCCAATGTCAGGGACGACATTGTGTTTTAAGGGGGGTAGATTGTAACACCCCGGATTTTGGCCAATCTGGGATTTGACGTCCTTAGGCAATGGGTCAACTAAAACACCTGAAAAATCGCTCAGAACCCAATTTCATATCCAAAGAAACCACTTAGGATTAATTCCTATGGAAATTTAGCGTAAGTTAGCTAGCGCAACGCTGGAGTAGCTGGGAAACAGTCCCTGATCACTTTAAATACGTTCTACAAGACCCAAATCGAGTAGAACGTATGACTCCATAATACTCTATAACCTCGGATCAAACTCTAAGCGGGTTTGTTCTCTGGACCACTTTGAATTCTTGTATTGGATTTAGACCGCGCGTCGAAAGTCCGTTACTTCCTATCTTAGACTGTTAGAACCGCCCAGCTGGACTTGACAATCATTTCGAAAATCAAGTCAAACCGATAATCACAGACTATTTCATTGAGCCCGGACTAAAGAGACCGTGAATAGGGATAGAATTGGAATTTCAAATTCAAATCTGGCACACGACTTGACACGTCAGTATTAAGCGTTCTGACCGTCAGAATTCATCCAGATTACACCCTCGGATCAGGAAAAATTTCTATTTATTATTATGAGACTTTCAGCCCTGATCTACGTGCGGTGACCGCTGAACTGAAACTGGTCCGCCACGTGCGATCTGAGAACCCTGCCGGACTGAAAACTTAATGCGCGCTAAATCTGGTACGCATGAGCTTAAGTTCGATCGCATTCGACCAGGGGACCACCAGAAAGCATCTTTTGGGCCAAAACAGCCCCGATTTGGTTACCCCTCAAGTGAAACTTGTTCCCGAGTCTATTTCGGGCAAGTTTGGGCTTATAAAAGGGCTTGAAACCCTCACTCCTCTCTCCCATCCGAATTTGCAAAAACCCTAGATTGGGAGAGAGAAAAGGTGAGAGTTTGTGAGAGAAGGTGGGAGAGCTTTTCCTGCTGCTGCTGCACGTGCTTAAGCGGCGTATTCCAATCACTTTGCCGGTGATTTCTCCACATTTGCAGGTAAGAAAATGCCCTAGAAAGTTGCTGATTTGATGCTTCTTTAGTTCCATAGTTTGTTAGTTGATAAATCTCGTAAATCAGGTTCCTTAGTCGCCGTAGACGAAGCGTATACGCTCCGTTCGAATCACTTCACCTATAAGGGAAAAGGCGCGGATTTTAGACGCTTTGATTGACTGTTTCCAAAGCTTTCAATGTCATTTAATAGTAGATTCTTGACGGCAACGCCGTTTGACATGTACAACATGCTGTCCGTTTCCTGTTTCGTAAACTAACGAAGAATATGAGATTTAGGGCATTTTAGTCATCTGTAGGAAGTATAGATTTCATTCATATCTTGCTGATGTGATTGACATGATATGTTGTCGCATTAGGATGTTAGGAATACGTGCATAATTAGTTTGGCGAAGAGATTCGCCTAAATGCGCACTTCGGGTCGACATACTATATGTAGACTTAAGTGTGTAGTGTATGTGTTTGTATAAATGCTTGTATTAGTATGTATTGAATTAAATGGTGTTATGAATTAGTTTGAGATTGATTTCTCAATTAATATGCTGGTGTGAATGGTTTCCTACATGTTAGCCATATGCATGATTTCATGATATGAATGAAATGCATGTGCTTGACGATTCGCTTAAGCTGTATGTTATAACATGTGCTTGATGATTTCCTTATGAGTTACTTTGAGATTGAATTCTCAATTAATATGTTGATGGATAGGATTTCCTATATGTTGGCGACATGCTTAATTTCATTATATGTGTGAAAGACAAGTGTACGATGATTTGCTTAAGTTGTATGTAATAACATGGGTTAACATGCTCTCATAGTTGTATTTCATTTCCATTACCCTTACACAACTGCTGATGTGATTCTATGATTGTTTGGGACTATGCCTAGTCCAGGCAGTCGGTAACCGAGCGAATTCGTGGTTAGCTTATCTTCGCCACGAACGACGCGTCGATGAACGCGAGTCGTGTTTAGAGTTGACGGTAGTGGTTAGGCCACGCGAAGTGTTTTACGCACTTCATGTCGTTCAACTTGAGATGCGATCGCGCTAGTCGAGCCCGTCAAGTAACCCGACTGGCCGATGTATGTTCACCTTGTATGAGTCATAACTGCTTGAACCTAGGGTACTGAACTTACCATTGTAAACCCTGTTAACCATGGTACCTTGATCCATAAAGACTCATGAGCCGGGCATGGTGGTATGGGACACCGTGGTCGAGCTGTCGGCCTACGCTGGGGCCATAAACCTCCCCGTAGTGACCAGTGAGCACCTAGTCTCGTGAGCAGATTATGGTGGTATGGGACACTATATTCTAGCTGTCGGCCTACACTGATCAGGCGACGAGTCCTTTGTAGTGACCGCGAGTGTATTCTGAGTCTACAGGAGGCGACGACCCTTCAGTAGCAGTAGAGTACAGTATGCCTGTATTGATAAGGTGATGGGGGAGCGGAGCAACGAGTGCGTGCAACAGCCCTGACAGCCGTTGCAGCGACCTACGAAATATACATCGTATGAGATTACTAGGAGTGACGACCCTAGACAGGATCTGTGTTGGGATTGATATAAGGGAAGTACCTTAGTTTCCCAATCCTGCTATTTGAATGGACTAATAATAACTCGAAAATCATATCACCATAGCATTGCATGTACTTGGAAGATGTGGAGCACTCTAGAGAGTGTGGCATGCCGCGGTCGTAAGATGTTGCCGTATGAGGGAGATCTTCGGTGAGGGCATACATCACGTCATGTCATAATTGCATTAACAACAGTATTAGGAATGATTGATTTATTGCTTTACTATTATCGCATGATTGATTTGAGAACATGTTAATCCTTACTCTATTATTCCACTGAGTTAGCTACTCACTCCTACATTACGGGATGGTGTTCCTGGACACCCACCAGACCCTTTTACGATTGCAGATGATGGCGCGGCCTGCGAGGCGGAGCTGGACTTGATGATGATGAGGATCCCTCCTTTATGCGTGTTCTGATTGACGGGATTACAGGGAGGTTGATTAGATACTTTGACACTTGTCATTTTATATTTTTAGCGCACTCATGTATATTCGTTTTGTCTACTTTTAGAGTATACATGTATGTATATAACCTGGTAACATATCCACACTCTGGAGGCATACAACAGTTTATATATGTTATACATACTATCACAGTCTTCCGCTTGTTACTTTAACCGTCTCTGGAGTATGATATGCTGTTCTAGCTTAATCTCACTCATGTTTAATGCGTTATCACAGACAACATTCAATCATACATATCTATGTTGCATAAATAACATTTTAGAACTCGGGAGTTGGGTTTTTGCTCGACCCCCCGATTTTCGGGATGTTACAATAATGATATCTAAATATGGTTGAATGGTCCATTTGAATCGGCCCACTTGACTTGGCCCACTTGATTCAGCCCATTTAAATCGGCCCATTCGATTCGGCCCATTTGACTTGACCCATTGAATCGGCCCATTCGATTCGGCTCATTTGAATCGGCCCATTTGACTTGGCCCATTGATTCAGCCCATTGATACGGCCCGATGTTATATATATATATATATTGGCCCATGAGTGAGGCTCAATGTGATGCGTATATGCCCCATAAGTGAGGCCCATGATAGTGTATATTAGGCCTTATATGAGGTCGTGGGCCCATTATACAATTGGCCCATTGAGCGCCATTCCTTGGGAGCAATGTTGGTTAAAGGTCCACATTGATGAGCAATGATGGTTGGACGTCCACATTGTGACCTTTCCTTAGGCCTTGTTAGGCCCATTCTCATTATTCTCTAGTAGGTTAACCCAAACGCTTGGGCCCCATTGATTTTAGTTAATCCATCATCGGCTATCCATCTATGGACCCCGCCTTGTGTTGAGGTTGATTATCGATGTCGATTATTGGTGTCGATTTCTGATATCGGCTACTGTTGTCGATTATGATTTTGTGACAGCATAACATTATGATACATGCCCATACACATCATCTATATGTTTGTTGTGAGGTGTGATTGACCATTGCATATGCCCTAGTATAGGTGGTTTATGAGACTCCCTGATTGATAGATTTACCCCACATGAGCGCACGGTATGCGCATGATTGATGCATGATTGGACTGTGTGACTCATTCATTTTGCATTTGTATGATTGTGATTACTATATGCCCTAGCGACACTAGGGCCATAGCCTCTACAGACACATCGCAGGTGGTCGAATTAGATATTTGAAATACTGTTCCTAGTATTGGGGCGCCATAGATGTCCTTGGGTGAAAATCCTTAAACCCGATGGTACTAGAGGATGACTCCAACATCGAGATGGAGTGGATATATGAGTGCACGAGGGCCGAATACCAGGAGGCTGCATCTCTCATTGTATCATGGTCGGTTGGAAAGGGGTGTGGCCTTACCCTCCCAAGGGTAGGGGCATTACTAGGCTGAGTATGACCAGCTCGTGAATGGGTCTGTTATCGACGTGCTAGATAGGTATTGACAAACTATTGGTCAGGCAGATAGTGAGGTTTCTTATGCTCAGAGTATGCGCCTGGGAAAGGGGTAGTGCCATTTGGAGGGTACTAAACCTCGGTGATTATCCAGAATGAGAACTGTACTGATATTTGATGCTCTAGTGATGAGCTGCATTGATAAGTAAATTTGGATGAGGGTTGGAATGCTTGATTTACATCTCACATTGCATGGTCTTGATATGACTGATAGCATTCATATCTTGCACCGCATAGCCTTGTTACAGCTAATTACATTCATGTACTCATCAGTATGATTCCACATTATTCTGACATTGCATTCTGAGCATGCTCATATTACGCACACATTTACACCACCCTCTAAGCTTTCTATAAGCTTATACATGATTGATGCATGTAGGTGTTGGCAGGACGCAGCCGTAGCTTCGCCATAGTATGTGTAACACCCCGGATTTTTTCCAACCTGGGGTTAAATGTCCTTAGGCAATGGGTCAACCATAACACCTTAGTAACCTCTCAGAACCCAATTCCAAGGCCAAGTAAATCATTTAGAACCAAATTCTTTAGAAATTTAACGTGAATTAACCAGCATCACACTAGATTTCCTACAAAATAAGCACCAACCACTTTAAATATGATCTGTAAGACCCAAAACCTATAGAATCATTGACGCTATCTTACCCTAAAATCCAGGATCAAACTCTAAACCTGTTTGTTCTCAGGAACCCTTTGAAACTTTGTATTGGATCTAGACCGGGCGTCGAAAGTCCGATAGTGATAATCTTAGAAAATTACGATCGCCTAGTTGGACTTGACAATCGTCTCGAAAATCAAGCCTAATTGATGTTCTGAGGTTATTTCATTGAGCATGGAGCAAGGAGTGTGAGAAAGAGTGAAATTCTTTATAAATTAAATGTCATTTAAATAAATCTGGCACGTTTCGCTTGCGAGTTAAGTATAAGCATTCAGACCGTCGGAATCTGACCCAAATACACCCTCGGATCAGGGAACATTTTCCACTCAGGTCAGTGTACTTA
This sequence comes from Magnolia kwangsiensis, assembly GCA_037074715.1. NCBI lineage: Eukaryota > Viridiplantae > Streptophyta > Magnoliopsida > Magnoliales > Magnoliaceae > Magnolia > Magnolia kwangsiensis. Next base: position 20,288,316 of record CM073581.1, read on the forward strand.
GAATCCTCGATCAAGTCTTAATGATCGCTGAACTGAAGCTGGTCCACCACGTGCGATATAGGAACACTATCAGAATGAAAACTTAATGTGATCAGGATCCAATATCCATGAGCTTAAGTCCGACCGCATTTGGTCAGGGGACCTCCAGAAATGCTCTTTTGGATTGGGAAAGACCCGATTTGGCTATAACCCAAGTATACCTTGACTTAAAGTTTGTTTTGGTTATGTTTGGGCTTATAAAAGGGCCTTAAACCCTTAGCTTTCTAACCCATACAAATTTGGAGAAAATCCTAGGAGTGAGAAGAGAGAAAAGAGAGAGAAAGTGAGAGAGAGTTGGAGACTCTCCCAGGGATTCTTCCCTGCTGCTCCACGTGCCAAAGCCACCCACCTACATCGTTATTCCGGCGATTCTGGTTTCGTTCTAGGTAAGAAAACCATAACCCTAACCTGATTTGAAGCTTAGACTAGCTGTAGAAGAGTTCTAGCTAACCTGTTTCTTGCCCTAGGTAGCGTATCTGCCGTTGACGAAGACACATCGTCTGAATCTTAACGAATACGCATTTCTGATTTAAGGTGTAGATTTTAGATGCTTAGATTATCCATTTTCAAAGCTTTCAATGCCGTTTAATGGTAGATTGTTGACAAGAATGTTGTTTGATATGTACAACATGCTGTCTGTTTTTCATTTCATATACGTACGAAGAATATGAGATTTAGGGTATTTTAGGTATTTATAGGAAATATTGTATATGTACGTATTTTGACGATATGATTGCCATGAGTATTTGTAGTGTACCTATACTAGTTATATGTGTATGATCTGTTTAGCGAAGAGATTCGCTCTAATGCACATATTGGCCAACATATGCTATGTAGACTAATGTGTGTAGACTAAGTGTTTGTTGAAATGCCTAAATCAATATGATTTATGCCTGCCATATGTATTGAATGTAAGAACATGATTGTTGTGTATTAGACATCTCCTTGATATAAGGATTTGTCATATTATATGTTGAAATCAATACACGTCAAGTACGTTGGAGTTGTGTAGTCTAAGTGTTTGTATAAATGTATGTATTAGTAAGTATTGAGTAAATGGTGTTGTAGATTAGCTTTGAGATTGGATTCTCAACTAATTTATTGATGTACATGAATTCCTCCATGTTTGTTGTATTGAATTGATTACCTTATGTACGAAATACTCGTGTATGGTTAACTGCTTTTGATGTATGTTATAACATGCTGATAACATGTTTTATTTACTTGTATTTCAATTCTGTTTCTCTCATATGATTATTGATTTAGATTGTAAGTGTTTGGGGCTATACTCTAGTCCAGGTAGTTGGTAACAGTTTAGAATTCATGGTTAGATTCTATTCGCCACGAAGGATGTGTATGACGAACCCGAGTCATACTAGAGTCATCGACAGTGGTTAGGTCACACGAAGTGATTGTGCACTTCATGTCGGTCGATTCAACGTGTGCTCGTGCTAGTCGAACTCATCAAGTAACCCGATTGACCGTTGTATGTTCATCTTATATTCGTCATAACTGCTTGAACCTAGGGTACTGAACTTACTAGTGATAACCCTGATAACCGTGGTACCTTAATCCACTAAGACTCATGAGCCGGGCATGGTGGTATGGGACATCGTGGTCGAGCTGTCGGCCTACGCTGGGGCCACAAACCTCCCCGTAGTGACCAGTGAGCAACCCAGACTCGTGAACAGATTATGGTGCTACGGGACACTATATTCTTGCTGTCGGCCTACACTGATAAGGTGATGGGGGAGCGGTGCAACGAGTGCGAGCAACAGCCCTAGCAGCCCTTTGTAGTGACCTCGAGCGTACTCTGAGTCTACGTGAGGCAACGACCCTTCCGTAGTAACAAGAGCACAACTAGGCCTGTATTGATAAGGTGATGGGGGAGTGGAGCAACAAGTGCGTGCAACAGCCCTGACAGCCCTTACAGCGACCTAAAAATATATCATCGTATGAGACTACTAGGAGTGATGACCCTAGACAGGATCCTTGTTGGGAATGATATAAGGAAAGTATCCTAGTTTCCCAATCCTGCTGTATAAAAAGGACTAATAACAACTCGGTAATCATATTCATATCGCACTGCATGTGCCTGGAATATGTGGAGCACTGAAGGAAGAAAGCATGCCGCGGACATAAGATGGTGTCGCATGAGGGAGTATGTCGGTGAGGGCATCCATCATGTCATTTCATTCTTTCATTAATCACAGTGTTTAGGAATATTTTATTGCTTGCTTTACCATTATTGTTTGATTGATTTGATAACATGTTAACCTTTGCTATATGATTCTACTGAGTTAGCTACTTGCTCCCACGTTACGGGACGGTGTTCCGGATACTCACCAGTCCCTATTTTAGTTTCAGATGATGGTAATGCTTGCGAAGCAGAGCCGGACTTGATGATGATGAGGAGGATCCCTCCTATATACAGGTTCTGATTGATGGGGTTACAGGGTTATTGATTAGATGCCAATGCACTTGGTATTTTTCCTTTTATTTACGCACTCATGTATATTCTTTTTGATCATTTTTGGAGTATAAATGTATATGTTTAACCTGGTAACATGTTCACACTCTGGAGACTTACAATCAATTATATATTTTATATATTTATCAGTCTTCCGCATGCGAAATTTAACTGTTTTCTGCACTAATATGAACAACATTCATCCATCATTGAAAATGTTGCATAAGTGATGTTCTGGAACTCGGGAGTGGAGTTTATGCTCGACCTCCGATTTTCAGGGCGTTACAGTATGAGTGTGCAGACAAGCTTCAGAAGTTTTCGTTATTATCATTATCTCGAATTTCCCTTCATACACATTTACTCAAAGTTTTTGATCATAATAGATTGTGTGATGGTGTTCTTGTGGTTATTGTTTGTGGGTTATACTTATGGTTATGTTCATTATGAATCAAAATTATGTTAGAAATACTCCTTTTAGAATCTCAGGATCGGAACCTGGTGTATGGGTGTTGGGAGTTGAGAATGGGATACTATGGATGTTGTCAATGCCAGATTCGGCAATTAAAAATTTTGTGAGCCCAGTTTTTGAGTTTTGGGCGTTACAACCAATGACAACAAAGTGGTCATACGATTCTTCAAGGAAAATATTTTTCTAGATTTGAAACTTCAAAGGCCATTATTAGTGATGGCCGGTCTTACTTTTGCAATAGGACATTTGAGTCTTTCATGAAGAAATATGGCATCAAGTATAAATTGAATACCTCATACCACCCACAAACAAGTGGGCAAGCTGAGATTTCTAATCGAAAAATTAAACACATTTTAGAGAAAATTATAAGGCCAGATAAGAAGGATTGGTCCCTCAAACTATCCGATGCTTCATGGGCTTATAAGACTGCTTATAAGACCCCGATTAGAATGCCCCCATATAGATTGATGTATGAGAAGGCTTGCTACTTGCCTGTAGAATTGGAACATAAAGCCTACTACGCAATAAAGAAATTATACTTTGATATGGATCAAGTAAGTAGACAAAGGAAATTAGAGTTGAATGAATTAGAGGAGCTGAGGAGAGACTCGTATGAAAATTCTAAAATCTACAAAGAGAGGATCAAAGCTTTTCATGACAAAAACATCTTGAGGAAGAGTTTTGAACGTCAGCAAAAGGTCCTATTTACAATTCCTGTCTACAGTTCTTTTTAGGAAAGTTACAATCGAGATGGACAGGCCTCCTCATTGTGAAGAATGTTTATACTCATGGGGCTATTGAAATTGAGAATCCATATAATGGCAATGTGTACAAGGTTAATGGTCAGAGATTGAAGCCTTATGTGGAAAACTTTTATTTGGGAGAGGAGTCCGTCTCTCTTCATAAGCCAGAATATTCAGATTGATGCTCCTAGTTTGATGGAACATTTTTTTAGGATTTGTATCATATTCAATTTTTTTAATGTCACCTAGCAGGTAAGTTCTTCATGGTAGGTACTATCTACCCTTTCTTTTATTTTTATTGTTCTTTGTATTACATTATCATTACGTTGCGGACAATGTAGATTTTAGGTTGGGAGGTGTGGATAGTCATCCATGTGAGTTTTTTTTTTTTTTTTTTTTTTTTTTTAAGGTTTCAATTAGGTTTAAGTTTTATTTTAGGTTTATGGGAAATTTTTTTTAACATTTTCAAAATAACATTTTTATATACAAGAATGTGAACATGATATTATGCGAATTCCAAAAGCAAAGTTAATACTTATTCTAAGTTAATATTAGTTAGAATTCTAATAACTAAAAATTATAGACTTGAGTTCAATTTTCTAATCACTAGTTTAGAGTGAGCTGTAATTTAATATACTGAATTCATAATACACCCTAGCTAACTAAGTGAGGAATATGATATGTAAACTAGAATAACAAATTTTGATTCAAACAAGGTTGAATGAACTAGTACCATTGATATATGCTTAAAAGAGAGAATATTGAAGAAAAAAAAATGATTTTTTTTATTAGTATAGAGCATGAATGCAATGACTATAACAATCATGTCAGTAATTCGGAGTATGGATACCTAAGTATCCATTACTGTTACCATTACAAGTACGATACCTTATATTATAAAGGAAACCTGGTGGAAATCTTCATCTAAGGGTGGTCTATAATAATGAGGATATGATGATAAAAGAAGAAATGTCATGAAGGAAATGAGATAACTAGAGATTTTATATTCTTGGGATGATTAAAAGGAGTTAGGATAGGGAACATGCATATTTCTCAAAGTTAGACTAGTGTCACCGGACACCTAAGTATATTGATCATAACTATTCTAAATTTTGATTAGGTCTCTGAACTCAAGGATGTAATGGATTAGGAAATTGTGATTCTAACTAATTTCGGACTTAGGGTAGGTATTTTTTTATTTTGAAATTCACATTATGAATGGAGGTATAATTGTATAAATTTCTATGTGTTGAACTATTTTTCATGTTTTCAATGTTGTAGGTAATATTTCTGGAAACCTTCATAAGACTATAACTCGTCTACTAGGGAAAACCTAGAGGCTTAAAGGCTTCTTGCATATGCTATATACAATACCTGCGAAAGTGTAGTTAGAATTTTTTCATTTTAATTTTATTTCAAGAATTAATTTTTATTTTTCTTCACTTAATTTTCTCGGGACTAGCAAAATGTTCTTAGGGGTGTGTTGAGACTTAAATATTACATAATTTCTCCCATTTATATCTTGGTTTTATGAACATGAATCAGCTTAATGTTCTATTTTACTCATGTGTTGCAGGGTGAATTTAAGAGCTTGGATTGAAAAATGGTGTTGAAAGCATGGATTTGATGCTCAAGAATCACCAAGCCAAGAGATGGATCTTAGGAGATAAAGATTGAAGAATTCGCATGCCAAAGATCCAAAAAAATCAAGTGAGGAATGAAGAGAACTAAATATTTGAAGTGAAGAATCCTGAAATTGTCCTGAAAAAATGTATTTTAAAGCTCTGAACTCTATTTTGGAAAAATATGCAGAGTGAAATCTGTTTAACAAACTATGCAGTGAGAAGTCTATTTTGAAAACTGCGTAAATTTGAGGCGGTTTCTAGAGTTTTTCAATTTTGTACGAAAATTGGAGTTCTCCACATATAAATAGGGCTTCCTAGGACATTCATAAGCATCATTCAAGGCATCTCAAAGTAAGATTTAGGATTTTTAAAGAGTTTTATGGTTTTAAATTAATTTTCTTTACAAGCTTTTAAATATTTATTCTTTCCTGTTGCTTTCTTTCTCTATTCTAGTTTTCTCTAGCCCAAGCTAGAAGGAAAGCTCCCAAAATCAAATCATCAGTTTAGTTTTTATTACTTATTGATTTTTCATTTGATTTTCTCCTTCTTGCAATTCATGTCCCTGTGGGATCGACCCTATATTCACGGGATACTACGTACGAACCTCTACAATTGGAGGCAGGCAATCAACCGATAAGGAAAAGTGTGGCCTGGGCTGAATTCATACATACACATACAAATATATATATATATATATATATATATATATATATATATATATATATATATATATATATATATATATATATATATATATATATATATATATATATATATATATATATATATATATATGTATGTATGTATATATATATATACATATAGACAAAAGAAAAAATTAAGGAAAAAAAAGTGAAGAAGGCCTAGCCGAGGTGTAGCTTAGGCATAAGCTGGTTTCATTTTTTCAAATTCCTTAAAGGCACGCTCCTTGATGAGTTCGACCATTTGCCTTTAAACCTTCTAGAATTCTCCACTCTTCATAATATGGTCAAGGAAGCATAGAACCTAGTCGATATGATGACTGATTAAGTTAGTCTTGTGTTCTACTTCTTTCTTCCGTTCACTACTTTCACGCGGCCAAGCTTGATAAATATCAAGCTGAGAGTGAATGAAGTTTAGAATGGTCTAAGAGTAGTTTGAATCCCTCCCAGGGTAAAGTTACTTAGTCTCCTTGACATCATCATTGATCTCTTTACGTTGACCTTCGAGGGTTTGCAATATCACCTTATTAAAATGATGTTATCTAGTTCAGTGCATGTGAATATAACAAGCCACATCATATTGGCCAGAGAGTATGTTCGATTCTCTATGAATGACAACACATTCATTTGTATGAGTGTCCAGTATCTCAATGTCTTTTTAAGCAATAAAATAAGCATTGCTGATGTGTTGGATCTTGGTCAAAGCATCCAAGAGTTCCTTCAATGGAGCATCATTCTTTACAATATCTTGGAAGTTGTGGACAAATGGGTAAATGTCAAACTAGAGAGAATAATGGGTAAACGAATCGATCTCAAGAGAAAGAACTTCCCTCAAGAAAGCTTGGGCTCGATCGACGAAAAAAGTGGTGTGGTGGCCATGATAGAAAATATAAGTTTTAATTTGAAAGTACAAAAGATTTGAGTTTGTAGTGAAGAAAGAGGCATTGATTCCTTTATATAAGGCTCAGGGAATCCCGTCGTGCTCAAAGTCAATGTATAATGACGATTGAAGTGCCTATTAATGACATGAAACATTCCTAAGGAAGATGAAATGAACAAGCATGTGGGTTTTTATATTTGTGTCACATTGTCATCAAGTTGATTATTTCTTTTAAGCATTGCAAGAGAAAAAAAAATTAAGTATGAAAAGCATCATTAATAAAGAAGGTACTATGGCCGATTGCATTAAGATGGAGAATTACAAGAAAACAATACATTAGTTGAAGAGACAAACAAATCTCAGACAATCAAAATTCAAGAGAGGAAAATGTAGCAATCTTCTCTTGTAGCTTTGATTGCCTTTCCTCTTATTGATCGAGTGTAGTTTTAGTTTTTGAGCTTGAGAGTGCCATTTGGCTGACTAATGGAGTATTCTTTTACATCAAGATTCTTAATTTCTTGACCTTAGCTCTTTGACCATGTCTGATCTCGATCAAGGATTTTTCATCTCTCTTTTAGTGCCTTCAATTTATTCTCCATTGTTGAGATTTGAACCTTCAAGTCAATTAGGAAGGAATCTGACTCCTTCAATTTGTCATAAATGGTGGAGAGTTGTTCTTGAGCAGTTGTTGGTCGGTCATTTTGAGGGACATGACTGTATGTTGAAATTGAAATCTATCGACTGCCATCATTGTATCCTGGTACTCATGAATTAGATTAAGAAATTCATAGAGTGCATGTATCTTGGATGAAAGGGATTCGTTAGACCGAGAGAGAGTTTGGTACCGATGGATAAGGAGATTGAATCTCACGATCGATTTTGATGATGTCAGAAGCCCCAGAGGGAATAAGAACTTGTAATTCCTCTTGAAGTTGCTGGAGTTCCAATGAAGGTGTTGGAGACTGGGCCACTAAGGCATCACTGGTGAAAGGTTGGTCTAAGAAGGATAAAATATCTTCTACAAGAAGGTTAGCCTTAGGTGATGAACAAAGGGCACTGGAAGTATCTATTGGCACAAGTAATGGAGCAAGAGCATCAGATGCAAGGATTTCTACGGATACTGATCGATCATATGAAACTTCTACAGGATGATAGAATTCCTCTTCTACTTCTTCTGCTTCATCCAGGATGACAACCCTATTCTCAGAGATAGGATATGTCCACTTAGTCAATTCCAGAGATGGAGCAGATACAATGAAAAAGGCCAAAATCACATGAGAAGTGGCCATCTTAGATGAATCTTGAAGCATTGACACAGTTGACTCCAGAACTTCCTAATCCTGACCACGAACGAGCGACGATGTCATAAAATGCAAAAGGAGACTCAAAGACTTCATAGACTAATACACAATTACCTCTTATTGAGTGTGACACTCTAGTCGACGAATGTCACTTATAGTCTCTTTCGAATTGATAGTGTCAAGTCTTTATATGGGAGATTAGACGGCATCAACCAAAATATCTATGATCAATGCCTCCGCCTAAGGAGGCAGTGTAGAGATAGGTTGTCTCTTAAAGGCCGAGAGCTCCCTAGTCATTAAGAAAATAAAATAAAAGGATTAGAGGTAATATTGGAATACCAAAATAATAAAAACTGGGGAATATAAATAGCATCCATTTAAATTAAATTGAACAGTGATGGTGTAAAATCTGTCAGCTGTTGGCAAAATTTTGGTGGGATTGACAATTAAGGCTAGAGATCGGTTAGAATGTGGAAAGGAGGACGATTAGACTGATATGTGTTAGTGCACTGATTTGTGCATCTTGTTTGTAAATCACGTGCATAGAACAGGTAAATGAGTGCCTTGGTGACCCTAACCCTTAACCCAAAACAACCATTGAATCTCTAGATGATCTTGGCTTAATAGGTAAACCACGTTGATCATCCCTTAGCCTAAGAAACCTAATTGAAACATGATAAGTAAGGCTAGAAGAGGTGCAAAGCTGCCGTGAAATTATTTGCCCCAAACAACATATTTCGAGTATGACTGGATCCCATCAAGCATACCTTGAGGGGTCTTCGAAGGCATCGAAGACTTCTCGATAGAATTAAGTAGGTAACTCAGATATATCCAACAAGTTTTCTGAGTTTCTCGATGGAATCGAGGAACCTTCGAAGACATCAAAGGATACCCTCAATGGCATCAAATTAGAATGTGTAAAATTACTCGGCAACAGTTCAGCTAAAAAATCGATTTCTTCGATTCCATTGAAGCCCTGCTTGATGCCATCGAAGCCCTGCTTGATCTCATCAAAAGAGCCATTATTTGTCTATTATTTGCTCTCTTTTTTTCTTTTTTTTTTTTAAAACTATTAGAACTCAAACTTCTTATAAAGGGTATTAGGTTTTTAGGCATTGAGATGGGTTTTTAGTGCAATAGAAGCTCAGGCGATTCCATAATCATATCCCTTATCCGAAGCCTCTAAACTAATAAGTTATAAGTCATCTTCCTTGAAATTGACACTATAATGAAAATTCCAACTTCCATCTTAAAGATGAGCTTGAACTCTACTATTTTCTAGATATTAGACAAAACCTCTATAGGCATACCATTATATAAATCCTCTAAAAGACCCATCTTGGTGAATCTCTTAGGAATTATAACTTCCTATTAGTTGTAGGAGATTTAACCAACCTCTTATCACCTTGGTAACCTCAAAGGAGCATTACATGTAAGTGTTTGTTAATCTTAGAGCTGAAGCCTTGACAATGTATTAACATTATGATCAAGGGAGCAAAAGGGGAGTTAATTGAAGTACGAGAGAGTATTATCAAGAAACCTGAGAGGGTGCTATAAAATGGGCTTAATCTGACAAGTTGTCAATTCTAAGAGTCTGTATATTCTCTTTCCTTGTGTAGGATTGAGGATAAGAGTTTGTGACCTAAACTCAACTAAGCTCTTGTGTAGGACCTTAGCTCTTTTGTAGGGCCTAAATTCAGGCTTTTATGCAGAAGCTTCGATCTTGTGTAGGGCCTAAATCAAGTCTTTTTATAGGTCACCAGACACAAGTGTGTGCATGTTAGTCTTTGTGTAACCCTCCAACGGGAGTAAACGTAGGTCCTTGGATTAGGACCGTGGTTTTTGGTTAGTGTAAGGAAAAGTAACTAAAGTCTCTTGAGGGAGCCTCCGACAGGAGTGTACACCAGTAGGTTCTTATGTGGGACTAAGGTTCGTAGGGAGCCTATAGAAAACCACAGAAAGTCTCTTGTGGGAGTCGATCCTTATGTATGATTGTAAAGGTTAGAGGTTGACCTGATTTAAAACCTCTGATAGTGAAATCCGGTACACTCATGGTTGAATGCGTCTGCTTGGAGTGGAGTAGGGAAACTGAACCACTATACATGCTTATGTTTGAGATTGTATTTGATCACTTGTTTAATTATGCTTATGTGATTAATGTTTAATTATATGCATGCATGATTAGAAGAATGTTAGGAGTTGATAGCTAGCACATCTCTCACACATATGTACATTATCATGTTTATAAACTAGTTGCTTAATTTAAGTATCATTTGTAGTCTATGTGATTAGACCCTCTATTGGCTTGGAAGCCTTAGATTTAATTGCCTTGCTTATCTTAATTTGAATATTATCTTAAGTAGGAAATTGTGCTTTAAAAGATGAAAATTTTATTTAGTCCTAATCACCCCCTTCTAAGAATAGCCTTCATTCTGTAGCACTGCATAGCTTCCGCAGTGCAACCATGGTAATCCCATTACAGCACGTATGAACTGTCAATATGTCCGAGAAATCAATCAAAAGGAAGATTAGCATCATCCAATCTTTCCTTTTCTCTCTGCCATTTATTAAAGGCCTTGTTGAAATGGGCATCCTTCTGTCTCTCGTATGCCTCTTTCATCTCCCGAGAATATTTTCAAGGAGAAACACCCTGTTAAAACTTGGTTTTATAATATTTTTCGAAAGCTGCAATAACTTTGGTTAAAGAAGGAATACGTGAAGTTCTTGGGCCAATTAATTAGAAGCAGTAAGAGATGTGGGAAGAGGGGCTGCAGGAGGTACAACCTCTGAGATCTTCAAAATGGCAAGATGCATTGTAGAGGCTTGGTCGAATGAAGCTGTAGAGATAACTTTAATAGAACTTGCAGTTGTAGTCTTTTGAAGCTTTGGCTCGGGTGGAGCTAGCTTGACCGATCTTATTGGTGTAAAAGAAAAAGGTTTGATTGCTCTTATTGGTACTAGGGATAGAGCGGTTGATGCGACCGATGTTATTTTCTTTAATCGTGTCTTCCTTTTAACAGGAGGCGTGACCAATTGAGGTACGATTGACTTTTTAGTAACCTCGATCATTGTTTTCTTCTTCCTAGCCATATGTTTCTCCACTTTGGATGAAGAGGTAGAGCCTTGGGTGATGACTAACTCATGAGATTCATTGACTAGAGTCCCATAGTAATTTTTCCACACAAGTGGTAAAATGAAGATAATTGTTGGGGACAGTTGGGAAAGAGAGGAAGTATGAAAGTGGAGCTTATGACATTGAAATTATTGTTGAGGGTGTGGAACATAATGACTGAATCTACAACTAGTAGATGATTCGAAGGAATGACTTGGGCCAAACTGAATTGACGGGCAAAGATATTGGGGTAGCATTGCTCAATCTCGGCCTTGGCATTAAAATTAGAATCTACTATGCCACCATATGGAGATTCTATGCCACCATATGGGAGGTCTCTACAAATCAAATTGCTTTTCCAAGCTTGATCTCTAAGACCAGTCATCTCGATATTAGCCGACTTATATTCTTCTTTGAACCAGGGCAGATTGAATTCTTTGTTATTAAAAGGACATAAAGAACAGTTGAATCCATTAAGGTTAAAAGAAAGAAAGAAGTTCATATATTCAATAAAAGAATGGTGAATTTTAGGGCAAAGGATACTACAATGGCCAAAAGAAATAAAATCTAACTTAGTGGGAACAGATTTGACAAAAGTTACCCTAAAATATTCATAAAGCCACGTCTAGACGACCCAAACAGGTTCGCCAAAATGATAAAAATCTTTAGTGGTCGCTTCAAACATACTTCAGTACAAGTGAGCGAGCACGTATGGGGTAAAGGCAAGCTAACATCCTTGGGCAAGCATCTTGACCAGATGAATGTATTCCTTTATAATTTGAAGAGCGCTCACACAAAACAAGAATCAATAGATCCACATCAGGAGAAAAGCCATGTACTCTTGATTGTCAACTTCATCATGAGATTTTTGTTAGATAGCTATGAAAGTGGAGTAGGCTTTGCTAGTCTTGTCTGAAAGGACGAATGTATGTTTATCCTTTATGGCAAAACTTAGATAAATAGGATCACTAAAAGGAAGAAAGTGGGAGAAGGGACAAACATCCATGATTTTTGTACTCATGAGGCCGCATCCAAAATGGAAGGTGTGTCGATCAACTCCAAAAAGTTAGAACTTCAGTAGGGAGAAAAGCATTGGTTGGATATTCATGCAAGGAAAGACTAATACGATCATAAATACCATCTTATTTTCATGTGTCACCATATTGTGCTTCAACATGAGTATACCATTTTGCCTAACCATTATCGATTTCGGCCATGACCTCGAAGCTTTGAAAGGGTTGATAGGATCTGGAAAGTGATAAGATTGGATGAGATGAACTTCATTAGGACATCTTGGGAAGCATGGCTATATTTCCCTAAGTTATTCATGAATGACTTCAGAGCGAAAGGTTGGGCCAAGTGTTAGGTATGCTTTGTTCGATTCAATGAGAGAATTGAAGATTCATGAAGAAATGATATTGAAATCTTTTATAAAGCATTCTTGGTGGAAGATTAGAATGGAGGAGGAAGATGCAGCCATACTGATTGGAGGAAGATCGGACGAAGAGATGAGTTTGAGTAAGGAAGAAGAAGTAAGAGGCGCATGAAGGCAAACAATGACCTTGTGTAGTGTTTATATATCGGTCGCGATACTTGCGCATTAATGAAAGGGTAATCATGACTCCTACTACAAGACGATTGTATGCAATTTGTTAAGAGGACAATTGACAGATAATAGGTAAAGACCGTCATTCGATTTATCCTTGATCGGGTAAATCAATGGAGAATTGACATGTGGACGAACAGTCGTTTACATTAATTGCATCGGGCAACCAAACAACGTTGCTTTCACCTTTTATCCAAAGGTGAAGCAACGTGGGGAGCAATGTTGTGCCATATTTCTAATCATTTTGGGAAAAGACAATAAGGAGGTGACATGTGGCATTACATAAGAGATATGAGGTATATGAAAAGATTTTCTGAGATATTTGGAGTGCTAGCTGGCATATATTTAATGTTGCATGTAATCTAGTGACTAACAAAGTGGTGTGATTGAGGCATCTAGAAGTGGAACCCATCTTCGAAGGAAGAACCTCACCCTTCAATTATCATCTGATCATTACAAATATTTTGTGATTGGCTAAGTAGACGACTAATCTCCTCCTATTCGGTTATATATAGTCAATTTTGATATATCTTCCTATTTTGGCACTTGGGGTCAAAGTTGATCAGTTTAAATCGAACCGCTATATCGATTCTGGCACGGCAGGACACACCACACGTGACGGAAAACTAACCGAGTGCCAACAAAATGATGTTTAAACCAAAAAAAATATCTTTCAAGAGAGGTGAAAAAAAATTGATTAATAACTATGATGTGATGTAGGAAAGAATGTGAAACAATAAGAGGAAGATCATCTTCCCGAGTAAACAAAACCTTGAATATAAAAGATGAATTCTTGAATCCATAAGAAAATAAGAGAAAAAATTCACATATTTTATTAAATAACATATTTATGATTCTCTCGATTACACTACGAATAAAAAAAAGCAAACTCCAATTCAAAATTATTAAAAATAGTTAAAAAAAATAATCTTTAATGCCTAATTTTCCAAAAATAGAAATGTTCAAATAAACTTTATTGAAGCATTTTCAATGTTATTGCAAGTAGATTAAAAAATATAATAAAAAAAATAAAATTTACATTTTTTTTTTCTAAAATTATAATTTTAAACCTCAAGCTGTGTGTTTATTGCAAATCAGTTGTTGTAGACCCATTGTGCTGGTCAGGTCAACCCTCTGAGCACCGTTACATACAAATTGATAGGTGGTGTGTTCGGTGAAATTACCAAAATAAAAATTTATAGTTGATTCATAGTCCACGTTTCAAATGGCAATCTTCTCCCTTGTCAAGAATGAATTTCTTCGAATCCTACGCACTTTGGACCTAATGATGTTATACCTTAGGTAGGCCTGGGTCTGGATGTAACAGACTACTATCGCTTATGTTTGGACTTCATTTGGTCTAACCATAAATCTACATGCAGCCCGCTCTACAACATGATTTAAACTCATTCACGGCATCGTTTAATGGCACCGTACATGAAGCATATTTCAAAACTCACACTAATCTGATGATCGTAACCATCTAACTGGTGGATAACAGTGAAGATGGCTGTAAATAAAATTGTCATTCGGTAAAATCTAATGGTTAAGATCACCGGATTGGTTTAACTATTTCTGCTTCACGCATCCACTATGAGATGCCACAATTTAGGAAGCCCACAAGGAACTCACAGGAGAGTCTATACCCAAAAAATGAAGATTTGAGTTGGTTTCTTTCACTTTCTTTAGCAATGAGGATGACGCGACAGTGTATGGCTTTAAAAATAAGAAAGTAAGGAAAAGGTTGAAAAAAGAATCTTGATTAAGGGCACCTGATCCCACTAATCATGATTGGATTCTAAAATACTTATTCTAAGCACCAAATCCATCTCCCACCTTAACCTTCTACAATTAGGATCTAGCTATGCACGCCGTCATTGTTCAATGAATGTCGTCCGTCGGATCTTTCTATCGCCTTTAGTGGATGTATTGCCAGTGTCTTATTTGATTACTCCTAATTTAAAATCTAGCTTTTATCTTGGTATCTTAAAACAGTTAGCTTGTCTACTTTCCACCATTTATCAAATGGTAATCAATCATCCACTCTGTAGGCGCAAGCTGCTTCGGACATGCACTTGGATCTACAGCATCCACATTGATAGCTTCATTGTGGACGAAGTATATCCCAAAAGTCAGATTTCTGCCACATCTAACAGACGTAAAAGTATATTTTCAAGATACGTTCCATCTACAATGGCCCATATGATTTGGATGGTGTGGATTGATTAGATTGTATGCCACATTACATAGCCGACTGAGTCACCACTGTTTACAGGATGGTGAAAACGCGCACACAATTGTAGAGCCTAAATATCTGTTTCCATTGCTCTCTTTCCCTTCTCATGGTGTATGATTTTTTTTTTGCGGATAAAAACGTATGATAGGCAGGCAAGTGTCTCGAATGATTGGCAGGCGCTTGAAAATAACTTAAAAGCTGCATACGTGACGTACAAGTAGTCAATGACAAACTGTCGATATCAAGGGTCCCAATTTAGATCCATCTCCAATCGACCATTAAAACTCATTTGATTACTTCACTGTCGATGGACAATTATTGGATGGTTAAAATTGAAAAGCACACAATGGTCCCATCCCAACAAACGTCTACTTCGTTAGCGTTGCTCAACCAATCCGATTTCCGAGTCGTGACTTAACAACCGTGATTTCCACAATTTAGTCCGTCTAATGGGAGACTGTTAATCCCCATTGTCGCCCATTACTGTTAAAGCCAATCAAAGTGAGTTAGTATGATGGGATGAATCTGTGTAGTTTATTTGGAGTAGGGCTGAAAGTTGGGAAGGTTCAACCCGACCACCCAACGTTGGGTTGAGCTTGGGCAGGATGTTTCATGTTTGGTTTCAAACTTTGGCTATATAAATACCAACATGATAAAACTTGGGTCAGGCTTTGGATGAGGTCTGGAATTGCCTGGCCCAACCCAAACCCAATATATATATATATATATATATATATATATATATAAGTTATAAATTATAATTGAGTGTGGATCGTTTGTGTTGAAGGCAATTGAAATTTCGGTGTCGTCGGGTCCCATTGGTCCATGCCATTTGTGATGACTCAGCCACTAAGGTATGCTAGGTTTCTCTCTCCCAAATAGATGGCTTGCTACACAACATGACTTTTAAGAGAGTAGTTGTTCTATATTTTATCTTGTTTGTTTAGAAAAAATTAATTTTATTATTATTATTATTTTATACCGTAAATAAGTACAATATAATTAATAAAATCGTAGGTACAAAAAATAAGATGTGTATTGAAATATAATAGACTAATGTAATAACAAAAATATTAGCATGTATCCACCCGACCAACCCGCCCGAGCCCGCTTGGGTTGGGCTTAGGTTGTGAATTCCTAGCCTGAGGTTGGGTTGGGTTGAGGTATAAGAACCTTGGGTTGGGCTACGGTTGAGCACCAACCCGCCCAATTTTTAGCCCTAATTTGGAGGTAGGATGGGGATGAATTTGTGTGGTGTATTTGAGATACTTGAGGATATACGAAGATGATTCTACAATAATATAGCTTGAGTGGTTCAAGCAATGACATGTCATTCATTAAGTGATCGATTGAAGAGTGATAGTATAGAAGCAGTTACAACATATGGTAGGATTACAGACAAAAAGAGTTGAAACATGTGATACAGTTATAGCAATAGTTAGGACATCAAAAGCATCCAGATAGCCAAATCTAGGCTATAAATAGCAAAGGAATTCAACAAGAAGATTTCTCTCTTACCAACCCAATCAAACCCAACATATCTTTCAATTACCCATCATCTACATTCCTTAGTATAATCATTCTACTTTCCTTCCCAATCAGTCACGTTCTTAGTGTAATCCTTTACTTTTTTTTTATTATTTATATTCCATAGTGTAATCCATAACGTTAATCAAGTAGTTGGTAATCTTAGCTGTATTTGGATCTACTTTCATATGTTGGATTCAGTTCTCCATCCAAGAAGGTATTTCGTATCTACTCTATGTGATCGAATATAAGAAATCTTTTCCTAGTCTTTTATCTGTGCCTAATAGTTCTTTCATACAAAAGGTAAAGGTATAACCCGTCATCAGAGGATGAACCCTACCCTCTGAATATCTCCTGATCCTATTTACATACTGAGCGAGTGGCTGAATAGGCGGTCGATTTCATTCGATCTCATTCATATACTACGTATTTGCCTATCTTGACGCCTAGGGTCATAGTTGTTCAGTTTGAACTAAGCTTCAAATTCAATTCTAGCAAGTCCACACTATTCACGCAACCAAATTTGAAAAACAATCACAACAACAGTTTGGGACGCCTAGTGGAACCCTTTCTCTAACTTACCAATGTAATATTGCCAATTGAAATTATGAATATGAGGAGTAACCGAGTCATCAAGGTTGAACCTTCCACACGACTACACCTCCAACTGAAAACATATCGGTTCAAGTGGCCCTTATAGTGTTAAATTTGAATAGTGATCCAATATTCGATTTCAAGAATCAAGAAGGGGCTTCGACCTCTCAGACTATTTCTCTTTAAGAGATAACAATCGCACTCCGAGATGTACAACTGAGTATCCAACATGTTCAAGAATATGAAAGGGCCCACGTTGAGCAATTCTATATTCATACTAAGAACACTAACATGTACATGGTCAGGCAGACTAAGGCCATGCATCGATTGATGGTTATGATGGCCAAAAAAGCGCATGCGGTAATGCAGTATAATGTCGAAGGAAGTTCTATCAACAATACAATCCAACCGCCACTGATGCCTCCCCCACAACTGAACCCGCCACCAATTCCAGTTTAAGAGGTATGAAACACTTTACCACTCACCGAATTCAAACGAATAGAGCAGGAGGTAAGGAATTTCATTCATGAAGTTCACAATCAGAGTTTACCAGGATGGTATAATTTTTAGCAATTCCCTAGGAACCCCTTGTTACAAGAGAGACCAAATTGATTAGGTCCTCATCCACTGCTGATGGTAGAACCTCCCGAATGGATCATAACCAAATCATGCAGATGGTTTAGGAAGTGGCAGTCTAGGTACTCACCCGCAACTCCATCCCGGTCTATTATAAGCCCTATCTTGAATGGATCGACCAACAACATCTGTTGCCGAGGAATTATCCACTAAACTTTGCCCTATTTTACGGTGAGCCCGGCCAATCAACTATTGAGTATGTGGGCCGATTCACCATACAATGTGGGGAGTTGACAAATAAAGATTATCATAAGCTGTAATTATTTAGACACACATCGATGGCAACGACCTTTACGTGTTATTCCAACATATTGCCAAATTTAGTACATACTTGGCAAGAGATGGAAGAAAATTTTCATTTTCAGTTTTTCTCTAAGAACAGAAAAATAACCATAGCCAATCTCATCCGTTTCCGATAGGTACCAGGAGAAACTTGCGAGAGTTACATTGCCCGGTTCAAAAGAGTGAAGAGTTGGTGTAAGGTCCTTATGATAGAAGCTGAATTTGTGTAGCTCAGACAGGAAGGGCTCAAATACAAACTCCACAAGAAATTCATTAGAACGGAGTTCATGGACCTATATGACCTGACTAGAAGGTCTCTAGATACAAGGAACTTCTTCAGGAGGGTGATAGGAAAAAGAACTCATCAATTGGGATTGTAACACCCCGGATTTTTGCCAACCTAGAGTTAGATATCCTCAGGTAATGGGTCAATCATAACACTCTCAAAACTCAATCCCAAAGTCTAAAAATCACTTTTTAACTCATTTTCTTCAAAATCTAACATTTCACCACCTCATTCTTCAAATTTCTCCAAGTACTTTCATATTGGATACAAATCCTCCAGTTTAAATGGTGAAGAACTATACTTAAAGTAAAACTTACTGTAAATGGTCACCGAGATCGGGTCCGTACACACCCGTGATCATGCAAAATGATCCCAATTCACTTCTAGACCGTCAATCCACGGGTTTAGACCATGTATCATCCCATTCCAGCCATTAGAAAATGGTAAATATGAATATGTATCAGGTTCAATTCAAAATGACCCGTAACGAGTTGAAACAGAGTAGGGGCCTAATTGGGGCACTTCTAGGGGGACCCAGGGTGGAACCCATACCTTTTTGGGACCCAGGGGGCAGGAGGACCTCGCCCCATCGGCGAGCCATCATCGGTTAGTCCAGAGACCAGCGAGGCCCTCGCCGGTTTGGCGAGGCCTCGCCTCCAGTCGGGCCAGATCAGACGGGCCGGCGCGGGCCGACTCTTCTAGGGTCCTATGTGGCCCACTGGTCCATGGTTGGTTGAATAAAAACTCTCCTACAACGTCTTCCCTTCACAAACCACCCCTTCAAGCTCTTCTTTCTTCAAAAATCTCTCAAATGTTCCCAAAAATCACCCTCCAAGGGCTTCCTTCTTCCATTTTCATGCACCCTCACTTTACCCATTTCAAAATCCACCCTCATTTATGAATTTCCCCTTCTTTTCCTTCCATTTGAGCACTTAAATCCCGCCTTAAGCAAAAATCACTAAGGGCTACATCCTTTAGAACTTAAACGAGAATCAACTAGCGCTAGACTAGATTACCTGTGTAATTATCACCAATCACTTTAAATGCGATTTGCAAGACCGAAAACTTGTAGAATTGTTAATGCTACATTACCCTGAAATCTAGGATCCAATTCCAAACCCAGTTCCTCTCAGGAGCATTCAGAAACTCCTTATCGGATCTGGACCGCACATCGAAAGTCTGATAGCAATGAACTTAGACAATTATGACTGCCTGGTTGGACTTGATAATCCTCAAAAATTAAGTCCAGATGATGTCCTGAGACTATTTTCTTCAGTCCGGAGTGAAGAGTGTGAGAAAGGTGAATCTATTTAATAATTAAATACGAATTTTAATAATCTGAGTCGTGTCGTTTGCGCGTCAATTATAAGCGTTCTGACCGTTGGAATTTGACCCAAATTCACCCTTTGATTAGTAAAGATGGCCCACACATGTCAATCTACTTGTGGCCCTGATCGAGTTTCGATGACCGTTGAACTGAAGCTGGTCCGCCACGGTCGATCTGTAAACCCGATCGGACTAAAAAGTTAACTTGATCAAGATCCTATATTAGTGAGCTTAAGTCCGACCGCATTCAGTAAGAGGACCTCCAAAAATGCTCCGTTGGATCGGAACAGACCCGATTTGGACATAACCTAAGTATACCTTAGCCCTGGGGCTATTTTTGTTAGTTCTGGGCCTATATAAAGACCTTAAATCCTCTTTCACAAATTCCATACGAATTTCCAAACCCTAGCTAAGATAAGAGAGAGAAAAGAGAGAGAAAGTGAGTGAGAAGTTGGAGTTTCTTCTAGGGATTCTTCCTAGTCTTGCTACGTGCCTAATCCACCTATCTGAATCGTTATTCGAGCGATTCTAATACCATACAAAGGTAAGAAATCCTAACCCAAACCTGTTCTAGGGTTTCTAATAGTCTAAGTAATGATATAACTAATCTATTTCATATTCTAGGTTGTCAATCCACCGTTGACAAAGGCTTATCGTCTAAATCAAATCCATTATGCATTTTCTGGTTTAAGGTGCAAATTATAGATGTATAGATTATCGTTTTCAAAGCTTTCAATGTCAGATAATGATTTATTACTAACATGGATGCTATTACACATGCCAAATGCGCTATCTGTTATTTTTTACGATTATGTATAGTCTATGTTGTAAATAGAGTATTCCATGTTTTTGTTAAAATATTTTTATGCATATAAAATCTGATGTTATGATCGCCATGATAAATCGTTGTTAGTATATGCTTGTTATGTATGCGACAACTCCTTAGCAAAAGGATTTTCCCAAATATGTAATATGCTAACATACGTGATGTGTGTTGAATAGTGTAGTCTAAGTGTTGGTGAAAATACTTGAACGAGTTATAAATGGGTAGAGTATTATTTTTAAGGGTATTGAGATATGAATCTCAATCACCTTACTTATGTGTATGATTTCCTCCAGGATCTGTTTAGCCTATTGTATTCATGTTAACTGTGTGTATGATTTCCTCCATGTACTGTATTCATGTTTAAGTTATATTTCATAGCATGCTCATATTAATGTGGAAATTGAATCAAATGCCTATTATTTCTATTCTACGTGACTGGGACCATGTTATGGTCTAGGCAATCGGTAATAGGCTTTGAATTCGTGGTTGAGATCTATTCACCACGTAAGACATGTTTGACGAACCTGAGCTGTGTTAGAGTTTTCGGTAGTGGTTTGGCCACATGGAGTGCTTATGCATTTCATGTAAATTAACTCAGCGTGCGATCGTGCTAGTTAAGCTCGTCAAGTAACCCGATTAACCCGATGTATGTTCACCATGTTTGGACACTCCTGTTTGAATCTAGGGTACCAACCTTACCAGTGCAATCTCGTTAACCTTAGTACCTAGATTCGCTAAGACTCATGAACCGGACATGGTGGTATGGGACACCGTGGTCGAGCTGTCGGCCTGCACTGGGGCGACGAGCCTCCCCGAAGTGACCAGTGAGCAACCTAGACTCGTGACTCGATTATGGTGGTATGAGACACTATATTTGAGCTGTCGACCTACTCTGATTGGTAACGAGCCCTTTGTAGTGACCTCGAGGATATCCTGAAGCTGCATTGGAATGACGAGCCTTATTGTAGTATATGGGATATACTAGAACTATATTGATTGGTGACGAGCCCTTTACAGCGATCTAGAAATCGGGGGTCGAGCATACTCAGCTCCTGAGTTCCAAAACGTCACTTATGCAACATATTTATGAATGGATATATGTTGTCTGTATTTGTACATAAGACATGAGGTAGATTAAGCCAAGTCAGCAAACATAGTTCAGGGACAGTCTGAAAACACAAGCGAAAGACTGAAATACATGAATAAACCAACATAAGTCCCCGAGGTATCTATGCTCTTCCAGGTCATAATTACAAGTCGTGTTTCAAAATACATATAACAAAATATGAAAAATCACTACATCATAGCCCTGAATCCCCGTCAATTAGGACATGACTCACATGAACTCACCTGAAAACTGCATGAATGAGAATGCCCCCTCGTACTCATCAAACTCTGGTTCCGCATCACAGGCATCACCATCACCTGTAGCTAAGTCAGAATGTGGTTGGTGTTTAAGCACCGTCCCAGAACGTGGGAGTGAGTGATCAACTCAATGGAACTATACAACAAAGGTTAACATGTTATCAGTTCAATCAAGCAGTAATGATAATGCAGTACAATCAAACATGTCCTAGATACTCTTGTTAATGCAAGAATGACATGAGGAAATGATGCATGCCTCACCACAAACTCCCTCTTGTGACATCATCTAACGATCGCGGCATGAATCACTACCAATATGTTCTACACCAACGCCAACAGCACATGTAGTGCAATGTTATTAGCATAATTATTAAGTCCTTATTAGTTCTTTTCATACAGCAGGGTTGGAAAGCTAAGGTACCTCCCTTATATCAATTTCCAAACAATGATCCATTCTAGGATCGTCAGTCCTTGACAATTTCATACGATGTTATAGTTCTAAATACTGCAATGAGGCTCGTCGCCTAAACGCAGTCTTAGGATATGCTCGAGGTCACTACAGAGGGCTAGTCACCAATCAATGTAGGCCAACAACACGAATATAGTGTCTCATACCACCATAATCATCTCATGAGTCTAAGTTGCTCATTGGTCACTATGGGGAGGCTCGTCTCCCTAGCATAGGTCGACA